>CM021698.1:91178449-91183449 GCA_011074415.1 Stictonetta naevosa
AAAAAAAAAAAAAAAAAAAAAAAAAGTAAAAAAATCTATATATCTATATCTGTTCTTCTTGCACTTTTGTGAATGGGATGTGGCATCGCTATTTACAGAGCAAGTGATAAGGTTGTAAAATGAATATGGAATCACTCACTCTTCAGTGTGCTAAATACAGGGTTCTTTTTCAAAATGAGAACATTTCCCTTTTGTTTTTTCCATCTGTAAAGGATGTGTACTGGTTAAGTGGAATCAGTGAAACAAGTTGTAAATGAGAAAATGCATGAAATAGAAGTAATGCTTGAAAGAGAAGTAATGATCAATGTACAAAAAGCAAAGCAAAAAAGAATTAGTGCATTGTGATGCCTGCACGGCCATGAAGGGCAGTTACTGCTAGGTTGTGCTGCAGTATGAAGCCACTGCTGCATTGTATCCATAAAAAACAAAACAAACAAACAAACAAAAAAAAAAATGTCAAATTTTTGGACCCAATGTTTTGGGTAGTCAAATCATTACTACATCAAACAATGCCATGCAGTTACTGTGATTCTGTCATTTTCATGCTATTCTGCACAACTACGTCTGTCCCAGGCTTTACCATCCAAGCTCTGTGGTAGAAGCAGTTGCTTGCCATGCTCTCAATGCAATCACTCTTTTTTCGTGCATTAAATATAACTCCCATTCTTGAGCTATACCATGCTGTCTAGCCACCACTGTAAAGCACACTTAGGGTATGGTATGGTTTACAATTTCTGCTGCAGACCTCACTTTATTACTTGACAGATCTGTCATGAAAAGTCTACTGCTCTTTTCTGTGCAAGATAACTGAATGGTTGCATTGTGTCATTTTTCCCATACTTTGTTTTGGAGGCTGTTCTTGCTGGGCTGCATAGATAATGGGACACTGCTGCTATATTTTTTGCCATACATTACATGCACATACATGGAGAGTAAATCATCATCAAAGAATGACAATGGCATGAAATATCATGAATTAAATAGGCCAAGTTTTTTTTTTTGTTTTTGTTTTAATCTGGAAGAAATATTTTCCCCAACAAATAAGTAGTATGATGTATCAAGAAAAACTCTTTGAAAGTGATATTGATCTAAAAAATCTTTCAACTTTTGTGTCCTCCTGTTTTTCAAAATTTAAGCAGACTTCTTTAGAATCAAAGACAAATTCTGGATACTGATATTATGAGATGAGTGTAAATTTCCTTATGACTGCAAAATATTTTGCAAATATTGCAAAAATTTCTGAGTTTCTGACTTGGTATTCAAGTACCAGTTCTATTTCAGAGCTTTTTATTCTGATACTTTTATTCTCTTAAAATATAAAGAGTATATAGAGTTTTATGCTTTCTCTAACCAACCCGCGCCCCCGAAACATCAACCTGCCCCCCCCCCCCGAAACATCATTTTAGTCTTACCACTTACCACAAGTTGAATAAGACCTTTCTATAGAAGACCAATGATTGATACCAGTGCAGGCAACAAGAAAGAAATCATGATGAATATGATGTTTATAATGCATAGTGTTTTAGCCTTTGCTCAGGGGTTTTGTCTTTTACGTGGTCACTTGTTGAATAGAAGTGTTTGGCCTTGATGAAAAAAACAAGCCTACCATCAAAACACCAATGAGCTTATGAATTAACACTCAAGATGTTCAAGGACTTTTCTTTGAGATGAAAGATGGAACTCCCATAATGGTCTGAGGATCTATAAAGTCTCTGTGAATCAGGAAGGATGATGCTACCACATGGCCTTCTGGGAAATATATCAGTCTTCCCTCTTCTCTTACCATCCCCCTTCCCAAGCAGCTTCTTTGCTTCATGACACTGTGACCAGGTTCTGAATGTGATATTACAACATTCACTGTATAGGAAATCAGTATATTTTTGAACTGCTGTAGCAGCATCACCAGGTACAAACTGATTAGAAAAGATAGTCTGATTAAATTGCACACCAAAACCCAAGTGTTAGTTATTCATTCTCCACTAACTCAGAGAATGTCTCTCAAGGCTTGTCTGAAAGATAAACTAAATTCATAGCAGCTCCTTTTTGATAGTCTTTGTGAAAGCATCCTTAGACTTTTTGGACTACTACCTGTTAAATGACCACCTTGGGAATAAATAAAGTATACTTTAACTTTTCAGACTGACTATCTTCCATGATTCTTTAAAAAATAAAAAATAATAAATAAATAAATAAATAAATAAATAAATAAATGACATGAAGATTATTTGCAATTGGAATGAGTTATAAGTACATATTTTGGAGAAAGGCTCTCGTCTGTGAATTCTCACTATGGTATCATAAAAGCAGAGCCACAATGTCTTTTTATGAACCTTATTTTCATCAGTAGTAACAGGCGTTCAATTTTTAAATGCTCATGTAGTTTTGTGTTGCACTGCTCATACATGAAGCAGAATAATATTTTGGATTGTTGGTTTCAATTCTAGAAGTGCCTAGAGGACAGGGATGACATCTAAAACAGTTAGAGCCTTCTGTTTCAGATATATTCATGTCATTTACTGCTTCTGGAAAACAAACTAAGAAACAAACAAACAAACAAAAAATTGACGGTCATAAGTCATACCACTAATCAAGAAGGAGCTTAGTAACATTTTTCAGTGCAGGATACTGCAGGAGTCAGTCATTGGGTCCAAACAAAATTGCTAATCCAGATAATTCTGTTGTGCTAACGACTAACAGATATAGGAAACTCCATGAATTAGAGAATAAGTTCTTTATTCTAAATAAACACAAAATATAAAGGTGAGGAAAAATAAAAACATCCTAAAAATGTGGAAATAACATTGAAACCAAAATTTAAAAACTCAGTGCAATAACATCATAAATCATAACTCTTCTCAAAGCTGAACAAACATCTTTAAAGATTTTGGATCAAAATATTTACTTATAGTTAATGCTGAGTTGCATGTTCTAGTAGAACATACTTTGTCAGAAAATTCTCAGTAACTGCTCACATAACTAGATGAGAAAACGTGTATGTGTATATATGCATATTCTTGTCAGCATTTTGATTTCTAGTCCTAACCAAGGCCAGGCATTTAGAGGTCTACCCATTTTTAATGCATAAAATAATGGAAATATGTAATTAAGACTTCCATCCTCATCTCTCTCCATTGCACTTATTGTAGTATATGTGGCATGTTACATCAATCTCAAACTCCTGTAATGTCAAAATACAAGAGTATTATCTAAGCCTGAAATGAAAACCTCAGCTGATGCTCTTATTTTGGATTATTTTCCTTACTTTAAATTCTATGAATTTAGTGCACAGGGTTTGGAGCATAGTACTCTTATATACTGTGTCCAGTGTATAAATAAATACCAAAGTTGCTATTTCAATATCAAGTAAATAAAATGTACAAAGACCAAAGTTACTAAAACTGATTTAATACAACTACACTGCATATGTGTGTATAGCCTAAACCTACATTTCTGACTCTAGTAGTTTTCCTTACTGGGGCAAGGTTACATATTTTCCATGAAACTAATACAAAGAGAAAAATAAATAAATAATAATAATAAAAATATATTTTAATGTTCTGATCATTCTAATCCTCTGGGAACTCAGTTATCTGATAGAAAACTGCACCATTTAGGAGCACTTTTAAGATTTCATAATTCAAACTATTTCACCAAGCTATAGTATTACATTTATATATATATGTTCTAGAGTTATCATAAATTTGAACTTTCTCTCATAATCTTTATGCTACTCATAAAAATTTCTCAGGCTCTGGAACTCACTGGAGGCAGAAAACCCCAGCCCATTCAGAGTCTCAGCACATGTCCCAGCTCAACAACTTAGTCCGTGCTGACAGAGTACAAGCAATTCCAAAGAATATTGTACTTGGTTTATGACAAGTCCACTACAACAGAAGACATTTCTGAAAAGCTTGTGACCATTACTGAAAAACTTGAGCATCATTTTTGAAGAAGCCACTATCATATTTCCTGCACTCAAGCTTAGGTTTTCCTATCTATAACAAGAATAATGCAAGAGAAAGCTACCAGCAAATCAGGAATGATGATATGCTGTAATCTGAAGGAAAAATAATAATAATAATAATAAAAAAACATGTATTCTATATTTTAATAGTATTCTGAGCTACTGATCTACCAAGAATAAATAATATTTAAAAAAAAAAAAAAAAAAAAGATTCCACAATAACACCTCCAGTTCTATTCTGACAGGTAATCTAAATTGTATCCCAATAATAAAAGTCTACAGGAATAGCTCATATGGCATATGGTAACAGAGTCTATTTAAGTAAAACACATTTGCATGTAGTAAAATATGTAGCCATATACACAGAAGTAATATACAAACTGGGGATACAGACTGGGAAACTGTGTCCTGGAAAGAATCTAGGACATAATAAGTAACCAAATGAACATCAGTCCCCAGTGCCAGACTCATAGCGAGCTAGGGTGACTCCAGGTTGTAAATACCAGGGAGTGTTGAGCAAAAGTAGTGGCAACATTTTTTTCCTATCATATATTATATATTGTTATATTGCAAATAGGTCTACTGTTTCCATCTGTAATGAGACTCAGTAGTTGCCCCAGTGACAGAACAAAAGGCAATGGGCACAAACTGTAGCACAACAGGTTGTATCTGAATCATGTGGAAAAGCATTTTTCTCTGTGAAAGTGACCAAACAGTGGCACAGGCTGCCCAGAGAGGTTGTAGAGCTGTTCACAAGTTGTCTGGACTTAGTCCTGGCCAGTCTGTTCTTGGTGACTCTGCTTGTCCAGCTTTCCTCTGGATGACCTCCACAGGTCCCTTCCAGCCAATACCAACATGGTATCTTTCTGTAGTAGAAGACATAGTTAATGAGATACTGGCAAGCATGAGATGAACATAAAAGGAAAAAAAAAAAAAAAAAAAAAAAAAAAAAAAAAACAGTTTGGTGAAACTGGAACAGAAAATAAATATCATCTTTTATGTGCTTTTTTTATTGAACTTACTATTCTCACCCTGT
>CM021698.1:91188449-91231545 GCA_011074415.1 Stictonetta naevosa
CTGGCAATGCTTATCACTTTCCATTAGCTACAGAAGGCTACCTGACTAGCTTGAAATGGGTGCTTAAACTTAGAACAGCTAGAATTAGATAACAAAGTCCTGATGCAAGGTTCACAACAGTCTGTGGTACTCTTTCCACATATATCTGTTTTACTATAGTTCAGGATGATCCTTGGAAAAGGTATTACTGCTTCCCTCTCAGAAAAGACCAGCCATAATGGAGGAGCTCACTCAAACTGTTTGAGTGTCTGTTTCCCAAGACTGCAAACATGGCAGAATTTTACCCACTGGGCAGACATTGACAATATGAAGTCTCATCCCAAACCTGTGTACAGTCAGTCAAAAATATGGCCCAAATATGGAATACCTACCTGCTTAAATAATTGCACTTGCAGTCCCAAATTCAGTCATGCCTGCTACCATAATACTACCCACATTTTGACACATGTTAAACCTATCTACTCTCAGCTGGGAAGACAATAAGGAACAACTTCTTAATCTGGTTCATGGCTGTTTGAGGAAGCATCACCAGATGTCTGAGCCCTTTTCAGGACAATTTCAAGCAAGTAAACTTACAGTCAGTGCCCTGATATGGTAAGAAGTGACAACATAGTCATCGAGAGGTGGTAAATAAAAGTTGCAGACCAGCAACTTCTGAAACTTCCCTGCTGAAACTGGGTTCTGCTAATCTAGTTGGGGTAGGGAGGAATCAGACAGATTTATGTAAACTACCTTCATGAAGGTTTTCTTCTTCTTGACTGTAATCAAGAATTCACTAGAAGCTGTCACAACTACTGCAGCAGAGCCAGGACATGGGTGTAAAATTCCATATTCTTGTAGTAGTTCTAAATGGCATGAAGGTACATGCTTAATCTCCACTTCAGAATCCTAATCTACTCCCTTAATCTCAAAACAACAGTTTTACTTTCTAATATATCTGAATTCAGCGCACATTATGATGGAAGAGAGTGCTTAAGACCACTTGAAAATAACTGTGGAGACATCTTGTCACCAGAAAAAAAAAAAAAAAAAAAAAAAAAAAACACTCTCTGTCAAAGAAGAAGGCTACTTTCGTCAGCAAATAAAAAACAAACATACCACAGTATAATGATTGGAAACAAGACCTCCCAAGACCCAGCAGCAGCTATCCCTGCCAACAGTGGCCACGTCTACATCAATAAACAGACTGGCACAATAGGAGCCGACAGCAGTGCAAAAGAGTTTGTCCTGGCAACCTGACCATCATATTGCATTTTAGGGAGAGTTATTTTGTCTTAGATTTAATTTGGTCCCAAGGATCCAGTAGCTATCAGTGGCAGGAAGACAAAGGGTCACCCCTTCCGGTTTAGTTTCATCTTGAAGTAAAACAGTCTTAAAGGAAACACACAGACAACATTTCAGAGTGTCTCTCTCTTAATTGTCCACACTTCCTTCAAAATTCACTCATTATCCAGCCTGAAATGCAGATATACACATATCCAGTCCCTCAGCTCTAATATCACAAGTTTCAGATGTGAGAAAAACAAAGCAAATGTTCTCAACATGCAGTTTGTAAAGAACACATCTATTTGTAAACACTTTTACAAATAATCATTTTGTTTATAAAAGTTGTACAGATTACACTATTCCTTAATCACATTTGTCTACTCATCCATTAAGTATACAGAGAGAATATTAATGAAAGAGAAATTGCAACCTAAATAGTCTTCAGCTAAAACAATTATTCTCACAAGTGCATATTTCTTGCTTTTCTGTTTAAAAAAAAAAATCCATAGATCAGTTATCCAGTAACTGATCAGTTATCAGTAACAATAATACATGCTTTAAATGAAAACCTACAGATACAAGAGTGAAAAAGGAAAATAATAATAATAATAATTTAAGAAAAACTTTCTTAATCTGATTTTTTTTTTTTTGTTAATCTTCTTAATTTTTTGAGTCTTCACCTGGATATCACTGTATCAGCCTCAAACCTCTCTCATAAAAGCCTTGGTGACACTTTCCTCCCAATCTAACTCTACATTGATTATGAGAAACTCACCAGAGCAGCCAAATTCTATGATGATCAGGATAAGTTATTGCCCAATATCATATGAAAGTGTTGTGACAAACAATTGAAGGGGAAATGGTAGATCTGAGCTCTAGAGTCTGTCTGGCATTCAACTGTCCTTCTCATTTCAGTCTCACAGTGGTTCTAAACTCACCTTACAGCTGCTATGAGAAATAATGTGAATATTCTAAACAACCTCATTCAGTGCATAACTCTAATTCTCTTAGAAGTCATCATCCGTGCTGTGCAGTGAGAGGAGCATAGATTTTTTTTTTTTTTGAATAAGTCAAAGTATATGATTACTTGACAGTATCATAATATCCAAGAGATTAACATAGATAACCATAACATTGTATTTTCTAACTTTTAAGTACTTGATAATCATCACACTAAGGAGAAAAGAAAAAAAAAAAAAAAAAAAAAAAACACCTCAGTGGAAAGATCAATTACAACTTCTTTGTGTAGCAGTAATAACTCTTCATCCCATGAATCAGCATTAGCAATTTTAACCTCTGAATTTCCAGAGCTGTCAAGTATGACTTAAATGTTTATTCCTACTGTCCTGCCACAGTTCTGGTGTTGTGCCAGGGGCTCTCCTGCTCTTTGCAGAAGTCATGGTAATGAATTAGGAATATGAATGATGCTAGCACTGTGGCAGAAGAGCATTTGGATTTTTGGAGGGGAAAGGGTTCAATCTTCTCCCTGGTGTACAAAATCTTTCTATACTCAAATGTATTGTTAATCATGAAGACAATAGTGCAACTCTTGATGTACGCAGATAGAATGGATGACCTGGAGCTGGACTAACGTGTTGGTTGCAATCATAGGAACCCCTGCTGGGCCTGGTCTTGAGCAAACATGCCTCCCACCTGTCCTATGGCCTGCACAGGCAGAAGCATCATACTAGGCATAACCTTCAATTCACATCAGGACTGTTTTACCAATTGGGGACAACTACTAGCTAGCAACAGCAGAACCTCCATTCTGAAGACAGCTGTTGTTTGTTGGTCTCCAAAACTATGGATCCACCATTCAGATCAGGGAAATCCAATTGTTTTTCTCCCTTCCTTGGGGATAAGATTTAAATTTTCCTTGTGTAATCTAACACAAAGGTGGAAACTCTTGTGGGCCCTAATGCTAGGTCTAATGTAATTATGCCAGAGAAACCCTGTAGCAAAGTAGCATCTTCATTTTCTGTCCCTGTGTTACGTCTGCTCTAAAGAGCCAGGGTAAATTATTTCAGCAAAGTTCATCTGGATGCTGAGTGCTGTAACGAACAAGAAGCGTGCCAAGTGAGTGAGACTCCTGCTCAGAGACTTGACACTTGGCAGGTGTTTTCAAACTGTGCTCCCCAGACTATATGTGTGGAGTAACCGCAGGTAGTCCAGGGAGTTGTTTTCACTCTCCCAGTGCACAGCTGAAACAAGGAGGTGGTCCCGCTTCCTAAGAAAGTTTTAATTGTCAGTCTTCAAGCACAGTCCCTTTGTGTTCTTGCCAGAACTCTCATGTATGCCTGTGCTTGCTTGGGTTGCTGCATAGGAAATGAAGGCTGTTAATGAGTCTCTTCTTTTGTCAGGTGTTTGTTTGCTATACTTTCAAGTGTGATCAAATTTACCAATGTCACAGAAATGGGAGTTCTGTAAGCAAGCTGCACAATGACCTGAAGGTAATAAATTATTGGAGGCTACAGGCAGTGGGAGGGGGGAATAAAAATAAAAAGTAGTGCTAATGAATACAGAATTCCAAGCTCCAAAAGAGAAAACAAAGAGTTTGGGTGCACAATGGAGTACAAACCCATAGTAATATTAAATTTATATTTTGTTATGTGCTTAATTTTCATCTTTTTCATTTAGCCAGACGTGTACTTCAAAAGAAGACAAAAATTAGATGGACTATGGGCAAGTAGTTTGCACAGCAAGACTGCCATTTGAAGAAGTGGAAATGCTATGAAGTTTTAGAATCAGTCTCTAATTACTGTCTCAATGCAAGCACAGGATGTACCGTGGCATAAATAGATTGATAGCTTTATCTGAAATGAAATCCATATTATTAGTGTGCTGCAAATTATATACAGTGACTTTCCTTTGGCTAGACCAAAACATCCAGGTCCCAAATCTACTGCAACAGCTTCCTTTCTCATGACTTTCCAAGACTTCATGGTGTTGCTGCTGGGATTCAGGTTTAGCCGATTTCAGTTTTCAGTCTACTATGCAATATGTGCTTTCACAAGCAGCTGGAAACCAGAGATGAGAATATATTTTCCTGTCTCACAATTTTTTGTCTTCACCAGAGCAGCACATACTAAAAAACGTATGTCACATCATGCCATCTTTCCCTCACAACATATTCACAATTCTTTTTCTTAGTCCTTTCATAGGATACTTCCTCAACCCCCCTTTTTCTATGAAGTTCTCTTTCTGTCAGATGTATTTTACAGCCCCGGTTTTTATCGTTTGTTTTCCCATCCCTTTCATTCTTGGTCCTCTTAATTATCATGTGCCATTTCAAATGTTTTGCCCTCCGTCTCAATAATTTAAAGAGAAAATACAGAAGTTCTGTGTATCATTTTCTCAGTGGAGGAGATTTTATCAGGCCATTCCCTATTTATATCAAGATCACTAATTTTTTCCAGGTTCTGGTTCTTCCAGATGCTCTTTATTCACATGCTGATCTCAGAAAACTTGGAAATGCTGCTCATTTTAGCTGATGCAAGATTCAATGCTTTGTGAGTTGTGTTTATGCTCAACAATTTTTAATGTTTGACAGGAGATAAAGGATATTTCCTGATGAATCATCAGACAAAATTAGCTTAAGGTTTTCTGAAATCACATCTGGACTCTAACCATCCCTGGAAATTCTTAGCACCAAAACTAAAACCATTGTCCAAAATGTAAAATCCAACTAATTTCAGTCAGAATCTGTTTATACATACTATAGAAGAATACATCCTCTTTGATATGTTGCTTTTCTTTTCTGACACCATTTTTTTTTCTTCCAAACACCTGGGAGTCCTCATAGCTGTCAGCTACTAGAACTTCTAGGGTAGATCCTCTGTTGATTCCATTTTATTCTTTCTTTATTCCTGGGACAGAAATGCAGTTTAATCTTTGAGGTTAGCTACCAAAGAGATATATTAAATAAAATAACTGCAAGCATACAACCTGGGTCCTTCCATGCCCAGCTTTGAGGTCTTCAGTGCTCTCTCTGTGTGGCATTCAGAAAACCAAAATTCAATGTTTATGTTTTCTATGTAAAAAGTGGGGGGAAGGAAAGGAAAGTTGGCTGAGATGGGGGAAAAGAGTAAGTTTTTGTGGAAGAGTAATACATTACTGTACATGAAGAACCATGTAGATCTGGTTGCTGAGCACAAGACAGGATATGACTAATGTACTAGTTAAGATATGGAAAGACAAAAAAAAAGATTTCTGCCCTTTATATTAATACTGTGTTATCTGAATCCCTGTTTGGTAGCAGGATGGGGTACATGCTCACCCAGAGAAGGGTAATCATGAAGGAGGTTTTCTTTCTCAAAGAACTGTTGTTTGGACTTAAGTCATATATCAAGCCTTACTCTGGCTAACTATGATTTGGCTTGACCCAAATGCCTCCATCTGGGCAGATGCATTTCTCTGTCCAGCCACTCCTATTTTACTGACAAAATATCCTTATTACCTCAACTATTTTCTTTTCTATTGCTTGGATAGCACTTATTACTGCTTCCCTGCTACATTAGCACTAGAAATTGACTGAACGGTGTGTCCATCAGAGGAGGTATGTCTTATGTGTGTTTTGTTTGTTTGTTTGATTGTTTTAAACATGAGCACAGTGTGCAAAACTGCAGCTCAAGAACAGGAATAGAATTAACTGCAGTTCAACAAATTTCTACATGGGACCTATAAGTAACAAACAAAAACACTTGGAGCAACTGTGCAAGTCACTTATGATTAAATCCCATATAAGTGGAAACAATCTCCTCAAAAATGTAGTTGTCAATTGATTGTAAACCATTGCGTCAATGCTAAAATTCCTGTTCTTAATCCTCCTATCATCCAAGACCACGAGGTACTGAAGAAAACCTGGCACAACATAAAATGAACTTCAACACCTAATTTTGCATAGTCCAAAATTTAGTTTTACATATTAATGGACAACTGCCAGACTGCAGGCAGCCAGCTTCATTGACTCAATAACCTGCTGGAAAAATATCCCCCATGTGGATGACCATCTGCACCCACACAGCTGAGACGTTAAATTATTTCATCACCATCCCTGTCAAAATTTTAACTTCTTGACCTCCATAAAGAAATCCTGTGCCATCCCACCTAAAATCAGCCATCTTTCTTTTCTTTTTTTTTTTTCTTTTTTTTTTCTTTTTTTTTTTTCCAAAATGCTACAACTGAAGCACTGTGATAGCTAAAAATGACTCATTAAGACTGGCAAATTTTCCTGCTTGTACTATATTTTCACTCCCAGTAAGGAGGAGAAGAAGAGGAGGGAAATCATTCAGAAATATATCTTAGAGCTTTTCACTCCGTCTAGGGACTGTTTGCAAACAAAATTTTCCACATACTGATCTCAGGTTAGCCACAACTGATAGTATCTTCTTAGTTGGTTCGCATTCATATGCTACCATCACTTTTCCTAACTAACTTGACTGTCTTTTCTCTAAATACATATCATTTATTCCCTTTCCTTATTTTTATTTTTTCTTCTCCTTTTTCTAAATAGCCTCAAAAACAGAGATTTTGTTCATTGTCCAAGGTCAGAAAAGCCATTATTTTAGGAATTACTTTTTACTTAACACTTTCTTTAAAGAAGCATGTGCAAACTGGATCCAAGTTTTACCTCCTAAACATCTTTAAACTGTTGATTTTTATCATATTGCAATGAAATCTTTCACCATTTCACATCTTGCCTTTTTCAGTCCTCTCTTTTCTAATACTGAGAGCTGCAAACATATTCCTCAACTCTAATATATTCAGTATGCTGTTTTTCAGAATTTTCCACTCATTATTAACTACATAATTGTCACCTTTTTAGTCCCTCCTCTCAGATTCTTCTTCACCCACTTAACATATAAAGCTTTACCTGAGTTTAAGATTTATCAAAATTAGCTCTATCCTCCCTATGTTTTGCAATATATAAAGCTGGTTTCTGATTTTACTTTGCCAGCAACTGAAGTCTTCACACACCAGTCAGCCTATTCCTTAATCACTTTAGGGTTTCCTCCTGCACTACCTCCTGGCTTAGGTAAAAAATAGTAAGCAGACAAGTTTTTAAATTATTTCCCTATCCTTCTGTAAAACAAGTTTTAAATCTAACTCTGTAGTCTTAATTCCTAATGAATGAATCTGATGAACATGGTCAATGAATTCTTCATCTTCCCTTCCTTACTTCCATACTTGTACAAAGTCCTTGATTCATGTCATTCTTTTTATAGTTTCTAGCTACAGTTAGAAGAAAATACAAGACTGTGTCTGCTAAATTTGGCTCATCATACTCATTAATTTCTGTGTTATTTCGTCTGTTTGTCTAGTTTATTTTGTATGTCTTGGGGCATCAGTTCCCTGGAACCTTTTTATTTATGTACCTGCAATAATACTCTCACTAAGAACATTAACTTTTGAGACAGAGAAGAGAAATCAGCTAGTCTACAGTAGTCATCTTGGCTCCTACAGTCAATGGAGACAACAAACTGTTCCAGGGACATCCTTGTTTCTGATATGAGATTGCTAAAGTAAAGTGAAATTATCCTATATTAATAGCAAGAGACTTTGCTTCTGTGAGGAAGGACTCATTATTTATATTATGTCAGATTGAAAAGGTAACAGGTTTTATTCCAATACTCTTTATTTTCATCCACTTATGGCTATATAGGTAGTCTAGGGGTTTATTTTGATTTGTTTATCATTTTAGAGGATTAAAATTTTCAATATCTGATCCCTATACAATAGTGATTTCTTGAAAAGTTTCAATTAAAAAAAAAAAAAGTGGTAAAAATATTTTCTTCCTATTTCAAAAAAGTTTTTCCACTATTTTATTAGGTTTGTAGCTGAAACAGAATCTGTGTTTAACTTGTCATTGATATCTACATTCAGAAATGACTTTTTAATTAATAGTTATTATTATATTCCAAAAATGTAACTTTTACATATTTCTCCAGAATTTAAAATTTCCATCTTAATAGTCATGCTTTCCATTATTGTTAACCCTTAATAGTAAGACTACATAACTGAGAAATGCTAGTAAGAACTCTTATGAGGTAGGAGTAGAAATCAGTTCTAGACTTCAAATTTATGAGGTATTCCCTCAGAAAATATTTCTAGGAAGGCTTACTCAGTTTGACTTGTCTTGAGTTTGAAAAGGCATCCAGAAATATCAACCTCAAACAGCACGTGAACACTATCAATATTGTAGTCCCTATGTCCTTGCAAACAAACCCTCCCAAACTTACCTGAAATATCATATAACTTTGACCCAACCAACAAATAATTAAAATTTTGGACAAGGCTATCTGGCAAGACTAAAGATTATTAGAAACAAACATACAAGCTCCCCAATACAATAACTCTTCCCCAAAATTTACAGAAATATAATATGCTGTCAGGAGTTCCAAAATCTTGCACAACTATGGAATCTGCTTGTAGATTTTAGTTTACTTGCAAATTGCATACTGTGCCTATAGCCACACATACTATCATTATCATTATCATTATCATCATTATCATCAATCTGAAGCCACCTAGAGCAGACTATTGTTTTTGCTCCCTGATTACATTAAGTTGCATAATTCTAATTCTTCCCCAAACAAATTTTGTTTCACAATTAAACTAATTTTGTTTCATGATTAAATGCATCTTGGCTGTGAGCCTGAAATTCATTTTCCATGTACACTTGAAAGAACAAAACTTAACTCTCATGAATTTTCATAAAAAGACTGTGTGGAGAGATTTGAACACAAGCAAAGAGGAATTTTATACAAACCTTTCAGAGACGTTTGGGAGAATCATCTTTACTCGCCCTGCTTGATTGTTTATATGTATTTCTTTCAGTGAGTTTTTTAAGTTTTGTTTGTTTTAGTTGTTGCATTTGAATTGTATAATATATAAGCAATGTGTGTAACACATTAGCCACAGTAGAATATGAACTATATATGTTATGTGTACACACAAAAAAAAAGAAAAATATGATTTAAAAAGCCAAGTTCTTAAATTAGGAAATAGCAGAATTAAAGTGATGTCAAGGCAACTTTATCCCACTTGGATCTCTGAACATGCATTGGGTCAGAAAAGTATTTTAATTCTGTGACTATATGCAATGCTTCTTCTACAAATGCATTAAGGTCTGTGTACTGGGATCTCGGCTTCAGCAGTGTTATTCTCATGATTTTACTCATGAGAATGAGTTTACTCACACTATTGCATTAGTTATGTAAAGATTGTGTATAAATATATCACGTTCCAAACAATAATCTATAAATATTTTTATTATTTTTTTAAATCCTGCAGATTAAGAGCTTTCCCTGTACATAGTGGTATGTTTCAGGTGACAGACTTCATTCTATTTTTTTTGTTTCTTGTACTCAGTTCTATGGGGTTGTGCATCAAGCACAGGAGAGTCTTAAAGACTTTATTTTGTTGCATGAAGACAATAAGGTATATTTATACAATAAAATATTTTAATCATGGGTTATAAATCAATTTAAAGAGATACAATTATTATTATTTTGCTACTGTAGTCAAAATCTGTAATGCTTACTGACAGGAGATAATATTATTACTAATTTTCCCTGTGTTGCAATAGATTTAACTAGACACGGTTAGCTTTTCAAGGCACAGAATTTCAACAGCCACCCAGTACTTGAACTTGTCTGTACAAGCAGATGTTTCAAAAACTCTGTATGCTGACTATCATTATACACACACACACACACACACACACACACACACACACACACACACAAAAAGTTTCTGATTAAGGTTATATTATTCACTCTATGAAAAATAAAAAAATAAAAAAGTATTCCTGACTCTCACTGGAATCTTTTCTATGACTTAGAGAAATTTCACAACCCAAATTTTTCAAAAAGGTTGATTCTGAATTTTGAGAGGAGCTGTTTTTTTAGTTTGTAACACATTCATGTGTTCACATGGGGATCCAAAAACAGAAGCATCCCTACCTTACTTCTGAAAAATATTAATTTCATTTGATGTTCCTATATGCAAAATATTAAAAAAGTGACTTCCAAATCTCTCATAGCTGTGATCCTTATATCAAAATAATTTAGACATTTTAAATTCAAAAGAATAATGAAGATGATAGAATTTTGCTCATTAATTTTTATGTTATGCACTTATCTTCTGGTTGAGATAGACAGATTCTTAATAGATAGATAGATTCTTAATGAAAAGAATCTGTTTAAACTGTACAATTCCATGGGAAAAAAAAATGAAAACAATTCATAAAGAACAATTCAACGCAGGTATGGCATGGAAAATGCAGGTAATACAGTGAGGTGAAGTTTTGGTTAGTGATTATGTGGATAATACATTAAAAAAATATGTGTAAGAGGAGAGAAGACCTACAGTCAGAACTAAAAAAGTATTTTAAAATCTTATTTTAAATTAAGCTAATTACAGAGATTGTTTTAAGTATTTTGTTCACCTGCGTACAATAACATCTGCACAAATACAGATTCATCATCAGAAGAATGCCACCTAGAGAGTTCTCTTGCTGTTTTTATTTATTAAGCAATTAAACATGATTACAACATTTTATTTCAACATAAATAATATTAAAAAATAATAATAATAAAATCCTGGCAACTCTCTTGCAGACAGCATAGCCTTCTTGCTTGTGGAAAGCTGTATCTCATATCCCACTCACACAGTAATTTTTTTTTTTTTTTTATCTTATCAATGTTTATATATCCCTTAAGTGTGGGAGACAAAGGGATATGGCCAACCTCCAACCTCTTTTCAGTGATCTGTGGGGACAGGACAAGAGGCAATGGCCAAAAAATGGAGCACAGGAATTTCCACACCAATATGTGAAATAATGTCTTCATGGTGAGCACTGGAACAGGCTGCCCAGGGAGGTTGTGGAGTCTCCTTCTCTGGAGATATTCAAGACACGTCTGGATGCCTACCTGGGCAACCTGCTCTAGGGAACCTGCTTTGACAGGGGTGTTGGACCTGGTCATCTCTAGAGGTCCCTTCCAAACCCTACAATTCTGTGATCCTGTGATTTCTAGTCATTTAACTTCCAAGTTGCCTATTCCTAGCTAAAATTGTCTACGCAACTTGTAATAGTTGTTCATATTTATTAAACTAATACTTGTATTCTTTTATTATTCTTTTTATGACAGCTATCATTGTATGTTGTAGTTATCATAATGACTATGTGCAAGTAAAATAAAAGAGTTAAAAGTTTGCAGGCCACAATGAGATTTTGCGTATTGATAACGCCATTTTCCTACTTCTATGTGATGTTAACCAAGCATAAATAAAACATGAGATATTTCACAGAGTTGTCTACAAGGTCCATAAGTATTTTGATATATATATATACATATAATTGTATTTATTATATATATGTAATGAAAAGATGGAGACGAAAAGAAAAGTAAGAGGACACATGCTCACAGCAAAAAAAAAAGGTAACCATTTGGAAAGAAATGTACAATATATTTGTTTTTAAGAGCAACCAATTGTTTTTTTATCCTTAAGGCTTAAAAGGTATCTTGCCTATGAAGCAAACACTTTTAGGAGTCATTGCTTCCGCAGCATGATCCTTTAAATGATATAAGCCTGTGCCTAGAAGTCTAATCTAAGGACAGCTAAGTCAATGCAAGCTTTCCAGCTGTCTTAAACCATCTTAAAATAACAACCATAAGTCACAACAGAGTTGATAAGTTAACAGAAAAGGAAACTTAAAAACAATATACTTGTTACAGTAACATTGGTATATCAAAGGGCCAACCCACAGTACAGAGAAGACAAATCATATTAAAATTGGTGGGTAAGTGAAAGGAGATCAGTTTATGCTTCCTCCCTGAATCCAAATTATTCTCACAGCTGGAGAAGAATCAGTGGCTGATAATGGCCTAACAACCTCTACCACTAACAGATATGACCTCAGGTGCAGCGATAAGAATATGTAATTCTGCATTCCCTGAACTCATCTGTGTCTCCTGGAGAGTGCTGACACAGTGGGAGCTCTGTGCCACCTTTAACAGTAGAAAGCTTTAAAATTTAGAAGAGACTCGGTATGTGCTGGGTCACACAACGATATTTATGGGACTTTAAAATGCATTTTGCATTACTGAGGAGGAAAAGCTCACGACAAAGAAAGAGTTTAATATGTATGTCACATGTTGGGAATAAAATTTACACATTCAGTTTCTTAGTTTGTCCATATTATTATCTATTCCAAAACTATCACACTAATTAGAAGATGAGGAATATATATATATATGCATATATATATATATATTTCCATTTCTGGGGAGGAACATTTTGTGGATCTGTATTCAACAGCAGAACTACCAGCTGACTTCAGAACATGGTTATGATCTTGCCTAGATACATTCAACACACACTCTCAACATATCACAGGCCACCTTTTAAGTTGTCTCCTGGAGCAGATAATGATTATGCCAAATTCACAACCAAATATCTCATCAGGAGGCAACAGAGAGAAGAAAAAATGTCTTTTCTCATTTAGAAACAATAATTATTTAAGTTGTACATATTTAGCTATTTTTAACTAAGTCCATTATAGCCTAAAGAAATCCTTGGTGCTTCCCTAAAGAATGCAGTCACAATGGTGACTCAAGGTCTTAGATAGGAAATGGGGAGATAGGGAATACTCCTTTCATTTTAAACAAACCTTAATGTATAAATTATTTGCCCCTACAGAGCGACCAGTACAGCACCTGAATATTTTTATTTCCAGGTTAAGCAGGATGGCAGAAAACAGTCAAGGCAGAAATAAATTTATCTTTTGTTAATAACATCCTTATTTAAATTCTGAAATCCTATTACATCTCAATAAAATAAAATAAAATAAAATAAAATAAAATAAAATAAATCTTTTTTCTAACTTAAAAAAAAAAAAAATCTCTTCAGAGTATATCAATTCTCCAAGGCAGATAAAAGCTGTGGGAAGCAATTTCCTCATGAATTGCAGCGCTAAACTCAAAGATTCCTTGCACAGGGAATGTTGCAGCCCTCTGGTGCAATAATTAGACACAGGATGACACAGATACAGTGGCTGAAATCATGGCAGCTGTGGAAAGTCTGTGAAGATGATCTCTGTCTGCCCCTGGGCAGCTGGATGGAAGACATTTTCTGCAGAGGCCTCATCGGTCCAGCTGTGCTGTGTTCATACAAACATGGGCTGCTGTAATGCATGCCCAAGATGACTTTCCCATGCCTGGTCTCACACATGGGATGAAAAGCCCTACAAAGTCTGCCAAATTAACATTTCACTGCTGCATTTGAGCTTCAAGACAGAATGAATGAAAGGCAGATCCTAAATCCTAGAATAAACTGGGATAAAACCACTTTAAAAGTGATCTAATTTTAACCCTGGAAGTGTTTCTCAACAGTATGATAACTAAAACTCTCTGAAGGAAGATGGGATTGACAGTCATGTCACCTTTACTTTTTCAAACTCTAAACCCAATACAAAATGCTTCCCCTTGATTTTACTCAGCTTTGGGAAAGACAACTGAGGCAATTTGGGGTAGTACCTTAATTCTTAATGCCACCAGTCAGTTTCATTAGCATGAGCAAGTTTAAGGACCTCACAGTCTGAAGCCTTGTGCACCCACTCAGATTTATGAACACAAACGCTTTCACAGGCCTGGATTTTTGCAGTGGAATATTCAATCTCAGGAGAGGGAAATCCCTACTGAGAAAATTATATTGCCTCCCTAATGAAGGCATATAATCTGTATTGCTCATTAGAAGCAAGTAAGCTCCCTTGAAGTGTGTTTTCCTACTTCTCACTTACATTGCTGATTATCCAGCTCCTTCCTGCATGTGAGAGTATTTTTTCTATCCGGCACTAATTGGCTGCCCATCTGCAGGTGACATTAGATGCAAGAGATGCAGCACTCCAAAGAAAGTAGAACACAACACTTCCTGAAGAAATCCTCAGAAGCTTACCTGGCTGTTAATCAAATAGATTAGGAGTTCTCTAGCATCATGCAGTGGAAGGATTTCTATCTCAATAACTTGAGTTTTGACACAAGCCCTAGAAAAAGAGGCACACTGTCTCAGGATGGAAATCCTCTGTGACACCACCAGACGTGCCATAAAAATATACTGAATAATAACTAAATTCAGCTTAAGAGCAAAAGATAATTGGCATGATCATTTACACGGACATGCTGGAAAAAAAAAAAAAAAAAAAAAAAAAGTCCACTTGAGTCTATTCATGCTACAGTGTACAGATTAGTTTTTATATAAGAAATCAAGATGATAGTTTAAGGAGGCAATTACTGTAGCATTTCATATACAGTAACATACATATAAAAAGTATTAATATTGTAGATTATGCCCAGCTCTGGTTTTACATGACAGTGATTATTTTCCTGGGTTTCTTATGATGAAATACTGTTACACATTTTGGTTTATACCCTTTTACCTGGAACCCAAATACACATATCTGAAGGATTATAAAAAGGAGGGTTTGTTTTGCTTAATAGCTCTCACCTACACTTAATTGAACTACACCTCACTGAAGGATCAATGAGACCAACACTTTGCTGTTACACTTACATAAAAGTTAGGGGATTGCAGACAGTGCAAATAAATTAAAAGTACACTGTACAGGAAACCATAGGTACAACTTACAAACAATAAAATAAAATAAAATAAAATAAAATAAAATAAAATAAAATAAAATAAAATAAAATAAAATAAAATAAAATAAAATAAAATAAAATAGTGTTATGCAGACAAGAACATATTAAACACAAACTTTATTTACACGGTATTTTGCTATGTATAAAGAAAATGAGAGGGTGAACAATGCAAAAACTTTAGACACAGTGGGTATTTTCTACTGTTTTATCAACCTAAAGGTTCTCTAAGTTAAATGTTCCCATCCACATTAGGTGCTTCTCTGAGTTGGAGAGGAAGAGATGGAACAGGGATAGCTCTGGTGAGTCATGTGGAACATTTCAGGTGTTTTTAGGTATCTTCTGCAGCTCACAATTGCAATTCTAAAATTCCTACCTGTAAGCTTCTCCACGGAAGTAGGACATTTCAGCCTAATCACCATTATCAATAAGCATTGATGATAAAAAATACCTCTATTCTACACAAAGCAAACACTGATAACAGACCCTCATTTATAACAGTGAGCTGGCTAGATACTCCAGGTCAGCTGGCAGGAAAATTATTATAAATTCTGAAAAGGAATTAGGAATCTTTCCATTCCATTTAGCCTATAAGCAGGGTAATTAGAGTTATTAATATTACTTTCTTTTCAACTCTGTTGGCCAATACAATCCCAAACTTGTTGCTAAGAGACAATATTATTATACCATGGAAAGACTTCCAATTGAAGCAGTAAGACAGCAAAAAGAGTGTTAGAAAACAAGATAATTCAGAAAAGGAAGAGCTTCAAAAACTCAGTTCCAAACTTCTCAGACACACACTACATTTTCTGACAAAAAATGGCATTAGATAGAGATTGCTTTTTCAAATATGGGGCAGATTAACAAATTAAAGATGGGTTTTTACACTCAGCACAGAAATCAACAGTCCAGGAACACCAGGAGATGTCAGAAATAAGACCTAGGAGTTAGATATCATTGACAGACATCTATCCTATCTTAAAAACAAAACAAACAAAACAAACAAACAAATAAAACAAACAGAAAACAACAACAACAAATAAATACCTCATCCTATTATTGAAATACCTCAATATAACCTGATCTTTAACCACCAAATAGTTTTTACTCGTTTCTACCCATCTTAATGGGAAGAAAAATAATTTTAAAAAAAGATAAAGTGGAGAAAATTTTCTAAATCTGAATGAAATTTTGAATATTTGTTTGTTATCTGCATAACTAGCTGAATGACCAAAAGTGCTTTTTTTTCCCCCCCATTTTCTATACATGGAAACACATAAATACTTAATTGTGATTGTTGCCAAAGGAAAACCTGGAAATCACTCCTGGCTTATGCAGCCATGGTTAACCAGTCTTTGACTAGTGGAATAATCATGCTGAAGAGTTCAGTTTATGCTTACGTGCATTTAGATATGGATTATTAAGGTGCACAGACAAGTTCATAGCATGGAGAGTTGAAGTTTCAATTAGTACAAAAAACGTAAAATTCACTGGGACTTTGTAAGAACCTAGTACGTCTAAAAAAAGAGTAAAAATTATGCTATAGTCTTATAGTTTATGGGATAGGAACTGCAACAATTATTTCTTTATACATTTTATGTCAAGTCAGCATTCTAATTCATTTTCTCAGTTTCACATAGGCTGGTTACATGTTTTTATAAGGTGATCTGGAGTGGGTTTTTTTCTTGGGATTTGAAACACACAAGCTCAGAAGTGACTAAGCTGTTTTTGTTTCATACCTTTTATTATTTTTATGTAATCCTCTTTGTGAACACTCTGATTTCTACATAATGCAAGTTCATAAAATAGCAACTTTTTGTAATGAAATAGGATAGTCTTGATCTGAAATAAGAATATTAATCCTTAGCCTTGCATCAAACAATGACAAGTTTGAAACAGATTTCATTCTCTCAACTCCTTTATGAGAGTAACAAATGTGCTTTTTGCTCATTAACTTGAATAACATATCAAAGAGAAATGTGTTTGTTTGTTTTACTAGCTGGAAAAGAAGCCATGAAAATCCAAATAAGTAAATAAAAAAATAGAGTTATTTAAGTCTTCTTACACATTTAAGAAGAATGAAGAACTTCTTAGACATTTAAGAGTAGCAGGGTCAAAAAATGACAATATAATACCTACATAGAGCTTGATTATTCCAGAATCAGTGAGAGAATAGCAAATAGTCCTATTATACATATAAAACAGCTTATAGAACAAAAGTATGAAAATACACACCAAAAAAATGTAATACAAAGGGAGACAGAACTCCACCTACTTGAGACCCTCAAAGTAAATCAAAGAGATCTGAAAATCTTCACACACCACTAGACAGGGAAAATTAGCACCTCATTTAATAGTTGAAGAAACAGCTTCAAAAGTAATGTGTATTTCTCCCTTCCAGTTACAACAGCAGGAACAGTTTGGGTCCTAAGAGATTTTTGCCAAGCCATAGACAAAATCCAGAACTGATGCTATATCATAACTTTCATCTTTGGACTTCCATTTCCACTCTCAACCACTAGCTAAAAGCCATGTGTTTTACTGCAACAACATTGAATGTCTCTACATTTCATTTTCAATTTGATTAGCAAACAGACATCAAAAAATGAAAGATTTCAAAAGGATTACAAAATCCACTTTCAGACTCCTACAAAGTGGTTCCTGAATTGCTATCACTCAGATGGCAATGGGCATGAAATATTTTCAGGGCATAGTATAGCTAATATTCCAAAACTATTCCTAAGAGAGACAAAATCCATAGGTCAAATTGTTTTGTAAGATAAAAGTGTGAAACTCTCACTGAAACATATGTGGATAGCCCGCATATAAATCTGTCTGAGGACAGAATCTGAAGAATTTCCAAGCAGAAACTGTCAGCATAAGCACAAGAAAATCAGTTATCTTAATAGAGTAGTAGAGATCCTTTTAAGCACATCTTTTTTTTTTTTTTTTTCATCTGAAGAAAGATTCAGTGTTAATGGAGAGAACAAACTAAATAAAATGAAAATGTTATATGCTTCAATACCTGTGTGATAGCAAAGAAGAAGAGTTGGATAGATTTTGCATGATCCTAAAAATATTCTAAAACAAATAAATAAATAAAAATAATTACCAGATTCATAGATTTTAATCGGAAAAACTAAGCCTTTTTTCTTGTATCTTTCTCTTCACATAGAGACCATTGTTGCTGACTAAGAACACCTGATAAAATACCCTAGAGAAGCTTTACAACTCAACTGGCACTTCCACAGCAGATAAGCCTCACTGATATCAGAGTAATCTTTCCACAAGGATGAACAGCTCTTGAAAAATTTCTCTAGGGTACAGTATTAGACACAGACTTTCTCCATCATCAGACATGATAGTCAGCCCATATGCAACCTGCACTCTTAACTGTACACAGTAGTCAACACTTTTTATATATATATATGTTTTATCATCATGAAATTAAACTGATCATTTCTAATAGTGTACAAATATATGATGGAATCTGTCTGTAGACTTTAGGCTTGAGATGCCCACCCCATCATCACAATCAAACAGATGAGACATTTTTATCCTTCTTACAGAACCTCTGCACGAACAAAATGCTATTTTTCTTTATTATTTCCACCTTTATTCACTCATTGCTTTGTAACTGCAGTAGAGAGAGATTCCTTCACTGACGTTACCAAGCACAATACCAGGTCTTTTCTTTAAATTGCTTAAAATTCTATCAAATATTATTTTAATGGTTTTAGCTGAAAACAGTTTGACTGGTTCCAAAGCATGGATATTTGTTCACAATGGTTATTTACTTTCACTATCACCATGGTCTTCTAAACTTAGTTATTTGGTCTGCACTAGTCATCTCTGCTTCCTCAGTAATTAGTCCAGCAGCTACAGAGGGTGATTTGCTGTATCCAAATGTCTCATTGGAATAAAATGAATCATCTGATCATTGTGTTGACATGACCTTAGACTAAATGCCTAACTTTTAGGTAGATATAGTCACATTGAATTTTTTTTCTCAGTGTTCATCTCTGTGAATTTTATTAGGAGGAGTCAAATCTGTCTTCAAAGTCTTGCACAGGTATCCACAGAATATGAGAAAGCCAGGATTTTTGTTCAACTGGAATGATTACATGTCACTCTTCGTATCTCATAAGATGTCTCTGGTAGAGACAGAGACAGTCACATCCTCTGATTGTGCCTTCTTTTTTTTTTTTTTTTTTTTTTTTTTTTTCTGCCTCCCATGCCCTATTTACTGCTATGTACAATGCACAGATGCAGATACTACAGAAAACTGATACAAAGACCTGATTCACCCTGAGAAAATATATATTTGGCAGTCAGGGAGGTATGGTTCAGACGGTTCTGTCTTGTCTTTACTGTCCTGTATTTGACCTTATAATTAAAGGCTCCAGCATAATACTTACTAAAAAGAAAAAAAAAAGGGGGGGGGGGAGGAGGGGGGCAAAAGCAGGAAAAACCACACACACATAGAGATAGCATTTTCAAGTATCTGTATTTTTGACTGTATAATCTCAATACTCTTCACACAGACTTTGAAGTATTTTAATAATTAAACTTCTTTTGTTTGGACCTACTCTAACATTAATACATAAAGATTTGGACTTTTGGTATCACAACACAGACTGCTCCAACTGAGCTAACAGCAAAAGTGCTGGAGATAGCAGACATATATTGATCAACTATTAAAAAAAGAATGGTAGCACACTTTAACCAGTGAGTTTCAAGTCTGGTCACTGACTGCAGGAAGTATAGAGGCTAGCACCCCTGGTTTACATGAAAATTTCTGAATAGAATACATTTTAAAACTGTTTTTTTGTGTGGTTTTTTTTTTTTTCATATTTCCTTTTCACCAGAATCCTCTTTCTGCTCTTTTCATTGGCTAAACATCTGCCTTTTGCCTCCACACCCACAGATGTAAGCTCCACTTCTACTTATACTCTTCCGCAGTGCCGCACTCCAGGTAGTTCCTCCTCCTTGTACTCATACCTTTCCATCCTACCTCGCAACAATCAGAGGGAGAACTGAATGCAAAGTTAGGCCCACCAAAACCAACCATGGAGATAGATGTTCAAAACTTGACTAGACACAGTCCTGGGCAACCTGCTGTAGCTGACCCTGCTTGAGCAGGGGGATTAACCAGAGGATTTGAAGATGTCCTTTCCAACCTAAAGGACTCTGTGATTCTGTTCCTTCAATTACATTATCAAGCACAATACCAGACCTTTTCTTGAAATTGCTTACTGTTCTATCAAACTTCAATTATTTTAAAGGTTTTAGCTGAAAATAGTTTGACTCATTCCCAAAGCATGGGTGTTTGTCTGTAGTGATTATTAACCTTCACTATCACTGCAGTCTTCTGAACTTAGTTATCTGGTCTGCACTAGACATTTCTGCTTCCTCAGTAATCAGACACACAATCCAGAAAATAAACAGCAAAGCTCAGGTCTAGGCAGCTGAAATGATGGGCAATATCACTGTCATTTCTGGTACCACTCATAATGTCTTTTGATTTGAATCGTGTAACATCATCTTAGACTGGGATATTTCTGCACAAAAGTTTGAAATGAATCAGAGATTATATTTATGCTTATGTGAATATTCAGCATCTAGCATATTTCTGACTTCTTTAAAAGGTACCAGAATTCTATAATCATCTTGGATTTTATACATCTGAGGCTTCTGACTCTTAAGAACCAGATTGCAAAAAAAAAGTGAAAAGTAAATTGATATGAAAATTAAAAGATATTCAACATCTTTGTTTGATACAGTTAATTGTTAGTGAATCCAACTATTAAATATTTAACTGCCAGTCAACAAATAAATACTGTCAAACAGTCTGCAACAGACTATTTCAGTACTGTAGAGTCTGAGGTGAATAGATTCAATGCCTGCCAACCTGAGATTAACTGTTTACCTATTAGGAAGCTGGAAAATAACTTTTGAAATTACAGTGAAACAGAGATGAGCAAGTAAATAATGTGAGTACAGAGGGAATGATTTGAGACAAGACTTTCCACATGACATAGGTTGACACACCAGCAAAACAAGAATACCTCCCTGAAAGTCAGTGAATATAAACTGGTGTAAGACTAGCAGGAAGTCCAAAACAGGACTATCAGCTTAGAATTTTCTACAACAAAATAAAAAGAAGGAAAAGAATTATGACAATGAACAGATTTCAGAAAAGAGTTTGGATTCAAGTGTGTAGTCTATTGTTCAATTTACAACTGGTCTAAGTGAATAGAAAATAGCAAAAATGGCACTGGCTTTTCAAAATTACTCCTGAAACCACAGAGAAATTAAGTCTGATTGTCAAAGGAGGCATATTGGTAGGAACTTCAGTAATAAATAAAATTAGTGGTTTAAGGGATATATATATACACAAACACACACATATATGTATATGTGTCGCTCTTCATAAAAAGATATCATGATTCAAAAATTATTGAAGTCAGTGAGTATGGAAAGGAGATAACCTTGTTGATAGAGCATACCTGAGGTTTTTCAAGGCATCTCACCAAATTTCTTCCAAAAAAAAATAAGCTAGTCTCAGTTGAAAGATAAAGTCCTCTCACTGATACATGATTGGTATTGGAGTATAAACAAAGAGTAGAATAAATGTTCCATCTCAGAAGTTCATCACGTGAAACATTCAAAGGCTTACTAGTAATGAACAAAGACCTGTACTGAGATTCAAGTTGTTCAATGTGTATGAGTGAGTTGAAAGAGAGTAGGATGAAGAGAGAAGGAAAAAACAAACTCATTGAAGATAGAAAAACAGGATAGCAAAATCTGCAATAGAAAATTCATGATATTCATTAATTGGATTATAAAATGTCAGATGAAATTAGGTCTTAATAAATACAAGTATGCACATAAGAAAAACATATCTCACTATACACAGGGAAACAGTTTACATTACTACTTAGGAAATTACTAGGGCCATCTAAAGACAAGATATCAAAATAGAGATCCTGAAATTACTGTACATATTTATATGTATGCTGTGCTCAGAGACTATGAATAGTAGTCAAAATGGAACTGAAAATAACACAGAAATTCTCATTATGGTACTTCGTAAACTCACGCTAAAACAACATTAATAATGTGTGCAGTACTCAAAAGAGCAAACTAGAATAGCTGGAGAAAAATAGCAAGGAAGATCAGAGGTACAGAATTATTCCAACACAGGAAATAGTACCTTGTGTACACAAACATTAAAAGGATGGAAAAGGTGAACAAAAAAATAATCATCCACTGTGGCTCATTACGGAAAAGCAAGGGGTATTTAGTGAAATGATCATGTAGCAGAAAGAACGTTTTTTGAAAACTCACAGTTTTTACATCAAGGTTTCAGGGCTAATATTTGCCTTTTATTGATTTTTTCCCCAATCTGTGCCCCTCATAAGAAGCAAATCTCTACCACAAGAACTTAAGTGAAAACAGCAGCAGTGGTTTCACCATCACTCCTATTTTTGCTCACAGCTCTTCACTTTTTTATATTCTGTTTTTTTGTAACTAGTCATCCAAAAGTCACTGCAGCAGTTCTGGAAAATATGTGTGGGTCATTTGTGATTTTCTTGTAAAATATGTACATGGTACCTTTCCACCAGCTCCTGTCATTCTTGCCTATGGCTTGTATAACTGGTTAGAACTGTTGGGAGATCATTGCCTTGCAAAAACCACACAAAATCCTAGTTTCTGGGACAACAAAATTAAAAAAAAAAAAAAAAGTGTTATTCACAGTGACCAACAGGAATGCAATAGTGAAGACTGGCAACAAATGCATGCAGTCACAAAATTTCAGGTTTCCAGAAATTGCTAATGAGTATCGAATCCCTGGGGCAAAAGTCTCAAAGGATGGCTGTGATGCTGGAAGAGCTTATAACTTTATAAATTCAGCCTTTCTTCAAGGGGTATGTGGGGTATCCATGCCCACACAGGCCTGTCAGGTACCCCCACAACCCATTTTCACTTCTACTATCAAAAAGCACCTTAATACATGTTGTAGACAGTAGTGATGATGAACCTGTGCAGATGACCTTTGGTGGTGTTAAAAGACAAACACAGCTTCTCTTCCTTCTCCACTGTTTTCCAATATCCCATCACAGTCCATCACACTCTCTCTTAAAGGAATAATGTATTTTGCCACAATATTTTTTCACGTTTCTATCACAAATTCACTTTTCTATTATCATTAATATTAATGTTATTAAAAATTAAATTTATGTTGATATCAAGATGATTCAATGTTAAACCATGAAAAAGACTCTTAGCCTTCTTCCCATCTATCAACACATTATACTACACAAGCTGACTGCCAGATCTTAAAGAATTCTATAGGATGTCAAACTCTTAATATAACCATCCTGTGACAGCTGGACAGAGGATATAAATCATGTGCAAATAGAGCACTTGGTTGCATGTATATATTCATAGTCTTTACCTGTCTTTAATTATAGAATTGAAAGTGTTATTTCCCACAAAATAATTATTTCCAAAAAAGCATATTGTTAGATAACAAAAGAGTCAGAACAAAGAGAAGAAAATAAACTATAGGCCTACAGAAAGAAGAAAGCAGGAAACAAAACCAGAAAGGGAATGAAGACTGAACTCAAGCCAAAATGAAATTAATAATAATAATAATAATAATAATAATAAAACTTGCAAAGAGAAAGAAAATAAAGCAAACAAATGAGAGACAGAGAGATTAAAAATTAGAAAGTTAAGGAGGTAAGGTACAATATCTTTTTTTTAAAAAAAAAAAAAAACTTTTACATGGAAGGAAATTGATAATTTCAAAAGTGAAATTATCTTTCTGAAAGGTGAAACTGTTTAGAGATTTATTTATTTTTTTTAATTGTAGCATACTTTTCTTATTTCTTTCTAGGAGTCTTAGTCAAATTTCAGAAGTAGCAGTTTACATTAATAACATACAGAAGTTATCTTTAGCCACCCATTCTCATACATTGACTTCTCTTATTGAAAAGGGGTGTTGGGAGGGGTTATTCTATATTCCAAAAATGCACTAAAACTTGATTTTTCATCAGGGTGCAAAAACTAAACAATATGCAGCATTACATATTGTTCTATTGCAGATCCATTTCCTAAATCAGTCAGTATCAGAGACTGTCTAGTGAAGGAATAGCCTGTGACGCAGAGCTTGGAGCCACTTGTGATTTTATGACAAAACCATTTCTCCACACAAAATTCCTGAATGTAAAATGGAACTGACTGGATTAGAAGTCTGTGTATGTCAGGGAATATGCAGGTTATATAGAAATGATGTTTTGAATAGGATGGGTGAGAAGTATATTCCTTTTGATTGTTGTCTCTTTCTTTTTAATGTTCTCAGAAAATGGCTGTATCTTTCTGAGTCTCTCAAGGATTTTTAGATAAAAAGAGAGGTTTTATCTTTGCATGTCTATAAGCAATGAAAAACTCTGGAGACTGAAACCTACAGGCAATTCAAATAAACTAAATCCGATCAAGGTAATATCAATGCTAGAATTAGAAGAAAACCCAGAGAGAATATCAATAACAACATTAAAACAGCAGGTTTCAACTGGAATCAATAGGCAGTATAAACAGAAAAAATTAAGTCACAAAGTGATAGTAGATAAAAGCTCCCCACTCATTAAAATTCTGTTTGTCTTTGTGTCTTTTTATCAATGTACCTATATATCTATGCAAGTGTATCAAAGTTTATAATGTAAAAGAATGATGAAATAATCTAATTAATTTCCGGTGTCATTTCACATATTTCTTTCAAGTTAAAACTGCAATATTAATAATGGTTTGCAGTTTAATAAAATATCTCTATGTCCTATTAACTTCTATATCTGCTTGTTATAAAGCCCTTTTTTATCAAATAGCTAAACTTCAAAAGATTTCTGCTTTGATCTGAAATGAAAAAATGAAGTTCATTCCATTTGTACAGAATAACCTCACTGTATTTTACAGAAAGACAGTTGTCTGTTACTGCCTTTCTGTCTCAAAACACATTGTAACTTGGGCAAATAGGAAGAAAAGAATACTAGAGAGAGAAGGTACATTGGAATAGGGCTGAATCTGGATCTTAAAATTTATGATGACAGTAGCGATTGAGATATTCTTCCTACTCGAAGATCAATATAAAAATCAAGAACGAAATGTGTAGGTATTCACAGGTAAGTTTAATGTTCTAGGTGTGAACTTCCATGGCTTATTTCCACTTTCTGAACTGAGATTTTAACGTTATGTTAATCTCATTTTCTGATCGTCTTTTTTCTCTCCCACAGGAAAAAAAATAAAATAAAATAAAATTAAGGGGAAATACTCTAAATGTGGGGGGGTAGGGGGTGGGGGAGGAGTCGGAGGTGGAGGGCAAGCAGAAACTATGTTCCAAAAAAACATACTGGACATCTAGCAAGTAAATTAACAATCCTTGCATGACCAAAACACCCAATGATATTGTTCAAATTTTGAACAAAAAGGGAACTCAAGACTGGGTCTAAATTAAACCACATACTTTTTGTCTGAAAAAGGAAAAAGACATATTTTATATACTACTGAACCTAAAACTTTTGTAAAGAAATACTGTGAATTGTAGTCAACATTATCATTTTATAATTAATATTTTAAATACATTTGGTTAAGTGTTGGTGGGAAAGTTCAGAGAAATGCAGCCCAAACTATATGCAGCTATCTTCTAGTATGACCAACAAGGTGAAAAATATTGTTTAGGGCTACATTAAAAGTAGTATTTCCTGCCAGTTTACCATCCAATACACTTTTATGCTGGAACTTACTGATATTCTTCACTGACAAAGGCCAGAAGGGGCACATGACACCCTAGGTCTGCAGGTATGTCAGTAAATGCACTTTCATCCACTAGTACTCATCTGCAGCTCTTCTCTATACCTTCAATCCCCCTTTATCCATAACTACATCACTTCAGTATAATTCCTCTATACAGCAATGGTTTGTTGTGTGGTCTATATTCCCCTCCAGGAAACTTCCCCAAAACAACACAGGTAAGTTAGGGACAATTCTCTTTAATGTTTCTATAAATTACCTGGATGAAGGACTCGAATGCAATCTGAGTTTGGAGATGATACAGAAAAAGGAAGAGCTGTGACTCCCTCAAGGGTAGAAAGGTCTTGCAGAGAGATCTTGACAAATAGATGGCTGGCCAATCACCAACCATATGAAGTTTAACAAGAGCAAGTGTTGGATTCTGCACCTGGGATGGGGCAATCCTAGATATAGGGAGGTCAAGAGGAGGCTGGAGAGTAGCTCTGTGGAAAGGGATCTGGGGGTTCTGGTTGACAAGCTGAACATGAGTCAACAGTGTGCCCTGGCAGCCAAGAGGGCCAATTGTATCCTTGGTTAGATTAAGCATAGCATTGCTAGCCGGTTGAAATAACTCATTGTCCCTCTCTGTGCTGTGCTGGTGTGACCTCGTCTTGAGTACTGTGTGCAGTTTGGGTCACCATGATATATAAAAGACATAAAACTATTAAACAGCATTCAGAGGAGGGCAATAGAGATGGTAAATGGGCTAGCGGGCAAGATGTATGAGGAGTGGCTGAAGTACCTTGGTTCGTTCAGCCTAGAGAAGTGGAGACTGAGGGGTGACCTCATAGCAGCCTTCAGCTTCCTCATGAGGGGAGAGGAGAGGCAGGTGCTGAGCTCTGCTCTCTGGTGACCAGTGACAGGACCTGAGGGAATGGCATAAAGCTGCAGGGGAAAGTGGTTGTGGCACCAAGCCTGCCAATGATCAAAAAGTGTTTGGGCAATGCTCTCAGGCATATGGTCTGATTTTTGGGTGGTCCTGTGTGGAGCCGGGAGCTGGACTGATGATCTTTGTGCATCCAACCCTTCTATGATTCTATGATTCCATATTAGGATCTCAGAATTCTATGATTCCATATTAGGATCACAAAATTCTATTTCCCACTCTGCACTGGTGTGGCCTCACCCTGAGTACTGCATGCAGTTTTGGGTGACACAGTATATGAAAGTTATAAAACTGTTAGAGAGTGTCCAAAGGAGGGCTACAAAGACAGTGAAGTAGTGAAAGACACGTGAAGAGCAGCTGAAGTTATCAAGTTTGTTCAGCCTGGAGAAGAGAAGACTGAGGGGAGAACTCATCATGGTCTACAGCTTCCTCATGATGGGGAGAGGGGGAGCAGGTGCTAATCTCTGCTTTCAAGTGACCAGCAATAATACCCAAGGAAACAGCTTGAAAATGCAACAGGGGCAATTCAGATTGGATATTAGGAAAAGCTTCTTCACTAAGTGGGTTGTTGGGCACTGGAACAGGCTCCCAACAGCAGTGGTTATGGCATCGAGCCTGACAGAGTTCAAGCATTTAGACAATGCTCTCAGACATATGGTTTGATTTTTGGATGGTCCTTTGGGGACACAGGAGTTGGACTCTATGATCCTTGTATGTCCCTTCCAACTTGGGATATTCTGTGATTCTATGATTCTAACATTCTTTCACTGCCGTGTGCTTACTCCTGCTTGCTCTGCCAACCCATATGTACCTGGAGCCATTTACGTATTTAATGGCCAACTAGTTGCTGCCTCTCAGACACTTATGGGTCAGGTTAATCATACCTGCATGTATTTTCCAAATTCTACACTTGCCAGGTTTAGACTGAGGTCTTATCTAATAGATCTTCAGCATCTTCATTTCTGGCACTGAAAATTTGAAGGAGACTCATGTTTTAAAGACAAATGTATTGCAAAAATACATAGAGAAGATTTAAGGAGCAGCTGTAGATAAAAGCAGGGGAATTCCTACTTCTTGGCATGCATTACTGTGAGCAAAACTAGACTGATGCACAGAGCAGCTAAATGAAAGAAAGCATGATGGAAGTTTACAGTTCGTATATGATGGTGTTCATATTTAAATATGTTTAAAACCAGATGTCAGATTATTCAAAATATAATGATAAACCCATGGAAATACAAAGAATAACTGCATCCAGTGCAAGGGAAGGCTTTCAGAAAGTCATATATTTCTTGTCACTGACCAGACTGAGGACTTTGCATGACATATTTTTAAACTGCAAAAAGTGTCTGAGTATAATTTTCCCTGAAGACTGTGTACAGGACTGGTTGCAAAAGAGTTTGACAGTGAAGGGCAGTAGAAAGGGAGACATGGTGGCTGCTACATAAGAATCTAAAAAGATTTCATTCAGGTCTTCATTAGCTCTCAGTCCTTCATGCCACATTTGGAAAAAAAAAAAAAAAAAAAAAAAAGTAAACTAATGTGCTATATAACTTCTCCAACCCTCCATATCAATGTTAGCAGTCCTTAAAAATGGCTTGTCATGATGGGGCTTGTTGGCGTGGAATATACAATGAAATTTATGCTTGAAATATTATTCTGTTACCAGTTTGTCTACTTGTTTTATCTCATAGGAGAACAAGCATCAGTATTCTGAGTCAGATATTCTCATTAATGATTCCCATTGCAAAATTGAAAATGTACAGGCTATCAACATTTCTAAAAAACTCTATTTGTTCATACTGTAAACATGCTGTTAAGAGTGCTAGTCCCACAAAAGTAGTGAATGTTCCTGCTAAGAATAAGTCTTATTTGCTCAAGGACAGGAAAATAGAGATAAAAAAGACCTGGAATATCTTGTGCTGATTTTAAGTACTTCATCCAGAATCAAGATCCTCAAAACCTCTGCTACCTCAATTTTAACATAAATAACCCAGAGTCTCCATTTGCATAAATACTTATCCATATACTTCATGTGGCAGACCTAGTTTAAAAGGTTTTAGGAAAATGCCCTGTGAATCAAATCCTATAAAAAAACACAGCCAGGAGAACTAATAACTCCTTTACACAAAGAATACTGTCAGCTGATATTGTTCAGCCACAATAAATAAATTAAAAAATGCCACTTTAGACTTGACATCAGGAAAACTTTATCACTTTGAGAGTAGCCAAGCCAGACAGTGTCACCCAGAGAGGTTTTGCAGTCTATGTCTTTGGAGGTTTTCAAGATCCAGCCTGAGAAAGACCTGAGCAGCTTGACTTGATCTCATAGCTGATCCTGCTTTGAGAAAGAAGTAGGACTGGGTTCCTCCTGAGGTCCCCTATTATCTGCATTACCTTCACTTGTATTCATTTTATGCATTACTTCTTACTGATTGCTTTTTGTCAACTCTTACAGGATCCTCAAATGTGCTTTGGAGCAGGAAGCAGGAATACATCAGTGGACCAGTCCTGGGGTCTGCTGTCCCTTAGAAAATTAATTTAAGCTTGACTGAGATTTAAGCCTCTGAAAATCATTATTGAATATCAGCAATTGAGCTTCTTAAAAATGGGGTATTAAGCTCTCCAGACAGTCCTGCTTGGACTACACTAGAATGAAATGACCTATCCACTGTAACTGGAAGACTCTGTCACTGCCTCCCTTGGTTAAACAGACTGATATTTTCAACAACGTAATGAAAATTTCTGATCTTTTCATTTTGTTCAGATATTTCACCCCATGTGAAATGCTCACTCAGTTGCTAAATAAAGTACTTTTCTCTGTGAGCAAATGTAGCAGAATCTGACTCAGAGCAAATTATTTAATACATTTAGCCCTACTTTCTGCTTACAATTTTTTCTTGAAACAAATGTACTGCATTTAAATCAGATCTGCTGTATCTTTCCTGGTGGCATTTGAGCTCATGTTGTGTCCCCAGCTGGTTAATGATAAATGAACACCCCTGACAGATGGTGCCACATGCAAACCTCTGCATCAGTAGAGGATGGAGCATTTCAAGGAAGGTTTGGCATTCACCTGGTTGCTTAATAGTGCTATTATTACCATCTGCAGCTATTTATAGTAGGGAGCAGATCAGTTTTGTTTTCTAAAAAAAAAAAAAAAAAAAAAAAGAGAGAGAGAGGAGAAGAAGACTGAACCTTGCTAGGCTCTGCATGTAAGACTAAGGAAGAAGAGCTGGTATTCAGACACTGGGCTCAGTGTGGGATTGGGGAGAGAACTGGAAAAAGGTAAAACTAGTGGGTTAGGATGAAGATAGTTTATTAGGACAGCAAAGGAATGGAAAATATAAATGTAAATATAAATGTAAATATAAATATAAATAAAACAAGTGATGCACAATACAATTGCTCACCACCCACTGACTAATGCCCAGACAGTCCCTGAGCACTCCCTTCCAACTCCCAGAGGTTTATTGTTCAGCATGATATAATTTGGTCTGGAATATCCCTTTGGCCAGTTTGAGTCATCTGTCTGGATTCTGCCCCCTCCCAGATTTTTTGTGTACCCCCAGCCTCCTTGCTGGAGGGGCAGCATGAGCAGATGAAAAGTCTCTGACTTAGTATAAGCACTGCTCTGCAGCAACTAAACAATCAGTGTGTTACATCGACATTTTTCTCCTAAATCCAAAACATAACACCATACCAGCCACTATGAAGAAAACTAACTCTGTCTCTTCCAGGACAGCTCAAAATATAATCCTTTGGTTTGTGAAAAGGAGAAACTAGCCAGCAATGCAATATTTAATTCTTTTCTGTCAAGGCCCTTACCTGAAGTATGCATACCTGAAGAAAAGTACAAGAATTGGTGAAAGTGCATTTCTGGAATCATAATAGGTTAATGGAAGATAAGTAATTTGTTGAAAAATATGTGGTACACTTCCACCATTCTAAATAAAATATTTCAACCTTTATATTTATTTAAATTCTATGTTTATACCTTACCATTTCTTAAGCACTGAAAATTCAAGAAAATACCTTCCATATCAAGAAGAGTTTGCTGCTTGGATGAGAGGGAGAGCTGGGGGTTAGTGGGAGGGGGAGTTAGTTTTAGTTAGTTTAGTTAGTTTAGTTTTAATGGAACTAAACAACAAAGCCTGTGCAAAGAAATAGCTTTCCTCTTAACACTTTCATTAACTTCAATCTAATAAAGGGAAAATAAAAGACAAGCTTTTTATGTGCTCTTAATCACATATATTGTCACTATCATCTAAATAGAAGATGTATGGAAGTCCATATATGTGGATCTTCCAAGAGAATACTTTGTACACCACTTTTCTGTAACAAGTCCAAGTACAAGTCCTGTACAAAGCATTCATGTGATTCATAAAAATTATGCTTCCTTCTTGCCTTTCAGCAAATGCAGAGCTATCATTTTTCAGGAATGGCTGTAGTCTCTTTGGCTCTTAAACCCCAAAGTATGTTGAATAAGATATAAACTAGAAAATTATGAGAAAGTTTTCAAGAACAAATAATGGGACCAAATTTTCACTTACAGTCTCTTGAAAAACTGCAAAACAATTCAAGATCATCATCTATGTATAATCTTTCTTCACAGGTGATCACTAATATCACACAATTAGTGGCATTGGATGGTACTGTCAGTTATACACCTGTCATTCTAAATTGTCTTTGACCAAGGTAATCCCAGACTAGTTTCAAACCATTATCATTCTGTGGGGAAACTGCCAAAACTGTTTACAAGTCAATACCTCATACAGTAGAATAAGAAGTTAAAGTTCTGGTTTTGAACAGAACCTGTTGAATACTTTAAGGACAGCAAGATTTTAATCCCAGAAACTGCTGAAATTTTTATATCTTCCATCTAGCCATTGTCTGACTATTCTCGAATGAGGGAAATGTGTTATTTGCAACATCTGAATATTTCTTTATGGAACAGAAATATATGGAAACCTAGGTTTATTTATGTAAAACATTACTTTGGCATCTGACTGGTCATACGGACACAATGACTAGCCACCATCCATTATTAGCTGCCTCCTAGAGAGAACTGGAATTCACTAGTGGTATTTTGCATTATATGAGATTGCCTGCAGGTATTGTGGAGTCAACCCCAGGCCAAATTATAAGCATTGCTGGAGTTGTGTTTTCCTGTAGGTTTGCAGTGCTCTTCCTTTGTTTGTAAACCGCATGAAGAAAATCTTTGGTTTCCCATAATGCCAGATCACTTCATACAAAAATAAATTAATGTTAACCAGAGCAGTTCATATTTATATTACAGTTTTCTCTGAGATAATATCTTTTTTTCTCTGAGATAATATATTTTAGGATATAAAGACATTGCTGCAATTGGAGCCCATGGTTACAGTACAATGACCATCCCTGTTAAACCATCCAAGAGATGACTGGTAATTACAGTGAGATGAAAAACAAGAAACAGCACTTTTGGAGTTAATCTTAAGATTATTTTTTTTTTCAAAATTACTGTTCTCATCTTTCAGGCAGTTGGTTTTGAAGTGTTTGGTAATAATGAGAAGAGCCAGAGAACAACAACCTCTGCCAAGTGCTGAGACTGACTCACACATCAGTTTTATACTGGTATCTTTCCACAGTTTTCAATGGAATACGTGATACATGAACATAGAACGTATGTCACTGGAGTCATACTAAAAATCTATAAGAGAAGGAAGAAGGTTAGGAATAAGGTTAACTTTTTATGTCCAGTTACCATCATAACTAGTTTGAGTGTTATTTTCTGACTCAAAATAGAATATAAGCAAACAAACATTCATTTACACAAACATATAACTTCACTTGCATTCACTTTCCAGCAAGTGGGAAACTAAATAATAATTAAACTTCTAGACATTCTAAATTTTTTAAACTTTTCGGAATTTTAACACACCATTCCCGTTTTCTTGGTAACGTTCATTATAAAAGAAACAATGCATGTTAGAATTTATTGCTGTTATTTATATTAGGCAAGGATTTGTGATCCTTGAAATTCCCTGAGACTTGATTTACAATATTCTTTTTCATTGTATCATCTTTAATTTTATATAATAATAATTTGAAAGATTTCGTGCTATGGCTGCTGCTATAATGGACTAAGATCATTTATCTGATCAGAATGTTTGCTTCTGTTGCAGTGAGTTTTGTGTATGTCGAGTCTCAGTACTATGTAATGGCTTGTTTGCTTCCCTGCTCTTTTGAATCAGTCTTTCATACATTATTGAACTTTAGAAATCAATAGAATTTCAGGTGTCCAACAGCCATTTAACGATTTGTGAATATCGAATGTTGGTGTATATATCCCAGATACATAGTAGCCATCATGTTTATCTAATTCTTTATTTGATTTGAAGAACAGCTTTGAAAACCTTTCATATACACAATACAATTATAAAAAGAAGATACAATTATCTTCTTTCATTTTGAGTATGGCACTAACTACCTAAATATCTGGATTTGTATGGTTTTCATAACTTACCTATTTCTTTTCTATGAATACTTCTTTTCCGTTTGTTGCAGAAATAGGATAGTTTTTACAATATATATCTCCTTGCTGTGTTTTTCTACTACATTTAAGTTTTAGTTTATTTTGGATTGTTTTGGTTTAGTTTTGAAGTTTTGCTATTTAGAATCTTCTTCATTCTTCACAAATAATATGTATCATGACTTGAGGATAAACTGCTTCAATAAATCCCATTTTTCTGAAGAACAATAGAAATTACAAGTTGGTGACACTGAAACAGTGATAAATAGAACATTTTATTTTCTTACGCTGTTAGAATCTCATTCTTACACTTCAACTCCAATTCACAGTGCTGTCAGACTAGGCAAGCACTACCTGTGTTTTTTGTTTAGTTGTTGGTTTTTGGTTGTTGTTGCTGTTGGTTTGTTGGTTGTTGGTTTTTCTTTTTTTTTTTATTTTTGTTAAAGAAAAATATGGTTTTGAACATTATAATTTGTTAAATTCCAAATCTTGTTTAGGCAATTAGTGCAACCCTTGTTATCTTTGATTTTAAAACTGGAAAAAAAAAAAAAAAAAAAAAAAAAGAACAATGCATATAAAATGGTCCCATGTGTCCTGTAATGAAGAGGACCTTATTCAGGGTGGTACTATATGAAGAGCACAGGACTCTGGCATCATGCCTCTCCCCTTGATGCCATGAAAACAATCTTTGTGACAGCTTTGATGGTTGTGGATCCCTGAGTTGCTAAATTTAGGTGAGTTGGAGAACAGTAATTTTCCTGCAGGTAAACAGAAAACACCAGAGAAAATGTGTACTAAATACATTTGAAATTATATTCACAATAATTGCAGTTATTGGGATTCAAGTTGTGAGACCAAGGTTAGCCTTATTTTGCCTGTCTATACCTTTCTAGGATCTACAAACAAAAGCATAAAGTATCAAAATTAGCAAATTCACCTAGCACCAAGACAAACATTTTCCACAAGCTTCAAAAGTTAAACTTCATCTCACACTACAAAAATAGGAAAGACAGACCAAAAAAAAAAAAAGTGACAAAAGTGATTGGCCAAGGCACAGAGAGCAATCAACCCTCAATTCCTTCTGTAAGAAATATTGAACCCATAATCTTGAATATAAGTATTTAATATAAGTAATATTAATATCTTCTTTACTGACTAGGCTCAGTGACTGAACACAGAGTAGCAGAATGAGGAGAAGAAGTAGAAGACAGAAGATTACTAAGAAATCATCTCTTTCATCCCCTACAAGTTAACAGTGGTTGACAGCAGTGGTACTCCTGTTCATTGCACTTTTGCAGGCCTCTGCAGTAGACAGAAACATAGAAAGTGAAATCATCATCCTCCTGCTGTCCATAAAAGCACTGTCATCAACCTCAGTGGAATCAGAGTCCTTCATTCTCTCCTTTGACCAGCTTGATATGCTGCCTGAGGGCCCCTCTTTATGTTGTCCTCTGTCAAGTACTGCACCTTCCAGCAAAAAAATCCACCTCTTACTCCTGTTCTCAGATTACTGATCAGCCACTGTCCCATACATTAACCAAGGCCCTGAGGGCACTGACAGCTCTGGCCTCAGCTAGGCCTTCTCCACATCTTTGCCCCAGGGGGTCTTTTTTCAGCTCAGCCCAGGACCATCAGTCCCTGACTGAGCTATGCTGTAGGAGTGTTTGTCTCCAGCTCTGTCACAGCCATACCTGACCATGCACTCTGTTGATCTAGACCCTGATACATGGAGCAGGGCATCCAGAGATTTGCAGTCAATGATTCTATGTCCAGGTTGAAGCTGGTGATAAGTGGTGTCCCTCAGGGGTCCGTCATGGGACTGGTGATGTTTATTATCTTTATCAATTACATAGAGGATGGGATCTAGTGCACCTTCAGCAAGGTTGCAGATGATACCAAGCTGAGTGATGTGGTCAATACAACAGAAGGAAAGGATATCATCCAAAAGAGCCTGGACACGCTTGAGAAGTGGGCCCACGTGAACTTAATGAGGGTCAACAAATCTAAGTGAAAGGTGCTGCACCTGGGTCGGGCCAATCCCAGGCATGAGTACAGACTGGGAGAAGAACTCACTGAGTACAGCCCTGCAGAAAAGGACTTGGAGGTTCTGTTGGATGCAAAACTTGACATGAGCCAGCAGTGAGCGCTTGCAATCCAGAAGGCCAATGGCATCTTGAACTGCATCAACAGAGGGGTGGCCAGCAGATCAAGGGAGGTGATGATCCCCCTCTCTTCTGTCCTTGTGAGGCCCCACTTGGAGTACTGCGTCCAGGTCTGCAGGCCCAAGCACAAGGATGAGGATCTCTTAGAACAGGTCCAGAGGAGGGCCACAAAGATGATAAGAGGGCTGGAGCACCTCTCCTACAAAGAAAGGCTGAGAGAAATGGGGATATTCAACCCCAAGAAGAGAATGCTCCTAGGTGACTTCATTGCAGCTTTTAAATACTTAAAGGGGGCTTATAAAAAAAGATGGAGAGCAACTTTTGCTTGGGCAGAAAATGACAAGACAAGGGGGAATTTTTTTAAAAGAGGGGAGATTTATATTACAGGTTAGGAGGAAATTCTTCACTCAGAGGATGGTGAGGCACTGCCTGGAGAGGTTGTGGATTTCGTACCCCAAGACCATGCTGGACAAGGCCCTGGGCAATCTGATCTAGTGGGAGGTATCCCTGCCCGTGGCAGAGGGATTGGAGTTAGACTATCTTTAAGGTCCCTTCCAGCCCAAGCCATCCTATGATTCTGTGATTCTATGACTGACTTCACAGTTTGACTTCAGAGCTTCTTTCCTTACTGTGAATCTGTCCAGTGGTCACCAGGCTGACTGCAACCCTGGTTACTGCCAGACCTGATACTGCTTTGCTGACTTACTTTCTTGTCTTGACCTGGAACCTGTCTCATCACCATAGTCTTGCCTGATGATCTGGGCTCTCTTTGACCCTCACTGCCATCCCCAGGCATGTCTTGCTCCCCTTTCTTGGGAGCTGTGGGAGGGAGCCCTGGTTGGCAAGACCCTGCCCTGCTCACTGTGTGACCATGCTTGGTCATTCCCCACCTTATGTACTTCTCGTGGTTCATGGTGGTAAAACCTGCTTCACATCATCTAGCATACTCCTCAGCCTGCTAAATTTATGGAATGGCCTTCATCAGTCTGGGCTGATAACAGTGTTTCAGATGAAGGCACCAAGTTGCAGAAGACTGAAGAACTGTCTGGCTTGGCTTCCAGAGGTCATCAACTTACATAGATGCACAATCCCAAATACATAGCTGTCCTTTAGATCTTGTCGACCTGAGGAAATCACAAAGAAAGGGAGGAGATAGATGCATTAAAACCGAAAAGAAGTGAAAGGAAGGGGAGGGAAGAGAGGACAGATGGGAAAACTAGCTCTTTTAAGACAGTCTTTACTGTTCCGATAATTAATAAATCAGGTGTGGGACTTTTTCTGTTTTTTGTCTTATAGTTTTGCAACAATGTAATAAGAGCAATTCACCTTCTGTTACTGCACCTGCTTATACAGTTTAAATTAAAACCAGAAACACTGCAAATCCCACTTCACAATGCCTTTCAGTGTTCAAGACTGAATTAAAGGCCTTCATTGTTAAGGAGGATTATTTCATTGCCTTCACTGGCTTCAAAGAAATAAGAATCTTCACTCACTTTTCTATTGATCCCTGTTGATCAGATTAACTTTGTTTTGGGTTCCTACAGAAACAAAAGACAAATAGGAATGTTTTGGACACTTAGGGGTACAGTTGTGTTCAGTTCATGATTCTATTACTTATTACAGAGTTTATTATTAGTTAGACAAAGAAAGAATAAAGGAATTATGGTAAATTATGTTCAGTGAATATCATTATTTTAAAAATTACTAAATTAATAAATATTTCAGAATGAGAGTTAAGTATGGTTAATTCCTCAAGTTAGAGTATATATATCTGTATATTTAGCAGCACTTGTTCTTTCATAAAAAATAATTAGGATTAAGAAAGGTCAGAGAACACTCCGATTTCAACACTACAAAAACATTTAAAGTCATCCTTGCTCCCATCACCCCTCTGTGCACTTTTATATTCAGTGACTTTGCTCTTTGTCATTTCGTAACAAATGACAAAGGAGCTTAACCTTGGAATGGGCCATGAGGCTCTTCTAGGACACTGCAAGCCAAGAGAGACAGTGTTATCCTGACCATAGACAAAAGCTATTACGCTAGTAAGAGTTCTTTTTCTTATATCCCATTTTTAAGTGTGTGCTCAGAAATATTATTCTTGGAAGTAGAGAGCACGGTAATAACTGGTGGATCTATTTTCTTACAGTGCTATCTTGCACATCTGCAGGAAAGTTTACTTCTTGTATGTCCACTGGAGAAGGCCATTAAAGCATCAGTTGGATAGGAAAGCCATCAATTGGATGACTATACCTCATGTCTTAGTCACTTCTTTTCTCCTTCCTCTTCACTCTTTCCTGGACATAGAAATGGCTTTCTGATAAAGATGGCACAGAGCTTAGCAGATCTCACTAGCTTGTTAATATGGATTGTTCACTGTATCAGACAGCATCTTCTTAGCTATCATGGCTATATATAAGCTCTACTATGCTCTCATAAAAGAGAAAAGTATCAATGCTACTACACACTGTATTCTGATGACACTCCAAAGTTATGAAATAAATGTATCTGTAGTCAATACAATTGATGTGTTATAGACATATGTATTACTGTCACATATGTTGTAGACTGCCCCAAAAGGCCCTGTAATATGGAAAAAGATGTTAACTGCACTTTTACAGTGCAATGAGTTCAATTGCTACAAAATCATACAATAACTTTGGTTGGAAAAGTCATCTCAAGATCATCTAGTTCCACCCTCCTCCCAAAGTGATCCAACTATGTCAGATCCCTGTAGGCCCTGTCCAGTTCCTTCATTTCTACTCTTTCCCATAAATAAATTTCAAGTAAAGCTAAACAGCAGTGATAATGCAATATGAAAGTGTTCAAAATCATATGTGTGAGTTAATTCCACCTTAGTAATACTATTAGTAGCTCTATTGGTCAGTGGAAAAAAGGGATCCAACAGCTTTCTCAACACTGTGTTGTTTCTTCCCCCAGGAAGGGTTATTCTTCCACTTATGTGCCACATTGAATGAAAATAATTTGGGTGTCCTTCTCTCAGGACTTCAAGACAGTACTTCTGTCACAAGTACACAAAAAAAGCAGACGAGTAAACAAAACAGCAGTGGAAATGAGATGGTGAAGAATCTTGAACACAATCTTCCAGTAACTAGTTCAGTTTGTGTTAGAGAAGTCCTTTTTATACCTACAGAACTTATCATGGTTTAAAACAGTGCATAAACTTGTAAGTAAGAAAGCTACAGCAAACCTCTATGTAGGTGGAAACCATGTTAACACAGAAATTAGCTCATCAAATTTCAGTCAGTAGCACTGCATTATGGAGGAGCTGCCCAACAGGTCCCAAGATGGACTCATGAAGTGGGGATTAGTCAGAGAACCAATTAATATCTTGAGAGATTATTTTATTTGAACTAAATGAACTGGAATTCATCACTATATGAAACAGCAAGTAGAACAAGTAAATAATGTGAAGCAGATGGAAATTGCACAGAGCAGGCTTTGTAAGGATTGTGAGATTATTGTGAGTTACGCTGGCACTATCTACTACATCAATGCAACTACACCAAGACTGTTCCCATGAAGCAGCAGAATTATTTAGGTTAGTAGAGAAATGTTTATGGAAACAGTGTTCTCAGTGCAATTGCAACAATGATGCAAGTGCAGTATGAGCTACTGCAAATGCTTGCACTTGCTCTGAGACAAGGTGAGAAAGAGAAACGAGAACACACCTATGTACAACAGAATGATCACATTACTGTCTAACTCTCTGACACCCATGAGGGTGAGCTGAGGAAAGAAATAAAAGGTGGACCAAAAGCAAGTATTTCCTGTTGTACTATCAGCCCAGTTCTGCAGTATTGGGCCTTTTACTTAGATTCTAACATTCAAAAAAACTGCTCTGTTTAGACCTTTTTTTTTTTTTTTTTTTTTTTTAAATCTGACTTTGAGTATCCCAGGGTGTTCTAAAAGCACCTAGGTGTTATGCATTCAAATTTATGGTTAGAGGTGAACACAACAAAAACCTCAGTCCAGGTTTTACTACCTATACTCAAGCTTACTGATATTTTAGTCTACTGGTAACCTCTTTAGCTTGAGGTTAAGAATATATTAAGCACATAGGTCCTTGCATGTTTTTTCTTTACATACAGTAATTAACCTCAAAAAGCTTACAGCTGCTAAACTGAGGGTCTTAATTTGGGCCTGTTCTGTTTATAAATGTTTGTAATTCCTTACTGTTGTTAATAATGTCTGTAAGTCTCTGAACATCATGACTTAGACTTCTAAAATTTATCTTCTTTGTGAACAACGCAAAACATACGAAGAAACAGTTGAATACATGTGGAAAAAATAATAATGATTGCTATGTATCTATCTATCCATACTGTCTTGTAAATTGAAGCAGCCTAGTTATGCATGAAAATTAACACTGGATGTGAGGCTATCATTATTATTCAAGTATTCCCAACCCCAGGCAAAATCCTAAAAATTCCCGTCTGTGGCAGAGAAGTACCATGCTTAAATAAAATGAAACATATGAGATGAGGAACAGTAGTTTTAGGAAATAATAAAAAAATGCAATTAATCAATAAAATAAACTCAGTGCTGCTTTGTAAAGTACAATGGTGCAGACTGTGACTGCACATTAAGTTCTACTCATTGCCACTGTGATTTCACTACTGTAGAAATCCTGTCCTAATAAATAAATAAATAAAAATGAAGAGTCTAGTTTCCTCTTTCTCAGAGCGTCTAGACCAATAATTCATCAGACGACAATGATTAACTTTCTTTATAAGAAAAGCTGTATTCTTGGTCCACCAGTCAACATTTGTTCTAAGCACCAAATATGAAGGATTTTTCTCACAATGCTGTAAAAGTGTTTTCATTTGATTACTACTATTTTAAATCCCCTTATTTCTGATCTCACTGCTATCCCAATAGAATTGTTTTAATGGACTAGTGCTGATTCATACAGTCCAAGTTCAAACCATGTTGCCATTTAAATATGTTTTGTGTTATTGGAAAGAGCAAATATGAAAGAGATACAGACCTCATGGACTTAAACATGTTAATGTAGAGGAAAGAAGCCAAATAGAAAAGCTAATTTCAATTTTAAGCCTATACAAAAACACATGTAAATGTATAAATGCATAAAAAGCATACTCTGGTTTAAGTGTAGGTCTTTCAGTCTTGCCCAGGTCTTTGTCACTAAAAAACAACAACAAAAAACACCTTACACCTGTCCTTAAAACACAATTCAAACAGTCTTATTTAAAAGTATTATTGGATAAAAAAAAAGTCACCGTTAAAATGCAGCACACATCAGTGGGTACATAAGTCAAGTATATTAGCAAAAAGAATGACTACACATCTAAGAAAAAAGAAAGTAAAGCAAAGAAAGAAAATACACCAATGCTACTAATGCTGAAATGTTAGAAGAAAACTATAGAAGAGGTGGAATAACATTATAAATTATGTTGTTTATAGAATATTAAAAGGAATCCAAGGATCTTTTGTGAAGAATTTTAGTTCAACAAGTTCCAGATTAAGATTTATTTAATAGTTTGTACTACCATAACTACATGATTTAAATTGTAGTGCTGCATTTTGTCAGTAATAGTACAGTGGAAATGCATACATTTTTCCAAAGGGGGAAAGAATAAATACATACAGCCAAACATGATCTGTTAATATATGTATTTTATTATCAAAACAAATAGCGTAAGCTATACTGTGTAGATGTGCTGTGACTGCTGCACTCATAACTTTAAGAAAAGCACAGTCCCTCAAGAATTAAAATGCCAGACCCACAGATCTATAGTGCTCATAACATCTTAGAGTGATTACAAAAATTTAAGTGGAATTGCCAGCTGATTTTAACAATACTGTGTGCAAAGAATACACAGTAGAAGAGACAGATCCATTTATGTGCATCTAAGCAGTGAAAAATGATAATAATTTTGCTTTAAGACCTTAAAATAACTGCAGTTCCAGCTTGGAATATCTTAGACATTTTTAATATAATTATGAGATTTTATTTTTTTCTGAAATCAATACACCATATGTAACAGAACACAGGACTACTCTTGGGTTCAGGACCTGGCATAGTTACTTAGAAGTGTGAAATAAACTTTAGATCCAAACACCAAGAAGTATGAGTTGAAATGCTGGTCAGTGGGTAAGCTCTACGACTGCCATGGTCCCATTAGTTTGTGCATCCTGTGCATTAAACTGATTTTCTACAGCAAAACTCCCCAAATTGTAACGGAAATTAGGGTACTCCGGAACTGGAGAAGACAGACAAAGGAGGAGAATGAGGATCGCCTCCACCACTCTGTTCCTGCCTTACATCCAGCGCATTTCCAGATCACCGAGCATGAGCCGATGCCCGAGAGGGGCTCTCCGGGCTTCCCCAACAACCGCTCTGGCTGAGGCCGAGCACAGCTCCACTGGGCAGTAATTAAGAGCAACTGACTGAGGACTTGAGCAGGCATGTCTGCAGCACTCCGGCCAGCCGGGATGGAAGCCGCAGCGAGCCCACCTTTCATTCAAAGCGCTGGCGTGGGAACGGGCGCACAACCCCACCGAGGGCGTTGCGCGGTGATGCGCGCAAGCTCCGCACCGTCCCCCGACAACAGCAGGGCTCTGGGAGCACACAGCCCCCACCACCCCCGCCGTGTGACCGGCGGGGCACATCCTGCCCAGCAGCGTGGTGGGGGAACAGCGGCCGGCCGCAGCCCGGCTCGGCGGGGGCCGGGGATGTGCGTTCCGCCCAGCCGAGCCCCCTGCCCTCGGGAGGGACAGCAATGCGTCGTGGATGCTTCGAACGGCGGGGAAATGTCCCAGCTTCGCCTTGGTCTGGGCACTTTGTCTGGCTGATTCGCGCTGCTGTGCACCTATGGGCTCATTGCTGGTGCTCTCCTCCGCTGCCGGACCCCCCGATTGGGAGCTTCGGTGCCACTTCTTGGGGACCCCCAGGCAAGACTGTGTGTCCTAGCTCGAACCGGTGCCTCAACAGTGTTGAAGCTTAGTTTGAAGCTTGCTTCTTTTTTCACCCTCTTTTCCCGGGGCTTTCCACTCTCCCTCTTGCTGGTACTTCCCATGCGGAAACGTTTGGTAGGCAAGAGGGACAAACACCTCCATCTTGTTTGTCATCCCTTGGTCACCTTGGCCACCTTCAGGGATATGGCTTAATGACCTATTCTGAAAATGATCCAGCTTCCTGGGTGGTGCTAGAGCACCGGGGGGGAACGAGAGGCCGGGTCGATCCCCCACTGCTCCCCGCCCTCCGGTGCAGGCTCAGCGGATGGGCTCGCTGTGCTGGGGAGAGGAAGGCCCTAAAATGCCGGGTCTGAGCAACTGGTAGCTCCTTTCGAGGGGTCCTATGGCCAAGCACTGTAGAAGAAGAAGGAGAAAATAAAAATAAAAATTGTAGGGACCTGCAGAACAGTAGAACGCATCAAGGAAGGCTTCCCTCTATTGAATTACTATTATTATTATTATTACTGTTATTACTATTACTACTATTATTATTATGAGGAACATAATCCCCGAGCTATGGTGCTTTCAGACGAGTCTTCTGACAAGTGTTACAGTTCACTACTGCGTGAGTAGTGTCTTGGAAACAAAAAATGCAGTAGCTGGAAAACTTGGGGATAGAGGAGAAAGGTCAGGGGTAGAGGCTAGCCAGTTTTTTGCTGTCTCGGATGAAGAATCATAAATAATCAAAGGATTGTCATCAGCTGCACCGACCACAAGACTGGGGAAAAGGGGGAGGGGAAAAAAAAAAAAAAAAAAGGCG
>CM021698.1:91252360-91300645 GCA_011074415.1 Stictonetta naevosa
TATTTTATTTTATTTTATTTTATTTTATTTTATTTTATCAGACAGCAGGAGCTGTCTAGAGCTTTTTGTTTGTATAATGGGGACTTGCATTAAGCCCCCAGCGTAAAAATACCACAAGGAAATTAATTGCTTCTGTGCAGATTCACCACAGATGTGTCCTGTTATGGAGAATGGAATATTTCTGACGTTGCTATACTGCAGTGTGTTGGGGAAAAAAAAAAGTCTGGAATAGCTACAAATGCAAACATATTAGCATCCATATAGATTCCTTATGTTGTAGCTGAAAACAAGGGGGTTTTTAAAGTGTGTCAGAACCTTCAAGCCTTTTTTTGAAAGAAGGTAGATGAATTTAATTTTATTTTATTTTAATATTCAGAACCTACTAATAAAATACACATGTCCACATATTCTGTTTGGTACTGGCTGATAAATGTGCTACTTAAAATAACACACATGAGGAGTGCGGTGACTCAACACAATAAGAAGGCTGACACAAAAAAACGCCCTCAAGGTCAGTGGTTTGTTATCTATCACTGTTGGTCAGGTTGTGAATCACAGCTGCAAGTTTCAGCAAGTTAAGGGGAGGAGGAGCATTTAGAGTGCTTGCCCTGTGGAAAAGAAAAGCTGAGCTGGTGGTTTGTTAGCTGCATCTGAACATCACCCTGCAGCTTCTGGGTAATGCCCATTCCCCTGTCACTAAAGCAAAGCTGGAAAGTGCCTTGATCCAGATACAAGCGCTTTGATTTACTTGTTAGAATTCAGGTGGAAGGGTTTAGGGTTAGCAAGTCCACCACAGCAGAGTCTCAGCACTGCCCTCCCTTTATTCAGATCAATTTCTTTCATCTCAATCCTTGTAAACTTTGGTTTCGACTTTGGGCTGATCCCTCTGTTACAGTTTAATTTGCCTAGTGACATCACAATTATTAATCAAATATTAGCAATTCACCTCACAACAATTACAAGAATGAAACACATTTAGAATAATATAATGTGGGAGCTGTGGCACTTGGCTAGAAATAATTATTTATATTCTTCATGTGTGAATGTGAAGGGGATTCCTGCATCTACTAATTCTAGGTGTTACTAAATAAAATAATAAATAAATAAATAACAAGCAAGAATCAACTCTTCTTCTAAAATTCAGGGTATTGTCTATCCAATAATGACACAGTAGCTAAAGTGATAAAGCTCTTCTAGTAATGAATGACTCAGGTTAGATTTTTCTAAGTAAATGCAACATGGAAAATTCATGGATAGGTGAAATTTGTGCAGGCCCACAGAATCTACATACAGGAAACACTTCACAGGTCTTAATAAGTATATTAATTAAGCATGATTTCAAGGAAATCTGTATATTAACAACAAGCAGTAGTGGGAACGTGCAAGTTACATAATCATATCAGACCAGTACTCAGTTTTACCACACTGCATTTCCTAGAATCTTTTACCAGCTGTTTCAGAACAAAGGGTAAGATAAACTGCACGGACCACACCACAAATACTTGCTTTTAAATTAAGTTTTTTTTTTTTTTTTTTTTTTTTTTTTTTGAGTGCCATTTTTATAATTCTACTGTGATGGTAACACCTTGCCACCTTGTCCAAATGTATACATTCTACTATTTTTAGTCTATCAAAGACCAAACAGCTCAGACATACAATCCCAGGGGAATGATTAATATTTTCCTGTGTATTGCAATAGCAGTACCTGGAAACCTCTTAAAAATGACTTGTATAATACAGAAGAAAGCCTCTTGTCTTAGAGGAGGTGAAATTCTACTAGATGGGATTTGCACAAAATGCAGCAAAGAAACACTGTTTCTGTGATGCTGACAGAGGACAGAAATGCAGAGGTAGAGAAGTGGTTTCCTCAATTTCCTAATTTGTTTATGGCAGGAATGAGAATCCGAGACTGAGAATTAGGATTTTCAGTTCACAGAGACTCACGCATTAGGGGATATTTCAAAGATTCACAGGGACTGCAGCTGAATGGTAGAGCCAGAACTGGTACCTTTAAACTGAACCCACAGCCTCACAATATATTCACCACAGTGTTATCAACTCCCAGGACACAGCTACAAACATTTTAACTCTGATATCTTACACACTGAAATCCATATTTAGTCATGTGAGATAAAACAAACAAACAAACAAACAAAAAACCGATCTGGTATTTACAAATTATGCTTATTCTCACTAAAATCAGTGTAAAGGACATCTTTTAAGCTTAGGTGTTAAGACTAAGGTGGTTTTTGTTGTTGTTGTTTTTAATTTTTTTTTTTTTAGAACTTCAAAAATGCTTTTAAAAATTACTGAATATATTTCAGTGGTTATTGATTGATTGCTATTAATTAATCAAAGCTACTTGTGACCTTCTTGTTTTTGAAAATCATGTTGTATATTGAGTGAAATGATGATGCAATACTCAGTTACTTAGTTCCTTTTTTCTTTTTTTTTTTTAAGAACACGCTTTTTAATGAATTCTTTTCTAATAATGCCAAATACTTCAAGTCTCTGTATAAAAATATAAGTAATTTACAATTTCATTTACAATATTATGTGTAAATAAGATAATTTTACAAAATGAGAAAAGAACAAAAGAGAACAAAGCAGGGTCTCTTTTTGAAAAAGAGAGTGGGATACAATGAAGAAATTAGTGGTGATGATGCCTGAAATTAGAATTAAAATATAGATTCAAGTGCTAAAGGAAGAGATAAACATCTTTTGAGGGGAATAGGCTATGGAGGTGAACAAACTGTGTGTCTCCTGTGGGTTGTTTTTCAGAAACTGAACTTGATAGGAATGCTTTAACTCAACATTTTACTTTGGAGAGGAGTAACTTGAGGTAAGATATACATTCCTTCTCAAGTTACATTTTATATATATACCACCTTTACAAGAAATGAAAACAGTAGAGCAGAAGAGGAATTGAAAACCAATTCATGTCACTAACTATATATTTTTAAAATTTTATTTTTAATTTATATATACTTCTAATGTTGTGTGTGTGTAGATGTGTTTCTTAGAGACAAAAGACATCATTCCCCTAGGCCTTGCTCAAAAGGGCTGATCTGTAAGTCTAAGTGATTACATGTGGACAAGAAGTAAGAGGAGATGATTTACTGTGAACACAGGAAGTTTATATACTTCTGGTAATCTGTGGTAAATCCACCAGGAAACTCACAAAGTCTGATCTTCCTTACATTTTGTGTGGCTACTATCTGGTTATGAAGATCATCTCAGATGCAGTATGAAAGCAGAATTGTTGAACTCCTTGAAATACCCAAATATACATGCCATTCTCAGGCAGGACAAGGCTGACAGTCTGCCTAGGGCCATCCCTTGCTAATGTTTGTAATGTAAATGGTCACAGAAACATAAGAGAAATGCAGTTTTTGCTAACAAACTTGACCTTCTTGATTGCTTTGCCAGTGTGTGTGGTTCTCAACTTCACCAAACTATTGTTTGTTTGTTTGTTTGTTTGTTTAATTTCCTAATTAATATTTGGCTTATAGTATTGAGCCTATCTACATTTGTTTGATAAACATTTATCAGCTTTGATAATGTTTGTGACCAAACATTTCGGTTTGGTCACATCTCTGCAGAAAGCACCCTTGGATAGTACATGTTATTCATGCCTGCAGTGCAGGTCCTTTGGGTCCTGGGTAAAACATGGGGGTTCTCAGATTTTCACTTGCAACATTGGCATTGACTCTTACCTTTGCAATTATGGTCTATTCAGATCTCTCCTGACAATAAACACTCATAGTCACTCATTGACCTTGGATATGGCTTCAGTCAGTAGTGCCTCTGAATTAGAAGAACTGTGGCTGAAAGGGTGAAATCCTTTTGTATGTTTGTTGGTCATCTTCATTACCTTTCCTCTGGGCTTTTCCTTAGTTTCAGGATTTTTATCTCAGTTATCTCCCTCCCTTTCAAATAACATTCTTGTCCTGTCTCCCTCCACCCCCCACCCCCCCATTTTTTCAGTAGATAGAAGGCTTTTCATTATTGGTGTAAGAACAGACTGCTGACAGCAGACAGCCTGACCGTTCTGTGCTCTACAGCAGATCTCCATGTCTGCCTGTATGTCTTCCTTCCCTTCTCCAAACTGAAATCATTCTCCAACTGATTCCCGTTAAAAAAAAAAAAGACATTTTAAAAAACAAATAAACAACAACAACAAAAAAACATTTCCACACTGAAAGCTGTGTATTGAGGGTATATGAACAACTCAACTCTGTATCAAGAGTATATGAACAGCATTTGACTGAACCTCTGGGAGAAGAGGAGTAATGGAATACTGCTCCCAAACCATCACTGCAAGCATAACAGCCTGTCAGCCTGGCCAGTTTTCTGCTAGCCTTGATACAAGCAGAAGAATACATGAATACTGTTGTTTTGTCTGGCAGAAGCTGCTCGTTATGCCAGTTCCAAAACCTGGCAGAAAGATGTTGCCTGTGCACCTATCAGTCATAGGAAGCACAGCCTCTCATATCCTTGATCCCAGAGAGAACTTCTTTTGTACCCGATTGTCATCTGTTTATGAACTTTCCTTGGAATGAGACTTGAGGTTCCCATGTTTTCTGTAAGAGAGTATTAGTCCATACCTAAATGTTCAGTGGTTCTCATCTCACAGGATCAGAGCATGAGCATGCAGATCTCAGGGAGAAGACAGAGAAAACAGAAGTAGAGCTAAGGGTAGTCCCAAAGGATCTTAAGCCCAGAGAACAAACATATGTTAGAAAGTACAAAAATATTTTATTGTTGTCAAATGTATAAACCTGATGTGCAATTTTAACCAGATCAGGCTTTGGGCTATTTGCCCAGTTATTCATAAGAAAGTGTCCATAGTTGATAAGATTGTGAGATTCTCCTGGGACACAGCTCTTGATCTGGTTATGTCTTGTTGAGTTTGATAATACACAGTTCTTTGCCAGAGGCAGTTCTGGGCTTACATCCATGTTCATCCTCATGTTCATGCAGCAGGGATAGGACTAATTATGGAAGTGTGCTATGTGTAAATCAAGAATACCTTTAAAGGATGAGGAAATTATGTGAAGTCTGGTCTGAAAGCAAGTCCCATCCTTCCCTCTGCCTTCTTTTCCACAGAAGGAGCACCATCTTGGGATTTTTCCTTTCCTTAAAATTAGATCATCTTGCTTCCTAGAGATGTTGAGAGAGTTTCCTTGGAAAGTCCTGTAATGAAGTTTGTGCAGTAAGTAATCAGTACAAAACAATTATTCCACCTCATCTGGTGTTGGTGGATAGTCAGAATACCCCAATACTTTTTTTTTTTTTTTTTTTTTTTTTTTTTCCAGATGACTGTAAGTGTAGCAGAACTGTATCTGATACAATCTCAGAGAATAACTCATTTCCAGCTTGTGAGCAGTGCCCTCTGATATGTGGAGGAAGAGTATCTTCTAGGAGCATGAGGGAAGAGGTCTCCATACTGAAAGCATATTACTGGGCATGGAGTGCCTGGGATAATTTTCACTGTCTCTAGGCAATGATTCTAATAAGCTGAAGGAGTTGCCTTGCTTGGTTGGAAGTCCTTACACATCTAATGATAGGAAGCTGTGGCAAGAGGTCACCCATAGTATTGTGTGCATGGCAGATGTTCTGCTGTGTGTCTCTCTAGAAGTATCCTTTTGAAAATGTTTGAAAATGTTGTCTTCTGTCCCATTTTCCTCTTCTATATTTTGAGTTACTAGTTTGGAGATCCGTTTTCCCTTCTTCCATCCCAAGAACAGAAGTAGTCTTTAATGATGGACCTCATTGTACACAGCCCCTTTACAGAGTTACTGTCATTGGCTTCATTGTAGATCTCCACCAGGTTTTCTTCCTTTCTGTGTCACTACTTTCCTCTCTACATTAAGTTGACTTGTTCCAGACTGACAGTGCTCTCTGTAGAATTACAATTGCAAATGACTTTCCAGGACCATACTCCTAAACTAAATCTGTCCAGATTTTCTCCTGATTTAATTATTTCCCAGAGGTATCATGCTATCATTTCCTTTTGCCTACAAATATGAAGCCATGACTTTTTGAAGAGATATATTCTGTGTGGAGAATGAAGGAAGGGGTCGGGGGGAGGAAAGGAGGGAATGTGGAGTGGAGGTCTCCTGATCTTGTGCTACAAAGTCTTCTGAGAGAGGTGTGGGTAGACTCTTCAGAAGAGAAAGTACAGAGCACAGGTATTGAGACTGTATGGAGGTATTTACTGGAGGTGTTGTACACTTCCATGGTTTTCTCCCACCTGTTTCCTTTTCCATCTCTAGTATGCCTACCATGTCTCAGAGAACATTTCAAAACTAGATGGAGGCAATAAGGGAATTTGGTCAGGAAAACTGTCCTCAAGGTTGCCAACAGAACCAAATTACCATAGGGCAGTGCAGACATAGCTTTCCAGGTTGGCAAGTCTCCACTGTAGTAAGAATAATTAATACTTTTGCTAAAAAAGAAGGTGCAGAAGAACATCAGAGACTATTTATGACAGTTTGGGAGGGATGTTATGTGTTCAAGGGCATCTCAGCATCAATACCATTTGAATAGATTCTGTCATCTCAAGTGTCATTCATTAAAGTACAGATAGAGTTCATGGAAATAGTAAACGCTATTTTAGGTTCACAGAACTTTGTAAGTACACACAGATTTATTGCTACAGCTGAAAGACATTCAATAGGGTTCTAAAGTGCAAGACTTAACAGCAGTTTATCTATTCTGTTATTGCAGTCTAGTGAAACATTTGACGTTCTTTTCCATATTTCAATCATTAGTCACTCACAGTCACTTTGAGTTCAGGCATGCCATCTTTACTTACAAAAGTAATGTGTCAAATACAGCAAGTGCCACTGACTTCCAGAAGTACTCACAGGAATTTGAATAAAAGAGCCAATCCCAGCATGCACTCAGGAGCAATTCTTGCTACTGTAACTTTCATTATAGGAACACTCCTACACAACTCATATTTTGAGATGGATGAAAGTGGATGATGGGGATGCATGCTGGATAAATAAGACATCATTCCATCAATTCAGATAGGATATGTATTTTCCCATTTCTGCATCATTGTTTATATCTTTTGGGGCAACTGATATCACTGGACACGATATATATATTCCAGGCTACAGGCAGAACTTGTAATCTCATTTAATTAAGTGATATATTAATGTTATTGATTCTGTTATTGCCTGTAAATCCCGTTACTTAATAAAGCTGCAGTCAGTTTGCAATAAAATTGTGTTTGCAATCAGTTAATAGTTGATGGGAAGCAATGGACAAAGTAGTAGGGATATTGGTGCAAAGTGGAAAGCATGGTACAGAGACTTTGAGTATAAAACTGTGAAATATAAATGTTTGTATTAAATAAAAAAGAAATATATATATAATATATTTAGCCTCTGGTCAGCATACTGGTTCACAGTTTTCTTTTAGGTCCAACAAAAAAAGCGGCATTGTACAAAGCATCTGCACATGAATACAGGGCAGGATAATATTTGATTTAAAAATACAAGTAAACGATAACTGCCAATATTGAGACCATGTGAAGGCAAAGGAACAAAGCATACTTTCATTACTAATCATGTTAACATCAAAGTTTGAAGAGTACATTCGCCTATTCAGAGGAAATGCCATCACACTTCTGACGATCACATCTGCCACTAATATCATCCGGCATGTGGTCAGGTCTCTGTTCTGTCTTTTATCTCCCTACCAAAATTTAATGTCTTGATTTTAACATCTGATGCCAAATTCAGGTCACTACAAAATAAGTACAACTTTTATTTCTTTTCCACTTTCATGATGTGTTCAAGAGATGCATTATAAATCAGTATGTAATATGACTGAAATATTCTTTTTTCCCCTTGTGAAGCCTTTTCTGGTTTTAGGAGATGATGATGATAATTATGATGATTTTCATGTTTGTTTATTTCCCAAATTTTCCTTAGAAAACACTGTGTTAGATCTGTAGGAAATGCAGGAATCTGATTTATCACTAGAACACTCTCCTTTCATGACAGAAATCAATGAAATTTCATCTATGTAAAACTGGAGTAGTGCACTCAGATTACATACATTTTTAACCTGTAGGATTTCAAACATAGATTCACATTTTCATGAAAGCCAGAATTTTTACCTTTCCTAAAGTTTTATCTTGACAACACATATCTGACTAAATATATGTTGATGGCAACATCATATAAAAGTCTTGTTAATTGGTAACCATTTATATTTAACTATGTCCCGAATGTTAATGTTTTCTTGCTTTTTCTGAGAGGGTAAAATCCAGACATTTCCTTATTGCCTTCAAGATATTTAAAAGGGAAAAAAAAAAAATCCATAGACATATTTCAGTATCCTTGTAAAGACCTTCTATATTCTCAAAAGTAGGGCATTACAGAAGCTACCTAAATAAGAAGGAAGGATATTCCCTGGTTTTAAAATCATGATGACTTCAGTCAAAGATTTCTGACCATGTGAAACAAAGATGTATGTTGATAGTTTTTCCTTCGCATGCCAACATAACACTCATCTTTAGGCTGGAAAATAATAAACTCTCGTTTCAAAGCTGAAACAACTCAGTACTGATAATGAAGTGGAATAATACTACTACTAATAATACTGCATATTTTTCAAGACATGAAAGACATGACTTTCAAATCAAGAAATCCTTCCAATTATGTTAAGCACATATCTCTTTTGCCGTTATATAGAGAGAGGTTCCTTAGGTGGAGTCTAATAACCCTGTATGGTTTGTTAAAGCAGAGAAGGAAGAAGGCTATCATATTGGGTAACATTTTCTTAGAGTAAGAAGTAGTTATAATGAACAAAGGCTGTGCATATTTTACTTTTGTTAATTGTACTTTGATATGTTTACCTACACAATCACTGTAATATCAGCTGGAATAACTGTCAAGAACTGTGGGAATTCTTTGACAATGAAAGATTCAGCGTAACACTTTCTTGTTACACCTTGAATTAAATTTGGTCTTCCGGTCATATATATATATATAATATTTCTTTTTATCATGTTCTTTTAGGAAACTTTTTCTTTCTATATTGTTCCTCTTGTTCTTTCTTCACACATATGCACAGTCATAAAAATCCACGGATCACAGAAGACAAGGTCTTCTAAAAGAAGACAAGGTCTTCTTAACTAAAACATGTTAAAAACAATGAATATTTTCATTTTTTTTTTTTTTTCAAGTACACTAAATACATAATGCACAAATCTTAACAGATATTTTTCATCTGCTTTACATACCAGTGAATAGCTTACATGCACACAGGCACCCCTTTTTCTATAAAATCAAGACCACTGACTACAAATCATCATATTTAAACACTGCTTTTTGCTAGCTGCAACACATTAAACAGAGATACTTGTTGAATATCTGACATGCCACTAACTGATGCAAACTGGTAATATGCTAGTTGTGCAGCAACACAGGAGAGCTACTTGTTGATATAAGCTTAAGAGGTTTCATTAAAAAAAAAAAAAAAAAAAAAGTCTTAATTCTATCAAAACCAAGCTGGAGTGCTACTGGCAACTACATGTTTACACTAACTAGCAGTTTAATTTGTGAAAATTTGCAGCAATACCCTCTTATATAAATTCCCCGTAACTCCATTTTTTTTTTTAACCTCCATGTCAATAAGTAAATGTATAGCTATAATATATGAAGTATTAGCATGCTTGTTCTAGCCATCTATTACGACAAATATGTAACCTAAGTTTCTTTGTGAGTTTACATGAAACAGAATTCTCCAGGTTCTGCTTCTTAGTAATTATGGAAATTACCGATCCATTCTTCTACATCATTTAAAACACAGTTTTGTTAATTTAACATTTTATAAGTTGAGGTCTTAGTGTGTAACTTCTTTTAATCAGCTAAGTAAACAGGGTAATATACCAATTTAGAAAAATATTTTAATATATTGTAATTCATTAGGATGAGCCTATATTATTACCTTTAATTGTACATGAAGTAGAACATTACTGTCCATCATTGCTTTCAAGAAGTTTCTATCATTGATATTAAGTATGCAAGATTATATTTTGGAGATTATTGATTCAAGCAATATCACTAGTTAAATACAGCACACTCTAATATTAAAAACAAGCAAACAAACAACAACAACAAAAAAACACTTCTAATTTTGATCTCACATTATGTTGAGGGATTTTTAAATTACCTATCCAACATGAGATTTAAAAAGATAGAAGTCTTGATCATAAGTGATCGATATGTCTTGTTGAAAAAAAATGATACTAATAAATTTTAAAATAAAGGTGATATGAATTAAAAGCAGAACATTTGAAAATGTAATTGTAAAGCATGATTTTTTTTAGTGTTGTGTTTTCACCCTATTTTTTTTTTCTTTTTGAAGTGCATATGGGACAAGTAACTCTTTCTGATTCTAAATTTTAATAAGAAACTTAGCCCTACTGACATATGCTATTTTGTTTTTGTAAACACATCAAGTGCAAGAGAATGATGAATAAGAAAAGTAAATGCAAGATTTTCCATTAAACTGGGATGAAAGTTATTTTGGCATACTGAGAAGTTTCCAAACATTCCTGGAGATTCCACCCAGCAGGTGGCTTCAATGGAGGACTCAAATCCTGGAGGCAGGAAATAGAGGTGTACCATCTGTGCTCTTGCTGTCACCAGCCTCCTCACAGCCCACACTGAATAACCCATTGTCCCCTAACACTTAGAAAAAGGCTACACTTGTGACTGACCCGACAGCTCACTGTGTGTCATCCCTGGAGCAGGCAAGGGTGTAAGGGAGAAAAAAGGGAGTTGCCAAATCTTTAGTTGGAGCATGAAGGACTGTGCATCAACCTTTTGAAGAAAGAACATTTCAGCAGAGATTAGCCCCACTCAGGAACTGATACAAGTCTCCCTCATCAACCATCTTTCCAACAAATGCTAGACAAGTAGCAGTCAGAATTGCATCAGCAACTGGTGAAATGCCCCTGGGATGCAGGAGTAGGTATCCACAAATTCCCAGAAAAGTGGTTCCATCTCAACTAACATTTCAAGCTTGGATAAATTGAAGGGAGAAAGCCTGGAGGAGAAAAGATATGGAGAGACAGAATAAGAAATGAGCACATGGGGAGAACACGTGGGACAAAACAGCTTTATTCTGCCAGGTCACTGGGGACAAGACCCACTTGAGATAAAGGTGACACCAGCAGAGGATATGGGGAGGGATCCACAGCAGGTGCAGTTTTGTGCTATGTATGTGGCCCTGGCCAAGTTTAACTACAGAAATAGGCAAAAAATTTCCTGCAGAAAGGCCAAGTTCATTGCTCCCAGTCTTCTGCAGGCACTGGGAGCAACTGTAGTTCAGAATCTTGCTTTGTCAGGGCCCAGTCCCTTGAAGTGATGCAAAGTGGCTTAGCCATCTGTAAGTGGTTAGATGGGATGGAGGATATAGAACTACCCCGGAGGCAGGAAACAGAGGTGTTAGCCTTGCTAGACTGGGCATTGTCTCTCTGTGGTCACAAATTCCATCCTGGTTTTTCAAGCCTCATGTAACCCTTTCTTTCTTGATCTACAGTGCTTCTGCCCTCCTCTGTGGAGTGAAGAAGAGAGATCTCTTCTACACCAATTGAGGAATAAAATGAGTGGAGAGGTCCTGTCTTTCTTTGCAATATTGCAAAATTCCTTTGGTTTCTGCAGATGTGGAAAGGCCCCCTCAATGTCAATCCCTATCTCCAAACACAGAGCCAGGAGAACTTCTGACCAAAGTAAGGTTGAACCATTCAAACCTAACCTGAGGGCAAAAATCACTGTAACACATCCTGATCAGGTGCTTTCCCAAACTACCGAGAAGCTGTTTTTTGGGTGAGCAGGCCACGACCAGGCCTTCACAGAAAGTAGTGTGAGAGAGAGCCTGCTTGGATGTAAACTCTGGGGAAACAGAGATAAAGTCAGGAGGGTGCTGTGAAAGTGGATTGTGCACCAGGCAGACTGTAGGAATGCGCAAAGGGAGCAGATGGGAGAGAAGAAACCTGGCCATTGTCTAACATTCCTGAGTTTCCCTGTGTCTCTGCAATGAGATGGAAGATGGCTTGTTTCCATCCTGAAGGCTTATGTTTCAGAAGGTGGCTACCAAGAGGTAGCCATTATCTTGGAGAAGCTGAGAGCTCCAAATGCCTGCGTTGGCTAAGCCAAACAAGGCCCATTTTGCAGCTAGGATCATGGGATGAGGAGAATCTTGAGAGAATAAACATAATCACAAACTAACATAGTCCCTGCATACATCCATCCACGTAGTCATTTTTTGTATTACTAAGAAGGCAGAATGCTCCCAGCTGTGGCCAATTCTGCTGCAACCAAAACAGTTCTGAAGAAAAATAAAGACAATTTCCAGACAAAGGGAATTGGTAAGCTGACTAGGGGAGGTACAGGTAAAACAAAGTATTTTTTCTTCTCTGCACAACACTGAGGAAGGCACCTGAAGGATTGTGTCCGCTTTGGGCTCCCCACTCTAACATAAATTAGGGATTAAGCCCATCGGAGGGCCACAAGGATTCAGGAGCACAAGACACCTGCAGGAAGGTTGAGAACTTTGTTCAGTGCTAAGAGAAAGAGAAAGGGAGATCTTGTCTTCACCTAATCCAGAGGATGTACAAAACCACATCCAGGTTTTTCTCAGAGCTGCACAATGACAGAATGGGAGGTGATGGATGGAAGTTGCTACTTTTAGATATTCTGAGGATTTTTTTTATTACTATTATTTTTATTTATTTGTTTCTACAAGTGTTTCAAACATGGGAAATAACATGCAGGGATTTTTAGAATTCTTTGTCTGTGGAGATATTCAACACTCAACTGGGCAAATCCCAGAACAATCTGATTCCAGTTAGCCTTGTTGGACCAGATCACCTCCAGAGGTTCCTTGTTCTAAATTATTTTATAACTCTATGAAATTCATTTGAGCAGTTGTCACAGTGTCAGAATTTGATACATATAAAAGGAGTGCATGGTAATGCCTAAGTTATACTTACCAGTTTACAAGCAGTGGGAGACCCTACCTAGTGTTTATTTAGTCACTACTATGGTCAAGAGTACTGTGCAAATTATCTACTTTTTTATAGTGGTATTATATTGATTATTTTTAGCTCTTTAGGAAGCACTGCTATAAAAATCTTTATACTCACTCAAGTCTTTTAACAAAGAGAATAAAAATCAAGTTTCACAGCCGTGTTAACATTAGGCCTAGACCTTTTTCAATACATACTAAATACAAAATGTTAAAATAACATTAAAAGCCTAATTTAAGCTGACAAAGGCAAAGAAATCAGAATTTGAATGAAAAAAGATTAAAAGGAAAGTGACTTCTTTCTAGACATATACACACCAACTTTCTCAATTTTTTAAATAAGATTTATGTTTATTTTGGAAAAAAAAAAGTCCCTGGGACTATTAGAGAACAAATAACATGGGACCTTTTCCAAAATAATCTATTCTAATTCATGATTTTCATAAATTTTAAATAAATTCATAAATTAAATACAATTACTAAATCCCAACATATCGAATTAAGGATATTGATCTTTTTATGTTCCAATTAAATCCTTTGGAGTTTTCATATTGTAAGTATTGCATAATACAAAACTTAGAATATTACATGCATTTAAATGTACTTCTACAAAAGTACTTAAGCAGTATTTACAGCAGCTTCTTCTCAAAAGTAAACAGTTCTTGCTCATTGTTTATTTTGGGGAGAGAAGTAGATCAGGAAGATGAGCTAGTGCAAGTGTATTTTTAGAGAAAGATACATTGTCAGAATGTCTTATGTTCATATATTAATGGGATTTGCAAGAGCATCTCATGAAAAACTAGCAGGAAAATTAGCACAAGAATGAAATATATTAAAACAGGCTTAATTGTTATGGATAGCTCTGTGTACCATTTCTACATTCTATCTGGCCCTAAAAGTATCTATAACTTACAAAAAAGTTCTTTGTTTTTTGTTAGATGGTATTCTGTAGATTTTAGCAGAAGAATGGTATGATTGACAATTTTCTGTCTTTTTTGATTTCTACAGGTATTGCATTGCAATACAAATTTAAATTCATTTTGAAGCTCACTTTTGTATTGAAAAACGTACAGAAATGCTACCACTGAACACACCATATGTAAATACAAAAACTACAGTTTTGGAGTACGGTAAGTCAAGAACTAGGTGAATTTTGATCTGAGGACACCAGTTACAGTCATTTGTTCAGTAGTCTCTGGTGTGTTATACTGCTGGGTTTTGTCAGACGCTTTGTAGCTGGAAGACGAAGATGCCGCATGAAGTGTCAGCCTTTCTTATCAAAAGGTGAATGACCTTTCAAAAAGTGTAAGTCAAGGTCTCTAATAATCTATCAATACAGTATTGTCTCAGAATTCCCCTACTGATTGTAGATATTGCATCAGGCTATGTCCTTCTATGCTGTAGATATAGCTTTATCCTGCAAGGAAAAACCCATTTTCATTCTTAAACAAAGGCCTACAGATTTTAACCAAGTGGAAAAAAAAAGTAATTCTTAGCTTACCTTTAAAAATAGGTTCTGTAATATATTCCTGTGTAATAGACCTACATTTAACATAGAAGCAATGGCGCATATTGAATTAAAACTACAGTAAACTTAAAAGCTCTGTATAAAAGCTAACAAATACTGCAATATTCTACTTCTGATGGCTCAGCCACATTCATTCCAAACAAAATCAGTGTATTTTGTTTATTGTTTACTATAGGCAGGAGTAGATGGAACAACTAGGTGGAAAAGATGGGAAGGAGGTATTGAAATAATAATAATAATAATAATAATAATAATAATAATAATAAACAGCTATGAACCAGAAACAAACAAACAAAACACACACGTGCACACATACACACATGCACACACACACAAAAAACTCATCTGTTGCTTAACCCTGATGGCCCAGACTTTACTTGATTTCTTTTCCCCACCTAGAAGAGTTCAGCTGATGTCACCCCCTCTTTATCTTTTTCAGAGAAAGGTAAAAGAAATAAAAATAAATATGTGAAAGGTAAAGTTACATAGCACGGTCCTGGAGAATTTTCAGCAGTCCATGTAAGCATATCTTGTGTGGTATAATGGGTAGTTTGGGGGGTAGTTTTCAAAAATATCAAGCATGCGTATGATTTACAAGCCCACATTACTTTGAAGTTTTTGACAGTTTTACAGAAATCACCCAAAGGCCAAATTAGCAGTGGACATGCATGTCCACTAGAAGATGTGTTTTATAGTAAACTGAGTTTATGAAAGGAAATTTGAAGATACTTTCTCACAGGTCAAACTATTCATGAGTATTTGGCAATCTTTCAGTCTCATTTCATGGAAGATATACACACTTCTCAAATTATCTCCTTCCCTCCTTTCCCCCCTCCATTTATATTAATACGATGATACATTATAATGCTTTTTAAATTATTTTTATCTATCTATCTATCTATCTATCTATCTATTTCTATATATTTATTTATCTTAAGCACAGATGTTACCACTCTTTGTTTTTTACCAAAGATGATCTTAATGTTCAAATCATCACATTGTCTTTAATGAGAACCTCTATAGCAGAGGATATAGCATCCTGGTCATGATATAACAAGAATGTTTTTATGGCTTTCTATATATTTTATTTTAAGGAACTGGGTTATATCACTGTTCCCTCTCATTGTCCATGCTTTCTTCAGCTCATGTATAGCTTCCGTGTACTTTACAGAGTTTTCCCAGACAATGAATCTGTAGAACAAAAGACAAAATTAGGAATAAGCACTGGTACGATTTCAGCCTAGGCGAGTCCTGCTGCAATCATTGCCTGCTTCCTCATTTCCCAAAACTTTAACAGCAAGTCAGCAGATTTAAATTTTAGATAAAAGTCACCTAATTGCATTCCTAGGTTTGAGAAAAATAAACTTACAAAAAACTCATCTGTCTTGACTACAAAGTGAGTTTACAAAAGAATTTTAGTACAGAAAAATACTGGACAGGGTTCTGAATAGTTTTATTATTGCAATATTTATATAAACTACTTTTAAAAGCATAAAGACTGTTTTTCCTCTTCATACATTTGTAGCATAAATATGATCAACAGTGGTAGGAATGATATGCATGTTTGGAAAATAAACCCTTTAAAGACTATGACTGAAATATGCAGACTAGAAAAAGAATTCCTTAAAGGAGAAATATACCATTAATGTATGCTGGTGATGAAATAATAAGCATTAAAAGCTATCAGTAACAAGATGTTTGGGAACACTGTTTCCAGATCCTAGAGTCTTTTATTAGCAGCTTGCTTGTTCACATTTTAACATATAAGTGGAGACATAGATGTTAACTTTTGATCATCTCAAAATAAGTTATATAAAGCAAAGGTGTTATTAGATTCAAATTTAAATACATATGAACAACAAAAAAAAAGAGAAGAGAAGAGAAGAGAAGAGAAGAGAAGAGAAGAGAAGAGAAGGGAAGAGACTTCTCCCTTCTTCTCAAAAGTATCTGTATAGGCAATAAATTGAATTAAACCTATGGCATTGTGAGATGGTGTTGTGTACGGACTTGTGTGTTTGTTTAAACTAATTGTTCTAGTGGGTATACCTGCTTTGGTGGCAGGTCTTGTTTTCTGTCTCTGCAGAGGACAGAACACTGAAATTAAATATTAAAGTGAGTAAATGCATTTAGGTCAGCTGAAAACTCTATCACTACACACATAAATAGCTTTTATAGTTCAGACATTTCTTTTTAGACTTACTGAATGCAAAGGACTTTGCTTTTGGAAAGCTCTGAATTAAAGAATAAGCTGATAAGCCAATTTCTTGAGACAGACTACTTGGCAACTTCAAGTGTGTAACCATGGCACTGTAGTTTATTAGCTAAATGTTACTGTATTAAAAAAAAAAAAAAATCATTCAAAACCCACACTGCTAAATCTTGAATGCTGGTAAAATAAGCAAATTTCCTATGTTTAGTCTGTAATAACCATGATGGGCTTCTCTAGAACTAACAGGGTTAAAGCCTACAAGATGCTTGTGTGAGGAAGTCAGAGAGGCATATTTTAATAGGAAACAAGCTTGAATTTGCAGTGATGTTAATGGCAGTTGTATGGTGTGATCAGCATATTGCATTACTGGGATCACAGCACAATCTTTTGAGAGCTAAATGAAATATAATTCTACCAGGAAAACCCTTACAATGCTATCCAGTACATTAGTCCTGGAAAATCCATACCCTCTTTTACAGCACCTTTGGTCTAGATCACATATAAGTTTTACCCTTTCAGTTATGCTCTTAGGTATTGAACTCTAGATCTTTTAGTCACGTGTCAAAATAAATACTGTCTGACAGTTAAAGAATACCTTTATCATCCCCTGTTGTTCACTGACTTCACAGAAGCATACCTTCAGTCTTCACAAGAAAAAAGGAGACTGTGATCTCAATATTTCAACACTTTTATTTACCTTATCTGTAATATAATTAATAGATGACTGCATAAAGATCAAGGTGGCTATCAAAGAAAATGAGACAGCTTCATATGAAACTCGCTCTTTTGAATCAGTCTAGGACTCTATCAAAGTATGTGTGATAATTTCATGTAAATCCCGGTGTTCTGAATCTGTATCTTTTAACCTGTACATACCATTTTTAACACACTACATTTCAAAGACATTCAAAGCTGATCTAATTTGTATTACAGAATTACATTATAATCTGCAAGTAGCACATCATACTGATTTCTTAAAATTAATGTGGAAGCTCATTATAAAGACATCTACAGAGGGCTCATGTAGTCTTTCTCAAAAATACAGTGACTTAAAACAACCACATTCTGTATTTAAAGCACACCTTTTTTCTAGCCAGCCAGACACTTTCTCTAAATTCTGTATTTTGAAACTCAGTATATTGAGCATCAAGATCAAAATATTAAATGGCATCCAGGATTGCCATATGTAAAAAAAAAAACATAATTTCTGGTGTTGAAATATATTTAAATATATATATATTACATCATGAGATGATGGACTAAGAGGATAGGTTAATATAATGGAAATTAATGTAAGAGTGAAGGACTGAAACAAAAAGTGACGGTACTAAGCAGAGCTTTAGCAAAGGGAAGTTGTTTTTCTGCAAATTTACATGAAAAGTCTAAACAGACTTTTCAAAATGAACCTAAGATTATAAATTTAATAAACAGACTTAAAAAATACCATGTAGGCTTTGTCGTGACTAATTAATGGACCTTGTTTACCAGGGTGCCATCCTAACAAAGGTACAATCAAAGACTGCTGTTTTACCAGCTTCCAAGGGGAGACACTTTTTGGAAGAGCACAGAAAAAGTAGCATAAACTTCCAGGCCAATCTATTTAGACACACTATAAATTGAAATCTGACCACTATCTAAGTCTGGTTTTAAATTAACTCTGAGTCAGTGCACTGGAGCACTGTCCCATGCCAGCACTGCTTTCTGAGTAACCTATTACCTGCCTCAGTGAATTACATCTGCCTTTTGTTTTTTTTTATTCTCTTTCTCCAAATTAGCAGGAACTACCCACACTACACAAGGGAAGAGTACATAAATATTAAATGTGGAATATATGTGGCATACACAGCTGACCAACTCCAAGGTACATTAAATCATAGAATCTTAGAATGGTTTGAGATGGAAGGGACCTTAAAGATCATTTAGTTTCAATCCCACAGCCATGGGCAGGGACAGATTCCACTAGATCTGGTTGCCCAAAGCCCCATCCAACCTGGCCTTAAACACTTCCAGGGATGAGACATCCACAGCTTGTATAGGCAACCTGTTCTAGTGCCCTCATACTAAAGAATTTCTTCCTAATGTCTATTCTAAATCTACCCTCTTTTAGTTTAAAACCATTACACCTTGTCCTACAATTACGCCTTGTCACTACAATCCCCGAAAAAGAGTCCCTACCCATCTTTTCTGTAGGCCCACTAAAAAGGAAAGAGGTCTACCTTGGCCCTTAAATTGAGTTTAATATACTGAATACTTCTGTCCAACTGAAGAAGCTGCAATAAATCTATCAGTTTATAGTCTGTGACCATGTCCCAAATCACTGTTAGATAATGTCATTACAGAGGTTATCAAGACATCTGGACAGCCATACTTCCTGCCTGTACAATTTTCTAATGGAAGGACATCAAACTGGATCTTTGTATCCTTGGTCTGGCTAATAACATTACTGTGTTTCTCCCAAGAATATGTCTATATAAAGGGGCAAAGAGAACTGATGCTAATCATAAACTCCTAAAAAGAATCAATGCTTGCAAGCCAAAACTCGTGTTACCAACAGTTAAAATAAGCCTTGAAAACCTACATGCAAAACTTTTGTTTAGAATGTGATGTATATGAGAAAAAGGTCTAGAACAAATATTTTCTACGGTCAACTCCACAAAGTTGTTTGTGTGCTATCAGCAGAGAGGATTTCCAGAGTGCCTAACCCCTCATGAACAGAATCCAATTAGATATAACTGCTCACCCATCTCAGAACACAGCTTTAGAGCAAGACTGAGCAGTCAGGTTCAGAGGTGAGCTCTGCCTGATAGCTGACATGCAAAACAGGAAAAACAGTAACTGGATAAAGGGAAATACAAAGGAATGCAGCTGAATATGAAAACCTGAACAAATCTGAAACATTTTATATCTGACATTATCTTTCTGCTGCATCCACCTGAAAATGGCAGGTGTTTGCCCACTGTTTTGATTGTAAAGGCAGCAGTGTCTGGAGTTCCCATTCTCCAGCACTTAGTTGTTTTTTACACATTTTGACTATACAGATGTTACATTTAGAGCATCCATTAACAAGGCTTTACATACAGTAAAATAATTTTTGCAAGGGAAGAGGAATAAAGACTGTACAGTGCACAGAAATGTGATAGCGCTTTTCCTATATCTCATATTAGATTTTAGATTTTGTGTAGATCATTTGTATGAAAATTGCTATGAAGTTGTTAGAGATCATGCTCACATAACTGAGGACAAAATTTCACCCATTACCATTTAATTGGAAGAGTGTGCATGCCAAGGTCAAAACTTGGGCTCTTAATTCTAAAAAGGCATTATCAATCATGTAGAGTGAAAAGCATGAAAACTAAAACCTATAACAGCTTCCCGTTTAGTCAAAGGAACCTACTAACTGTATACCATCTCTACACTAAAGTGTAATAATCCTGGTATATATATTAGTTATGCCCTTAAAAGAGCATTAAATTAACATAGTATGGAAACAAAACTACAGAAAAACATTCTGTGCCCCTTACGAAAAACTATTTAATAATTCAAATGAACCTTTTAAGCAAACATAAATCAAAAGAATGATCCCTCTCTCTGAATGCCATGAAATCTGCTGACCTCTCTTAAGAACTTTTAAGAAAAAGCCCTAAAACAACAATTTCTATTTCCCAGAGAAAAATTGTCCAAACAGATAAATGATCCCTGCTTAAAACAAGTGCTGATCTGGAGCTACTGGTGATGTTTCAGCTTTGAGTGCATGTATTGTTTTTCAGGAAATATCTTAAATCCAGTATGGATTACAGCTATGAAATAAAAAGCAGAGCCACATCTGGCTGTCACATCTGTGCAAAGCAAAGTTTACTTTGTTTGGTTTGTCTTATTTATGCATGTATCCAAATTATCTGAAAGCTATCTCAATTCATATTTGCATAAAGGAAGCAACAACATTATATGATTTTAAGTGCTGTAATATACAAACAAATTTTATTCCATGTCATTTCAGTATAGTGTATTTTAAGGATATCTAAACTGAGGGAAAGCATTGCACAAACATAATTTTAGAATATAACATAAATCTTGCAAATTAATAAGATACACTTTAATCTAAAATTGTTGCATGTTATTAAATTAGACTATTAAAATATTGTATGTATATAAATTATTACATCAAATGAGGAAAACTGCTATGAAGCATTGGTCAGATTTTCAGCTATGTAAACAAATGGCAACCCATTAACTTACAAGTCTTAATGTTAAGCTTTCAATCAAATTCAATGAAAAATTTTGAAATATTTGTTTCAATAAATCATTAAAGCACATAGCCAAGTTCATGAAAATGTGTCATTGCATTCCTTTTTAACAAAGCTGGCTAAAACAAGCTTAATGGTAAGCAGTGGCCTGAATTAGATTCACTAACAGCCCTACTAAAGTTAGAGTATGAATAGCCATAAAGCCAAAATAAATAACTGGACCCAGAATAAATATATTGATCACTTAATCTCTATTATGAGAAGAAAAGATAGCAAGGAAAGCATTAAAACTAAGAGAAGAAGAATCAGAAAAAAAGCTTGACAAACACAAAGTAGCCATTTATAACTTTGCAAGTTATAAATGGTTAGATGGTTACAAAAAGGAGAGAGAAATAAGGGAAAAACAACATAGAGTTCATACACCAGTATGCACAGTAAATTCTTCTACAATACACTGTAAAAGTATTAAGTTGTCAGCTTAATAGGAATGTCAATGATCTTTGAATAATATAATCTTAAAATATTTATTGTCTGTAATGGGAAAATGTTAAGAATTATTTTAAAACAAACTATGTAATTTGGAGGTTAGATCAACAGTGACTTTTAGATGTCATGAATCATTATTTCTTTGAAGAAGCAGGAAAAGGAAAATCACATCATAGTTACTCAATGTACACAGTGAGAATAACCCCCGGGGATTAATACAATGACATTTATAACAAAAATCCCATATTTATCTATCTATCTATATATATATATATTAAGTTACATTCTCTCATACTAGACAAAAGTCACATACACCATATTGTTATGTGATAGACTGTCTAGAAGAAGGCATACAACTTTTATATGTTTAACTTTCATTCCCATTACAAATACATTCCATCATAGGACTCATTTCTCCAATGCTGGAATTTTGCTTTCTATTCCTCCATTCTCCAGCAAAACTACACTGAGAGAATATACTTTAAAATGCTAACAATTTAGCACAAACAATTCAATAACTTAAAAGTATGTGGACATTTTTGGAAAATGTCAAGATAAAACAAGTTTAAGAGAGTCAAAACTCATAAAGTCATTTCATGCAATATGTTCTTCATGTGAATGGTTGTATTCTTTAGCTCAAACTAAAGATATGGAATGCTTGACAATAGACAAGAATGACATTTGGACCAGATTAAAACCATATTGGCTTGCAAAATCTTATTCAGACTGGAAAAAGAAGATACAGGTTATGTAATTTGCAAAATGATAGAAAACAATTTCTATTGTGTTACAGCTGTTGTATTTAGTTACATTCTGAAATACTGGTAATCGCAAATTGGTAGAATTTTTCCATGTGCAAACACATAGAGAGAACAAGTGAAATAATATGAAAAAATTCAAAGCACTCAAAAGCTAAACTATTTAAAATGGTCCTCAAACAGGTCAACTTCTGGACTCTTCATTGTAGAATGCATGGAACACTGAAAATTAGAGTGATAAAATTATTTTATCTGAGATTTCAGAGATAAAGTAATTTATCTTTACTGACTTACTGATAGAAACACATCTTTTTGTATCTTTGGAAGTCATGAAGATAAAAGATTCCACTTCATGTAGATTAATATTATTATTATTAAGAAAACAGGAAGAATATATTGGATAAGCATTCAAACTGTAAGTTCTCTGATGCAGGAACCATCCACTCCTCTGCCCTTATGTAAGCCCTAGCATAGCAGGGCTTTGTTTTTGGTTAGTTCATGGCAATACCATAGCAAATAAGATTAATTCAAAATAATGAGAACAATTAAATTTTTTTTGGTATAACTTAATTTTGGAAGATGTAGGAAAGTTCCTGTTCTGAAGGTTAGTATAATTCTTATAGAGCCCTTAAGCACTACACCTCTAAGTGCAGAACTGTAGGGAATGTTACACAAACCTGATATTCATTATTCATTATTTTCACAGTAATGAATTGTACCCAATCTTCTATTTCGGTAAGATCTTTAACCTTGAATTAGTTTTATCTTTCCTTCCTGCCCTCCCCTCAGCAGCCAGGCAGATAGTTATTGTGTGGAAAATGTTTGTCCAATCTTGATTTGGAAACTGACTCTTTTTTATACCAGGAAGTTTTATTCCTTGTCTGGAGCTTAACAGTTTGAAGCTTTTATTTCTTCCCTACCCACACCAACTGTGGAGAACAACTTACTTTTCTCTTCTCAGTCAAATTGGCACATTGTGTATTTACTACTGCTTATATCTTCTTCAAACTAAACAACCTCAATGTTACAAATATTCTTTGTAAGTACCATCTCTCAGATCTGTTACTGTTCCTCACTGCCTGTATAAACATTTATTGAACACTGCCCCATACAGGAGAAAAGACCACTCCAGCCTTGCCTGTTCTAGGAAAGGACTGCTACTTACATCCTCAGCATGCAGTTCATATTTTGGAAACTGACAATTTAATATCTATCTTCTGGTTCACTAGTGAAAATACAGTTTTCAAAAATATTTCAGTACACTCTAGTCCCTGGATTACTGTCTTAAGACTGTGTGTAGTTTATTTGTCAATAAACAACATCAAGACATATTTCCTCCACACATTAAAGCTTTTCATCTTCTAGCAGAAAATGAGACCACTGTGACTACCAAATGTCCTTTTATTTGTTCCTATATTATTTTCCCTCTTTCTACTTCTATAGATTTTGAAATTCAGTTGTATGAAGTTAAGCTGCCTGTTTATAATTCCTATGTTCCTCTTGCACTTCTAAAGGTGGATACTATTTGCACCAGGTTAGTTTTCTGGAATGTCACTTACTGTCATAAGTTTTCCAGAAGGACTTCTAATTTATCTGAAAGTAGTGAAATTATTTTCTTGTGAATTTTGGAGTTGAAATGGACGTGTCCAGCTGACTTAAAATAATGTAAATATTTTTAAAAATCTCAAGCTTATTCTTACCCTTTTGTAACCTGACTCCTCATCCTTCTGTCATAAACATTGGCTGTTTGACTGAAGTTTAACTGTTTAGTGAAGACAAGAGAAAAAAACATCAAATTTACTTTGTATTTACTGATATAATATGTTGATAGCATTCTGCTCCATTGGGTTCTTTTGCTAATGTTCTTCTTATGTCTCTTGCCAGAAGTATTCTGCTTTGAACCTTGACTTTTCCTCATACTGCAACTCTTATTTTATGGTCTATCATAAATTACCTAGCTTCTACTTCTCTATTCTTCATTCTTAAATTCTAAGTGATTGAAAAACACCTTATCAAAAATTTCATTTTCCATCTTTCATCTGCCACAATCCAATATACAGTTGTGCCCTTGATATAATTTTTAAAGCAATGGTAAACTTTTGAGAACTCTGTTTCTTCTCCATTAGATTTATTTTTCATAGGAGCTTAGTTACAAAGCTCTGAGTTTATCAGTCTGCTTTCATACCTTTTATTGCCTTAATTTTCTGTTCTCATTCCATTTCTTCCTAAGAAATAAATAAAATGTTGTTTTGTTGCCAGTCTCATCACATTGCCTTTCATCTTCAGATTATCATCTAGTTCTTCTCAATTGATTAGAAGTGATTCTAGAAAGTCCTCCCTCTCTGCTTCTTGTTCTCTCTGCTGTTTGTATAAAAAATTGTCAACATATTCCAAAATGATGTGAGACATTTAGTTTTTGTTTTATTCTTTTCTCAGCAGATCTCTGAGTAAAGGCCACCATCACTATCAAATCATTAGATGACTCTGCTTATTGTTAAAAATAAATAAACTACCTTGATTGCTTAATTTTCCTGGGGGTTGAGAATGAGAACATCTAATAAACAAAGACTTGGGACCACAATTTCCTATCTTATGAGAGGCCTGCGTTTCCTTTACAACCCAAAGTGCTTGTCAGAAATGGTATTTGACAGCTTCTACTGCTCTCTCTCACCTCCACACATTGATTTTCACCTTGTACGGTACTTTAGCTTCAATTAGGCACAAGGTGTTATGCCTGAGACCACTTAGATACCCATCAGAAAGGCTACAGCCAACCACTGCTGCTGTGGAGACCAAAGACAGAAAAACTGATTTGGTTGTCAAACACTCTGAAAAAGGTTTCATAGTAGCTGCAGGCTAAAAACATGAACTATAAGCAATGTAGTTATAAAATAGATGGAAAACAAACTCCATGGTTACCCAGCTCCCTCATTATGATCAGATCACTTGGCACATCATTGCAGAGAACTTACTCTGGAAAAAGACTACATTTTTTTTCCATGAGTAGTTCATTAAAATAAACTATTTTATGGGTCCAGGAGATAGTGGAGAGGATCAGAAGGAAATAATTTGTTTTTATTTTGCTTTAGAAATTAATTTACATTTTTATATAAATTTATAAAAAAATCCTGGGTATTAAATACAAAATACTAAGGCAAAAGTTAAAAAGAGTGAGTATCAGTATTTTTGGAATGAAAATTAAAATGTGCTGTCACTTTTAGTCCAAGTCATTATATTTTATGACTTAGGTTAACATTGTGCTATAAAATATAGTAAATAACTGTTAAAAGCAGTCATTTGCTCAGAATTATTGTGAGTTTAGTTTTGGGAATGGTTCAAACTTCCTTTTTTTTTCTGTATACAGGGATTATTATTATTATTATTATTATTTTTAATTTTACTGCTCAGCAGTTAACAGTGTTCTGTCGTACTGAGTAGACTGTCCATGTTAAGAAATCAGATTTAAATAAGCCAACAGCTACTGTGTTTGATCTCACCTCCCCATTCATAGAAAATTGCATGCGGTAAATACACGGGGATCTTTCTTTTCTAGCCAACCAATGTCATATAGCAGGAGTCTCAGCATGACATAGTAGTCAAATTCAACTTCTTGCTTAAAAGTCCAGCTTTTCACATCTTCTATTCCTAATCAAATGCAAAAACAATAACAGTTTACAAACCATATTAGGTTTCTGGAATATTTCAAATATGTATAACCAGACTGTTAAACAAAATAATTCAATATTACGATTATGGGTGTCCTGAGATAGTCCAGGGGCCTGTGGGTTTCCTCTTTTGATCCAAGACTGTGTTGCAACACAGAGAACAGTTATTTTTGATGTATCTGTACTCTCCTTACATATGGGATACTTTGACTGTCATTTACTATCATAGTAATTCTCTGTTAAGGTTATCCCTCCAGGTCATCTAACACATCATTAAGAGTTTTAAGCTATCCAGCATCATTTTATCAATGCATTGTACAGTGCAATGCACCGTAGTTTTCTGGCTGCTGGTTTGAAGAGGTTGGACATACACTTTTTTACATAGTTCATAGTTTGTCATTCCAATGAGTCTGTAAGACCCTTTCACATTTGCTGGAGGACACGTTTGAGTTTGGCTCAAACTATGTTGTGAAATGCGTATTCACTTCTCTTCCTGAAATGTTACTGAAACAAGCTGGAACACATGAGATTCCATCTGAACATTGGGAAGCATTTCTTTACTGTGCAGGTGACTAAGAACTGGAGCAGGTTGCCCAGAGAGTTGTGGAGTCTTCCTCCTTGGATAACTTCAAAGCTGCCTGGACATGGTCCTGGGCAACCAGGTATCTCTTCTTGAACAGGGGGTGGGACCCCCTCTAGATATCCCTTCTAACCTCAACCAGCCTGTGATTTGTTATTGTATTACTCAGACTTGTTGACTCAACAGTTCTTGCTTTTTGCAAAGCCATCTTGAGCCATCAGTAACAGTCTTCTACCATTTTTCCAAATCAAGATGTAATTTCTATAGACCATAATATAAGTTGTAGAGCAGGAAATACTTGCTATATTTTCTTGTGAATTATAGTAGATGCTGCATATCACTCAATAATCATGTTTTATTTTATTTTTTTTTTTCACAGCAAAACTGAACTGATATTTCAATTTCAGCACTCCATTTGAACACGAATCATTAATCAAACTTAAAAAAACAAGCAATGTCAAATACTTCTCCACCTTTTGCCTTTCCTATCCTGCTTTAGTACAATGACAATTATTTTTCTTTAATTCAGGTCTATGTATGTGTGAGATTTGCATTTTTCATCCGTGGTGACCAGGTTATGGACTCATTCCTTTTGTTTCTCTCCTCAAGCTGTGATTTCCAGAGCAGTGAGGCTATTCATTTCCATTGTCTGTTGTAGGGGAGGATTTTCCCTATGAGATGCATACATCTTAGGACAATAGATTTACCTTTTTTTTTTTTTTTTTCTTCCCTGAAATGTGACATTAAAATCTCCTTCTGTTATGATCCTAACCCTGCAGGACTTGAGATGTTTCACAAAGTAATATTTTTCCCTTGACACTTTTGTAAAATTTTAATACTTTGTAGTTCTGTTCACTCAGACACATTCTCCAAATAAGTTCTCCTCCATAGGTACTTCATTTAAAAATCATACATACCACTGCTTATAGCTTTTCTATAAGCATTGGTATTATGGTTTCTGCTACTATGTTGGCTGCTGTACTGTCCTATTCAACACTGAGAAGTGTTACATTTTCTTTGAAGCTGAGTGTAGATGATAGCCCTGTGAAGAAGTTGTCTCACTATTCATGACTACAGGACCAAGCGAGCCAATATGCAAGTACATGTTAGATTGTAACATTTCTAAATGTAGGCAATTGTTTTTGTTATATTTTTCATGATACTTAAAAATTTGCTTTTCAAACTATTTTGTTTACTAAGTCAGGTTGTCATTGTTCTGTCTCACAGTTCTTCCCTTATGAATCTTGTATTCAGAATTGCAGGGTATCTCACTAACTAGGGAAAGATTTTTTTTCAAAACACTAGATTACCTATATACATATGTAACATACATGAATAGGTAAAAAATTCTCACTGACTTACTATTTGACAAGCAAGAGCTTGAGCCAGTAAGCTGCTATGAAAAAGTTGGCTGGGTGACAAGTCAGCAATATAGGATTCCATGAAACAGGCAGAGTTTCACACTGATTCTTTGCTTTGTTGTTTCTTACTAAGTAGTTTAAATATCTTTGTGCTCAATATCACAGAATCACAGAATCACAGAATCCTCTAGTTTGGAAGAGACCTCCAAGATCATCTAGTCCAACCTCTGACCTAACACTAACAAGTCCCCCACTAAACCATATCATTAAGGTCTACATCTAAACGTCTTTTAAAGACCTCCAGGGATGGTGAATCAACAACTTCCTAATCCATTCACTTTACTTTGGCTAATTAATTTATGTATTTAGGAGTTTCAAATACTTCATTTGACATTGTGAATTCCATTCTTGGAGCTGGGTGCCAAATTTGAGATGTTGCAGAGCTGAACGTTACAGGCCAGTCAGTCTCACCTCTGTTCCTGGAAAGGTGTTGGAACAGCTTGTTCTGGATGCCATCTCCAAACAATTGGAAGAGAAGAAGGTTATGAGGAGTAGTCAGCATAGATTCACCAAGGGGAAATCATGTTCGAACAACCTCTTTGCTTTATATGATGGCATCACCAGCTGGGTAGATGAGGGGAGAGCAGTGGGTGTCATCTGCCTTGGCTTTAGCAAGGCTTTTGATACTGTCTCCCATGACATCCTGCTAACAAAGCTGAGAAAATGTTGGATAGACAAGTGGACGGTAAGGTGGGTTGAGAACTGGCTGACTGGCTGAGCTCAGAGGGTGGTGATCGGCAATGCAGGGTCCGGCTGGAGACCTGTGACTAGTGGTGTTCCCCAGGGATCGGTGCTGTGTCCAGTCTTCTTCAACATCTTCATTGATGACCTTAATGAGGGAAAAGTGTCCACTCTCAACAAGTACGCCAATGACACAAAGCTGGGAGGGGTAGCCGACATGCCAGAAGGCTGTGCTGCCATTCAGTGAGACCTGGACAGGCTGAAGAGCTGGGCAGGAAGAAACCAGATGAAGTTTACCAAGAGCAAGTGTAGAGTCCTGCACCTGGGAAGGAACAACTGCTTGTATCAGTACAGGCTGGGGAATGACCTGCTGGAGAGGACCTCTGAGGAGAAGGACCTGGGGGTCCTGGTGGATGGCAGGTTGGCCATGAGCCAGCAGTGTGTCCAAGTGGCCAAGAAGGCCAATGCGATCCTGGCATGCATTAAAAGGAACGTGGCGAGTAGGTCAAGGGAGGTGATCCTCCCTTCTACTCTGCCCTGGTCAGGCCTCACATGGAGTACTGTGTCAAGTTCTGGGCTCCCCGGTACAAAAAAGACAGGGGTCTCCTGGAAAGAGTGCAGCGGAGGGCCACAAAGATGATACAGGGCCTGGAGCATCTCCCCTATGAGGAAAGGCTGAGAGACTTGGGTCTGTTCAGCCTTGTGAAGAGAAGACTGAGAGGGGATCTTATCAATGTTTACAAATATCTGAAGTGTGGGAGACAGAGGGATTTGGCCAACCTCTTTTCAGTGGTCTGTGGGGATAGGACAAGGGGCAATGGCCACAAAATGGATCAAAGCAAGTTCCACACCAACATGCGAAAGAACTTCTTCACTGAGAGTGATGGAGCACTGGAACAGGATGCCCAGGGAGGCTGTGGAGTCTCCTTCTCTGGAGATATTCAAGGCCTGTCTGGACGCCTACCTGGGCAAACTGCTCTAGGGAACCTGCTTTGTCAGGGGGGTTGGACCCAATGATCTCTTGAGGTCCCTTCCAACCCCTACAATTCTGTGATTCTGTGAACAAGTTGCTTTTATTGTTTCAAACATTTTTCTTTCACCTCCTGATATCTTTCTGTCTCAGGTGTCTTTCTTTTTGGTATTTCGGTCTACTGGCTAACCTAAGAACAGTATCACAATGATTTCGTCCACTTAGTAAATTCAAATACAGTAGTTTGGCTAAGGGTCAACTGCTGGGTTTCTGAGAATCATTTTAAGTTTTATTTAATAGTCCAATCATCATATTGCTTCTCATCATGGAGGCAAGTTAGTCCTTGATTTTGAGTTAAACCAATTTTCAGGATTTTCTATTAACTGGGATTTCTTGCTCCCTTGTTGAAGTTGTCATGCATAGCACCTTGATATCAGTGGCAGAATTTGCAACAAACAAGAAATATTACCAAGTTCAGGAAATGTTAGTTAACTCTTCAAACAAAATGTTTTTGAGCTCAACAAACAGGAATGCTGTATGCCTTGAAAAAAATCTGACCATTACCGACAAAATAACAAGGTCACGGTGAATACCAAATCAGAAATTCTGTTAACTCACTGAGTACAGACCTCATAGGTTCCATCTTGGACAGTACCTACAGGAGCTGTAGTTGCAACATAAGTTGTTATTCTATACCTACAGATGTGAAAATGCTGCAGCAGACTTCATCATGGGGTTGTACAATTCCCGTGCCCAAGTTGTGTTTTTACAAGTACCTGAGCCTAGCTGCTGACAGAAGGGGGTGATATTGCTCAGCTTTCCCCTGCTTCTTGCTCTTCAAATTCTCACTCTTCCTTTCTACCTTTCCTGCTTCTAGCTACATGCTCACAGTCCTCCTCTGTTAAACTGGATGCACTATTTGTTGGTTTATGAAAGAGTTGCATTTTGTAGACCTGGATATTGTATTCAGATTCTTTTTTCCTTCCTGCATATTTTATTCTGCCAGGTTAGTGAGCTAAATTGACTGGTAGAATGGTGCAACAAACTTCAAATGTGGAGGAAGTGGTTATGAATGGGCAGCAGAGGCAAGGGGCACTTATGATGTACTTATTTCATGAAGTGCCAGTCTCTGTGTCACTAAAAATTCATCCTTGATGCCTGAGATGGTTAAATTACAGCTCTTCTGTCCCATAGTCCAAAGGAGGATAAAAAAGGAATATTTTTGAACACAAAAATACCTGCTATATGGAAAGAGATATTATATGAAAGTCCTATCTGAAGTCACTCAAAATTTAAATACGTTGGTCAGTTGACAATAAATAAATAAAAAAACATAGAATGCACTAGATAAAATTAGTTTTGCATAAAAATCAATTGTTTGTGGTGTGTTTAGGGAGAAGTAAGTGAAAGTGGGGCCTATTCATACATTAACAGTCATATGTGCTATAAGAACTTTTCATATTCTTCAAAGGTGAATTCAACCACGAGCAAAGGGTTTACTCACAGATGGTGTATCACTTAAATGTAATACTTTTGTTCTCAAAATAGATATAACAGAACTGCAGGTACTACATGAAGCCTTATTCTTTATATGGAGCATAATCTGTCATTAGTAAAAGGGTGTTGAATAACAGGATTTATTTGGTGAAGCTTAGATGTTAACATAGTCAACAGCTGGAAACTACAAGATTTATGAAAAAAAATAAGTGAATCATTTTAGTTGCACTTTTTTTCGTATCTTTTTTGACTCCTCTTTCAAAGAATATTGAATGTCAGTCAGGGAGTGCTAGTACTCAAAACTGAAATTTTCACCAACAAACCAATGAATTGAATCCTCATTTTGCTGATCCCTTAGCTCCGTAATACTTGTCATCCTTTCAAGAGTCACACATAATGAACACATTTACTACCTTGCAATGTGTTGATACTATTTATTAAGTATATTCTTGTGCAAGTAACAGGAATGAACAAAGCTTATTAAATTTTTTTTGTGTCACTAAAATCCATTTCAGTATAATTTTCTAGAAAATATTCTTTCAAGGTTTACTCAGACTTTCTATTTCACTCATCTTATTTGAATTCTCCAAATAGTTTAGTAAAGGGATTTACTGGCAGGAATGTTCACTGGTATATAGAAGATACAATCAAATATGATTTTAAAATGTATATACATGAATATCTGTAAACTGGAGTTGAAGTTTTATTCAGCCATTGACAGAAGAGAAATAAACTCATTAAAATATTTGGGCAATCATCACACCAAAATTCCCTATTAGTATCTATTTCCAATTAATTATTTCAGTATAAGATACAGCCATGAAGAATCACATGAATTATTGATTTCAAATAAATAAATCTGAGAAAATTATGAACTGTTCACAGACGGTCTGCAAACAGAAAAAAAAGGAAAAAAATATAACTTATTTACTATGAATAATTCTTGCAACTCTACATGAATCACTTGTACTCTGAGCATCCATTATTTATGTGTTTTTTGCTGTTGTTGTTTTTTTTGTTTGTTTGTTTTAGTAATATCATGAAAGTTATAAATGTGAAAATACAATGTTGCTCAAATGTATCCCCTGAAATTTTGACCAGTGTGTCTGACACCTTTCAAAAGTTCAGCTCACTTAATTTCAGCTCTGAATACCACAGCAACATAGTTCCAATTTCTACTTCCTTTATTCTCCACTCACATCAGATCCATGCTCCTTTACTCACTTGAGTTGAGGAAGAATGACACAGAAAATTTTCATAATTATAAAGGAAATCTTGAAAGGTGGTACAATAATAGCTGCAATTTACATGGATGTTAAGCATGGCAAGGTGTTATCATCGTTATCTCAGAAGGAGAAATATGTTCCAATATATCACCAGATGGCTGCAACTGACAAATTTGCATTATACAGGCTTTATTTATACATTCCTTCTTACATACAGATTCTAAATTAAATTATGAATAGCAGACTCTGGACACACCTAGAATTTCTTCCTTGGTCAGACAAAATATTGAAAAGATCATGACATCTTTTATGCTAAAACACAATCAAAGGTGATAACAACATAATGAAATGAAATGACATTTTTATTTCTGCTTGGCTCCTACCAGAGCACTGAGCATATGTATAGATGTCACCCTCAAGACAGGGCCCAATATATTCCAGGAACATCATTCTGCTCTGCCATCTTGGTCATGAACAGGATGACTGGGAGACCTCCAGGGCTTTGGCTCCTTCAGTAATTTTTTTTTTTTTTTTTTTTTCCTTGATTTCCTGTCATGATACTGTCACTAATTACATTCCTACCCCAGTGTTACAGTGATTCTTTGATTCCCTGATTTATGTAGGTTCCCTGGAAGTCTAGCTTAGAAATGTGAATAGTGGATTCAATTGTGAAGGAATGGGGGAAAGGGTGAGCTAAAAGTATTTTCTTTTTATTTATTATGTGACCCTAAAGGTAGGTGTGCCTTTAGATCATGACTGCAGTCAGGTTGAAGGCTTGAAGTGAACCTCTCCTATGAAGAAAGGCTGAGAGAGCTGGAGTTGTTCAGCCTGAAGAAGAGAAGGCTTCTTGGAGACCTCACTGAAGCTTTTCAATATTTAAAGGGGGGGCAGGTTATAAAAAAAAAGTGGAGAACAAACTTTTGCTCAATCAGATAGTGACAGTACAAGGGAAAATGGTTTTAAACTGAAAGAGGAGAAATTTAGATTAGATGTTAGGAGGAAATTCTTCACTCAGAGGGTAGTGAGGCAATGGAACAGGTTGCTCAGAGAAGTTGAGTATTCCCCATCCCTGGAGGTGTTCAAGACCAGGTTGGGCAAGGCTTCGGGCAACCTGATCTAGTGGGAGGTATCCCTGCCCATGGCAGTGCTGTTAGGACTGGATGGTCTTTCAGGTCCCTTCCAACACAAGTTGTTCTATGTTTCTATGAACTGAATCTCCTGCTCTTGTCTGCACAAATGTTGCTTTCATTCCCGTCACTCATCCTAAGGCAACTACCGAAGAGTTACACCAAAACTTCTGTATAAGGGCCTCCAAAATTTTCTACATTGCCACCTTTAAACACACTACCCTCCAACTCCAATGCTGGATGTCATCCTTCCTATATCTCTTTTCATGTCACGTATTTCTCCCACACTACCCAGCTCTTCCTGTGAACCTCTTATTCTCATAGTGATTATAATCTTGTGCCAAAACAAAACCTGTCAAGCTTGGGATGGATATGAGAGATCACAGGGAGGAAATGTCTGTGCATGAGGGGCTCCCTTTTCCTGTCAGCCTTCAACTCATCAAATAGTACTTCATACAGGCAGTCTTTCTCCAGATTTGAATAAAGTGCTTTTCATAGCGAAGTTCACTATGAAGTCAATCACCTGAACATGATTTTTCTTTCATTAAAGCCACCTATACAGGTACAAATCTGCACTGCAAAATTGTAGGCAGCTGTTTAACACCACAGATGTACAAAAATGGGGCAACTTCAAGTCATTGGTTTTGTGATTATATATTCGCCAATTTCAATATATTTCATGATTACAAACTGACCAAAACCAGTTTCAAGATGCTAGTCTAACAAGGCCTGGAATAACACGGCCTCTCCTTTTTCCAGTCAGTGAGACTTATTAAATGAAATGTAATTCTTTGAAGTGAGAAATTCAGGTAAATTATTTTCAAGATGCTTGGCAGATGATTTCTTTATTATTATTATTATTATTATTATTATTATTATTATTACCTTTCTGAGTGAGATTTTTGCATTTTTCATGGTCTTCATCTGAATCCAGATTCCAAATGCTCTGTCAAGATTTAAAATCTAGGAAATAAGTCTGTTATCATTCTCAGTAGGTGCCACTTATATGCCTCTGCATAACATTGTCAAGATGAAAGGACAATCAAAAAAGTGTTTGACCTCATCTATGCAATGCTTCTCTATGGTGCAGAAAGGAAAATTTTAGACCAAAGTAGTAAACTAGATACTAGATATGAAGACCCCAAAATAATATATTTTCTGAGGAAAATTCACAGTGCTTGTAACTCTACTGCAAAAGCACTTGCAGTTTTGGAAAAGATAATAAAAAAGTATCAAAAAAGAGCTAATGAGAAACACAAGAATCAGGTTTTGATTAACCTTCTTTGTTAACAGTCTGATACTAAGTAATCCATTTTTTTCTAAATTTTTCTAAATTTTATTTTCATGGAAATATATTTAAATATGTACATATGATTATTTGATACAGCAACAATTCAAATACAAGCAGAAGTAAACTGTGATCACAGAAAATTACCATGTCTCTTTATGAGCTTTGTTACTGTATGGGAATAAAGCTACATTTTGCTTTCTGTGTTAAATTTTAGCTTCATTAGTTTAGTCTTATCTGAACCCCAATTATTTGTAGTAGAAAAAAATAAAGAATTAAAAATAGGTAAATTTCTTATCTCTTTTAAAACTAAAGTCAAATTACAGTAGACCTTGCTGTTTTCTAATAGGTTTTATTATCATTGTTAATGTTGCTTGACACTTTAAGTAAGGTCTTGGTTTCCAGTGCTCATTACTCTATCCACAGATTTAAGCAGTGGTCTGACTCTTTACATTCTGAGTGTCCAATCTTCTCTGAATTTTTGTAAGATGTGAGAACAAAAGAAAGATTACACAGCCAGGTGGAGCAAGAGTAGGTATGGAACTGAGAATTCAGACACCCTTGAAAATGAAGGTACGCTTGCTTTACCTGTGTTAAAAAAAAAAAAAAAAAAGAAAAGAAAAAAAAGAGAGACCTTTTTGGTTTTCATGTGCTAAAAAGTGAATTTCATGATACCATGACACTTTCTGTAATCATTTCTTCATCCACTTACTTTGGAGCAAAGACTTGAAGTTTGGTAAAAGAAGGTAATTATGTCAGACTTTTGTTCTTGCCAGTCATATTAAAATCTGCTTAGATTTGGCCATGCTTATTATTATTATTATTATTATTATTATTACTATTATTAAGATTGCCCTATTTTCTGCTACTGGCAAAAAACAGGGAACAATAGTCTCCATGTGTACCCGTGAGACCCCTTGACAACATTTTGTCTGTAGGCTAGGCCAGTTCACCAGCTGGATAGGAACAACAGAAACTTTAAGATAATGCCATGGAATAACAGAGGAGGAGGAGATCATTACACCTATTTTAGAAAAAAAAAAAAAAAAGGAAAGAAAAGAAAGAAAAGAAGGAGAGAAGGAGAGAAGGAAGGAAGGAGGGAAGGAAGGAAGGAAGGAAGGAAGGAAGGAAGGAAGGAAGGAAAGAACGAACGAACGAACGAACGAAGAAAAAGAAAGAAAGAAAGAAAGAAAAAGAAAGAAAGAAAGAAAGAAAGAAAGAAAGAAAGAAAGAAAGAAAGGAAGGAAGGAAGAAAGAAAGAGAAAAAGGAAAGAGAAAAACAGGCAAAAACTCTGGTTTCCATAAAGATCTAAAACGACACTGAAAAACATTATTAAGGTCATGAAGTCAAATACTGTACAGTTAGGCAGTGACACACTTGTTTGAGCAGCTTTAATTTAGTCCCTATCTATGTGCATTCTGAAAATGAACTAACAAAGTATTTAGACTACAAAAATTAAGCTGGTCTTATTTTTGAGCATTTGATCTCTTCTTTGTTATCTAGCAACAATCTCCACTAAGTGCACAGAGGATATATATATATTTTTTCATATGTGTGCATTGTGATATGACAGTATTGTCTCTGGTTTAGCTTGTTCTTGGAGATATTACAACATTAAAGAACCAATTCATACATGCCTCTTTCACTTCCTTTTCAAGATTAACTAAATATTTGTAACTTATTTCTAACATGTAGAAAACAATTAGGACAGAGAAAAAACTTTTCAACAACAGTTGTAAAGCTTAACCTGATGCTAGAAGTAAAAAACGTGAAGAAAGATCTTGAAATAAATATAGACACAAAGTTGATAAAAAGACGAAGAAACAACTGAATATCCCACTTCAAATTGAAATCTAGAGACATACAGCAGCCATCTGAAAGAGATCAAAATAAGAATTTGAACATTTTATGAAAGTAAATGGAGCTACAGAGAAAAGTGAGGAATACTGGATTTTTTTTTTCTTTAATATATATATATATCTTTAACTCCATTACATTAGATTTGCTGAAAATTTTTCCATTAAAATGATCAAGAAGAAGCAAATTATCAGGCAGTTCTACAGAAATTAAAAGAATGTTTCACTGGTAGTGAGAATGTACATAAAGAACTAATCTCAGAAGCAGAGACGCTGGCCTCTCATTAATCTCCCAATAAGAACATGATGTACTTTAGAATGAAATTCAAAATGTTTGCATGCTGTCCAATTAGCATGCTGTTGCCTCGAGCTAAGAAGTGGGAAAGGGTCAGAAGAGAGGTGCATCTTAATTCCTGCACTATATCTGTATTGTTAGGGGTGAAATGGTGTATTTCTATAGGTTTAGGATGCAGAGTTCAGTGTCTCAATGGAGACAGATTACTATATGCTATTTATAAAGAAAAGAGCAGTTGATACTTTTTAAAATCAGCCAGAGAAGGAGCTCCTCCAGACCAGAGAATAGTTTTTTTTTGTGAGAAGCTAATAATTCTGGAGCATATTAAATGCATTTTGAGAGCAATGTCTGAATCAAAATCTTTGGAGACATCAACAGACAAATGCATGGCTTCCAAGTACTGACAAGAGCTTTGGTGCAGAGGCTGGCTGTTGAGCTGCCCTGTCTGTAAAGACTTGGCATACTCAGTTTTAGATGCCTGTGGAGCTCTGAAGTTAAAAATGATGAAAGAGAAGGTGATAATGAAAACTTAAGTACCTCTAGGATTAGTGGGCAGCTGATGGTCTGTTCACAGGTTTTGTAGTTTTGGAGGCAGGAACCTAATCTCTGAGTCCCAAACTGAGTGCAGAAGTACTGTGACAGATTTAGGTTCATCCTTTCATTATGTGATTGTTGACTTTTTTTTTTTTTTTTTTTTTTTTTTTTCAGTGAATATCTCTGTGATACAGAGCAGGGATGAACTAACATTAATAAGGTTGTTGTATCCTTCATCCCCACATTAGTATGAAAATGAGAAGGTATTAGAAAATACAGTATGTAATTACAGACAGTAAAGAGAGGTAATAGTGTCTTGCTATTGCCTTGCTCTACCCTGGAGAACCAAATTCTTTACCATCCTGTCAAGATATTTAGCAAGATCCTTGTGCCAAATTTTCATGAGGGATCTCTAATTGTATGAGCTTTATTTGCTCAGTGCCTGGTCGGAAGTCATTCCACAATACTGTGAGTAGCTGCACTGATGGAAGAAGCCAGTGGATGCTGCTAGCGGACAACTCCACTCTGTTTTTGAAAACCTGTTCTGTAAGGTATTTCTGACTAGATACTCAAAATTAATGGAAACTTCTGACTTTAGTGTTGGTGTGCATAATCATGTTGTAAAATGAAGATACATATCTCTACTTCACACAGTCATTTTGAAAACAAACTCTTATATTATGGTGATGTTGGAAAACAGCCATGGGGAAAATGAAAGGGTAGGATTCAGAGTCAGATTTGAAGAGTAAGCAAAAATAAAAGCTGAGAGAGGTACACACTGAAGAAAGCAAAATATTAAACTTCCTCAGGATCACAATGCCAGTCATTCTGCATGCTGAATGAATAGGTGGTCTTCTTTGGAAAGTGGCATGCATTTAACTAACTAAAGAAGTTTTCAAAAAAATCACATAGGAAAGAGCACTGAATTGCAATTTTCTTGGCAACTTTGACACAGACAACCATCTCAAAACATTATAATTTTCAATTGATTGAATTGAATGCTCAAAAATCATTTGATTTGTAATCTTAATGTGTGGTGTTTTTAACCAGCTGGGCAGCTGAACTCCATGACAACCGCTCTCTCACTCCCCCTCCTCAAAGGGAATAGGGCAGAAAGTATGACTAAAAGTAAAGAAAGGGCTCACAGGCTGAGATAAGGACAGGGAGATCACTCAACAATTATTGTCACAGGCAAAAAAAACAGCATAGGAAGATCAATATAATTTATTGCCTATTACTAAAAGGGTAGAGCAGTGAAAAACTAAAAGAAAACTAAAAAACACCTTTCCCCTCATTCACCTTCTTCTACCTCCTCCCGCTGAGTAGCGCAGGGGAATGAGGATTAGGGGCTGTGGTCAGTCTATGGTGCTTCATATCCGCTGCTCTTTCTTGGTCACTCCCTGACCCTGCTCCATGTGGGGTCCATCCTATAGGATGCCGTCCTTCCCAAACTGATCCTGTGTGGGCTTCCCTCAGGCAGCAGCTCTTCAAGAACTACTCCAACATGGGTCTGTACCACAGGGTCCATCCCTCATGAGCAAAATACTCCAGCACTGGTCCCCCACAGGCAGCAGCTCCCCCTAGGCCCCCTGCTCCTGTGTGGGCTCCTCTCCACGGGCTGCAGCTCCGGCCCGGGGCCTGCTCCTGCAGGGGCTCTCCATGGGCCACAGCCTCTTCCAGGCCACATCTACCTGCTCCACCGGGGGCTCCTTCACGGGCTGCAGCGTAGAGGTCTGCTCCATGTGGGACCCGTGGGCTGCAGGGGAACAGCCTGCTCCCCCAGGGGCCTCTCCACAGGCCACAGGGGAACTTCTGCTGCGTGCCTGGAGCACCTCCTGCCCTCCTGCTGTAATGACCTTGCTGTCTGCAGGGCTTTTTCTCTCAAAGTTTCAAACTCCTCTCTCTCCCAGCTGCTGTTCAACATCATTTTCTTCCCTTTCTTAAATCTGCTCTCCCAGGGGCCCAACCAGCATTGCTCCCTGGTTTGGTTCTGGCCAGCATTAGGTCCCTTTTGGAGCTGTCTGGAGACGGCTCTGATGTGACATGGGGCAGCTGCTGGGCTCTGTTCACAGAGGCCACCCCTGCAGCCCCCCACTGCAAAAACCTCACCACATAAACATAATACATAATGTTAGGTTAACTTGTTTTTCTAGGTGGTGTGATGTAGAGGCCATATAAACAAAATATCTAAGAGATTTGTTGGATGAGTGGGGAATACGTTCATTCTGACAATGAGAATACATCTTGGAAGGTATATTTTGCAATAGGCTTTATTATATTTTGCATACATTACATTTTTATATAAGTAAAGGTCTTTTAAAATTTTTGTCTTGTAAGGGATTTGAATTAAAGAAGGTGTTTTATCATCTGATGAAATACTGCTTTACTATGAAAAGTCTACTTGTGTAGAGGGAACAGGAAAAACTTGTCTCAAGGATTTTTCAATTGATAAGTTTGATAGGTCTTCCTTTAAAAGCTGATGGTCAAGAAATACTCATCCTGGATATTTTAGTGCAAAACATAGATGAGGAGAAGGGAAACACTGTCATGTTTTGTTTTGGTTTTAAAGGAAACTTGTAAAGTACAGGGGGTGTTGGAACATTAGAAGTAGAACTAGAGGTTGATCTGTTACTAAGTTTGTTGTGGGTAACACAATAACACTTAGACTGTGTTCAGTCACAGAAATTATTTAGTCACCACTGCACAGCTAAGGAAGTTAGGTGCTTTTTTATTAACATTTGCAGTTGTAGACAAGTTATTTGAAAGGGAATGTTCCAACAGAATTTAAATGACATAACTGGTATCATGGTCTTCATTAAAAGCATGTAACAGATGGATAAAGTGATTTTTAGCATGCAGATTTTTTTATTTTTATTTTTATTTTTTTAATCTATAAATCACTGAAAGTTTAAAAATGCATGTGTAAAAGATATAGTTGTACTACTCAGACCATAAATATGCATGTCTGTATATCTCTGTTAAGAGGTTTCTTTTTTTCTAGGTCTGGGAGGGTTTGATGGGTAACAAACAGGAGGAGCTAGAAGCCATCGTGCAGCAGGCAGGCTACGACTTGGTTGCCATCACGGAGACGTGGTGGGACCACTCTCATGACTGGAGTGCTGCAATGACTGGCTATATACTCTTCAGAAGGGACAGGCAGCACAGAAGGGGTAGTGGTGTGGCTCTCTATATTAGAGAGTCTTTTGATGTTGTAGAACTTGAGGCTGGGAATGACAAGGTCGAGTCCCTTTGGGTTAGGATTGGCGGGGCCAACAAGGCTAGCGTCCTGGTCGGGGTCTGTTATAGACCGCTGAACCAGGATGAGGAGACGGATGAGGAGTTCTACAGGCAGCTGACAGAAGTTGCGAAATCTTCAGTGCTTGTTCTTGTGGGGGACTTCAACTTCCCTGACATATCCTGGAAGCACAACAAAGCCCATAGAAAGCTGTCTAAGGAGTTTCTGGAGAGCGTGGAAGATAGCTTCCTGACGCAGCTGGTTAGTGAGCCTACCAGGGGTGACGCCCCACTAGACCTTCTCTTCACAGAGAAGGACTGGTGGAGGATGTGATTGTCGGGAGCTGTCTTGGGCAGAGTGACCACGAAATGGTGGAGTTCTCTATTCTTGGCGAGGCCAGGAAGGGGACCAGTAAAACTGCTGTCTTGGGCTTTCGGAGGGCTGACTTTGTGCTGCTGAGGACACTGGTTGGTAGAGTCCCTTGGGAGGCGGTTCTGAAGGGCAGAGGAGCCCAGGAAGGCTGGGCGCTCTTCAAGAGGGAAATCTTAATGGCGCAGGAACGGTCTGTCCCCACATGCCCAAAAACGAGCTGGCGGGGAAGAAGACCAGCCTGGCTGAACAGAGAATTGTGGCTTGAGCTTAGGAGAAAAAAGAGGATTTATAATCTTTGGAAAAGTGGGCAGGCCACTAGGGAGGACTATAAGGATATTGCGAGGCTGTGCAGGGACAAAATTAGAAAAGCCAAAGCTCATCTGGAGCTCAATCTGGTTACTGCCGTTAAAGATAACAAAAAATGTTTTTAATAAATACATCAACACAAAAAGGAGGACTATGGAGAATCTCTATCCTTTACTGGATGTGGGGGGAAACTTGGTTACAAGAGATGAGGAAAAGGTGGAGGTGCTTAATGCCTTCTTCACCTCAGTCTTTAGCGGCAATACTGGTTGTTCTCTGGATACCCAGTACTCTGAACTGGTGGAAGGGGATGGGGAGAAGGATGTGGCCCTCACTATCCATGAAGAAATGGTTGGTGGTCTGGTATGGCACTTGGATGTGCACAAGTCGATGGGGCCGGATGGGATCCACCGGAGGGTACTGATAGAACTGGCAGAGGTGCTGGCCAAGCCGCTTACCATCATTTATCAACAGTCCTGGCTATCGGGGGAGATCCCAGTTGACTGGCGGCTAGCAAACGTGATGCCCATCTACAAGAAGGGCCAGAGGACTGACCCGGGAAACTACAGGCCTGTCAATTTGACCTCAGTGCCAGGGAAGCTCATGGAGCAGATTATCTTGAGAGTCATCACGCAGCACTTGCAGGGCAAGCAGGCGATCAGGCCCAGTCAGCATGGGTTTATGAAAGGCAGGTCCTGCTTGACGAACCTGATCTCCTTCTATGACAAAGTGACGCGCTGGGTGGATGAGGGAAAGGCTGTGGATGTGGTCTACCTTGACTTCAGCAAGGCTTTTGACAGCGTTCCCCACAGCATTCTCCTCAAGAAACTGGCTGCTCTTGGCTTGGACTGGCGTACGCTTTGTTGGGTTAGAAACTGGCTGGATAGCCGGGCCCAAAGAGTCGTGGTAAATGGAGTCAAATCCAGTTGGAGGCCAGTCACTAGTGGCGTTCCCCAGGGCTCGGTGCTGGGGCCGGTCCTCTTTAATATCTTCATCGATGATCTGGATGAGGGCATTGAGTGCACCCTCAGTAAGTTTGCAGATGACACCAAGTTAGGTGCGTGTGTCGATCTGCTCGAGGGTAGGAAGGCTCTGCAGGAGGATCTGGATAGGCTGCACTGATGGACTGAGGTCAACTGCATGAAGTTCAAGAAGGCCAAGTGCTGGGTCCTGCACCTGGGGCGCAATAACCCCAAGCAGAGCTACAGGCTGGGAGATGAGTGGTTGGAGAGCTGCCAGGCAGAGAAGGACCTGGGAGTGATGGTTGATAGTCAGCTGAATATGAGCCAGCAGTGTGCTCAGGTGGCCAAGAAGGCCAACAGCATCCTGGCTTGTATAAGAAACAGTGTGACCAGCAGGGCTAGGGAGGTGATCGTCCCCCTGTACTCGGCTCTGGTGAGGCCGCACCTCGAATACTGTGTTCAATTTTGGGCCCCTAGCTACAAGAAGCACATCGAGGTGCTTGAGCGAGTCCAGAGAAGGGCGACGAAGCTGGTGAGGGGCCTGGAGAACAAGTCTTACGAGGAGCGGCTGAGGGAGCTGGGATTGTTCAGCCTGGAGAAAAGGAGGCTCATGGGTGACCTTATCGGTCTCTACAGGTACCTCAAAGGAGGCTGTAGCGAGGTGGGGGTTGGTCTGTTCTCCCACATGCCTGGTGACAGGACGAGGGGGAATGGGCTTAAGTTGCGCAAGGGGAGTTTTAAGTTGGATCTTAGGAAGAACTTCTTTACCGAAAGGGTTGTTAGACATTGGAATGTGGAGTCACCATCCCTGGAGGTCTTTAAAAGACGTTTAGATGTAGAGCTTAGGGATATGGTTTAGTGGGGACTGTTAGTGTTAGGTCAGAGGTTGGACTCGATGATCGTGAGGTCTCTTCCAACTTAGAAATTCTGTGATTCTGTGATGGAGAGAGGAAAGTGAAGTGCAGATGTTTTTAACACTGATAAAAATATGAAGTAACCTGAAGTGATAGGAAGGTGTGTTTCTTGTATGAATTTAAAACATAAAAAAAACATCTTAGTCCAGAGGAGAAAAACTCCATGAAGTATTCAGAAGGTGCATCTTTAATAATGTTGATGAATCTGTGGTACATGCAGGAGTTGTGAAAGATGTACATACAAACAGCAGGCAGAAATTCTTCAGGCAGGTTACAGTCAAGTTTCAACAAGACCCTGAGTTAATTTTGAAGTTCATCCTGATTTAGCTAGAAGATTGAATTAGATGACCTCCACCAGCCCCATCCAACCAACTTTTTCTGTGGTTCTGTGAATGTGAACTTGCTTGAAAGGCACAAGCTTGTAACTTGTATTATCCTGGGATATGGAGCTGTGGAGGTCTGTAAAAGCTTAAAGAGCCGTACAGTTTGATTTCATCATATTTCCTTGTTGTCTAAGACATTCTCTGGCATCTGTCTGTTAAAGTCATATATGTTGTCTAGTTCAACTTATGGGTTTGAAGCAATAAACTCTACTGATACCTTATTTACCTGTATATAGGATGTGAGAACAGATGACATAACCTTTTTATATTGCCTTCGTATAAGGTGATGATGCAGATTTATTTTTTTGCCTTAAAATATCTGTATAGTGGTTTTTTTGTTTGTTTGTTTGTTTTGTAATGACTGGTCTGTAAATGTTCATGTTCAGGGACAGATTATAACCTATAGTGCTTAAAGATCTTGAGCTATTTAAATGTCAAAATAAAACAGACACTTCACAGGGGAAGCAAAACAATATTTCTCTAAAGCATATCCTCTCTAAAGCTCTTCCTAAGTGAAAATTTATACAGAAATTAACAATGTGTGAACTGTAAATCTGATGGTTGATTTTCAAAGTGTAACAATGGAATGTACTGATAAAACAAAGCTAGTAAGTCAGAAAGAAATTCTAAATTTCATATCGATTGCTGAGACTTCAACTTAAGTATTCCTTTTGTGTTAGTTACTGGGAAGTTCAGAAAAGCTTAAGTTATAAAGGGTTTGTCATATAGTGCTGTGATCTGGTACAATATAATTGGGGTCTGGGTTTTTTGTCTCTTTACTGTAGCTAATAATTGTCATGTTCATCTGTTTGCTTTTTAGCTTGCTGAAGGGGCAACACTGTTCTCAACATTCATAAGAGTCTGCAATTATAACATTCATAAAAACAACCAGTCATAAACATGTCACATAAAGTATTTCACAGTGTTTATGTGAAAGGAAATTGAAGTCTCTTGAAAATGGAATTGAATCTTGTCCAAACAACCTTAGATACACTAACCCAACTTTATTGTTATTATATATTACAGGCTTCTTTATCCATGCATACTATCATTAACCATACAGTATGTTTTCATAAATATTCGCCTTCCTGGAAATTCATGCAGTTCTTTGACCATTGTCTCTGTCTGTGGTGCTTTCACATTAAGTCTAAACTGCAGAAAAGATTCAGATGAAAAAAACTTTATAAATTAAAGTATATATATTATATATATATATGTTAGTATCTCTCAAGGTATGCATGTTGTATGTAGTGGAACTACCTGTCTCCACTTTAACACTCCTAGATATTTGGTTAATATTTGAGAAATAATAGACAATCATACTTAAGGCTAATAACACTACTTAATTTTTATTAAAGATCTGTAATGGCCAGGGTCACCACATAACCTGAATTAGTCAGGCAATGTTCCCAAATGGTACTCAGGATGTGAGTTATGACATAATTTGGAATAACAGTTCCTTCATTTTAACAGATGACAAAAGGAACAATAAAGAAAAAAATGTGGTATGAATTTCAGAATACCTATACTTTCACTTATACATATGTTGGTTATAAAATTTGGCTAAATGTTCCTTTGATCCACATCAGAGCTCTTTGGGATTTTCCTTTGCCTCAGTCAGCTATGTATACGTTGCGTCTTTCAGATTTTGCTGCTGCTGCTTCTGGTGAGAACCCATCATTTGCACTCATGCTCTTGGAATAGCTTTAGATAGGTGGACTAGTCCCACCCTCACCCTGTCCAGGAGCAGGCACAACAAAGTCTACAGTGTTGGTTAGTCACCAGGTCAAGATTATCTTCAAGTTCAGCAGTGCATGTGGTTGTTATAGTTATGCATGGGTTCATGCTCCAGCAGGGATGTAGGTCTAGCTCTGGAAGGGAAAAGATATCATTGCTGTACATACCTAAGGTATCCTCTCTACAAATACAATAGATTAGGGTTGGGCAAAACTGTGAATGCAAAAACGGTTAGAGTCCAAATGTTATGGTAATGATTTTCTGTTTGTTATGTGTGCTTAAGATCCAACAATAAATTCAGTTAACCTATGGATTAGGAAATAATTAAGTTTGATTTTTTTTTTTTTTTCTCGATTCTATTGGGCTTCCAGAATTGTCTGATTCTGTCTTTCAGCCATTAGTCATATAGTACACTAGTTCCATGCCCATATATTCTTCTGTAACTGTAGATTATCAGCTAAAATAGAAGGCACCTGTGTCCTATGGATATAGAGTCCAGAAGTGAGTAACTGAGGGCAGTAGATCACGGCTCTGCATGGTATGTGTTTCGTTCTCTTTGGTTGTATTTAATAATATACTTCAATAAGAGACTGAGATCTTAGGAGTGCCAGAAGCAATTCAGATTGCATTAAGTCTAGAACGATGGACCATGTGGAAGATTGCATTGAATCTAGCAGGTGGACCACATGGCATTTAAAGAAACGTAGTTCAATCACCCACAGGTTTCTGTGCCTGCGATACTGTGGTGGTTTTACTCAGGTGGGCGGCCGAGCTCCACCACAACCACTCTCACTCCCTCTCCTCGAAGAGGAGTGGGGAGAAAATACGATGAAAAGTGCTCAAGGGTTGAGATAAGGACGAGGAAATCACACCGTAATTATTGTGACAGGCAAAACAGACTCAGCATAGGGAGACAGTAAGGTTTATTACCTATTACTAACAAGCTAGGGAAGCGAGAAACAAAGGAAAGAAACTAAAAGCACCTTCCGCCCCATCCACCTCCTCCCCGTGAGCGGCACAGGGGAACAGGGGTTATGGTCAGTCTATAGCACTTCTTCTTCGCCGTTCCTTCTCAGTCACTCTCGTCCCCTGTGCTGTGGGGTCCATCCCACGGGATGCAGTCTTTATTGAACTGATCTGGTGTGGGCTTCTCACAGGCAGCAGCTCTTCAAGGACTGCTCCAGATATGGGTCTGTATCACGGGGTCCATCTCTCAGGAGCAAACTGCTCCAACCTAGGTCCCCCACGGGCAGCAGCTCCTGCCAGGTCACCTGATCCTGTGTGATCTCCTCTCCACAGGCTACAGGTCTGGCACAGAATCTCCTCTGGCAGGGGTCTTCCACAGGCTGCAGTCCCCATCAGTGCTGTCCTGGTTTCAGTTAGGACGGAGTTATTTTTCCTCCTAGTAGCTGGTAGGGTGCTATGTTTTGGATTAGGATGAGAATGCTGATAACATGCTGATGTTTTAATTGCTGCAGAGCAATGCTTACACTAAGCCAAGGACTTTTCAGCTCCTCTCTCTGTCCTGCCAGCAGGCAGGTTGGGGGTGCAGCAAGAGCTGGGAGGGGACAGACCCAGGACAGCTTACCCAAACTGGCCAAAGGGGTATTCCATACCATCTGATGGCATGCTCAACAATATACAGGGGTGGCTAGCTGGTGTGGGGGGCCGGCTGCTCGGGGTTGGGCTGGGCATCGGTCAGCAGGTGGTGAGCATTTGCATTGTGCATCACTTGTTTGTACATATTATTATTATTATTATTATTTTCTATCTTAATAAACTGTCTTTATCTCAACCCACAGGCTTCACTTTCCCGTTTCTCTCCCCCTTCCCAGAGAGGGAGAGGGGAGGGTGAGCGAACGGCTGTGTGGTGTTTAGCTGCCAGCCGGGTTAAACCACAACAAGTGCAGATCCACCTGCTCCACTGTGATCTCCTCCATGGGCTGCAGAATGGAATCCTGCTCCACCGTGGTACTCCATGGATTGCAGGGGGACAGCTTGCTTCACCATGGTCCTCACCACAGGCCACAGGGGACTTCTGCTCCAGCACCTGGAGCACCTCTCCCCCTCATTTTTCACTGACCTTGGCACCTGCAAGGCTGTTTCTCACTCCTCTCACTCTCCCAGCTGTTGTGTGGCATAGTGTTTTTTTTTCCCTGTCTTAAATATGCTCTCATAGAGGCACAAAACAACATCACTTATTGGCTCAGCTCTGGTCAGCAGCAGGAGGCCCTTACCAAACATGGGGCAGCTTCTGGATCCTTCTCACAGAAGCCACCCCTATGGCCCTCTGCTACCAAAACCTTGCCATACAAACCTACTACATACACTGAAGAGAAACTCCTTAAAAACAAGTTGGGAACATCTATGATTAGTGTTTGGAATTTTCTTATAACAAACCCAAAGCAAACTGTCATGCAAAGTGAAAATTTTAACAGAGCTGTCTACTTGAAAAAATGTTTTGACAGTATTTGGCCAGATGCATTTAAGAACTCTCACGCTCTGAGAGTCCAAATACACAAAACTGTGTTTTTAGGATCATGTAGTTCCAGGCTTTTGAGCCCCTCAGTCAGGGAACTTCTCAAGATCTCCTGCTGACCTCTGATTCTGCAGGGGTTATAGGTGAACACTATATCTCAGATTTTATGTCTGTTCTTAGCTTTTCCTTTGGAAAACCTTGGCAATAGAGTCAAGAAAAGACATTTTCATCAGTTTTCTTTTTTTTTTTTTTTTTTAAAAATTCTTCAATGGCATGCTGAATACTGTTATGGACAGTGGGTGTTCCTATTTGGATGTGGAGAGAATGTTCAGTAAATAAAATAAAAAATCCAACTATCAGTTGAAAAGCAGGGTGCTAGACATTTTTCAAAGATCTACAGTAGACTTTTATTTCTTTCTCTTTCTTTCCCTTCCTTCCTTCCTTCCTTCCTTCCTTCCTTCCTTCCTTCCTTCCT
>CM021698.1:91300655-91358543 GCA_011074415.1 Stictonetta naevosa
CCTTCCTTCCTTCCTTCCTTCCTTCCTTCCTTCCTTCCTTCCTTCCTTCTTCCCTTCCTCCCTTCCTCCCTTCCTTCTTTCCTTCTTTCTTTCTTAGCCAGAAATGCATTTGTTTCTTGTTAAGAATGTATTGTCTGTCATGTCTTGGTTGTTTCTGGTTGCCTGAAATTTGAATCTGGAAGAACGGTTGAGTATTAGTTGCTTTCACATTAGATATTAGCCAACCTTCTTCAGACAATTTCACTCTTAACACTTGAAATTATGGAAGAGAAAAACATGCCTTATCATTTGTAAAAATCACTACAAAGTGCTGAAGTTTTGTGACAGAAGGAACTCAATATTGAGGAGATGAAGTGCTGCTTGGGACGAAGGGGATACAGATGAACATGGTTTTCACTTTTCACTGTGTCCTTTCTCACCTGTTTGAAGGTTTCCTCTCTATGTGTCACCTCTATGCTGTTAGAAGTTTTGTCTTTTGTTAAATAATTTAGAACTTTCTAGTCTGCCAATCAGAAAAGGATTAAAGGTGTGATTTTTTTTTTTTCTTCTTCTCATTTTTTCTCCTTCTATTGGCCTGCTGTTATCTGTTTCTTTTAAAAAACAGAAAAGGAGAAGACAAAATGAAAAAAGATTAACATCCATTACAGATGTACTATAGTGGTATTTGGTTGTTCCTGAAAGAATTCAGAGGCAGAGCTCACACAGGGAATCATATTTTTACACTGTGCACTTTTGAAGCAGATAGTCTATCAGATCACATCAATGTCTTATTTTTTTTTTTTTTTTTTTTTTTAAATCGTTATTACTATTCTAACTTGTTTTTTCTACTTTTAATTTATATATTTTTTTCAGGTGAAACGTTTTTCACAAATTGCAGAGTATGGAACTTATTTAAAAGTAGAGTTTTCAAACAAAATGATGAACCAATATTAAAACAACTGAAATTCAGAAAATTTGCTATTCTATTGATTTATGCTTGTCTTCACTAAGATGGAAGCATAAAAGTGTTTACTTGAGGCAGATCACACTTGATTCACTTTGGGATTTTCTTGACATTTGTCCTCTTGCATTATGTTCTTTGATAAGGAAAGTAACAAGTAAATATGGAACTCCTACATTATTGTGATCTCGATCTCAGTAAAGTTAATGTCCCAAACACAGTGAAAAAAGCAATAATCTAACAACAGTTTAAATATAAATTGCAGAACTCTAACCATGACATTAACAATTATGTTTTTCTTCCCCTTTCCCAGGCAAAGTTCTAGAGAAAAGAAGAGTGAAAAAATAGTAACAGCATCAGCTGACAAAAGTGTTCTAGGTTTCTTTGTTGCTGGTTGCAGCAACTGACAAATATTCACATAATTAATAAAGAATTTGACTGAATTATTCAGTTTAAATGTTAAAACTACATGACTACATTTAGCCATAAGCCAAAATTCATGACATGGGGAGGGTTATCAGAATCACTCTAAATTGGCTTAACTAACTTTCATCACAGCTGTCAGAAGACTGTTACAGGCAGGATCTTCTTCTCATGCTCAAAGTCATTTAAAATCCTTCACTTTATGAAAATAAATAAATAAATAAAAGTTGTACCTTTATATACTAAGGTGTTCAATGTTCAATGCCATTGCTCAGTATCAGTGCAAGGCCATAAAACTGAATTTTATTGGCCTAGATGCAGAATTTCCTGACAGCATCCAGCTGTTCTTCTTCTCTTCTCACCCTCTGCCATCAATGTCATCACCTAGTTGGCTGCATGTTTGTGAAGAATAAGGACTCGGATAAAAAACAGGAGCCTCCAGATTAACCAAAGCATGAGTAAAGAAACATTACACAACTGACAGACAAGAAGTTGAGAAAGTACTTATCTACTGACTGTTAAGGAATGTGTGCTCTGAAGGTCCTATTGCATATATATCTTAACCTGTATGTTAAAATAGCAACATTCATTATTGCACACTTTAGCCCTCTTTCTTTTCTGCCTGTCTAGTGGTAAAACTTTGTTTCCATTAGATAAACAAATCATCTTTTTGTCATGTAAAATTAAGCCAATTTTTATGTAAGGTCTGTACAGAGATGCTTCCATGAATGTGCCTAGACCTGTTGTAGTAAGCATGAGGAAAACTTGGTAGTGTGGTAGAGAACAGTGCTTTGTATGTGGCCAAAAGGATTTTGATATAGAATGATCAACTGGCTAGATTTGTTAGTTTTTTCTTAAAACATACCTCTCGCTCCTAACACAGTTCTTGCTTTTCACTATTGCTTTTTCCCATATGGATCTGGACTTCTTGCCCTGGGCTGGGTTAAAGCCCAGGAGCTATAGATATCATTCAGAGGGTGTTTTGTGCCCCTCACCTTGACGTCCAGCCCAGGCAGGTCAATAGTAGAGTTAAGACTAGGTGTTCTGATTCACATACTGCAAACTTCACAACATACCATAGATTACCTGCATCAGCTTCCCACCCATTAGTGCACTTCCTGTCTTCTGTAGTGCCACCAGCCATGCAAATGAATGCTCATAGTTGAAGCAAGCTGAGCACAGTACAGATAATGACAAAAAATTGTGATAATGTCTCCCTCTGTTTCTTTCCTTTGTTTGCAGAACCAGCTTAGCCTCCTAATATCAATCAATCTCAAAAATTCACTTGGCCACCTTGACTTCCTGAGGTATATCTTGGGTCTGTCTGCCAACATAGTAAGGTACTAGGTGATCTTTAAGGGTCCCTTCCAACCTAAACTATTCCATGATTCTATGATTATTTATGAGATATTTTGGAGGCAAGCATCCTAAGAAATACAAGCCTTAAATAAAAAAGCTGTTCTCATTTTTTAATATACAAGATGGTAAAACTTTTTCATGAGAAGACATAAATCATCTGGAAATTGATTCTTTTTATGCAAGAAAAAGTGAACAGTGAGGTACTCTTGACCAGATTCTTCAAAGTTACTTCAAATGAAAATGTTACCTTTTTAGTGTCTCCCTTGTCTCAACAGTGTTCGTTGCATATATTAGACCTCCTTCAAGGTGATTTGAATGTACATGCTCAGTGTTTGAAAACCTCTCTGTTTTTCAATCATGAAAGACTATTTATTCATATTTGATTTTATCCCCCTTCTCTCTACCCTTATTTGGACTTCACATGCCTCGCAGATACAAATGTATAGAAAATAATCCATATTGCTTTGTATTGTCTTCATGTATATTACAAAGGAAAATCCCCACAGCATTACGATTTTGTGTGTATAACCCTTAGTGAGAGCAGAATATTAAGAAGTTGAGACTGAAGATGAATTTTAACATTAGAACATTAGAATAATTCTGACTTCTTCAACACAGTTTGGCTCCTAAAGATCCCAATTAAACTAAAAAAAAAAAAAAAAAAAAAAAAAAAAGAAAGTAATGAAGAATGCACAGATAACTACTTCATGTTGTTTTTTGGTATAAGCATGATGAGAGCTGTTGGTACAATCTGTCAGTAGTAGCACATCATCACAGAAAATAAAAAGCCCAGATATGGAATTTAATTTATCATTTCTTAAATAGTCCTTTATTATTATTATTATTATTTATTTGCATAGCGCTCAATACTGAAAAGAGAAAAAAAAAAGGTTGTTAATTTCTAATACCACATTTAATTATTTCTTCAAAAATTATTATTATTATTATTATTTTAATAAACTCATAGAACTGATAGTTAACAGAGTCTTGTTGGTACACCCTTAAGTTTATCTAGGACTCTTCTTTCCTTTGGGTAGCATGACCTTGACTTTTATTACTGAAAAAAAAAAATAAAGCAAAAAAACAAACTAACCAACCAACAAACAAACAAACAAAAAGGTCAGTGTCTCAATTCAGTGATCGAGTTCTGCAAGTTGCAATGGATTTAGTGTTTTCACTCTCAGAAATAAAAATGTGATGCAATTGGGTGTCTCTAAATTTAGAGTTATAATTTCAAATATTTCAACTACATTTTGAGCTTTTCTATTCTGTCTCTTCATCTTCTGGAATTCTCTTGGGGAAGGTGGTCTTACCAAGGACAGGGTTTAAAAAAATATTCCCTTGTCTTTTGTGTAATATAAAGCTAATTGTATGGTGTTCTCTTCAGTGTAATTCTGTAACTAGGAATATTCAGACCACCCATGAGCTGAACTGAAGAAGATAGTATCTGGGACTAGATGAGAAGAGAAGAGGAAGGTAATTTTATCATCTGTAACACTTCTGGCTGTTGTGGGGCATTGAAGATGGATGATACACCACAAACATAACCTGTTCAAGTCCTTCATAGGACATAATGATGGTGAAAGTGAAGATCTTCCAAATTAAATTGAGTCTTTGGGTGTTTGGGATCTCTATGGCTTTATTTTTATTACAAGACAATAGCTTGAAAGGACTGTGTGGCTGTAGATTTTTTGTTTTTTTAAATAATAATGTAATATGCTCTAGTATTCAAAATAATTCCAAAATACCAAGATAATAATTACCCTCTTTACACATGGTATTTATGTAATATTACAGGATACACTGATCTTATTTAAATTACCTATTTTATTATGTTATGTATGCTGTGTGAGATAGTGTTACACAGTCCATTTATATGTCTGTTTTGATTGACATCACTTTCACACTAAATACTTGCTTTCTGTTTTCAGCTAAAATAGACTAAATTCATCATGCACTGGCTGGAAACTTAAGAATAAGTGTTTAGATAATTGGGCATCAGGGATTCTTAGAAGTCTTTATTATGTGAGAGTGTCCAAATAACATCTGTTCCTACATTCCTGTTATTCAGGGTTGCTTTGTAGTTATCAGGTCTTCAGGGACCTCAGAAGCAAGAAACAAAGATATGCTGAATAAAATCCACTCTATGTAATGCCTTTTACACTAATCTAGTTAGTGAAAGTGGCCTGGTTTAGGGTACAACTAAACATTAGTGAAGAAGGGCATAACTGTTTTTTTGACCCTCAGCAACAGCCAGTTACATGAAATACATTAAGAAGCTGTTTAGGAGAGTAAAAGTGCCTAAAGACTTCTTGATACCACTAGAAGGGCAACTTCCTTGAGATGTGTTTTGAAAACAGTAATTTTCACCCAAATACCAAAATTTCCAACGTATTCTCTAGAGAAGATCTTATCACAGATTCAAACGAAATGTAATTCAAATTGAAAAACAAAGAAACAAACAAACAAAAACATAAAAATGAGTTGATTGAGAACAAAGGAGAAAACAGATACAGCATGAAGGGTAGTACTCAGAGATTAGAAGCAGTTAGTCAATTGTAAAACATGAGTATACCTGAATTACACCCGCTGTCTCTTCCAAACGCAATTTATTTATATTCCAGTTCTTTCCCTAGGCTGGATGCAGTAGCAAATTATGGTGGGATGAATAGGTGATTTGGCTTTCCAGTTGACAGAAGATTAATTTTATCATCTCTCACCATCATGCATGCAATCTTCCCTTCTAATTTTGTTTTAAAGCTGCACTTTCAAAGAGAATTTGCTAATGGTTTTGACTTGGTACTGATTTAGTGCTCTTTGCCCACAGAGTTCACCTTAATCTTTATAATGTTGAAACCAAATTAATGTTATGCATATTTGTTCTGGTCAAACTGGAAACAATAAAACTTGGAATTTCTTGGTGTTTTCTCCCTAAATGTTGTTCTAACTTTGTTTCTTATTTGCTTACTCCAGAATGTTCCAATTCCTTTTGTAATGGCTACAAATTGTTGTGAAATTCTCTCTCTCTGTTTTCCAGTACTCTTCTATTTCACTTTAAGAAGTTGATAATAAATTCTTTGCAAAAGAACTGTTCAGAATAATAAACTCAGAACATCCTTGATGGCAAGTAAGGAAACACAGGAAGAACAGAAGCATATCCTAGTTTTTCATATCACTTTGTCTTAGTCTTCAATAGCACTAACACTTCAATAACACTAACTTCATGAGGTGAAAGACCACGTGTATATTGTGGGTGATTAAAAAAACACAAGAATTTCCTGTAATGCATTAACTTCACAGAGAGATTCATTTACAGAATCCAAAATTCAGAGACATTGTTAAATGGAACTTCTTGATAGTTTAGTATCACTTGAGAGTATCTTAATAACTTAAAACATATATATATAATGTATATATTAATAATGTTTTCCTATTAAGAACATATGAAGAAAAACTATGAACTAAACGATGTGACATGCTACATTATTAAAACGATTATAGCTTCTGAAAACAGTGTTTCTAAATTCATACCTCTTACTGAGTCATTTTCTAGCTGTACATTCAATAACTTAAAATTTTCCAGACACATTTTTCCTTTTATTCTGCAGGAATATTTTCTGCTAAGAGATTATTCCAATTATCTGTCAAACAGAATATGCTATAATTATAGAAAGATATCAGACAATCTCAGAACAACTCCTCATAATTCATTGATTTACTCAAGTACTTGGGTACATTGTATTTGGTGTCTGTTTGTAATTTTTACAGTCATTGTGTACAATGACATCAGCAACATTCCTTCTGTCTGCCTCTCTCAAGACCTTCTTACGGGTCTCTGGATGCGATATTGTTAAAAAGAAAAATAATCTATGTTGTCTTTATTAAAAAAGAAAAAAAAAGTAATTTGAATCCTTCCACTTTAAAGATAGGGAATATTCTAACTGTTGATAGAGGTGGTGGTACAGATAAAATCAAAAAAAAAAAAAAAAAAAAAGATCCACATGAACATTATTGAATTTATTGTTTTCTATCTATCTGATCTCCTTCCTTCCTTTTGATGTAAATGTATTTGATTGAGAGCTATAGCTGTAAATATTTCTGAAATCCTGATTGATTTTTTTTTTCAATGTATTGCACACTTTAAAGTATTTAATAAATATTTAATGAACATATAAATATCTAATATTTAGATATTTCTGTTGTGGAATAACAATTGTGTTATTTTCTAGTATAGTAGTATTCAAATAACCCTAAGATTACTGATCTAGTGTTTTTACTGTGATGTCCTTTAAGAATAATAAGTAATAATGTCAGGTATTTATGTCAAACATTTATGTTTTTAGGCCAAAGTGTGCCTAGATATTTTAAAATCTTAGGAGATGTATCATCTTTCTCATTAATAGTGGAATACTGCAATTATGACATAAGTTCTAATGCTGAAGTTAAATTACATATTAAAGTGACTATAGCTTCATTTCTGAATCTGTTTTAGGATGTGTGTGATGTGTTTTAATCATAACAATTGCAGCCTGCTGACACAAAGTTTTTTTTGGACACAAAGTACTTTCAGATCTGACAGTTGAAATTTGTGTTCAGTAGAATCTCTGATCAGTAGTCCATTACATGTAGATTGTTATAAATTAAAGATAATGACAGGTACATTCTAAATACAAAATTATTTAACTTGCTGATCTACAGTAATTTCCTTAATTAATCTACATTTGAGTTCAGTAATGAATCTTTGATGAAATTAACATCTACCACTTCTTCATGATAATTGTAGAAACTGAACAATTTTTCAAATTTCCTCTATAGATAAAGTCATGAAATCCCATGCATTGAGTCCACATAGTCACTGGTATCTTGTCACGTTGAAGGTGTGTAGAAACCCTTTCTCACCTCTCAGAGGTGTACAGGGTTTGTTTCTCATAATGGCCATCATGTCTCTGGAGCAGAAAGGCAAATGGAACCCAGACCACTTTACCTCACATCCTAACACAAAGTAGAGCTAACTCAAATGAGAACTTCTGGTGCCTTGCTTTGCACAGAAATGAGGTGGAGTTGAGAAATATACCAAAATGCAATTACATTCTTGAAACTTTCCTGCATGTAAAGATGTCACAGAGACCATGGAAGCTACCCTAATATGTGTGCTACCGCAGAGTTTATAGAATGACTTTTTCCCACTTTACAATGACCAAGATGAAATGACCATCTTCAATTTCTTTTCTGTTAGGTTTTTCTTCCTCACAGTTACATTACTGAGGGTCATAGAGATGAGGATTTAGGCTTTAAATCATAGGATAATGCAGAAGAGCTCACAGGATAGGTTAAGATTTTTGAAAGTCTGGGTTGCAGTGACCATGCCCTGGCTGAGCCTGTGATCTCCAGGTACATTGGACTGGCTAAGAGCAAAATCAGGATCCTGAACTTCAGAAGTATGAAATTCCAGCTGTTTGAAGAATTAGTGGATGAGATCCCATGGGACACTGTCTCTGCTTTTTGCTTCATTAATGACATAGACTAAGTGCACCCTCAGCAAGTTTGCAGATGACACAAAGCTGAGTGGAGCATTTGATTCAACAGAAGGAAGAGATGTCATTCAAAGGGACATGGACAGGGTGGAGAAGTGGGTCCATGTGAGCTGCATGAGGGTCAACAAGTCCAAGCACAAGGTGCTGCACCTGGGTTGGGGCAATCCCAGACATGAGTACAGATTAGGAGAAGAACTCTTTGAGAGCAGCCCTGTGGAGAGAAACTTGGGAGTTATGGCAGATGAAAGGCTTGGTCTGAGCCAGTAGCGTGCACTTGCAGTTCAGAAGGCCAACTGCATCAAAAGAGGCGTGACCAGCAGATTGAGGGAGGTGATTGATGTTTAATGTCTTCTTTGCCTCTGTCTTCAACGCTGATGATGGGCTTCAGGACCCAAGGTGCCCTGAGCTGGAGGACCGTGACAGTGGGAATGACAAACTCCCAACCGACCCTGAACGTGTGCAGGATTTGTTGCTCCACCTGGACCCATACAAGTCCATGGGTCTGGATGGGGTTCATCCCAGGGTGCTTAAAGAGCTGGCTGACATCATTGCAGGACCTCTCTCAATTATTTTTCAATGATCTTGGGAATCTGGAGAGGTCCTAGTAGAATGGAAGCTGGCAAATGTGCCAATTTTCAGGAAGGGTAAGAAAGAAGACCCTAGCAATTACAGGCCTGTCAGTCTCACATCAGTGCCTGGTAAAATTATGGAGAAGATGATTCTTGAAGTTATTGAAATGCATCTGGGGGACAATGCAGTCATTGGTCCCAGCCAACATGGGTTCATGAGGGGTAGGTCCTGCCTAACAAATTTGATTTCCTTTTATGATAAGATCACCTGTCTAGTCGACTAAGTGAAACCAGCTGATGTGATCTTTTGGGCTTCAGCAAGGCTTTTGACAAGGCTTCCCATAGGATCCTACTGGGCAAAATGTCCAACATACAACTTAACAAAAACATCATACGATGGGTGAGCAATTGGCTGATGGGCAGGGCTCAAAGGGTTGTGGTAAATGGGGCCACATCAGGCTGGTGGATGGTCACTAGTGGGGTCCCTCAAGGCTCCATTTTAGGGCCAGTCCTCTTCAATGTTTTTATAAATGATTTGGATGTAGGACTAGAAGGTGTTTTGAGCAAATTTGCCGACGACACCAAACTTGGCAGAGTTGTGGACTTGGATGAGGGTGGAAAGGCCTTGCAGAGAGATCTGGACAGGTTGGAGAGCTGGGCGATCACCAACCACATGAAGTTTAACAAAAGCAAGTGCCGGGTCCTGCACCTGGGATGGGGCAACTCTGGCTATATATACAGACTGGGCGATGAGATGCTGGAGAGCAGCCCTGCAGAGAGGGATCTGGGGGTCATGGTTGACAGCAAGTTAAATATGAGCCAGCAGTATGCCCTGGCAGCCAGGAGGGCCAACTGTATCCTGCAATGCATCAAGCATGGCATTGTTAGTCAGTAGAGGGAAGTGATTGTCCCTCTCTACTCTGCGCTGGTGCGGGCTCACCTTGAGTACTGTGTGCAGTTCTGGGCACCACAGTACAAAAAGGAAATTAAACTGTTGGAGAGTGTCCAGAGGAGGGCAACGAAGATGGTGAAAGGCCTGGAGGGGAAAACATATGAGGAGCGGCTGAGGCCACTGGGCCTGTTCATCCTGGAGAAGAGAAGGCTGAGGGGAGACCTCATCACAGTCTGCAATTTCCTCGCGAGGGGGAGTGGAGAAGCGGGTGACCATAAAAACCAGTGATAGGACCCGAGGGAACAGGGTTAAGCTGAGGCAGGGGAAGTTTAGACTAGACATCAGGAGGAGGTTCTTCACCGAGAGAGTGGTTGCACACCGGAACAGGCTCCCCAGTGAAGTAGTCACTGCACCAAGCCTGTCTGAATTCAAGAAGAGATTGGATTATGCACTTAGTCACATGGTCTAAACTTTTGGGTAGACCTGTGCGGTGCCAGGAGTTGGACTTGATGATCCTTATGGGTCCCTTCCAACTCAGGATATTCTATGATTCTATGATTGTCCTCATCTACTCTCCCCTCATGAGGCCCTACATGGAGTACTGCATCCAGGTTTGGGGCCCCCAGCACAAGAAAGATGTGGACTTGTTAGAGTCCAGAGGGGGGCTACCAAGATGATAAAAAAGACAAAAGACTCAGATCCACAATTAGTCAAGAACCCAGGTGGCTGAGAATCAAGTACAATTACTCTAATGAATACCAGAGCAGATGACTGTCAGAGCCCCAACACTTTAGTCATAACAATTGGTATGGAAACTGCTGAAACACAACAAACATAAAACCCCACTGTAGTCTTTCAGAAATCCTTTAACACTTTTGTGCCCTTTATGTAAGCAATAATCATGTTTCAAATGTTTAACTACAATAGTTGTGTTGCATATTAATTCAAATTCAAATGAAATTGAAAATAACAGAAATATTCTTTTCAATGGAAAAAAAAGTTAAGAAAATGACATAGAGATGAAAAATCTGTAACAACAAAATGCTTTTCAGAGCATTCATATCTATGAAGCTACAATAAGCAGCTGTTATCTTTGCCATACTATTTCACAAATCCATAACAATGTTACTTAAAGAAGGCCTTTATAATCAATTTTGAAAGTCTTTGTCATACAGACAGCAGTAAGAAAACAAAAACACAGGACCAAAACTAGAGGAAGTTACATGCAGCTCAGGGAATTGGACATTCTTTCTATAAGATGGTTGAATGCATGTCTATGGAATTGCTTCCTTCGGTTGGACTTTTCTTCCTGCAATGCTGGTATGTTACAGAAAGCACACAGGGTGTGAAACAGGAGATGTTCAGTATATGGTTTGGTCAACAACACAGTGGTTGTTGTAGGGCTAGCTTGTACTGTTAGCACGAAAGAAATAATATTGTTGAATTTGGCTTTGATATTTTTCTGCATTAATCTTTGTTAATAAATTGTTCTCCACTGCAGAGGCTGTGAACAGTTAAGTCACTGAAATGCATAAGTCATTTGAGTCTGCTATCCTGTAAGGTAGTAGGATTTATTTTAATTACCCATAGGATGAGTCCCATGGGTAAGAGTGCTTACTCTGCACTTACTGTGCATGAAGATCTTACTGACATCGTTGGGATTCCAGAGAGAGCAGGAGTGCAGAGATCCTCACACTGGATAAGACAGCTCCATGCAACCTTGGATTTTTACCTTCAGAAAAGATAGTCTCTTTCCAGGTGGGAAGAAAAAACAAAACAAAACAAAAAAAAGTCTATTAATCTTTGCTGCATTGATTGGGAAAAATTCTTCTGCCTAGTTATTCATTTAGAGAATGCAAGAAAATACAATGAGTTAATGTCACGTGGGTTCTGACTTGTGTTGTCAGCTTGCATAGCTTTTTATCCAGTACTTACAGTCCATGTCAGTAGCTGTATTGCCATAAAGCACACATTTTAAGCTGTGTGTCTCAATGTGCTGGTGGTGCCCATTAGCTAGATCTGTGGAGTTAACTTTGACATTGAAGAAATAACTATGTCCCTTCCTATTCAGCAAGTATTAACTAAGGACTTGGAAGCTGTGGAATGTTATGGAAATTTCATACTTTGAAACAAGTTATTTTTATATGTTGAGATTTTTTTTTTTTCATGTTCTGTAAAATATTCTAGTGAGTAATGGTCTTTGAAGAAAACTTGCTGAATTATAATCAAAATAATTTGCATCAGACACCTGAGGTTTAATAGTCAAGCTTATCCAGTTGAAGCAGAGAAATGAATAGTGTAGTTAATATAAATAATCTGATTTTAAAATTAAATATTCAAAATAAGCTACCCCAAAGTTCTTAGATATCTATTAAATTATCAGTATATTTTTGAGGAATAAATCTGTAATTCAAATAATTCAATGACTGAAGAATAAATTGTTCTGTTTGCAGATAATTTATGAACAGAAAAAAAGAGATGAAATAAACCAAATATTAGTTTTGAATGACCTGTTTACCTTTATTAAACATTTATTATAATATGAATTATTAGAGAATTGAACTGGGTTTCTTGAACTGTCTACGAAAGGTCATCTTTGTTATGACATATTAGTGTCAAATGGTAGGCTCAGTACTTTTAAATTAAACTGTAAATATAAACCCATAAAAGATATTAAACATATTTTCAAAGTGCATAGTAGATATTTACCAGGAAAACATGAAATAAAATGAAAAAAGAAAAAATAAAAAGCCTGTAATTGGCAGAATGCTAGTAAGTTAACACTTCTTATGGAATAAGCTGTAACATTTAGACTAAATTTTAAGTACATAGTACAACTCTGAACTGCCTGTTATTATTCCACCAAGTTTCTGAATTTATGAACTGAACTGAGATTCTATAATACTCCTTCTAATACAGAAAGAATTCCATCACTTGCAAACCTGAAAATCCAAAACTATATGTACTTTAGTGTTTTACGGTAATTTTGCCCACTAGCATTTTCACTATTTTCCCTTAATAGAGACTTTTAAAATCAGATTAAAATATTCTGCATAAAATCTTAAAGAAAAAAATAATCTTTCAAATTCCTTTTTTTTTTTTTTTCAATGTAGCCATATCTTCCAAATCTAGTCTTTGTAATTTTAGCATATGCCCCAACATGTTATGTTAAAGGATTTGTGAATTAAGATAATAAGATAATTGTCTTAAATTCATATTGATGAATTCATATTTCCTATATGTCCAGATTTTTTAAGTGTCTGTGTTTTGGTGTTTTCCTATGATCATAGTTAATAGCTGTTTCATAGCTGATGCACCCTATTATCTTACATTTATCTCTGTCCCTGTAACTTATCTCAGCAGATGGTCTTAGAATTCACTTGTGTTCTTATGATACATTTAGTCCTCTTGGGTTCATAAGAATATCCATGAATCCAAGAAAAAGCACTCCGTCCTATGAGATCTACGTTTATACTCCTTCAAAAAAAAAAAAACAAAAAACACTGTCTTCTCAGTGTTATCTCATGTTTCTAGTGAGGGTCTCAGCTGGTTTAAAACTCAGTTGATATGTGACATTTGTTTTACATTGAACAAATTGTGAAATCACATTTTGGAGCCACTGTACAATATATCCCTATTTTGCAAAGAACTTGACCAAAATAGTGAGAAAACTGTTATAAATACTTCTACATCTTTAAAAGAAAGGAACTAGCATGAATGATCATTTTATATCTCTTCCAGGAGATTGGACGAGAAGGTGCCTTTAAAGAAAGAAAGAAAAAAAAATCTGGACAAGCAATACAAATATTCACATTAAAAAATCTTGAGGCAGGATAATGTATTGGCATTTTTAAAGGTAACGTTGCTGCTTTAAAACTCATTAGAACAAAGTCTTCTTGATGTTAAATTTCTCTTACAGAAATGCCAGAAGTACTTTATTCTTAGACACCCTATGACTATTTAATCACAATTTCTATGAGAAAATACTATTGTATATCATGATTCTAGCAATTAGGAAGTTTAAATGTATCATTATATTAAACAGACTCTTTGCACACTTTCTAACCTGTAGTCATCTTGAGAGAAATGTCATAATTAATTGCTCTGTTGACTGTTTTGAGGGGAAAAAAAAGGAGAATCTGAGTCTTGATGAAACTGTAAATAGTCAAACTTTTCTCAGGAAGAAGAGAGACTAAGGCATTTCTTGTGTAAACTGTTAAATATATCTCAATAGGATAGTCTAATGAAGACCTTGAATAGCTAAGCATCTTGACAAAATGATAAATAGTCCCTTTTATCAAGGGGAAAATGTTGTAAATAAGTTTTTCTAATGCTTTTATTTTATGAGATTAGATTAATTTTTCATTGCTTTGTTTTACCACATTATCTTTAACTAGGACACTGAGTATTCCTTGCAATTTATACAGTGCACAATTCTTTTGACAGCAAATGGCTTCCCATAGTAAAATCTGAACCTCTTATATATATATATACATAATATATATATATTTTTTATATATATATATTTTTTATATATATATATATACACATATATATATTTCCCCCAACTTTTCATGGCTTGATACCCAGAGTAACTCAGCTAAAGTCAGTGGACTTGCTCAAAATTTATCGTTATGTAAATGGTAACAGATTTTGTCTCAGTGCTCTCTGTCAGCCTTTGTGGTCCCTCTTCCCTCTCAAATACTGGCCATGCATTAGTCAGATAGTTAGTTCATTAAGTGTTTCAGGAAAAAAAAGGGAGAAAAAAGAAAAAAAAAGAAAAAAAAAGAAAAAAAAAAGAAAAAAGATTGTCCTTCTAATTTACTATTTTTACATTATACATTTGCCACTGCAGGCCACCAAGACAGTGAGCTGAAGAATTTCACTGTGCCTCTCTGAACTAAGCAATTGTTATCTTCAGGCTTGACTTGCTGTCTCATAATTTTGGTTGTGCCTGGTGTCATTTTCTCATAAGACTATCTACATATAAACAGAGGGATATGTGATGGAGGACCATGAGATTTGAATATGAATTATCTCTTTGTTGTGTATTGTATCTTATGCATAAATTCATGGCTTTACTGTGTGTAAGTGATCAGAAGATAAAAACATTTCATGGCTGAAAATTGTTTCCCTTATTCCATTCCTTAAATTATTTCTCTTCATTGTGGCTTTTAATCCATTATGTTTTGTTTTTAATTTATTTCTAAATCGGCGTTTTATGGAATATGTCAGGATTTTAACAGAGGATGCCCCTTGCCTGGCATTAAGTTCCTGTGCATATGAGCAATGTTGTCAGACCTGCAATAAACTAGGGATGTTTTTTTCCAATGTACATACAGTGCTTTAAGTCTAGGTACTCACTATTGATGCTTTTGGGAGCTTTTTCAAATCATACCTCTGAATGAGTCTTGTTTTGATTCCTGGGATCAAATCTGAAAATCAAAAAAACTGTTACAACTAGGGTCAGTTTGTGGCATTCAATGCGACAAACAAGGCAGTGAGAGTATACTCACCATGCAGGTTTTGTCTATTTACTGCAATGTGGCTAAGCAGCCAAACTCATAGAACTGCCATGTACAATAAATATTAGGTCTGACCTCTTGGCTAAGATCAAGTGTGAAATCACTTTAATATCTGATACATTACCTCCCATGGGACTATGTCCTACCCTTGCAAGGAAATGGACTCAGTAATCTGACAGGTCGTTTCCTTTGCTAGCAACTACCAGGCACAGATGTGCTATGAGCAGCTATAAAGGGAAGGTTCTGGAAGATGTGGATGGACACTAAGTGCTCTGTACTTTATTGGGAAATCTTCTGGTTCTATAAAGGGCACTAGTTCTGTTATGGAAATAAAAGTGCTTTTTGAGTCTCTCAAGCACAGCAGTATGTTGACAGATTTAGCAGCAGGTTCACTGCTGAAGAATTTATGTCTTAAGTTCTGGGGTGTAGATCAAGATTTTGTAAAAAGATGTGGAAATGACAGGTAGAGACAGAACTATTTCTCCATCAAGCTCCATTAAGATTTAGTACAGACAAAGGAGAGTAGAAAAAAGGAAGCACTCACTGCCAGCTTTTATTTAAGGTTGTTTCCACTTGAAATAAATAATAGATATAAATACAAATTTTTGCATTTAAAACCCCAAAGTCTAAAAAATGGAAACTAGTCATTTAACCAGATGGTTAAAACAAAAAGATTTGTCAAGCATACTCAGCCTAGTGATATACCTTTATTCTATGTGTCTATTCTCACACAAAATTTTGCTTCCATTTTGAAGCTTTTCTATTGCTAGTTAGAGGGAGTTGTAGGCACAGAGTTCTAGGCTGCCTAACAAAGAGCTTTTCAGAAGCAGGCTGAGCAGAGAGGCTCAGAAAGCTAGCAAATAGGATAAGCTGAAGAAGAAAACAGTTCAGGTACCTCTGTCTGGCAATGTGTCTCATTCAGGGCTGTGTACAAGTTTCTCTCCACTGGGATTCAGAGATATAATTTCACCATCTAATAATTTGTCTATGGTTCCTCCCAGTGTCCTTCCCTGTGTATTTGTTCACTCTCAAGTACTATTTTGTTACAGATCATTTAGTCCTTTCCAAGAGAGAGTTAAGGTGCATTTCAGGCCAGAAATTTTGTACTAGAAGTCATTTGACTCCATCTGCCATGTGTAGGCCTTTGACATGAGCAGATTGTGCCTCTTACACAAATACCCCTTTGCAACCTTGATCGAGGCTCACAAAAAGCATCTTCTGTGGTCATCCTACAACAGCACCACTCTGACAAGATTAGAAACAGACTTCATTATAACTGAAGAGTTTTGAGAAAAACTCAGGGAAACAAACAAACAAACAAACAAAAAAACGTAGTCATGCCTTAGGTCAGAGAGGAATGCCACATGGGACAAAGTGCTATGCAATGTCAATGTATTTGGCTATAAGCATTATAAGCATCACTGCTACAAGCTGCTCTGCGCTATTTGGCACTCCTTGGGACAAATACTTGCAACAGTGAAGGGGAGAAGGGGAGGCTTTTTTTTTTTTTTTTTTTTTTTTTTTTTTTTTTTTAGGCCCTGAGAGTGAATACTGACTAGCCTATTTTTAAGCATGGGTGCTTGAAGCTTGAGGAAGAAAATAAGTCTCTTCTCACTATGCATTGTTATCTGTAGGGTCACCCACAGTGGGTGCACCCACATCAAGTGTTTCATAGGCTGGTGGCAAGGATGCCATGTGGAAAATGAGGACTGTAGGTAGAAAAAGGCTATAATATGGGATTTCTACTTTCTGGATGAGTGCTTTTTTCATGTAACACCTTAGAGAATAACCACATACTCAAATGAACGAGGTTTTTGACTGCTGCTTTGTGCATTACTTGTTGCTGCTGGTGTGTATTTGGTTCTACTTAAAGTACACCTAAAGTTTAGGTTTTGTTTCCTGATGGATCTTGGGTAGGTGCCTGTCAGGTTTGCAGGGGTTCTTTTGATCACACCTGGGAGCCTAAGTTGAAGTATTTCACCGTACCAGTGAATTTGGGGCCAAAGCACTGGCTCTCAATGAACCTAATATTTTTAATGTGCAGCTGCTCCTGTGGCAGTTTGGAAACTGTCTGTGGAGATGGAGAAGTGGAGAAGAAAGCTGTACTTTGGCACCCAAATAACAACAAATCCCATTGCTACCATAGCATCTGTGAATCATGCCTTAAGTCTCTGTGGATCTTTGAGATCAGCATGAGGGGGATATAAAAATATACCACTCAAAGTTTTCCTGTTTGTTTTGGCACTTAAATACACAGAAACAAGAGTAATCTTTCTAAAAGAAGAGTTTGCAGGAAGTATGTGAGGCAGGAGAATGATGGAATGCCCTTTTTTATCTCCATACCAGCCCCTAGTCTCAAGAAGAAGTCTGTAAGGAACTATGGGAACCACCTTGCTATGCTACCCCCCACCTCCTGTCAGGTTTCAAGCAGTCTTGCGAACCACAGACTCCTTTCCCCAGCACCTGAGGAGGTGCGTTCCTATTCCCCTCAGCAGTGCATCCCCGATAGTGTCTCAGCTACCTGCTAGAGCCATATGATTCTTCCCCAGGACACTCATCACTAAAGGCTGCCCTGTGGGGATGTGAACCTGTACAGTTCAATGTCTGACCAAGAGGTCTGGCTGAATATATCTGTTCACATCTGCAAACTGGTGACAAACATGAGAAAAAAATGTATATTGTCTGACTATTTGATACTTGTTTTTGTTGTGCCAATGGTATGAAATTGTGCTCGTGGACTGCCAATCATTACAGAATATTTTATATAGTGTTTTTGGAAATTCTTCCAAATGAAAACTCCAGCAGCCAATTAGCTTGTTGGATGTCTACAAGTTATTCTAACTGCATAAAGTAATGCAGTTGGAAACCTCTTTTTTTTTATTTATTTATTTTTTATTTTTTTATTTTTTTAAAGAAGCACAGCATACATATATATATACTTCAGCTCTTGTTGATATACTTTTCTTTGGCATCTGCGTAGTAGCAGGAGACCATGATCCTGTGACTTTTTCCACTGGCAGTTTTTCATAAACAAGACTTATACCAGCTAATGTTTTCCTTTAATGATTTGTGGTCAGGCACAGTGCCTGTCCCATCTGCAATCCAACTACGCATGGAAGCAATTAAATACGATCTTCTCCATTTCTTCTCCATTTTCAGAATAAGTGTGCAACTACACCTGAAACTCCAACAACTACAGTGGTGGTTTAGAGCTTTTTATTCTTAATCACTGAACAAACAGTTTGATAAGCATTTTCTTCCTGAGCACAGAAAGCTTCAGACCTGGAGATACCAAGGGTGGCATGTATATGAGGAATGGAGAATGATGTCTCCCCATTTATCATTTTCTATTTCTCTTTTCTGACTTGTCATCTTTCTTTCCATATCATTTAACAAATGCATCTATCAAGCCGAGCTCACTACCTTGGCACAAAGGAGAGTCTCTTCACTAAACAGTCTGTACTTTTTCCTTTTCTATCCAAAGTGCAAGGAATAAGTTTTATTATAACAGCTGCATAGAGAAGAGGTCTACTGTATTACAACAAGGCCTTCAGCTCAATGAGGCTGGACTTCCTCATTTTTTCTGCAGAATTAGCCAGGGAACAGGAGACGTTGTCTGTCAAGTTCACAAGAAAAGCATCACTGGTGGAAAAACTGCAGGACACTAGCAGCTCCTGTTAAGTGTAGTATGTAAGTATAATATTTGCTGTGTCTTTTAAAATCATTTGCTGAAACATGTTTCACAGTTAGAAAACATTTTCTTATAAGAAAACATTTTTTTTTTCTGTATGTCTTTTCTAAGAAAAAAAAAATCAGTATTTTTCTAAACCAATGTTGGAAAAAAAAATGCGCTGGTAAAATTTATTCTATGATATGTTAATTCCTGTATTCAGTCCTTGACAAGGCACTCTTGTTTCCTAAAATGCTTTGTGAAAACTTCCCTGGCAAAATAATGTCAATATGTCAATTTAATGTCAATTAGAACTGGTGGTGAAAATGTGGCCTCCCTGATGGCCCATAAAGTTTATCATTGATTTAAATATAATTTCTTCATTCAAAATAAGGAGTTTTTTTTTTTTTTTTTTTTTTTTTTTTTTTTTCGTCCAGGACTTTCTCTCCAGCTGAGACTGACTCCTGAAACACACCGAAACAGCAAAAGTATTACTGAAAAGCTATTTTATTTGTTATGCAATGGGTATTACTTCTGACGCAATTTCTCTTTGGAAGAGGAAGTATTTTACTGAATTGTGTTTATTCAAAGACATGCACACATACACACTTATGGTAGGCACTGATTTGAATGCTTGAGATAGATAATTCTTTTTAACCTTTTTTTTTTTTTTTTTTTTTACTTTTTTTTCTCACACCATCCAATACTATTAGATATAGTATAGTTTTGAAATAAATGCATCACCTCCTTATTTCTTGTGACAGAAGTCAGAAATGTGTTAGCAAGCAATCACATATGCAAATGACAATATTGTAGTGTTTTCTGCAGGGAAAGAAACCCAGGAAAATGTGCACATTTTGTTCAAAAGTTTTGTTCTGCTTTTTGTCCTTCATGTTTACACTAAAATTCAGTACAAATATATTAAAAAAAAAAAAAAAAAGTTAATGTTACCTCTTCATTTTGCACTCAGCTATAAGAGCTATTTCCTTGACCAAACCCCAGCTGCTAAATGACTAGTTTATTGACTCTAAAAAGGCTTTGTTCAGTTTAATCCATGCTGTATTTCCTGGATGAGCCTGTTTTTTACTAGACGTAAAAATAAACAGAGAATAGAAGGAAATAATAATAATAATTACAAAAAAAAAATAAAACAACAACAAAAAACATAGTCTAGAGCCAATGATAATACAGTAATAATAATACAGCATGTGAACAAAGAATTCTTACATCACAGATCACATTGTGGTCTTTTATTTTATTAAACACAATTTAAAGAGAGAATAACTCATTAGTAGCATAACATTTTCTGTTTACTTTCTCCAATGTTAGGAAAAGTGTAAGACTAACTAGTCCCACTTGTCTCCAATAGCAATGTCCATGCTTAATGCAAAGATTCAGCTTTGTAAGACAGTGGTCTAAATTGACATTATTACTTGTACTCAAATTACTGAGAAAAAGAAAACCACAAAACTGGGAAAGATTCCTTTCAGTGCTTTTATATTTTATTTTCATTTTATTTTTTATTTTCCCAGAGAAAGGTGGATCAGGCCTTGGGTGAAAATATTATGAAGGCTTACAGTTTTAACACAGATTATTATTCATAACCTACAGATTGGCTGCTAAAAATATAACCAAACAATAAAATACAGATGCTTGGCTATAAGCAGCTGTTCTTTGGAAAATATATAATAATATTAAAAAATAACGGAATGCACAATTACTTTATTAAGTCAGTTTTATGTCTCTTCTGATATTATTACAAGCATACAGACCAGGATGTGGCTCCCATTCACAGCACCCACTGTCTAATAACATCCCAACTATTTTCTACTCTCTGAGCTAATTGGAAACATCAAATCTGGTTTGCTAGTATTTAGTCATGCTTCATTTGAAAGTTAAAAGCAGCTCCTGGGAGGAGGGAGGTTCTTTATTCAAAACCCCTTTTATAAGCAGTGTGGTTAGAGCTGGAATATTTAAATACTTCTTTCTAAGCCTTGCTTTAGGCCTTGCTATCTTTTTATTTTAAGGGGAAAAATGTCATGCAGCACTTTAGTTAGAATTAAATTTCTTAGTTATCCAAGCAGTATGTCAACATCAGGCAACATTAAAAAAACAACAACAAAAACATTATCATTACCATTATCAATCATTATCATTATCATTATCAAGTGAAATATTTTCATCAGCAGAATATACGGAGACAAGATTATTGAAATACTTCATGTTTATTTCCAGAAATAGCATATATTGGCATGATATTAAGAACTTTAATAGTAGCTTGCCCAGAAAACCCATATTCCTCTCAGTAAACCTGCATATTCATGGAATAGACACATGTTCTTTTGAAGGTTATTCTGGTTGCAATAAGTATATGTTACTATAGAAGAACTCTCAGTTTTGTGATATAACAGAATATTGAAATATTCCCTGGTTTAACCAAAATGAAAAACAAAATCAAACTATGGCAGGACCTTCTTTTCTGAGAATTTCAAAAAGAGTAAACACGTATGGTTAAATGTGAGATGCTGATAAGCATTAGGTTTGGCTTTTGTAGGGTAGGGAGTGAGTTCATACCTGCAAAATCTTTGCCAGTGTGAATTGAGAGTCTCAGCTGGGCTGGGACACAGATGTCTGGAGTCGTGTGCACATCTGCAGAGTGCTACTCTTGCTGGTAAAAAAAAGATGTCTCATAATCCCAAAAGGTTCTTAAACATTTATTCATCTTCAAATAGAATTTGTAATTTTCTGATTCCTAAAGCCATTCTTTGCAGAAGATCCTGTACAAGTGCTCTGCAGCAATTTGAATGGAAAGAAGGAAAGAGTACAGCAAAACATTGGTAATATTATCACAAAATAAATACAGAACTTTTCTGCTCCTTTCTTTTTCTTTTTATATTATTTATTTAATTATTTATTTAAGAAACTGGAAAGTACCTGGTAGTTTTAACACTTCCTTCTTACTGGACACACCTCCATCAGTAAGATGGAGGTGGGAGGTAACTGCTGCTGATGCTCATCCAATATATCATTGGGTACTTGACAGGTAAAAATAACAAAAGGAAAAAATATTCTAGATATCAAATCCACTGTGATGTATGCAAAAATTATATGACATAAAAAGATGGTATTTGAAGTTAATGTATGCAGTGCTGTAGGAAATTAAATTCATAACTGATCTTAGAAGTGTCCAGTACTAGTGTATGAGGCAAGTTTTTTTTAAGTGGCACAGACAGAATAAAATCTGAATTTTATTTCATAAAAAAAAAAATCATAATTTCATAAAATACTTTTTCTTTTAAAAGTTTTCAGCACTGACTGAAGAACACTTTTTTACTGCAGCAGCACTGCAGTCAATGTAACTGTAAACTTTATTTTCCTCGGGCTTTTATGCTGAGTAGTTTCTAACAGCTATCGATTGCATTCTTCCACCAATTTTGACAATGACACCGTGAAGTGCCATGGAGTATAAACATTTCTAAAGAAGTGATGTAATTCTTAGAGGCATTAATATATTGTACAGCTTTTGTTTAACCTTGTAAAACTCTAAATAGTCACAAATTATTTGGTAAGTGCTGAAAAGTATGATGTATGTTCACCTTAATTCTTTAAACTCTTAACTCCTGGTCCTGTACTTCAGTGCCACGCATATTGCATTATGCATCAGGGTAGATAATGACTCACTTAACATGTTACAGCAAGCAACACACATTTGTGGATCTCATTAAGGGGTTCTTAGCTGAAAGAGGGAGTGAAAATCACTGGCTTCTAACCAGTGCTTGCAAAAATAATTGAAAACAAACAAACAACCAAACCAAACCAAAACAACAGCAACAACAAACACCAAAAAGCCCCAGCCAAAAATTTGCAGTAGGGACTACAATCGGCTAGATGTGTATAGATTCTCAGTCAGCTCCAGGAGAATTAGGGCTAAAATTCCTGATTGATACTATTGAAAAGATTATTGAAAAAGTTACTTTTTCCACTATTAGAAATTACACAGGTAAAAGAAAATAAGGGAATATTCTTTATTTTTTTAAATTGTATTTTAAATATCTACTTTATTTTTGTCCCTTTCACATGCTTTTAATTAAAAGTTAAAATATTTGTTTTTCAAGGTTACAAGAGTGAGGGATTTTGCTCCTGAAAATCATCTCCCTTTCCAAATCTCCTTTGAGATACAGAAAAATCACAGTAATCTGAATTTTCTTACACCAGATTAAAAAAAATGTCACTGCACAGATGAAAATCCAATATTCTTTTAGGGCACAGAGAAAAAGGGAGCCTGACTTTGCTGCCTTCTGAAGTAGGCTGTCACATGGGAGGTCTGAGGTCTGGATACTTCTCTCTTTGCAGGGGGCCTTTCTGTGGTCCAGAAACTATCCAAGAAAATGTAACTTAACCGCTAAATTTTTATAACTTGCTTTTAATTCGTGATATTATCCGTGCTAGTGAACTTTTTAATACAAATGTGGAGTTTACTTTTTGCAAAGAAAAAAAAAAAGCCTCTGATAGGGTTGGCTGTAATTATCCCCTTAATATGTTCAAAGTCCTTTGTAGGGAACTGACGTTCTCTCATTCTCTTATACACACAGACAGGCATGCTCAATAATACAGACACATACATGGAGCTAATAATTCTTTTGATGTTATTGGGATTTAGTAGCTATCTTCCCAGCAGGGACAAGCATCCAGCATGTTGTACAAATAAAACCATTCTTGTTCCTCCTAAGAAGACAACTGCTCAGATTCTCCATTGTCAGGGGGATGGAGTACTTTCCCTCTTGTCAGTCATTGCTGAAGGCATCTCTGTTTTGAATACTTTTTGCATTCAATTTCGTTGTGTAAGAATAGTTCCTCCCTGATGAACTCCTGGGAGAGCATGCTACCCCACCACTCTATAGAAGTTTCAGTGACATAGCTCCAGGATTTTAATGCTGAGGGAGAAGCGTTTGGAGCTGAGCATGTTGTGAAAGGGAACTGGAAGCATTCAGACAAAGAGTGTGATCTGTTGTAGAGATGTCACTTGGCTCTTCCTGCCTCTTACAATCTGAGAACATTTGGAAGTGACTATCATGTTCATAATATTATGAATAAAGCAAGCCTGAGTGATCCACTTATAGTGCTTCTCTTTTCTGTCTACATCAGAGAACAATATATTATTAAAACTTTCGAATATGCTGAGATCTGATTTTTTAAAGGCAAATAAGTATTTTAATGTCTCTTCCCTTCAGCCCAAGAACTCATGTTTGAAAGCTTTATGGAAATCCTGTATGTTTTCAAAGATCACTTTCACTCCGATAAAACTGCATATTTTTCTGATGCTTCTTTTTCAGTGGAAATACTCTATGATCTAGAATGAAACAGGAGAATGTTCATTTTTATGTTATGACTAATATCTGTAAAGGAGGAGTCAAACCTAACTCATTCATTATCCTCTTGCTTAAAATTCCTTAACAGTAGTAAGGAGAGTTCAAGTTGAGACAATATGCCAACACAGACATAGTGGAAGAAAAGACACAATCTTACCTAATGCCAGGAGAATTCTCATCTTATGAAGAAAGGATGTTTACAAACGCCCTGCCCTAGGCATGAAAGTGTTTGTAGTATGACTACCCAGTAAAAAAAAAAAAAGAAAAAAAGAAAAAAAGAAAAAAAATAGAGCAACTGTAATATGCATGTGCTTACTTCGTTTATTTACCATGGGTAAAAGTAAGAGAGAATATGGTTGAATAGTTCATATTAATACAAAATTCAAACTCATGTGAGACTTGGGCTGTCTTCACTCGTGTTTAGAGCTTATACAACCAGGCAGTAACATCTACCACCAATTCCACCAACTTTAACAAATATCATCCTTTGATTTCTTTATCAGTCATTAATTTTGATATGGATGAAAACATTGCCTGATTCTTGTGAGAAGGTTGTTCACTTCCAAAGATCAAGTACTCTGACCCGCATGGATGTGCCTTTTGTACTATGTTTTAATGAAATAAAACATGACTTCTAGGAGTGAGTGAAGTTATTGGTTCTTTTAGTGTAGTACCTGTCTCTTTTGTAAGTTGTAAAAATATTTCTGAGTCAAAGCACTTAGTTTTGAATAAGGCAATTCAATTTTCTTTGAATTTTCCTGTCATTCAAGGTTTTTTTTTTGTTTGTTTTTTTTTTTTTTTTTTGCAATGCAATGCCTGACATCCCATAGAACTGATAAGCCAGTCCATTTTTGAGTATGTGATAATCACTAAGTCTGAGAAAAAAACTATTGAGTATTGCTTGGGTTGTCCTTCTGAACGGAACTTACAGGTTTAAATTTAGATCATTCTAGCTTTTAGGTTACCACTTTACCTTCCGACATCTTTATTAATCAGCTTTTGAGAATTTTTTATTTTATTTTATTTTTTTTCCTAATTCAATGTTTTATTCCTGTCATCTGCATCCATTTCCTTCTTTTGTAGTTATTTCAAATAGCAAAAGAATATGGAGCAGAATTTGAATGTTATCTGCATCTTTAGAAGGGGATTGGAAAATTTATTTTACTTTAATTTATTTGATCACCCAATACTTCTTTTTTTTTTATTTATTTATAACTTAGATTTTAATTTTTACCAACTCTATTTACAATGATTCAGTGGATTCTCCATTTTCCAGCTTACGAGTTATCTGAAAGCTATTAATGATAATTCATCTCTCATGTTGTGTCAATAGATGCAAAGAGTTCTGAGTGGACTGTTTGAGTATTTGGTGCTCAGCCATCTGTTCAAGTTCCTAGTTGTGCATTCTGTAGTGCATGTGCACATATTGCCACACTGAACACCAGTGTTACTAAAACAAAAGGTTATTTCTATAAAGCTTGCTTAAAAATGCGTTGAGGGAAGTCATGGTACTTTGAAATAAAACTTGCATTTATTCTTTTTTTTTTTTTTTTTTTTTTTTTTTCTTCCTCAAAATATAATTGCATCACCTCATTTCACTGAAAATTATTTTGATTTCCAAATTATTTTCATTACTGAGTATTTACCAGTTTATACTTTTGCTGAAACTGAAGAAATTGCTATTTTCAGCTAGTAAAAATATACAGATAGTCTAGAAAAAAATTTTAGAAATATGTATTGATCCAATTTTGCAAGAATCTGAATGTTTGAGTCTCTGAATGAGAAAGAAAATGCTGAATCCTGACTGTATTTTTTTGAACTTCTAAAGCAATTTTCATGCACTATGTGACCTAAATTTTTTTTGGTGTGCATTCTATAAAATCTGTTTGAAAAAATCTTGCAGATGGTATTACTGTTAAATTTTTGTACATTTTCATACCAAGGATGTTTAGGGCATTATATAGTAATTAGCAAGATAATTAATCCATGTTCAGCCTAACATCAAAATTTATACATAATTTGAAGCATGTTTAATTTAGTAAGATTTTTTTTTTTTTTTTTTTTTTAAATGGCTTTATCATCATGGCTTACCTGGGAAAGCTCTCGGAATATGGATATTTATAAATACATTCTTCAACTTTGCTCATATTGAAAGCTAATGATCCACTTAAACAATAATACTTAACAAGGACTTAAATATATACTGCTCAAATAACCCAATCCCCATTTTTTTTTTAATTTGTATTTTTTTAATATTTATATATTTGCCATAAGAAAAAAAAAACATGTCCTGAAAACCTCATGGATTTTATCAATTCTAATATTTTAAGAATTGTTTGGAAATTCTTAAATATCACGGGAGGTCTAAGATCATTTGTTGTCTGATTTTTTTCCTTTTCTTTTTTTATCCTTGTTTTCTTAATAATTACAGCTGAGGAATTTTATATTGTTATAAGGGAAGCTCCTTCATAGCTCTATATAGGCATACAAGGGAAATTATTTCTTAGCTCTATCCAACGTTTAATAGATTCAATATTATATGTAATTGTATTATTATTTCTGATTTTCAAAACTACTCCTTAATATCAACATTAACTTGTAATTTGAAGTTAATTTTAAAATAAAATTTTATACTGGAAGTATTACATCCGAACTGCATTTTTAAGTTCAGGAAACATTCCAATATTACCTTTGAATATGCATACTTAGTACAATAGACTAAATCCTGAAAGAATAATTTTATTAAGCTAAATTATTTGATGTTGGAAAATAACGTCTGATGATACAAAATAACATGGAACTAAATCTTGAGAAATACCCTATGTAAAACAAACAAACAAACAAACAAATAAATAAATAAAATCCAGGCCTGCCCATAGTGCAAATTAACATCTTTGTGTTCTGTGTAAACAGTCATTTTTTGGATAGCTTTCCTGTATTTTTGATTAGTAACACATCACAGACTCCCATCATAAGATTTTCATCTTCTGGCACATGTCTAAATTCATAATGCTTTATCCAAGCAAGCATAGACAGTGTCCAGTGGTCCCTGGGCTCATTCTGCCACATCGAGGAGCTAAAGCCACCTATGTGAGGTGGCTTGTGTGTATTTTTTCTGGCCAGTAACAGACTGCACCCAAGAGTAATGAGGGAGCTGATCACCACCAACATATTTTGCCATTTTGCATTTAAAGATGGGTAGATCGCTCAACAATTATTGTGACAGATAAAACAGACTCAGAGTAGGGAGACAGTAAGATTAATTATTAGCAAGCTAGAGAAGTGAGAAACAAAGGAAAGAAACTGAAAATGCCTTCCCCCCATCTACCCTCTTCCACCTCCTTCTGCCAAGCAGCACAGGAGAATGGGGGTATGCACGTTGTGGTCAGTCTATAGCACTTAGTCTCAGCCACTCCTTCTCAGTTACTCTCTTCTCCTGCTCCAACCTGGGGTCCCTCCCACAGGATGGTGTCCTTCCTGAACATCCTGCAGGGGTGTCCCACAGGCAGCTCTTCAAGAACTGCTCCAGATATGGGTCCATGCCACGGGGTCCATCCATCCGTTCCAACCTGGGTCCCCCATGGGCGGCAGCTCTCCCCAGACCCCCTGCTCTTGCGTGGTCTCCTCTCCTTGGGGTACAGGTCCGGCCTGGAATCTGCTCCAGCGGGGGTCCACAGGCCGCAGCCTCCTTCAGTGCAGGTCCGCCTGCTCCACCATGGTCTCCTCTACGAGCTGCACTGTGGAACCCTGCTCCATCATGGTACACCATGGACTGCAGGGGGACAGCCTGCTTCACCATGGTCCTCAGCAGAGGCCACAGGGGACTTCTGCTCCGGTGCCTGGAGCACTTCTTCCCCTCCTTCTTCACTGACCTTGGCACCTGCAAGGCTGTTTTTCACTCCTCTCTCTCTCCCAGCTGTTGTGTAGCAGAAGTTTTTTTCCCCCTTTTCTTAAATATGCTCTTACAGAGGCACAAACAACATGGCTTATTGTCTCAACTCTGGCCAGCAACAGGGCCCTTATCTAACATGGGGTAGCTTCTAGATTCTTCTCACAGAAGAATGGCCCCCTGCTGCCAAAACCTTGCCATGTAAACCCTCTACACCTAGGGCTTTCTGGGTCTCATTCAATAAACTAAAATTAGCACATGCAAAATGTTGAATAAACTTTGTCTATTTCACAAGAATGTTTTAGATGGGGGTTCCAGGCTCATCTGAATGCTTATGGAGGCAAAAGTGCTTGGAGGATTTTCATCCTAAGAGTGAGATTGCTGTCTAGTGATCTCAGATAAGAAAGGGCTAGGTCATCCTGAAAATCAGGAAATTTAAATGGAACTTAAAGTGGAACTTTAAGTAGCTTTTTGGTTCCAGAGGTGTGACTTGCCCATAAAGATGTGAACAGCTGTATTATTCAGCTGTTACTGGTATGTTACATTCCTTTTGTACATAAAGAATAGTGAAAGGAACATCAGGAATAATGAAAATTATTCCTACTTCTCTTTGTCAGTCCACTGCCTATCACAGAATCACAGAATCATAGAATCACAGAATCGTCTAGGTGGAAGAAACCTCCAGGATCACTGAGTCCAACCTCTGACCTAACACTAACAGTCCCCACTAAACCATATCCCTAAGCTCTACATCTAAACGTCTTTTAAAGACCTCCAGGGATGGTGACTCAACCACTTCCCTGGGCAGCCTATTCCAGAGCCTAACAACCCTTTCAATAAAGAAGTTCTTCCTAAGATCCAACCTAAACCTCCTCTGGCACAACTTTAGCCCATTCCCCCTCATCCTGTCACCAGGCACATGGGAGAATAGACCAACCCCACCTCGCTACAGCCTCCTTTGAGGTACCTGTAGAGTGTGATAAGGTCACCCCCGAGCCTCCTTTTCTCCAGGCTGAACAGTCCCAGCTCCCTCAGCTGCTCCTCATAAGACTTGTTCTCCAGGCCCCTCACCAACTTCGTTGCCCTTCTCTGGACTCGCTCAAATACCTCCATGTCCTTCTTGTAGTGAGGGGCCCAAAACTGAACACAGTACTCGAGGTGCGGCCTCACCAGAGCCGAGTACAGGGGGACAATCACTTCCCTGGACCTGCTGGCCACACTTCCTTATGCAAGCCATGATGCTGTTCACCTTCTTGGCCACCTGAGCACACTGCTGGCTCATATTAAGCCAACTATCAACCAAAACTCCCAGGTCCTTCTCTGCCAGGCAGCTTTCCAACCACTCATCTCCCAGCCTGTAGCTCTGCTTGGGGTTGTTGTTCCCCAGGTGCAGGACCCGGCACTTGGCCTTGATGAACTTCATACAGTTTGCCTCAGCCCATCAGTCCAGCCTCTCCAGATCCTCCTGCAGAGCCTTCTTACCTTCGAGCAGATCAACACACGCACCTAACTTGGTGTCATCTGCAAAGTTACTGAGGGTGCACTTGATCCCCTCATCCAGATCATCGATAAAGATATTAAAGAGAACTGGCCCCAGTACTTAGCCCTGGGGGACGCCACTAGTGACTGGCTTCCAACTGGATTTGACTCCCTTCACCACAACTCTCTGGGCCCGGCCATCCTGCCAGCTCTTAACCCAACGAAGTGTACGCCAGTCCAAGCCAAGAGCAGCCAGTTTCTTGAGGAGAATGCTGTGGGGAACGCTGTCAAAAGCCTTGCTGAAATCAAGGTAGACCACATCCACAGACTTTCCCTCGTCCGCCAAGTGCGTCACTCTGGCACAGAAGGAGATCAGGTTCCTCAAGCAGGACTTGCCTTTCATAAACCCATGATGACTGGACCTGATCGCCTGGTTGCCCTGTAAGTGCCGCATGATGACGCTCAAGATAATCTGCTCCATGAGCTTCCCTGGCACTGAGGTCAAACTAACAGGCCTATAGTTCCCTGGGTCTACCCTCCGGCCCTTCTTTTAGATGGGTGTCACGTTTGCTAGCCGTCAGTCGAGTGGGACCTCCCCCGATAGCCAGAACTGCCAATAAATGACGGAAAGTGGCTTGGCCAGCTCTTCCTCCAGTTCTCTCAGTACCCTTGGGTGGATCCCATCCGGCCCCATTGACTTGCATACATCCAAATGCTGTAGCAGGTTGCCAACCATTTCCTCGTGGATTGTGAGGGCCACATTCTGCTCCCCACCCCCTTCCACCAGCTCAGGGTACTGGGCATCCAGAGAACAACTGGTCTTGCCGCTAAAGACTGAGGCAAAGAAGGCGTTAAGCACCTCAGTCTTTTCCTCATCTCTTGCAACTAAGTTTCTACCCGCATCCAGTAGAGGATGGAGATTCTCCTTAGTCCTTCTTTTTGTATTAATATATTTATAAAACATCTTTTGTTATCTTTAACGGCAGTAGCCAGATTGAGCTCCAGATGAGCTTTGGCCTTTCTAATTATTTCCCTGCACAACCTTGCAACATCCTTATAGTCCTCCTGAGTGGCCTGCCCTCTCTTCCAAAGATTACAGACTGTCTTTTTTCTCCTAAGCTCAAGCCACAGCTCTCTGTTCAGCCAGGCCGGTCTTCTTCCGTGCTGGCTTGTCTTTGGGCACGAGGGGACAGACTGCTCCTGAGCCATTAAGATTTCTTTCTTGAGGAGTGCCCAGCCTTCCTGGACTGCTCTGCCCTTCAGAATTACCTCCCAAGGGACTCTGCCAACCAGTGTCCTGAACAGTTCAAAGTCAGCCCCCCAGAATTCCAAGACGGCAGTTTTACTGGTCCCCTTCCTTACTTCACCAAGAATAGAGAACTCTATCATTTTGTGGTCACTCTGCCCAAGACAGCTCCTGACCACCAGTCCTTCTCTGTTAGTGAACAGAAGGTCTAGCGGGGCACCTCCCCTGGTAGGCTCACTAACCAGCTGCGTCAGGAAGCTATCTTCCATGCTCTCCAGAAACCTCTTAGACTGCTTTCTCTGGGCTGTGTTGTGCTTCCAGGATATGTCTGGGAAGTTGAAGTCCTCCATGAGAACAAGCGCTGACGATATCGCTACTTCTGCCAGATGCCTGTAGAACTCCTCATCCGTCTCCTCATCTTGGTTTGGGTGTCTATAACAGACCCCCGTTTGGATGCCTGCCTTGTTGGCCTTCCTGCTGATCCTAACCGATAGGGACTCAACCTTATCATTCCCAGCCTCAAGTTCCACAAGTATCAGTATCTCTCTGATCTTTCTAGTGTTAAGTATATTCATGATTTTAGTTTTAAGGCAAAGAAACAAATTGTTGATTTGGGACTTTTATTTACTGAAAACTATTTTCCAAATTACTTTCAGAGTGGGTTTCATGTACCTTCCTTAGCAAGCTACAACGTATGTTATGCAAACATCACCAGAAACTACTGTTTTCCATAGAACTTGCCTAAAACTCATTAATAAGACAGAAATTCTCATTCCTAACCTGGTCTTTAATCTTTTTTTCTAAAACCTGTAGGAGATAACTTCATTACAACAGCAGTTTACAGTACCAGTACAAAAATTGTGGCTAGTTAAAGAAATGGATTAAGTTTTCAAGGCATTTAAATAAAAATTGTTGAATTTTTTGTAGCATTTTCTGAAGCAATATTTTTTATTTTCCTTATTCTGTTTTCTATCCCCCTATTGTATTTTCTTTATTCTTTTACATTTTGAAGATAATAATGTATAAAAATGTTACAGAAGTGCAATATCAAAGGAAATAAAAATAAATCTATTTGAAAATGCTTATTTTAATAGGGAATATATTATCAGAGACACCTCTTGGTGTTTCCAATGTTCCATAAGCTTGTAAGAAAGAGTCTAGCAGTATGTAAAAATTTATAGGGGAAATTTCAAATTGTTATTCAGGTATTTGAATATATATCTTACAGTACGAAACGCACTCAAATAGAGTAGTTTAAATTTATTATTGTTGTATCAATTATCTTAGCCAACGTTTTTCAGTATCAGCCAAATCTAATTGTTAAAATATTTTATCAGAAATTGTGTACTCTCCTGAATGAAAGTAATTCTGAGTGCTCTATTATAGTTTGTCAGACTGAATAACAAAGTCTGAAGTAAGAAAATAATTTAATAGGAATGTCTAGTGCAAAACAGGTTGTTTATAATATTCAGTATTAATTGTGTTTCTTATTGAAAGAGGATTTCTAACAAGAGTATTATGCATTTGACCAATGCATTTGAGAGAAAAAATATAGATGACTTCTCACTTTGTGGATTAATTATGTGTGCTTTGTTTTTTCCTTGCTAGTGTATCTTATTTCTGGTACAAAATGCTCAACGATGGAAGGACGGGCAAAAATAGGGTCTAAATATTAAAGTACATTCAGAATAAGAAGTTAGGATTTTTTAATTGTCTTTTTTTGAGTGACTACGAATATTACCTTCAGTTGCTTATACATCTGATACCACAGACGTACCGCGATTTTACATTATTGGATACATAAAGCCTAGAAAGCATATATTTACATATTAGTGAGAGTCCAGCTCAATCCAACATAAATGTTAACACACTGGAAGAAGCACCTAAATCCCTCAGCCATGTCCAGAATTTTCCTTTTAGATTATCAGTTTGTGTCTACAGCTTTTCTTTCTTTCTTACTATGACTTTTATGACTTTGCCTTAAAATTAGCAAATGGAGTGTGCTAACACTCAGAAAATATATAGATTTATATTTAAATATACTTTTAAAAAGTCATTATAGAGATTTATTTATATTTATGTTGCATATCTGATTACACAATTAGTACTTAAAAATGTGAAGTCCCTGAAAGAAAAGACTTCACAAAGCAGCATATGATTTGCTTTCATTTTCATTTTCACAATGGTCACCTGCTGCAGCTTATAGGAATATTAAATCTCTCTTTAGTATTGGCACTTTACCATCTGCTTTCATATTTTCTATTTCTTAATATTCCCACCCACTTCATTTGACAGTGAATTCTGACCTCTGATGCCATTCAATAAATCAACAGTACTTAGATCTGCAGAATTATGGGATTTCTCTTCATGAATAGTTAAAGATACAGGTAAACAAATTAAAATTATTTAGAGAAGAGGCATTTTTGATCCATAAAGAAATAATTCTAAAGTTTTCCAGTACTAATACTACTGGATTTTCAAAACAAATAAAAGAGATGCATTAGTAATAGGAAAAAGGTGAATATTTGTAATTACAATGTTTTTTATCTTGTTTTTATACTGGAGTATTAGCACAAAACGTGTCAGAATAGTAGTAGGTGTTTTATGGAGTGATAAATTCAGATCTGCCTCTCTATTAGAACATTGACTTATAGATTCATTAAGGTTGGAAAAGACTTTCAGGATCATCTGGTCCAACCACCACCCTACTACCAATGTCACCCACTAAACCATGTCTCAACATAAAGCCACGTATGACAAAAATGTTTTTGCCAAGTCCTATTCCAGGTAGATGTATGATTTTCATATGCAAAGTCATGAGTTGGACAAAACAAGCAAAATCTGGGCCATGCCTGTAATTATGTCCCAAATGAGAGAAATGTCCCTAAAAAAACCAACCAAACAACCAAACAAAAAAACATATTATTTAGGCTTCTCTGTACAGGGTTTACATAAGCTCAGGGATATTAGAGGACACCAAGTTGTGGGGAAGTGTCGATCTGCTGGAGGGTAGGAAGGCCCTGCAGAGTGACCTGGACAGGTTGGATTGATGGGCAGTGGCCAATGGGATGAGGTTCAACATGGCTAAGTTTCCTCCTTCACTTTGGTCACAATAACCCCATGCAGCTCTACGGGCTTGGGGCAGAGTGGCTATGCAGAAAATTGTGCAGAGGAAAGGGATCTGGGGGTGTTAATCGATGCTCGGCTGAACAAGAGCTGGCAGTGTGCCCTGGTGGCCAAGAAGGCCAATGGCATCCTGGCTTGTATCAGGAATAGTGTAGCCAGCAGGACCGGGGAGGTCCCCCTGTCCTCAGCAATGGTGAGGATGTACCTTGAGTCCTGTGTTCAGCTTTGGGCCCCTTAGTACAAGAAAGACATCGAGGCCCTGGAGCATGTCCAGAGAAGGGCTATGAAGCTGGTGAACAGAAGTCTTATGAGGAGCAGCTGAGGGAACTGGGTCTGTTTAGTCTGGAGAAGTGGAGGCTCAGGGGAGACTTTATTGCTCTCTACAACTACCTGAAAGGAAGTTGTGGATAGCTGGGGGTCAGCCTCTTCTCACAGGTGACCAGCGATAGGACTAGAGGGAATGGTGTCAAGTTGCACCAGTGGAGGTTTAGGTTGGAAATTAGGGGACATTTCCTCTCAGAAAGATTAGTTAGTCATTGGAACAGGTTGCCCAGGGAGGTGGTAGAGCCACTGTCCCTGGGGGTGTTTAAGGAATGTTTGGATGTGGTGCTCAGGGATGTGGTCTAGTGGGTGATAGTGGTGGTAAGGGGATGGTTGGACCAGATGGTCTTGGAGGTCTTTTCCAACCTTATGATTCTATGATATGGCTTGATTACACTCCATTAAATCAACTTGCTTTAATGCTAATTAAGTAGATGTAAGAATATGTTTGCAGTGTTTTCTAGGAACTATCTTGACTGATTTGTGTGGTGGTTTTAGCAAACCAAACATTGTGACTAGCAAGTGTGTTAGTTGTAATTACTTTAATCAATTCTACTGTTATCTCAACTCTTGAGCCCCACATTGGGCGCCAAAAAGGACTGGGGTGGTTTTACTCGAGTGGGCAGCTAAGCTCCACCACAACTGCTCTCTCACTCCCCCCCTTCCTCAAAGAGGAAGGGAGAGAAAAGTCAACACAAAGAGCTCAAGGTTTGAGATGAGAATGATTTAATTAAAGGAAAATGGAACGGGGAGAAAAAGAAACAAAAGAAACAACAAGGCCACGTGGAAACACAGAGAGAAAGGAAAAAAAGTTATTCTCTACTTCCCATCAACGAGCGATGTTCGGCCACGTCCTTGGAAACGGCCTCAAAACGCGTAGTGGTTGTTTAGGAGGACCGCCCTCCCCCACGAAAGCCCCCCTTTTTATTGCTGAGTGTGACATCAGGTGTTATGGTATATCCCTTTGGTCAGTTTAGGTCAGCTGCCCTGGTGATGACCCCTCCCCATCACTTGCCCACCCCCAGCCTGCTGGCTCTTGGGGGCTTGGAGGGAGTCCTGATGCTGTGCCAGCACTATGCAGCAATAGACACAACACGGGAGTGATACCAGTGCTGTTCCAGCTACGAGTGCAGAGCACAGCACTGTGTGGGCTGCTGCAGGGAAAGGTGACTCCATCCCAGACAGACCCAACACAACTTAATACATTATGGATAAAATGAACCAGTCCATGTGCACATTAAAACCCCTCCATCCAGTGTTTCCCTTTCATTATGAGACAGGAAGAGGGAGATGGCTCAAAGAAAACAAAAATTATTGTCAGATCCAGTCTGCAAGATATCTTGAACATTCAGGCTAGTAGTATAGAAGAGCAAATGGAGGGTTGCTATTATTGCCACTACTTTTAGAGAAAATATATATTTTTTTGATTCCACCAGAAAAAGGCAGTATCAACACTGTGAACAGAAATGCAGTCACTTCTAAAAATTTCAGATTCTAATTTAAAATCCATAAGATTTTCAACTATTTCAAAGAAAATTTTATTAATAATAAAGCTGAGTAAAGAGGTTGTAATTAATTATTTAGGCAATGAATTCTAAATTTTTGGACAAGTTTCCCATGAAAAATAGTGAAATTCTCAAGCTATATATGTTGAATAAAAATGTAATGTACTTAGTGAAACATTCTTACTTTACAGACCATGTAGAAGGTTAAGTTCATATTTTAATGGCTAATCAGACAAATATAGCCCTTTGGCTTCTTCAAATTTTATATACAACTAATATAGAATGGGTTTCAGATTGTAAATTCTTGAGTTAAAGGAGAGAATTAAATAATTATATGAATTAAAAACAAAGCAAAATTTGAATACATTATCACTACCTGTGCTTAGATATTGCAGGTATGAAAATATTTTCCACCTTTAAGGAAAAACAAAACAAAAAAACCCACACATTTTTATTTAAAAATTTGGCAAATCAAGGCAAAAATTTTGTGATTTCCCCATAAAACACACAGTTCAGAAAATGGCTGTGTAACGGAAACCTATCATCTACAGTACGCCTCCTTTCACTTAAAAAGAGAAATATACTAAGAAGGGGCCTTTCCCTTTTTGCTTTGGCAACTACTGAAGAGATGAATGGCCTTTTGTAATTTCTTTGCAAAATGTTTGACCTAAAATTCTCCACTTGGTTATCCTCTCCCTTTTGCAACATATACATATAATGTTGCATTTCAAAGATGTTCAGAAGTCCTCAAAACCACAATAACACACAAAGGAAAACCATCTTTCTGCTCATTTTTTCTGTATAATTCTTTGACACAACATGTCTAAAGTGATCTATCCAACTGTTTGAATGAGGATATTGTAGCACAAAGCCAGCATTGACTGAGGCCAATCTGCAAAGGCTAATTTGTGTTTTCTTATCCTTCAGACAGACCTCTTCAGTGTCTATAAAAGTCTGTAAATGACTACAGTCTGCAGCTGGAAAAGCCTGATGACTGGCAAGAGACCCAAAGAGGACTGAATAATCAAGCTATGCTATTAAAAGGTATAAGACATCAATCCCAAATCACTGGGATGATGCAAATCATTTATTGTATTTTTTAATGTACATTCTTTTAATTGAACAGCTTTGTTCATGCTTTGTTGCTATATGAAGATAAGCCAGAACACGGTAAAAGCCACATTCCAGGGCCCATTTCTCTAATTGCCAATAAAATCTACGCTGTCCAAGCTGCTGATCAAAAATAATTGCTACTTTGCTAATTCTCTTCTTGCTCTTTCTTGTGGATAGTATTGGACAAATACTTTGGTTGTATGTTATATTTATATATATGGAACAGTCAAATAAACTTTCCCTGTCAAAGTTTGTGACCATCCCGTTTTTTAATTTACTTCATCTGTATGATGTGCAACTAATTTTGTAATTTATTTATTTTTTTCTTTATTTTTTCCTCTCTCAAAGAAATTATAAGTAATCACTGAGAAACTGAATTCATGTTAGGAGGCCTTCAGGATTTACAGAGATATGTATAATTAGGATATATATATACATATGCACATTTAATGTACAGATTCTCAGTTTTTTTTCTGTATTTATAATATTAAATTGCAATTTTTAACAAATTATAATTTTAATACACATTCAGTAATATAACTACACATATGTTTCTTAATATTAATATGTAAAAACCTGCACTGAATAAAAAATATTTCTAACAGAATAATGGGCAATAGAAAATCTTTGAATAACAAAATTTTCTCTTATGATATTACAATAAATAAATATGTATGTATAGCTTAACTGTAATCTAAAAACCAAGCTTTTGTTTAAGTGAATGTGTATAAAAAAGAATGAAATATGTATATATATATATAATGTGCTTCATCCAATAGTTTTAAAAAGTCAATAACATTCAATTTGTAATTGTTCTTGTTATTTTTTTAAGAGACAAAAACTTTAACTAAGTAGAATCACTACTAAACTGACTGGTTCAGTAAAGTTAGGAGAACTCTGGTGTAAATAAGAAAAGATAGAGGTGATTTTATATATTGTCTATTTTAGCCCTTTAAATAACTGTTACTGTTGTTGGGCTATGATTATCCAAGAACCGTTGCAACCAGATTTCTTCTAACTCATTTCTGACTTTTCAGTTGCTCTCCCAAACTAAACCTAACAGTTTACAGTGGGTCCTAAATTTACATCCTGAAATACTGTAACCTACACTGATGTTCAGGAATCTTCTCTACCTAAAAAATATAGAATAGATTTTCTTAGGGTATTGAGACGTTAAGATAGCAGTACACATCTCTACAGCATTTACAGTTCATGTACACCTAAGTGAATGTATTTTATATGTCAAAACACAAGCACAAATTTTCAGTAGAATCATCGGAGTAATCTTCCAAGTATCATTTACTTAAAGTAGGGTAGGGCATTGATAACATCAGATGACACCTCCAGGCTTGGTGGATTATGGCCCTTTGCAAATAGCCTGAGGTCATCTTTGTTTCTTCCCAATTCTCTGTCTTTTCTGAGTGCAAGGGTCTCAATGAGACACTGAAATGCCACCAGGGGAAGAGTAGAAATCCAAACCTCCATGATTCTTTTCAGTACCTGCCAGGTACTTCCAGGTGTGCAGTAATTAAGAAACATTCAGAATTAATTTCCTTTTCTATAGTAAGGCAGTTCTAGATATCTTCTACCATTACAGAGACAGGCATCAATATCTACTTCAAAGTCAAGTTTCCTCAGATAAAGCAAAGCTCAGATTACTTATTCAAGACAATAAACAGCCTAGAGATTTAAAATCATACCTTCTGTTGCATATATGACTGACTAATAAAAACACTTGGAGTCTACTTTTTAAACGTGGGTATTTTAACACATCCAGATGACCTATAATTGGCTGAGTAGACTTTTTTTCTCTCCCTCAAAGCCTACTTTTCTTCTGCTTCTTCTTGTAAATTACATGGCCAAGGAAGAAATGCTTCACCTGAAAAAATATCAATGTGTAAAAAACAAACTGCAAGAAATCAAAAGCAGAAACTTCTGACAGGTCTTCTCACAGTGTGTATGGTTGGAATCCAGGAAGATGCATGGTTTGACATGGACCAAACCAAACTTTAAAATACTTAAATACTTGTGGACTCTTTAGCATTTCTTAGTCTTATGGAGAGAAAAAAAAAAGAAAAGAAAAGAAAAGAAAAGAAAAGAAAAGAATAGAAAAGAAAAGAAAAGAAAAGAAAAGAAAAGAAAAGAAAAGAAAAGAAAAAAAAGTGATGAGGTCTAGCCACATGAAAAAGCTGTGCTCATTCACTGTAGGCTCTACACTGTATGTTTCCATGAGAGAAAACGTTTCTGGACATCATATGTGTGCTTTGTGAGAGAAGATCTGAGAGTCAGGCATATAGTTTTGCTGGGGTCAGTTGTGGATTCTGCTGGCAACACCTGTGGTTATAGAAAATTTCTGAGTAATAGGCAATATATGATGTACAGCTTCTTTCTTCTCTGTTCTGCGTTCAGGTCCTTCACTATGACTGGAAGTGCAGGAAGTCCAGGGGAAGGAGGACAGAAGGACAAAACTGCCTGCACAGCCTGTCTTCCAGCCCATGGCGCTTAATCAGGAAGGTTAGGGTTAGCTGTGATCATACACAAGCCACTCCACACTCCTGGGATACACCCCCAGTTAAAATGTGTCAAGAATTTTCCCTTTTCTGTCTGGCTAAGTGTGGATACAAACCACCATCTATGTCCAGGGGAACACAATCTGCAGGTATGGGGTCCATCCCCGAAAAAGAAACCCCAATTCAAAAGTTCATTTAAAAAATATTACTTGCTTGGAATCTACTTTTGTTTATAATTAGCTCCAGCAAAATAATATAATTTGTAGGTTACAGTATTAGAAATATCTATTCCAATAGATAATATGCAAAAGATACAGATGTTTACACAAATTTCAAATGAAAAAATACAGACCAGAGAATATTACTGTAGGTTACGTAATTAGTCTGTGATATCATTGTATTCAGATTAGCTCACTCTTGAGTAAATCCTAAATGCTTTACTCCAGCATATGTCCTTTGATTTCTATGGGAGACTGTCAGATAAAGACTTTGTTAAAAAAGTGCCTCAGGATTTAACTTTCTCATGTGGATTTTATTTCTAAAGGACTATGTTATGCTTTATGAACTTTTATGTTTCCATGTTAATATGATTAAGAAGACATACACTGAGGTAGAAGAGTCTCCCTGTGCAAATTTCACTTCTGAGAAAACAATTTCACTGACATGTTAGGAAAAACTCTCAAATCTTATTTACATGGCTTCTTGTCTATATAAAACAGTGGAGTTTTTGTATGCTTTTTGTTTCCTAGGGCTATGAAGAATGAAAAGGACCAAAGCAACTTGTCATGAAGAAAATATTTTCAAGCACCAGGAAACTCAGAGACTGAATGTCATCTTGTGGATCTTGCTTACTTGACATTCCTTCAGTTGCTTTGTACTACAGTTTCTTAGCACTATAATTTCATCTAATTATGATTTCCTCTTATGTAACTTCAGTGAAAAAAAAAAAAAAGTGGTATACTAAGAAGAGATGATCAGAAAATAGCTGTCTTTATCCTTAAGGCATTGCAAGGTTGGTTACTTTGAATGTACCTTCAATTATCTGTAGAGAACAGAAAATACCTACATGTTTATTTCTATTATGTGTTTATTTCTGCATTCAACTCCAATTATGGTGTCTAAAGTGATCTGCAAATTGGTATCTCTCTTTTCTATTTTTACGGAGTTTGACCATTTCTTTTTTTACTGCAACTGAATTATTTGAGGCCTCCTGGTGATCTAGTCATCACTGCTAGATGCTGCTAGATAGCTTCCAGTTTGGGAAGCTTAATTTAGGAACAGTGGATCAAAATACATTAGCTGACTTTGCCTTATTAGCAACATTTTATTGCAATGTATCAGCACTTTTCTGTTAAAGTTTACTGTAAATTGTCTACAGTGAAGCTATACCACTGGTTCAAGATGGGTTTATGCTGACTTATAATTTCATTGATGCTTATTAGAATGTTCTCCTCTCTTCCCCAGTTCACCATGTGAGATGTAATGATATGCTATTTTTCATATTTACATCAGATTGTAAAAAGGGAGAAAACTTGTGATTTTTTTGTGTCCTCAGATTCCAGACCATAAAGATTCATATAAAATAATTTTGTAAAAAAAATATGATCTAAATCAGCCTTTTTATTTTGACTTCTGAGTTGTCACTATGCTATTCCATCTGTTGACATCCTGTCACCTTTTGGCATAATCTAAAATAACACAATATAATAATAGATTTTAATATAATACAGTTGTGTTTTAAAATAAAATGCCTCTGAGAATTTGGAGGTTGACAGATGCTGATCAAAGTCTTGAAAAAGTGGGTCAACTTTGCAATGATGCACAAACAATACAGGGATGGATGTTCCTTGTGTACCCACCACCAAAGTGTCACTGGAAGTTTCTTAAACCCCTCATGTATGACAAACCATTTGCTACTTTTTTGAATGAGATCTTGCTAAAAAGCATAAACTATATTTAACATTGATTTGTAGTATCCAAGGGGGTGATGAACAATATACACAGCATTCCTATAATTAAAGAATGTTTTTGGTCCAACAGAAAGTTCATTTTCTATGGCAGGAATGACACAAAAAGACCTGGTTAAATTCTACAAATCTATAGTACTAAATCTGTTTCTTTCCTATTGGCATTACTTGCTGTTATTTTCAAAGTATAATAATATAGCATCATGTACCTTTATCCTTTATCCTTTGGGGGAAAAAAAAAAAAAAGTAAAAAAAAAAAAAAGGAGAAAAAAAAGCATGGGAGTAAGGAATCTAGAAGAGACAGAATATACATGAAAGAAGACATTTTTTTTTTTAATTATTATTATTTTTTTCTTCACCACAAATATTATTTGCTTCAAATATTCACCTCAGTCTGTATTATTCACACCTCTGTTACTGATGGATCAAGCAGACAAATGCTAGCTGAAACCTACACAGTGTAGTCAAAATTCAAGACAATTTTTAGATTATGTTGTCTAATCCAAAAAATGTCTCGTCACTGTTAAGATAAGTTAGAAACAATATATCATTGTAACTCATTTTTTCACAGACTTCAACTTTTCCCTAGATTTGTATCAGGACAGTGTAGATACATATCGGTCTTTGTTTTTGAAGTGAATGTATGTGATTTGAATATGGGGTTAGATTCAGAAGAGGCATTGAGCTTGTACAGTTTTAAAATGTCAGAGGCAAATGTAAAAAATATGGTGGCTGAATGGAAAACACTAGTTTCCAGAAGGTAAGTGACTTTCTACTTGACCTGTGTGTGAGTGGTAGGCTGAGAATGGGAACCAAAAGGGAAAAGGAGAGCCAAAATTATCCTATGCACAATTTGACCACTACACCTAGTGACCATTACACCAGCCTACTCCTATAGGCACTGGGGGGAGCATTCGTTAGATTAATTCATTCAGCTGCAGTGCATCAGTGAATTTTGTTTATTCTATATATATACATATATTCCAAGACCTGACTGAGATTCACTCTAGCTTAACCTTCTAGAAGCATGGAACTGACAAAGGATGCAACATTACCTAAATAACAAAATAGTACATTAGGCTTCGTAAATATTTGGCTAAAAGTGTTGAGAATACAAGATATCAAGAAAAAATCCTGGCATAGCATCATTTGAACCACACTGAACCAAGTTTGTTGAATTGAAGTGGATATATCCAAGGGAAGGTTTGTCCACCTCTAAGTTTTTTGCTTCAGAATATGGGATATAGAGATTGTTTCCAATAAGTCTCCAGCACTTCTGAGTGCCTTCTTTTTACAAGTGTCAGGGAAAAACAAAACGAAACAAAATAAACAAACAAACAACACTAAAAACTAAATTTTTACTTGTTTTAATAAAGTGATCAGAAAAATCTAAGTGATGCCATTGTCAAAGAAGTTATTCAGAAAAGCTAATATTGATAAACACTTGAAGCAAAGTTTTCAGATGCAGCCTTCTTTCAATATGTTTCTTTTTTCCATAGGTGATCATGTCTGGATATATTTTAAAACAATTTGAGTGATACAAGAAGCAAGCTTGTTCCTTTTACATTCAAATATATGCTTCACAAGGTACAACTTCATTCTTTTATCTCTTTTATGATTCAGTCATATTTTATTGAAATTTTGTCAGCGTTTCTTTGTCACAGTTCCTGCCAAGCATGCTTAAGCAGCGGAGATGGGAGGTTGAAAGAAAAGTGACTGAACAGAATTTTAACTAGGGACAGACAAATATCAGATGGCTTGTTTCATATTGTGAAGCAAAATACCTGAATCCACCACCTCTTTGAACATTTTATCCAAGCATTAATGAAGTCTTCAGCCTGGATCCACAGTGGTATCCAGACTTGCAGAGCAGAAGATATCTCAAGCTGTGCTGAATAATTGTGAATAACAATAATATTTTCAAAATAATGAGTAATTAAAGTATGTATCTTAAATTCTCTTGGTGTTGCTGTAAAGCAGACTCAGATTTCTATGTTTAATTCTGAACACGTTGCCGTAACACATTATTCTGGTCAAGGAAAATCTAAACACTTATGTTCAGAACAGCTTAAGCAGTGGCAGTGAAATTTTATTCTACTGTTAAACAGCACACAAGTCAGTCTTCTTCAGCAGTATATATATATATATATGAGTAATAATTAAAAAAAAAAAATCTTAATAGCTGAGTTTGAAATCTTTTGGCCATGGAACTAACTTGTATTATCATAAAATGGCTAGCATTGGTATAGTTTTAAACAAACTAACAAACAAAGCAAAACACCACCACCAACACCACCACCACCAACCAAACAAACAAACACCTGCATACCACTGCTGCTTTATTCAGCTCAATTAATGCTGTTTTGTTGTTGTAGTTGTTGTTTGTATTGTTTTGTTTTGGTTTTGGTGAGAATCACATAAATCAGGTAACATTTAGAAATAAGCTAGGAATTGGCTGTATGAAATTGATGCTGGTAATATATTAAATAAGTTTCGTGGTATACCATACTTTCAGCTAGTGAAGAAGAGTATTTTATTTTTACATTTGTAGTAATATGATAATCAGGAGAATGAGTGTATTGTTTTGTGAAGGATTAAAATGCTACAAAGGAAAGTGTCCCCATATGGGTGAGAAATGGCTTTGTATGACCTTATGTGAATTTTGCATCCTGGGTAGCCTTACTATCTAGTAAGACTGTAACAATAATAGAATAATATAGTTTTACTGAAAAAATACTGTAAGTAAATATTGTTGGTGCAATCTTTACCAATAATGGTTTAGGCTTCCAATTTAAAAGTAAAAGTAAAAAAGCCATTAAAAGTCTGGTTTGTAAGACATCTAGGTACTTCTGAAACTGTACCTTATATTATAAGATATGTTCTGTGGGAGGCTATATTTAATATTGCATAGTTAACCTGCCTTCTGGCATTTTCTAACTTTCAGGTGCTTTATTTCAGAATTGATAACATTATTTTAATATAAGCAGGCTTAGATTTTGTTTGTCTTTGGTGGTGAAAAAAGAGGTGGTGTTTCTTTCTGTTTTGCACACCACTTATTTAGAAACAACATTTGTATGGTGAATTGCAGAGCCATTCAGTAAGTGTTCACCCATCTCTGATCACAGCACCTGTTTTCTGCTCACCAACAGTTTCACCTTTTGAAACTTAATCTAACATTTTATGCTCACAGCAATTTCAAACAGATGCTATTTAGAAGTCCCTTTCTAGAGACATATCTCTTTTTTTTTTTTTTTTTCTTTTCTGTTCTACATAATGTCATATCAAGTTATGAAGAGAGAGGGAGTAAAGGCATTAGAATTCTAGATTAGTAATACAGTTTCTGAGAAGTAAATGTCAAAAGCTTGATATAGCTCACTAACCAATACTACTGAAAATGGAATTTCAAAACTAAGGGAAAAGGAAAATTTCCTTGTGTCTTAACGGGACAAAGACCCACCTCTTAATGATCTCAAAGTGTGGCAGTAGTAGTTATATGAAGTGATCTAAATCATCTGGTAGAATATGGTTATTCATTGCAATTCCTAAACCTCTTTTTCCTCAAGAACATATTTATTTCACAACTAGAGGTTTAGGTACATGCATAATTACTGAAAAAAAAGTTGTTGTGAGGGTAACTTCATGTATATAGAAAAACTAAAATGGGTAGAAAAGTATTTCAGATTAAAAAAAAAGGAATCTATCAGAGCACTCCTCACAGAATATTGTGGAGGTTTATTGTATTTCATATGGAATAGAGAGGATGATAAAGCTTTATAATGATAAAGTCTATAGAATAGTATTATTTTAATTATTGTTTGTGTCCTGCTCTCTTGTGATTGATATGCTAAAGAGTGTCATATTGCTACTGTATTTTACCACGGACATTTTAAAGATTTAAAGCATTTTCCCAGGCGAATAAGCTTATTTTTCAGAAAGAAAGAATACTCCACTGCTGTTGTTTCAAACCTTATCTTATCTGTTTTATCTAAGAAACAATGAGTTTCTGTAAAGATGAATTTATTAAAAGTCATTTAAAGAGAGTGATCCAGAATGCTTGGTTCTATACTATGTAGACTAATACAAATAAATATATGTACGAATATATATGTATGTATGTGTACATATATATTATTTCCCTAGATTTTGGAAATAAATATATATATTAATATAGGAACACATTATTTAAGAGGACAAAAATTAAAAATTATTTTCCTGAGAATGAAAAAAATAGCATTCAATTAAGTTTCTGAGCAATGGATATGATGTTGGAATGTGTGCTTTTTCATATATGTTACATAAATACATACCATACATACACGTATGACTTTTCCTTAAAGCTTTCATTACTTCTATAAAAATTGAATTAAATTTATGTCTAAGCCATAATTGTTAACATAAGCATGGTAGGTTTTGAATACCATATAACAGACCACATACATCATGTATCTTCTTTTGTAAACTTAACTTTTATTAACGTTTATTTAAATTTTATTAACCTGTTACATCCCTTCCTTAATCATGTTACTGATTTCCCTCACTGGAGGATTTACAATTTCTATATAGGACTTATTTTTCATTCAGCATTGCTTTTACATTATAACCAAAGATTAGCCAATACAATTAAAGTTGTTTTCAGTGTGTATTCTTTCATACATTATGCTACTTCATCAGTTGTACAGCCTTGGAAGATAACTCTTGGTGGTCTCATTCAGTGACAATTCCAATAGAGCTGGCAAATTAATGTTGTGGGGTAGAACTTTTCACAGATCCCTCATCCATTACAGAACAATTTTTCAAAATATAGGGCACTTTGTAAGTCAAACAAAGCAGAATTATGGTTTAGTGAACTGCAGTCCTGAGTGCGTTATAGTTTATTTTTCTGGTGAAAAAATAAACTATTACTTTGACTAATAACTCTCATGGAATGCAGGAAAAGATTACCATTAGGTATTTCTTGCCAAAAGAAATTGATATCATGATACTCTTAAAGCACACAAGAAAGACCTGAAGTTACTGGTACTTGAATAGATTTTTAGGCCTGGCATGTGTCATTACTGTAAATCTTTCAAACATTCAGAGTGGAAAAGAATCCATTTCATCTTCTGGAAAAAATTGCAGCTAATCCTCCTTACACTCTGGGCTCGATCCAGGGAGATTCTGTAATTCTCATTGACCAAACTTAAGCAAGGACTACAGGAAACTCAGCACCTTTCTGGGTGAACTCTTTTAGACAAGCTATCTGTAGTTAAATTTGTACATGCATTTTGACTATAAATGGAGAAAGAAGGAATTAGCACACAAATGCCATCTTATTCATTCTCAAAAGGAGAAATGACTTCTCTGTAAAACTCATCAACATTATCTCATAGGATAGCTCTAGGGAAAACATTTTAGTATGTTCTCATGCCAAATGATTAACAATATCTTTAAAATCCTTACAATTCTTTAAAATCTTTAAGGAGTCTAATATTGAGTGCTAGCTGTGTTTCATTATGTGGTGAGTTGTGTTCTTCAGTCTGTTCTACAGAGAAAGCAGTGAAGGGTTTCTTCTTGATGACTGATCAGACCCTGGCTGAACACATATAAGGGAAGGTGACTGTCATATTGTGCAAATAACTTGAAAAATATATTACAAAAAGGTGAAATTTTGTTATGAATAATCTGGTTTTTAATTACATTTCCATGTCCTGGTGCAGCTTTACTTATCCTATTGCAGTACAGAAAACACTCAAGCGCTATTGAAAATTCTTAGGGATATTTATTTAACTACGCAAAATTGATTTAGGAGTCAACATCTGTTTTGAATGTTTTGTTCATTGTTTAAGTAACTGCATGATTGAATGATTTCAGGAAACCACTAATTTATGCTGACAGCAAAAGACACAGGTTCTCCAGTAATGCCTATGTCCAGGCACATAAGAACAGCACATGAAGAATACAGAGGTTTTAAGTATAAAATATCCATGATATAAAGACCAAACTGATTAGTAAAGTAAACTAGTAAAGTGCAAACACATCACTACAATTTTTCCAGTCTAAGTGCACATGTCCTATTAAGTCTGGGAGAATGGGCTGTTCTCATGTGTGAACACAGGAAGTGAACACCGTGGAGGGAAACACCCTCATTTATGTGCTTATAATATTTGTACTATTGTACAAAATTGTTACAAAATAAGCAACTAAAGACATAAATAGAAAGAAATTTCCTCAAGCTTCAAGGGCACTTATTAACCTTGGAGTTGCATAATTAATAGATATGGCCTTGATCCAGCAAAGCATTCTAAGCATGTTTAACTTCCAGCCTTCAGGTGGTTCCTCTAAAATACTACATGTGTAACTAAAGCTAAGCACATACTTAATTCAAGATCTTTTCTAGATTGGGGCCCATGTTATTATAAGGAGAGTGTGAAATTTCATTAAAGTTACAGAATATAAAGAAATGTGAAGAGTCTTTATGACACAAGCTATTTTCACAACAGACTGTACTGTCTGCTATAAACTTACACAAACTAATCTTTCCATTTTGGAGTAACGGTTTAAGCATGAAGTTTCAAATGTTATTAGTAAAACTTCAAAGTGAAAATGTAATTGTCGTGTGGACAAAAAGGTTTGAAGCAACTACAGCAAATATTTGTTGTCTTATATATCTAGTTTGATAGACCAGCTTTGTTACTTTACTGTATCAATTGCCAAGGTTAAAGCATGGCAGAATATTTGCACATGAAAAATATTGTCTTCCTTTTAAAGGGCTAAATCTATATAATGATTACTGTTGTTTGAAGAAACAGTAGTACAGTGCTTTAAACTGTAACCTTCATAAATACCTCTACTTGAATATGAACCTCGAAATCCTAAAGCAAACAAAAAGCATGATTATATGTACAGGAATAATGCCCTTATCAAAATTGGATAACAAACACAATGGTTAGTAGCATTTGAGTAGTGTAACAAGCATGCTTATAGTAAGATAATTAGAGACAAAATACAGTGGCCCTTCCACAGATGGCTTCATGAGCATATTATACTCTTTGCACTTCAGGACTTTGAACAATTTCCAGATCATTCTTCTAGTAAAGCTACTTTTGGAAGGGAAACCTTTCCTAAGCTTTAATAAAATGTATCTTTCAAACTAAGAATCATTAGGCTTGATATGGCTTGAGGACAAAAATTTGTTAAAGACCATTCTGACAAGGACAGGAAAAGGTCTTTTAGTCCAATAAGACTTTCTGTTTAAATTTAATTATTTGTACTTTGGTTCTCAGCTCATGCTCTTTATAAAAAGCTCCTTTTTATTTAGCATGACTACCCTGCTCAGACTTTGCAAGTTTTCAGTTTCAGGTTGTTGTTTCTTTTTTACCTATTTTCATATTTTTGCACACTTTCGTATGTCAACATTTTGCTAAAACTTACTGCTGATTTACAAGATGCTAACAATGAGTTTCTAAAATAGGAACAATATTAGGAATGTAAGTGGCCTACATGGTAAGTGAGATTACTGAAATGGAAAATATAAACTTTCTGTGAGGAAATGATCTCTTGCACATTTAGCTTAGAGCCTCCAATACTGCCATTAAACATTTGGCTAACATGTTTAACATGATAAACATAAAGTTAAGTCATTATTATAAGTGCACCTACTTTATTGTAACTGTAACGTAGTAAAAGAATTATAGACAGTAGTTATCAAATATATTTACTAGAGTTCTGATATTCAGGTGCCTTCACATGCATGTAAGCAAAGCCTTTCACTTTTACTGTTATTTCAGATTCTGTCATCCATCCTTGATAAAGACAATCTATCTCCACTTTCAGTAACAAGTTTGCTAGGGGTCGTAATGAAAGCTGAATTGTCTGACCTCTAGCCTCAGTAATTTCCACCTTCCCTTTAACATGACACCATAGAGTATTTAACTTTAAAACGGTTATTGCCTTATGAATTAGTGTGAACACAGGACCAATTCTACAACATCTCAAAGTGAGGGATGAGATAGGCTTCTGAACTTTGTAGAACTGATGGCCAAAAAGTCTCAATACTACATATACTGAAATTTGAGAAAGGAACTTGATTGTCTTCTGTGGATCCTACATGAATTTCTATAGGATTCCATCAACTGAAGTTCCACGGTAAAGCCTCTGAAAAGTAGGCAATATTGTCAATTATTTCTGGATACATTTTAATGTCAAATTTATTTTTATTATTATTATCATCATCATCATCATTAATCATCATTATCATTATTATCATTATTATCATTATTATCATTATCATTATTATTTTAATTGTATGCCATGGGTTCTGACTTTACAGTATGATACTTGATGGTGTCATAGATAAAAAGATGAGAAAACATTTACTTTTACTAACACTGTCAAGTGCAATTATAAAATATACTAGAAAAGCATCCAATAAATGAGAGGGGAAAAAAAAAAAAAGGCAAAAAAAAAACCACAAACACCACCACCAACAAAAAAATACCTGTCAGATAGCAGTAGGGACATGGCAAAATTTACTTCATATTCTTCATATTTTGATAGTGTTTCACTTTTTTTCCATTCCCACCATTTACATCCCATTAACACAATATTTACTTTGTGATTTCTCTGCAGTCATTTGTAGTCCTTCAAAAATCTTTCACAAAACTTGTTTGTAGTTGCTATGATCATTCAAACAAATAAGGGTTAAGGAACTGAAAGAGTGGGTGTCACATTTTGGAGACAGTTGTAGCATGTGAATATAATGCAAATTAACAAAGGTGCTCTTAAATGAATCTAATTACATGATTAAGCCATTCTATACTTGAATGGAGAAAATAATTCCATATAATAAATATGGTTGTGCTGGTGAGAGACAGCTGACATAGCTAGAATTTGGGATTACAAGAAAAGTATACAAATTAAGGATTTTATTTCTGGTAAAATATTTCTTCCCTCTAATTTTAGTATGTCTTAATTCAACATTTTTAAAATAGCCTACATATAGTTTAGTAGAACTATTTTATACTCATAAGATGTCTCAGTATATCAAAAATCTTGTTTGGTGCTTTAAGCCTATCTTAAAATTAATAAAATCTTCTCTTTAATAATGGAGAATCACAGCACAGCCATGATTAGCATTGAGTCCCACCCTAATGACAGAGTTTGTTCCAGTATAGAAAAGGCAGAAGAAGGAAATAGAAAGTACTATATCTTCCTAAAAGTGCTATATCTTTCTAAACCCTTGTGGAGAAAGCACAGATAAATGGAAGTCACAGCCAAATGAGTAAAAAATGAACCACAAAACCCAGTCTTTTCTGTTTACATTTTGAAAATCATTTCCACCCAGTTATCTTTGGCTGAGTGTGCAAGCTCTGTTACAGTGAAACTATGACATTAAATCCTACAGTAATGGGTAGCAGCCTTTTACTTATTTATTTATTTTCATTTTAGATTGCATACTCAGAGATTGAGCCATGAGATTTTGATAAAATGCCTAGCTCTTGAAAATTACATACAATTACTATGAATTAAAATAAATAAAGTGAATACAATTATTTACACATATGAAAGAAAAAAAATCCTATCCAGTGGTTTCAATTAACATCTTTAATTTATGTGTGTTATGAATTAAGTCAACCACGGAAAAGTTACTGATAGCTAGATTTTTGCCATCTTGGATCCTATGCGTTTGATTATTTGGAGAAAAGAAATGTCAGTTGCCAGTGTGAAGAACATAAGTTTGTTTGTTAGGTCCCTGTGTGCACTCACAGGCTTTAATGACCCTGACCAGAATCATCTGTGGCCTCCATCCACTCATAACCTTGGCCTCAAGAGCTCCATTTAAGACTACGAGAGGTTATCTAAGAGCGCACATGCCAAATTTGGGTGTATTAGCCCTTGTTGCTCCCTCTCATTACTTGATTTTTCAGTCCTCAAAGACTTATTCTCATATGAATGCCAAGGGTAGATTATTCCACAGTGTGAGCTAAGTGACCAGGAAGACTGAGGTGACACTGTCCAGTAAGGTGGCTAGGAAAAATAAATAAATAAATAAATAAATAAATGTACATATACATATATGTATAACTTCTTCAATATACCTTTGTTATTACAAGCTCCTTGCATGGACGTTTTTGTCTCTTCCTAGCTTTTGAAAGTGTGGAGCTATTGCCCCCAAACATTAGCTTTTCATAGTTTTAAAAAACAAAGAATATTTAACATTAACTCTGTCCTACACAGGCCCTTCTGTTCTAAGACATTTCTATTTTATATATAAATTATTTATGTGTTGCAATTTGTATGCATGTTTATACAGTACCAAGAGCAATAAAAGCCTGATCTGTAGGAGTAGTATAACTGAGTGTTATGCCAGTCATGAAAACTATGATGTGACTTAAATCTCACTAACACAGGGGATGTTGAGGATGGATTTTGCTTTCACGAAGGAATTCCTCTTGGGTATGTCTAAGAGTGCTGTCTTTTGATCTTTCAAAACAGCTTGGGATAGTGTATTGTTCCTCACATGTACATGTAAAACTAGACCCTGCTAACATGATGGCAAAAAAAAAAATAAAATAAAAAAAATCTTTTTACTTCCTTTTTTCCCTCAGTAATTTCACATCTCTTTTTAAAGACAGCTGAAGAAAGGCAGGGAATATTCTTAGTGTTCTTCCTACCTCCATATGTGGTGGAACTGCCAAAGCATAAGCTGATAAAGTATAAGCTGGTCTGGAATTTTATACTCTAATTGGAGTTTGAAAATTCTGGAAAAGATGAGATTTTAAAAGTGCAGTTTTAGTACTGACCTCCACTGAGTCCTCATACTCACACTCATTTGTGGTGTGGAGGGAAAATAACCTCAGACAAGGAAACTCACATCAAGGTCATAGTATTTGAAATTCTATCATGCCCTCAGAAGAGATATCACAATGTTTTGATAATCTGATGAAATGACCATAATGAACTGCAACATTTAATATAAACATTTCAATTGGTTCTGGTTCCAAGGTGCAAGGGGAGTAATTTGGAAGGTCAGTTTGTTCTAATGTATGCTATATTTTGAATATGCTGAAATTTGAAATAAAAACACTACTTTATTTCCTTACACTGTGTATGTGCTGGCTGACACACCAAAACAAGTTAGGGCTCCACATTTCCTAAAAATAAAATATTTTTCTACAGAAAATTTTCTGTAGAATATTCAAGGCATAGTTTGTTTATTCTGACCTTTTTAGGTGTCTCTCTTCAACCTCTAGCAACTTTGAAAACTAATCAGAAAGCAGATTTCTTTCTCACAAACTTTGTGGTGGTCAGTATGAAATATGAATTTAATGGACTTGTTTCACAGAGGCATAATTAAAGACTTTATCACAAATATTAACGTCATTTTTATGCAAAGTGATGCAACAGTTGGTTTTGAAACCCTTTCTACTCATATCACAGTAACATATTTTAGGATATTTAGGCATTATGCATTCTGTATTTGATAGTCACTTTTCTAAATCAAAAATTCTAATAAAGGCAAGAATATAGTTTTGCTGAAAAATGGAGTATATGTCTTTTAAATTCGAAAATGAAGCTACTTAGAAACCAGTAATCATCATCCATTAGTCATTGATAAGATGGAAAGTGTTGTATTCTCTGCTTTTTGCTTGTCTAACCAAAAGAATTAAATTCAAGCTTTGACTCATAATTTAAACTCATACCCCCCTCTGGGCATCAATCCCTGGCCAGCTTTATCAACAATAACAAAATTCTGACAGTTTGAAGGTTGCATCTAAAAATCACACAGAAAGTAGAGGGTTTTTTTTGTTTGTTTGTTTTGTTTTGTTTTGTTTTGTTAGGCCATTGACTTTCAAAATAGCTCTGTCTCTTGCATACAATCTTGATAAGGGAACTTTCCAATGCGGAATTTGGTAGCTGGATGTTTGACAGCAAGATTGTCTTTTCTAAGGAAAATTATGGTCATCTCCAGTTCATATCAAAATCATCTCCATCTCATATCAAAATGCTACCATCTGAAACAAAATATGTAAGTGAATACTGGAAGTTTATTCTTAAGGAACAGTGTTGTGCTCAAGAAGATTTCTGATGTGTTCTAAATATATCATTCAAGACTGACTTGGGCTAAAAAAGTAAGCATAATTGTTTGTGGAAAGAAAAGCCACTGCTAGTTGATATAGTTCAATAATTTGTTTTCTTTCCATAATTCTGATAAATTACCCTTACTCTTTAAAGTTATCATTATCTGAGTGAATTCATTTACCAGGTAGTAGGCAGATTGAGAAACATGAACTATTGCCAAGAAGTGCCCATTTATGATGGTGTTGTAACTGATCTGAAGATTGTTAGACCCAGAGAAGCCATGGTAAAGTTCTCTAATTGACAGTTTTCCCTACATTTGAACAGAATTTGTACGTGTATCAGTACTGGCTTCCTAAAAATTTTTGACTGCCAGTGAGCTGATTCAAACAACGAAAAGTCAAATCATCATGCCTTCTTTCAACCACTCATTGCTCTCTTACAGACCACAAGAAGACCAAAGTTGTCAAATGAAGAATATTTGCCTTGTGATTTACAACTTCACTGGATCCTTTTTTTTTTTTTCCTGTATGGAAATTTTCATAAGTGGTTTGGCAAACGCCTTAAAAATAACTGTGGTATTTGGCAGAAAAAAAGGCCGCAGAACTTGGGCCTGCTGTTTCCATTTTAGTTCAACATTTAGACTCCTCTCAGTGATATGAACCAAGCAGAGAATTCATAGTCCAAAGACATAAGTTATTAGAAACAAGTTGAGTAAAAAGGAGACATGTGGCTCAACCCACAGAAATTCATCAGACAATGGTTTTGTGAATGCCTGTTCCAAACAATTTGTCAAATCAACTGTTCATTATCATGCAGCCTAATACTGACTGCGTATATATATAAATTTACACATCAGTAGCTATAAAAGTGTTTATATTTATCACACAATACTGTTCATTAGACATAGTGGAGAATGTGAACACACATGTTAGTAATTTCTACCCAGAAAAATCATTCAGTTGTTCACATGGCAGAGGTCTGTGTATTATTAGGAGGAATCCAAATACACGCACTTACTTTATCACTTTTTGAAAGGGCAGACAAAGGTCATAAGCGACAACTTCCTGAGTTTTATTTTCTTTTAATTTCAACATATGTAACCAGAAAACACACCCAAGCTCAAGGCTTTCAAGTGAAAGGCTAATTTCACTGCTATTTCTTATTCGATAATGCTTAAAATTGCCTGTGAGAGGTGACACTTTGTGGTACAGATGGAATCACATGTTGTCCATATGGGACTGACTTCTGAAACACCCAGGTTAGACCTCAGGGAGAATATTTATTAACAGTGTCTCCCGTACCAGACAACCATGATCTGTTGCCCCCAAATACTTCCCCAGGCACCCATGCTAGCAGACTCTTTCTGAAGAATGTGTAGAGATGGGCCTGTGAGTAAGAAATGAAGCAGGTTAGGCACTGTACCTAAAAATAGCATGAAAGGAGTCATAAGTGGTGATGGCCTCTGCGACAATGATGAAGAAGCCCCAGCCTCCTCGCAGAATTTCTCTGAGATGCAGGGCCACCCCCAGAGTAGAGTGTTGTATACAACAGAGCTAGTCCCATGACTAGAGGCACAGTCTAGCTACAGTGAATAAGCAGAACAGCAGGAAGGTTCTATAAATTCTATAGAATTAATTCATCTCTTTACCTCAGGTCTGCTGATAATAGTGAGTACAACTATATGGAGTACATGGAAAAGCTGTTGATTTCAGAATAGTAAATTGTAATGTTTATTAGATAGTGAACTACTTTTTGGTTTTGAGTGCTTAATAGCTATGTAAAAACTACCTCTTACTGAGGCAGTTTGGAAGCACAATGAGGTGAGAGTCGATTGGAGAAATGATGGAAAAGCAATTTATGCTTGTGACTGAGTTTATCACTGCAAAATATTGAAGAGCAAAGCTCTTCACACAAGGAAACAAAAAATTCTTAGCAGTTGCCCTTGAAACAGTGACAGGCACCACAGTATTAGTCATCAGGGCATAATATTTAGACAAACTGTCAGCATTGGTACAGGTGCTGCAACCTTTCTTACAAAGGTTGAAGAAAGGAATTTTGTACTATTTCCCATTGTGCTGAACAAGAATTTGCCTGCAAGCCTTGCTTGACACATTGGACCCTATTCCCACTATGATCTGTGCTACTGTGAAAACAAGAGTGCCAAATGCATGGGCCGTAATATAATGACAGGCTAGCTTCAGTTAGTCTGAAAAATAATATACAGATGAAAACATGGGCTCTGCTCCACCTTTCATGCTTTTCATATTTGCATTTGGAGCATACACAGACAGGACACCAGACAGAACCGACAGACAATTATAAGGCAACTCAATACAAGGAAGTATATCTGCATGACACATGACCTCTGCTAGCAGACAATATTGTAGGGCATAAAACAACGTATCGCCATCAACCTGAACTCTAAGAATAATTATATTAAGCCCTGCCAAGAGGTTAACATCTTTCCAGCAGAGCTTTGTTCTGACTGTGTCTTTCTTATCAAAACTTTAGGATTCCTTGTTCCTGAGGGAGCTTAATCTTTCAGATTTAGGTAAGGAGGTATGATATGTAATACTAAGAAGTAAACACTACAAAATTCTTGGGGGCGAGTAGGATATATATATATATATATGAATTTGGTTAAAAGAAACCCTGTTTTATATGAACTATAAGACTACAGGCATGGTGGACACCATGTTTAAATTATGTTTTAAAAAGGCTGCTTAGAAAAGTAGCAAATATATATATATATTTAGATTTTTTATAGCTCCTAATGGAATAAAAGTCACAATATGAGTTTTTTATGTGTGCTGTACTGTGTGTGATTTAACCATGGAGAAATAGATTTTAGGAATGTTCTCTTTTCCACCTGTTGATCTTGCCTTTAACATTTTAGTGGAAATACTATGGAGTGTATTTTTATTGTTGTATATGTAAAATACAGGATTTTAAAAAGTCATTGTTACTTAGAGGATGGTGTGAATTTTTTGTTTGTTTGTTTTCTGGTTTTGGCAAAATGAGTATCTTTGAAATAGTAAAATTACATAGTTCATTTCCACCAGATGTTGAATATCCTCCTTTTTGAGAGCTGGACTATACAGGAATAAAGACAGATGATATGTGGTACTTTATTGTTGGATTGCTAGCATATTTATGTTGCATAAAGGGCACTGCAGAATAATGTTTGCAATGTTCTATGCCAAATACGTTCTGAAATAGTTGCAGCATCATAGAACAGATGGAAATTAAAGTAGTGCTCAAGCTCAAATCTGTTTCCTTTGATAGTTGTCTGCAAGGATGGTTTTAAGCAAACTTTCAAAACAAACTTTCTAGGTATTTAAGATGTGTAAATATGACAATGGAAAATGCAGTGGAAAGTAATTAAACACATGGAAAACAGTCTGTTATTGATTTTACTTGAACAGAACAAAAAGATAAAATGCTTGAAATGTTGTTAAATCTTTTGTACTGAAGAGATGAAAACATCTTGTATATGTGTCCATTGTATTTAATTTGAGTGAAGTTTTTTTTTTTTTTTTTTTTTTTTTCTTCTTGAGTCTGTTATTCAACCAGAAAATGGGACACTTGAATAATTGGTGTGCTTTTGATTTTGATGGCTCCCATAGTCCCCATTTTAGATGTTGTAGGGTTGCATTAAAATTAAATGAGGATGAGCTGCTAGAAAACTGTGACAGGATGATTTTCCAAAGTTTCAGTATATTTTGTTAATTTTTGTAGATTATTTTTTTTATATTGCTCATTTATTTTATGGTTTAATTTGAATTTATGAAAAGCTTTGTTAAAAAAAGCAAACAAGAGAACTCCCCAAAGAAATGGATTACTATTTTAATATCCAAATATGAAAGCACAACAATGGAAATAAGGTTTGTTTTCTAAATGCAAACATTTTCAATTTGGAAAAAAAATAGTTGAATAAATTAATGCTGAATGAGAATTATTTCACACTTGTCAGAGGTCATTTACAATACTTACTCTCCCCTCCTTTCTGAACACCTGCATTTGCATTTTAGGTGCAGGTGGGAAATGTAAGAAAGGATATGGAAATGGAAATGGAAATGGAAATGGAAATGGAAATGGAAATGGAAATGGAAATGGGGAGTGAGAATGGGAGTGGGAGTGGGAGAGGGAGAAGGAAGGGAAGGGAAGGGAAGAGAAGGGAGGGGAAGGGAAGGGAAGGGAAGGGAAGGGAAGGCAAGGCAAGGCAAGGCAAGGCAAGGCAAGGCAAGGCAAGGGAAGGGAAGGGAAGGCAAGGGAAGGCAAGGCAAGGCAAGGGAAGGCAAGGCAAGGCAAGGCAAGGCAAGGCAAGGCAAGGCAAGGCAAGGCAAGGCAAGGGAAGGGAAAGGAAGGGAAGGGAAGGGAAGGGAAGGGAA
>CM021698.1:91358643-91410965 GCA_011074415.1 Stictonetta naevosa
AGGGAAGGGAAGGGAAGGGAAGGGAAGGGAAGGGAAGGGAAGGGAAGGGAAGGGAAGGGAAGGGAAGGGAAGGGAAGAGAAGGGAAGGGAAGGGAAGGGAAGGGAAGGGAAGGGAACTATATTGCTGCTTAGGAAATGGCACTAAAACCAATAGTTCTAAGGCTATTTTAAAATTTGAAGGATAGAAGGTGGGAGGACAGAACAAGCCTTATTATCAGCAAATAACCTATTTTGAAACAAGGAGAAATCTAGTGAGAAAATCTGCTGTTTAGACAAAGCGGTGAGGGTTTGTACCAAAAGCCCTCCTTTGTGAACCTGGACTTCATGAAAGTTCCAACTTGTGATGGTGAAAGTAATCACCTGAAAATTAGAAACAAATAGGCATTATTATTATTATTATTTTAATTTAAACTTCACAGGAACACATTTTCAGCCTTATTTAGGCTTGTAAATGGACTTGGACAACACTATGTTTCTCTAACAAATATTAGAGAAATGCATGTTTCTCTAAGTGTTCTCTTAATGCTTCATAGTGAATGACAGACATGTTCATTATAATAACATTCAATTAAGACAGGCAACACTATACAGCAAACAATTCTTTAAATAGTTAGTAAAGAATGTAATAAAAAAGAGAATTTATAGTATTGTTAGCTTCCATGCCCTACTGAGAAATATAAGATGAAGATCATAGTGCTGGCCTTTCCTTGTCCTAGAGCATTTCAAAATTTATCTAAAAGAAAATCTACAGAGGATCATTAAGAGAGGAGAGCAAAACTAGGGGAAACATTATGGCACTTTAGAGCTTTTGTGGGAATTCTACTTGGTGAAATTACTTACATACATCCACCTGGAAATTCCTTAGGGAATTTTATCAACTTTTCTTCCTCTTTTTCCCTTCAACTGAAATCAAGATCAATTCACAAAGCCTTCCATTACCTGACACAAGAAACAAATGTGTTGAAATGATTAGCAGTGTTTAGAACACCAGTTCTCAGAAGCAAGAGGGTCTACAGACTGTAGCACTAGTCTGTAGAGCCATCATGTCGGGCCCTTTTTCTACCTTTCTGAGAAGGAGAGACTCTTAAATTGAATAATTGTCATTTTCCAGCTTTCAGTGAGGCCAGAAATCACTAAAGATCTCATTTAAACTTTCCATTCTAGTTTTCAAGCAAATTTATAGCAGAGTTCAGTCCTTTTGCAAGATTTCGGGAGGGAATTCTTCATCATAACATATATATATATTTTCCTCTGTAGTTTAAACTATCTTCCATCATTTTTTTCTTGTAATTTCACCCATCTTATTCCTTCATAGGACCCTTCAGAGTATAAAAGTACAGTCCCAACCATGCCTTCTCTCTAAGTATCATGCTTCTCAGTACATTATGTAGTTAATATTGATTATAACTCACATTGAACTCAGTGAATGCATTCCTACTCATGTACTTCTCCATGACAGCCATTTTCATACCTTTATCCATCTTGGATATAGTACTGTTTTTATTTTTCTTCTATAGAAAGATTGTGAATTCAGCTCAGTTTTACTTTTACAGGCATAACAAAAATAGAAATAACCTGAACAATCTATCAAAGCACAAGATTCTGGAAACTATTTTCTTCTCATTAAAAGGAGATCAATACGTACACTTTAAACTAATTATCCCAACAATAGAATTTAGCATGGTAATAGGATCTGACAGGCTGTGGTAGTTGATCCTGTGCATTTTCAATCACTTAGTTAAAGACTGAGTTACCCTACATAACCCCAGAAACAATTTAAACAATTTAAAAATGTTATCTACATAATGTAAAATAGGCTTTAAGCTCTAATAAATGAAATCTTAAACCATTATGTGAAGAAAATAGAAGCTGTGTATGCATAATATTCTGAAAAAAAAATCCTATTCCATAAGTAAATGAATAAATAGTGATACATAAGGGAAAGCAAAATAAATGTATTAAAAAAAATGGCTTATGTGTCTTTAAGTTTTGTTTAAGCTTTTGTTTAAGTTTAGGGCTTATGGAGGGAAACATCTGGCAGGTCTGGAGGCTGATGGATAGTTTGAAAAGAATAAAGAATGTGGATATTTTGATGAGGCTTCACTTGGAGTACTATGTGAAGTTCCGGGTCCCCCAGTACAAGATAGACCTATAAGTACTGGAAAGAGTCCAGCCAAGATGATCAATGGATAGGAGCACTTTGCCTATGAGGAGAGGCTTAGAGAATTGGGATTGTTCACACTGGAGAAGAGGACACGTAGAGAGGATCTTATCAGTGTATATAAATACCTGAAGGGAGGATGCGGTGAAGAGGGAGCCAGGCTCTTTTCAGTGGTGTCCAGTGAGAGGACAAGAAGTAATGGGCACAAACTGAACACAAGAATTTCTGTCTAAATATCAGGAAGCACTTCTGTACTGTGTGGGTAACAGAGCACTGGAATACGTTGCCCCGAGCGGTAGCGGAGTCTCCGTCCTTGGAAATATTCAAAAACTGCCTGGACATGGTCCTGGGAAACCTGCTTAGATGTCTCTGCTTGGGCAGTAGGGTTGGACCAGGTGGCCTCCAGAGGTCCCTTCCAGCCTTAACCATTCTGTGATTCTGTGATATGCTATTACAAATATATTTTGCAGAGGAAGATCTGAGTTCATAGTGCCATACTACATTGCCAGGATGCCCCCAGGGCTGGGGCTTCCCATGGGGTCTGTCAATGCAGTGCCTGGCTGCCAGGGCTCATCCCCTGACCCCAGCCAGGAGCAGGGCAGCTGTGGGCACTGGGACAGCTGCAAGCATTGGGAACCTCCCTGGGGACAAGGATGGGCCAAGGCCAAGCTGGGATGTGAGTCTGCAGATGTAGATGGGCACCCCAAGGCCTGCAGCCAGGCCCTGGCAGGGCCACGGAGCAGCAGAGCAGGAGCTCAGGCCAGACCTGCAACACACTCTCAGCAAAGGCAGCTCTTGGGTCAGCTGTCGCTATTGCATTCCTGCAGACACCTCTGCCTTTCATTAGCAGGGAGAGGCCACTTGCAGGTGCTACGGTACAGGGCTGGCTCTGATCTCCAGCAGCCAGAGCCAGAGAGGTGTTTTCAGGGCCCTAGAATTCACTGCTGAGCTCCCTGCAGAAGCCACACAAGTGTCATTGCCTGCTTTTAAACTGAGGGTGGAAACTGCAGTCAGGAAGGAAATGATGTCAGCACTGGCTCTAAACCACCCTTGTGCTGCCCCAAAAGTTACTGCATCAGACAGTCCCAAGACGCCCCTGGGACAGCCATTCCCTTTGCTGACAACTGAATGGAGAAGGTGAGATACTTTCTCCCCACCCTCGACAAGGATTTTGTGGGCTTCTCTTCTTGGCTTCAGCCAGTATATGAAGTGTGTTGCAGATGTAGAAAGTTGCTGATAGTTTTAGATGACAAGTACCCATAGACTTAGTGTTTTGGAGAGCCCTGCTGGTGTGCACTTCATGCATTCTATCAGAGCAAGAATTAGCAGCAGTGGGTATATTATCAATGATGACCCAGACTATCATGCTTTTTACATTATATCCAGTAATTTTTGAAGTACACATTTCAATAGAATTATTTACTTAACATAAATGCTGTCCATGTCATCTATCCCTAGGAAAAAAAAAAAATCATGGAGATTTTAAACAAATTTTCCACTTACCCATTTATGCTATTATTGGAAAGAATCCTGCAGATATTTATTCCAAATATATTTAATAAATATACTAATTTTCAGAGTTTTTTGTGTGTGTGATTAAACATAAAGTGGAAAATCAAATGTGAAATTGTAAAGTAATATAATTTTATGTTTCATCACTCTACATGATACTATCATCATGTATGCCTTATAGGTATTATATTATTCCTGGGCTCTCTTTCTAGTGAAACAACAGAGGCAAAACTTGTGTACAGGTCTAAGAACAGTTCATTTAAGGTAATGCTACTCATGGGTTGCCTAACTAAGCCCTTTTCATATTTGACTCTATCAAACCTGTGAGACCCAGACTTTTTATGGTTCCCCATGTCACAGACCAGAAAATGTATTATGACCATGGAGTAGTGGTGATGGTGTTAGACTGTAGTAACACTGGTCTCACAAGATGCAACACAGTCTTCATGTTGTTTCAGATACTTTGAACAGACAAATCGCCAAACTGAAATATTTATATCATAGGAGCTACAGGGGTGCCACATGAAGCACAGAAAATACCAGGCCAACTGCAATACTGCAGCACAAAAAAAGCCTGATCTACTCTGGATGGGGTTAACTATCTACTACTTTGTTCAGTAGCTGCGCTCTGGGGTGATAACTTAAGTGGTTGTTGTTGTGTCAGATAAACATGTTTTCACAGGAAAATATATACGATTTTGAGTAACTATGATACCTACAGAGGCCTATGTTTCAAGTCATATTTATAGGTATAACAGGCATTTTCACTGACTGAAATTACCAGTTCACCCTGGTATCTAAGGCATTTTCAGCTATAAGACATTCATGGCTTCTGAGGACCCTCATTGTCAAACTGATAAAATGTACCAAAAGGCAGGGCACGCATGTGGCTGAAGGCATGTGCCCATAGAGGGCATTTCCAGATGCCTGTGGATCCTCCCAAGGGCTGAGCCAGGTATTGCTGTTCTTACGGCATCTTGGAAAGAGGCAAATTTACACCATCTCAGAGCTGAATGCAACACCCAATCTATTAAGAACTTTCACTGACTCTATTAGACACTACATAAAAATCCAGCAAAAGGACAGTGGACAGGGAAGCAGATGGTGAGTTTGGGCTGGGTAGGAAGATCTTGTCAGAAGAGACCTTGCAGGGTGGCAAGAAGGCTGAGAATGCTTTTTGAAGTGTATTGTGATTTGTTGCCAACAACAGCTATGCTGAGAGAGGTGAGAGAAAAAACAGCAAGTGGGCCAGCCTTCAGACAGAGAAGGAAGATATTTGTAAGGTTTCTCATTCATAGAGCCTACATCACACAGCACCTTCATTTTCCATTTAAAGTAACTTTTATTTCTTTGTGAGCTTTACCTTTGCTGCTATATTGGGTTCAAGTGGCAAGGTCTTGGTAGCGAGGTGGGGGCTGCAGGCATGGTCTCTGTAAGAACAATCCGGAAGCTGCCCCATTTTTTATCAGTGTGCCTAGAAAGCTTCTTTTATTAATAAGATTGCCTGGTATAAAAATGCTATGTCCATTTTTTTTTTTTTTTTATATTTTTCTCTCTTTGTATAGGTAAAGCCTCACACTATGGAAAACTGTTGATGGTTGTGTCCTCATTTGTAAAAGATACAGGATTGAAGCATAAGAGTGCGTCTAACCATAACAGGATATACATTTTTTTTTTTTTTTTTCCAAAATGATCTCTAGTACTGTGCTATCTATTTTAGAATGCATCTAACAGAATGTATCTATCTTTATCTAACAGATAAAGTAGCATTCAAAAGAAATGGAAAAATATATAAAGAGAGCTGGTTAATATTCTTTTCTTCTTTTCATTTGCATTTATTAAAAATTCTAAATGTAGGAAAGCATTTCATACTAATTTAATTTGTATTCCATAGGTTTTGTTATGAAAATATACATGACACACTCTCTTAATAGCTCATATATGTATTTAAACTTTGTTCATTACTCTCTAAGTATTTAAACAATGACATGACTGAAACTGGCTTCTTTGTATATTCATTGATTGATATTCGTAAATGAAACCAACTTTACTTTCTCTACAAGGAACAATAAGATTTTTTCCATTTTACCTTCAGTAAAAATCCAGATGTAAAGGCAAAGTCTATATTATTTGTCTTTTTTTCAACAATGATTGCATATTTCAAATTGTTTACAGTGGTATACTGGTATACAGTGCCATGGAATGTGTTCTTCTTATTTCGTAATTAAAATTCAGGAAGTTCAGAGTATGTCCACCAAATATAGATGTTGACATGTTTTTAATTTTTGAATTGACATTCTCAGGAAAAAGGGAGATGAAGCATTCAGTTAAATAGTGGATCAGCTTTTCAGCTGTTACAAGACAGAATAACTTTCCACCAGTTCATATTCTTTGGAAATCTGGCACATTTATCTGAGTAGAAAACCAGGAACATTTAAAATTCATATTGGAATTTGATTTGAAAGGTTATATCTTCATGTAGATCAGCAATTGTGATGGTTCAGTGATACAGCAATGCTGTGAATGAAGAATAATGGGTTGGTAGTCCTGATGGGATCAGAGTAGGGACAGAAAGGTAGGAGTGCATCATCAAAATTTCACAGGTGTGACATCTGACTCAGTGATCTTGAGGAGTGAAAGATGAATCTCTGTATTAGTCCTATCTCACATGGTTTGGGTAGGTAGCAGAGAGCTGCAGGAGTGATGCGTGTAGGAGATGGTGATGATCTCCCCAGTGCCAGTCACAGCTAACTCCTGATAGCTCAGCCCACTAGGCACCAAAACTTCAACCATACTGAGACATACTTGAGAGAGAGTGGTAGCTGCTTGGCACAGGAGACACAGGAGACACAAAAGGAAGGACAAAAAGAGACAGAGGAGGAGACAGGCAAGAATGCATGTGAGGAGACACAAAAAAAGTGGTGTAAGTGGAGACATGGGAAGATATATGAAAAGAGATTACTTGAAGACAAATATGAAGAGGTGCATTTGGAGAAATACTTCATCCCGTGCTCTTGGGATGAAGTGCCCTATAGTGGAGGAGGACCCTTCTGAGCAGGTTGTGTCTTGTGGAGGACCTATGCCAGTGCAAGGACTCTTCTGAGAGGACTGCAACCTATGGAAGACCCTCTGTGGAGACTCTTTTGCACACAACAATCTCCATGCTGATGAGGGGATATACATGGGATTTGGAAATTTTCTTCCCCGTGGTAAAAGATCTGCAAATATCATGATTTGGGAGTATTTTGAAGTTTTTAAAAAAATTGCTTTATGAAGGAAGAGATTAAGATGTGATGTCTGATATGTTCCAGTCTTCCAAGATTAGAAATAAGCAGTCTTCACTTTTGCAACATTAAGTATTTCTTTCCTCATGGGGATAGCTGACTACGATTGTGTGATAAATATTACCTGTTCTGTCATAAAGTACATTCTGTGAGTGGAAAACTCTAGTGTTGGGTAACTTTCAAATAAAAATATTTTTTGTCTGCTGGATTGTTTTTAAAATATTGGCGAATTGGTTGAGACTGTTGAAAGCAATCCCTGGGAGCAGAGTTCAGGCAAAGCCTTACTTCTCAGCGTTCTGCTGAATACTGAAATTTTCATTCCTTGTTTTGAAATGCCAAGTGTTTCAGTGCTCTTCTTAAGTGTGGATTGTGCCAATAATAAAAAAGTGAGTCCTTTGGGGATGGAAAGCTTTTCTAGCCAAAATATACAACAGTATAGATGTTCTTCTCTAAAGAGAGACAGTTGAAAAAGATTGAAGTGTTAAAGATGTGGAAGAAGTTATGGTTTTGTTTTAATAAACCACATTTGCAGTAAACAAATGTGCTTTTCTCATGCTATTATTATTATTATTATTTTTTTTTAGCTTGAGCAAGCCAAGACAAAATTACTCTCAGTAATTGTAATGATCAGATTTTTGATAACCGAATCAAGATGTAGAGTTACATTTCATAGTCACAGCCTTTTTAAAAAAGAAATAATAATAATAACAATAAAAAGATTTCTTAGTGCTTCTAACTAGAAATTAAGAACTAAAAAGATGACAGCTGTGGATCAATTGTTCTACTATTATATCGATGCTAGGGTTAAGAATAATTTTCAGATGCTTGTTTTTTTGGAGGACTACTGGAGATTTGGAGTATTACAGAGATCTAATCTCAGTCTCTCTCAACATTCATATCCTCAGAACGAATCCTTTGAGTGACGTTTATGTTTCACTTTCCTCCTAGATAGATGTTAGTAGCATCTCTTACAGTTTATTGCCAACATCATGTGTAAAGAACTGATCTAAAATTAATAAATTAGGTGTTAGCATATCCAGAAATGTGCAGGGATATATATTTAGTGGAACATAGTTGGCTGTAAGTTTTTTTATGATACAAAGGTGGATATAGCATGTCTGTCATGAATGTAAGTATATCTAGGCATTGTATGGCATAAACAAGAGAAATAACTGTCAAGAAGGAAGTACATATTTTTAATTAAAACTTCTTTTGCCTGACATTAAGTAAAAATAAAGTATCACAAAATAAAGAATTGGGTAGTTATATATATATACATATTTTCCTCAGGAGAAAAAACTCTCTCAATCTATTAATTCCATCAGTAATGATTCCAATTTCCATTTTTTTCATGCTCCAAGTTCTTTTTCCTTCCTGATTGCTGTTTGGTTGTTGCTGTTTGTTTATTTGTTTGTTTATTTTTTGTTTCTAATGGCATGGGATGCAGGGCACCTTTAAAGCTACACATTTTCTGTGTTTGCTGGATGGTGAAGACAAGGTCAGCACTGGGCACTCTGGACATTATTCCTATAGCTGGTGAAATCACACAGGAAAATGAGAGTTTTGGTGTAAAATTTAATGGGAACAGATTGAGAATAAGTCTGTACTCCTGTTCACTCTGCATATGGCCAAGTAAAATGCAAGGATCCAATCTTCAGAGGTACAAAATGTGCGAAGACTCATTAGTCTTTTTCAGTAATGAAATATTGTGCAAAGCAAATTTTAAAATAAATAGTTCTGCTGTCTGTTGAGGGTTTCTTAAAGAAACTGCAGAATAATTATGATACATACAGTTTATTAACTTTGGTTCTATAGAAGAATCAGATCATGGAAAATGTAATAGTGGTGCATAGCCTATGTTCTGAACATATAAAAGTTTAAATCTTTTTCTCATAGAGTCCCTCAGACAAAATTATTCTTATTTGCTGCTGCAATTTATACATAGCACATGCAAACAAAAGTAATCAAACCACTGTGATTTCAAACTACGATATCATACATGTGAGAGTAAGAGCATATATAGTCAAAAGTAGTTAAGTTCTGAAAATCATTATTAGAAAGATTTGATACTAAACAGTGTATATGGGGCTGCTTGAAGTCTATAGTTTATGAGGGTAACAGTAGTGATTCTGTCCAGAAACTAAAAAATGGCTGTAGACAGCAGCCTTAAAATGGTGCTTTAGTCTCTCACAGGACCACTGTGAATGTAGAATCACTGATTAATATTTGCAAAACACTTTGAGATCCTCACATAAAAAGAACGTAGCAGTTCAAAGTATTTATTTTTGCCAGTAGGGAATATTTGTGACTTTGTTTTCAGTGTCCACATATTTTAGGTTCCCATATGTTTCCAGAACTCAATTAGATCTCAGTAGGTATTTCCTGAGAAAATCTTTTAAATGAGTAGAAAAAAATATCGTAAATTTGACTTCTTGTATATAAACCAGGCCTTTCTATCTGTGGTGATGATATTATGCTCTAGCTGTGGTGTCATAAGCAGTTATGGAGAAAAAAGCTGGAGTACAGATTGTCAAGAAATCTTTAGAAACCAATTAAGTAAAGTTTGTCAAATCAAAGAAACCCTAACCTACAGGGAGAGCTAATAGTTTTATTTCAAATACAAAGTTACAGCTTAGTGTAGGGCCTCTGCACCCCATCTAGTTCTTGTTGAAATAACCTACTTAAAAAGTGCCAGGAGTGTTTTGTTTCTCTTTTTAGTTTTGTTTCACTAATATTTTATTTTAGTCAAAATTTTACTTGGCTAACGTGACAATGTATGCGTGTTTAATTTCTCCAGCACTGTAGATATAAACTTTCTCCCAGCTAATATCACAAAATGTAACAAGGAGTTAAGTTGGAGTCACAAAGTCTGCAGTTCGTAACTTGACATCCTGTCTTTGCAGAGTCCACTCTGTAGCTGACACAAAGCTCTATTTAATGTGCTGCCAATCACTCCTAGTCAAGTACAGTACCGTAAATCCTCGAATACTCTTTCAAAATGATTTTGTTTATATCTTTTCCCATTTAATCTGTTTTTCTCTCCCCATACAGTGATGTGTAAATCCAAACAAAATTGCCTGCATTGGCTCAAAAAAAAAAAAAAAAAAAAAAAAAAGCTACCCTTTAAATTGCTTTCAGCATTTCTCATAGAGTTCTTCTAGGAAGAAAACATCAGTTATAAGAGACAAGCTATGAAGTCTGTATGTAAGCTTCAAATAATCAGAAATGTACTATTAAGTATATTTATTTGTTACAGATTTTAAGGACTGAGGTTCACATCATTATAGAAGAGTTTAGCTATAGTTAATAGAATCACTAACTCAGTTGTATTTGATTATTCATCTGATATCTTAGCTGAACTTTTTTTTAGTTGTCCCTTAATGATGGTTCAGCTTTGCCTGTACTTAGTGGCAAAGTGGGTTATTCACTTGATTCAGTCTTTATCAAACCCATCTCTCCTTCTGATCCCTCCCTCATTATTTTGTGATCTTTAATATAGTATTTTTCTTGACCTATCATCTTCAACTATTCTGTGCCTTCAAACTCTCAGCTTTCTTCTCCCTGTCTTTTCTTCCTGTTTTGTTGTTGTTGTTGTTTTGTTTAGTTTTGTTTTTCCCAACAATGTCAATTAGGCTTTTCTTCACTTTATGGTTTTGTTTTGTTTTGTTTTTCCCTTCTCCAGGCCTGTCCCGTCAGCAGCAGTTGCATTGTCTACATCTCAGGATCCTGCTCTCAGCAAAAAGTGAAGCTCTGGAATTATCACTTTCTTCACCTTGTATTCAATCTCCTGTTCCTCAGTTCGGTATTCATCCTAGATGAACAACTTTTACCCAGACTAGCTGAACCCTACATAGACAAGTTGAACTGCCATGGCACTATTCTTCATACATTTTCATTCCTTTTGCTTCCACTTGTTTTCTTCTCACAGTACCCAGGACACAGTAAGTACAGTATCTTATATTCTTTCTCTCTCCCATTGGTTCCATTACATCCACTCTAATGGATGTATTCTCCCTCTTTCCCTTCCCCAATGACATTTTACAGTATAGTACCCCACAGTGTAGTGCTGTTGAGCCAAAACCCTCATCTGATTCACTAAATACATTCTCTAATCTGCAGCATTATATATTCACAGATCTATAATTTTATCTTGATAGAGCTAGTTCATTTTCTTTGTGCAAGCTTCTTTTCCCTTGTGATTGGTCCTCCACACATTGACTAAACAGTGTTTATTATCTCCTAGAGATTTCTGAGGGTGCCATTGAGCCCCTTTTCAGTGGCAGTAGTGGTAGCTGAGGCAAGGGCCTGCCTCTCTCTGTGATAATATTTGTTCCTTGTTTCTCATCATCCAAGAGATTTGACATCCTGTGGGTTGCATCCCAGTGAGGAAGGGAAATAGACGGAAATAACAAACACAGGAGCTGATGTGAATGCTAGCATTCCTTCTAATATGACTTTTCTCACCCACAGACTCTAAATCAAAAAACTTCTATGCAATATGTTTTTTTCAAGCAAACACTGTTTCCTTCTGACCAAAATTAATATTGTCCTACCTCTCTGATCTCTTCTTGTCAATTACCACCTTCTAGCTCCAGGTCAACCCATCAAGGATGAAATTCTAAAATTTTGTTTCCTTCTGTGATAAACCTCGAAATTTTTTCTTTTTTTTTTTTTTTTTTTCCTCCCCTGCAGTGGAAAGGAGCTGTGCCTACCCTGTGGGAGAAGTGTTCACAGTCAAAACTTTTGTTTTAAGAATTTGAAATAACTGTGTTAATGCTCTTTACTATGTTATTCCTCACAATCCTCTGTAAAACAATTCAGTATCCTTATATTCTCAACAACAACAACAAAAAATCAGTATATTTAGATTTATCATAAAATTCTGTTTTCATAGAATGCTGTTGGAGGACACAGTAATTCATCCATATTGTCCCCTTGCTTTCTTATGAAATGTCAGCTGTGTGTTTTTACCCATTCTCTCATATTGTAGTGGGTCCATATATTTACTGGGGCATGAACTGTCTTTCTGTTTTGTGTTTGTATAATGACTAACCATAGGTGTGTGGGCAACAAATTGCGTGCAGATATGATAATGGTGATGGCAACAACGAAAGAAGTAACAATGTCACCTAATACCAGCTGATTTTGGAACCGGTTCTAGCTCATGCTGCTAATCATGCTTCTGACACGTAAGAGCTGTATGAGTTGCCAAACACATGTATAAACAAACAGCACTTTTGCAGACAGAATTTGTACCCTGGATGTTTCTCTAACAAGTCAGAATCTGACAAAAGTATTTTTGTCCATGAGGACAGAGTGGTGAGATTCCTCAGCAAGTGGTAGTATTGGTGCTGAAGTGATAGGCTTTTGATTGGCAGTGGAAATGTCAACAAATTTTCCATTTCCAGGTGCTTTCATGACATACAGCTAAATGAAGCTGTATATGAAGCTATAATGATTAGACACATAATAGACATGTCATCTTGCTGGATGAAAAACAGCAAGAAGATGAACGATGCATTGAATTTGATTAGTATAAAAATTGCTTAGGGACTGCCATGCCATGCAGCAATTCTTCAGCGATATGACTGCACCTGATTGAAGTACTTTTGATTGGTTGAATGGGAGGTTGGGGGAGAAGGGAATTAATGTATTCTTTGATCAGGTGAAAAGAGATCTTTGAAATTACCCAAAATTCATTAATAAAGTGATTTAAGATATTAGTCTTAAAATGTTGCCATTCACAATGAGAAATTCACCTACTTAGATAGTGTACCTGCTAAAATTGTATTAGCATTTGATATGTAAATAATATAATGATAAAAATATTGAATTTCACCAGCTATTATAAGAATAGATATAAGTAGAAAAGTAGAGTATAAAAGAATAAATAAATATGAAGTGCAACATTATTGTAGGTCTATAATGCTCATTTTTTCCCTAGCTCTTTTTAGACAATAGTAAAAGTGTTATGTGAAGTTTTTGTTTTGGTTGTTGTTTTTGTTTTGTTTTTAATCATAGAATCATGAAGCAGCTTAGGTTTGAAGGGACCTTAAAAATCATCTAGTTCCAACCTCTCTGCCATGGGCAGGGACACCTCTCACTAGACCCTGTTGCTCAAAGCCCCATACAAGCTGGTCTTGAACTCCTCCAGGAATGAGCTTCCATAACCTCTCTGGGCAACCTGTTCCAGTAGCTCACCACACTCTTGAGTAAAGAATATCTTCCTAACAACTAATATAAATCTCATCTCTTTCAGTTTAAAACCATTAAACCACCTTGTTCTATCATTATCTACACGAGTAAAGAGTCCTCTATCCTTTAATGATCAGCATCCTTAAAGACCCCTTCAAGTACTGAATGGCTGCAGTGAGGTCTCCCTGTAGCCTTCTCTTCTTTAGGTTGAACAGCCCCAGCGCTCTCAGCCGCTCTTCATAGGAGAGGTACTCCAGCCCTCTGATCAACTTTGTGGGCCTCCTCTGGACTTGCTTTAACAGATAAACATCCTTCTTGTGCTGGGGGACCCCAGACCTGGAGGCAGCACTCTAAGTGAGGCCTCACAAGGGGGGACGATCTGCTGGCCACCCCTCTGTTGATGCAGTCCAGAATGGCTTTCTGGGCTGCATGTGCAAAAGGATGTGCAAAACATTCAGTCAACACTGGAGAACTGGAGCTTATAGAGGGCTGTGGATGAAAAAGTAGAAATGATTGTCATCAGCTTCTTCATGAGGGGGAGTGGAGAGGCAGGCACTGATCTCTTCTCTCTGGTGACCAGAGATAGGACCAGAGGGAATGGTGCCAAGCTTCAACAGGGGAGGTTCAAATTGGATATTAGGAAGAGGTTCTTCACCAAGAGGACTGTTGTGCATTGGAACAGGATCCTCAGGTACGTAGTCATGGCACCAAGCCTTTCAGAGTTTAAGAAACATTTGGACTATGCTCTCAGTCATATGGTCTGAATTTTTGGGTAGACCTGTGTGGAGCCAAGAGTTGGACTCGATGTTCCTTGTGGGTCCCCTCCAACTTGTGATATTCTATGATTCTATGATTTGTATTGAGAGCCACTGCATAATGCCATTCTTCAGGTTACATTGACTTAATTTTTTGTTCTTCTAATTTCAAAATGCTGCAGGAAAAAGTTGTACATGAGATACTGAGATTTTTTGTTTCTGATATTGATTGTACCTATGTTTTCTTACTGGTCAAATGAGTACAGGGAGATGTTAGTTTATCTTTACTGTTAGGTAATAATTCCTCAATGCTACATTCCTGTCAATCCAGTTTCCAGAAAAGAGAAAAAATTAAAATATTTCAAAAACATTAGACTTCATAAACTGCACAAAAACAAACAAACAAACAAACAAACAAAAACTCAGGAAGGGCAGAGATCCAGTTCTCACCTTGATTATTTGTTGTTTTCAGTGGACTGGATTTCTATTCATTCATTCATTCCTATATACATCTAAGAGCTACAGAATGTTTCTGTTAGAAAACAATTTTGGTTCCAATGACAACTTCGGACAGCAAGAACAATTACAGTTGCATTAAAGAGCCTTGCTTCTGACCACTTAAACTGAAATAGATGGTTTCAGAAGTAGACTTTCCTAGCCAGATTTAGAGGTCAGCAGTCTAAAGGGTTGAGATAATTCTCTTCTAGGTGACAGAGAGATGTCAGCCAGTCACTAGTTAGATGTGGTTTCTAGTAACAGCAGTAATAATACTCTTAGCTCTTCATCTCTTCTTCTCTCTTTTTTCTTCCCTGCAAATATAAATGCAATTGTTCAGTGACAATAATGAGCAACATTAATGGATGAGTCAATAGTAAGTTAAATTTTTGTGTCTTACAAACTTAGTAGTTTTGAACCATTTAAAAGAGAGAGAATCTTTGTGTTCCAGTGAGATATGAAGCAACTGCTTGTAGCACATCCCCAGATAGTGAACTTGAAATTATGACATTTTTCTGCTCGGAAGGATTTACCTGACACTGCTTTGTAATGATTTTTTTTTTTTTTTTTTTTTTTTAATCACCATACCAAACTTATCACAACACAATTTTGCATCCATATAGCACACATTTAATGCATCACTTTGGACTTTCTCATAGAATTCATATAATTGCTTATAAAGTTATTAATTTAGTGAATGCCTCCTTTGTTCTCTTCATCAGTGTTCTCCAAAATACCCCTTTCCAGTCTTGTGTATTTTGGGGATGTGTCTTGTTCTGGTTTGTCACATTGTATTTTGATTTTAAAACTTTAATATTTTTTTCATTTGTATTTTTCTGTTCAAAATTATTTGTTTAACAATATAATGTTACAATAGGATAAAAAATATAATTTATATATATAAAAGCATATACTTTTCTAAATTTGATAACGTTTTAAACTTCAAATACAGAGAAGCATGTTAATGTCAAATACATATTTTATAGAATTTATTTATTCTTTCATAATGTATCAGCAAGCCAGTTTTATGTGCTCTAGAACCATATAGTTGGAAAAAGGACCTCAAAAAGAGTGCATTTTTAACAATTTTAAATAAAAGACTTTGCTTGTCCAGCTCTTCATGTGAACCCAAATTAGCATTCTGTGTTCAGCTTGAGCTTGGATAGATTTGAAGCCTTTCATGTCTAAAACTGCATGATCAAGGGCAAAATCTTTTGCTAGCACTGGAATCTGGAGGGGGAAACAAGACACACACATGGTTTTATCACTGTGTGTTTTACTGCAGAGACCAAGAAAAAAAATCTCTATCGTGTTTTATTTAATTAAAGCACACTGCCCCCTTTTGAATTTATTTTTAACAGAAAAATAAATCCTTCTTCATTAAGGATGTAGAGACCTATGGCATATAGTCTTTTGCCACAGACTTTAAGTATACTTTAAACAGCTTACAAGTGACAGATCCTATATAAAATAATTTGATAGTTCCATCATTAATTCTGTTGCAGAGACCATGTCTGACTAGGAAACATGCCTGAATATCATCCATTAAGAAATATTGTCTCCTGATTAGCCTGGATTTTCACCAGCAGTCAAAGTCAAGGAATTACAGTGCAACACAATTGCATCTTTGTTTAGTTTCACCCAGTGCTTCTCATTTTTGAAATAATTCACTGAAATTTGGTATGAAGACAGAAGAATGATCTGTTTATTAAATACATCCACTCTCATCTACCAAAAATTACACATGCATTTGGCCTGAGGCTAAAGAAATTTGGTCAGGAATACTTTATAAGTTAAATTTGAATTTATAAATCACTGTGCCTATGCTGAATTCAGGTGAAATGGAAAAACTAAAGATTAATAATAATAATAATAATAATAAAAGAGAGAGAGTAGAAAGAAAGACAAATATAGGGCAGAATTGGGAAGAGAAAAAAAAATGTGGAGAGACCCAATATGACAGCAAAGGAAGAAAGAGTGAAAAGTCACAATTTTTATTATATGCACTGTGGAAAGCAACTTCTATAGTCTGTGTGTGAGTGCTTTTGTGTACATACACATATGAAAGAAGTGAGGTACTTCTGTCTTAATAATTACCTATAAAATATTTATCTTTATGTAAAAACAAAATTAAATAATTACAATGACAAAAAACAACCTGAGGCATCCATATGTAGAGAATAAATTTGCACAGGCATTTCAGAGTTACATTAGAAGGAAAAAGAAAGCTTCAGTAACATAATTTTAAGAATACAAAATATTTTTTTCAGATGTTTCAGGAGGTACACATTAGGTCATTCACATTTTAATACAGAGAAATGTTTTTTAGCAATTGTAATAAAATTTAACAAGGTTTTTAACAATTCCTGATTTTTCTGCTGGCATATGTCAAGTATTGAAGAAAATAGAGGTTAAAATTTCAAGGCTTTTTTTTTTTTTTGATCAAATATTAAAAAAAAACTTACTTGAAAGAAGTCACTTGGATTTTAGCCTTTGATTTTGATTCTTTTTAAACTATTTGTAAATTGACCATTGTTGAGTTAAGTAGTTATGTCTGCAGAAAGCTGATTGTAGCATCACTGTTTGACAGAAGAAGAAAAAAGTATTTTTTTGCATTCTTCAAGCAATTAAAACAGAAACTTATTAATAACACTTTTAATCCTCCCAAACAGAAACAGCTTAACATGTCCATTAGGACTAATTCTGAATATGCAGTATCATTCACATTTTAAGTAAGAAAATTAATTTCAAAATAAGAATTTTAAATAATAAATGTGCGTAAACTAAAATATGTATTTATAAAAATATTTCATATGAATTATTCACTAGGAATAGGCTCCACAAAGCTGGTTAGACAGTTTGCAAGTGTCTGACTGTTTCAAGGCAAGTCTATAGACCCCAGCTACAACCCTCATAGTGTCAGCATCCACAGACATTGTGATTTTTCATCTATCATCTATAGAAAAGTTCACAACAACTGTGAACTTTGCACAGGTCATTTTTTATAATAGCTATTTCATAGTTCTGACCTGGTCTTTCCACTTTCAGACCTTCATATTTGAGAAAGAACTGTGGGTGAAGAGGGGACCTATGCTCCCGCATGAAGTTGTATTGACTTTAGTGGAACTCAACACAATCTCAGTATCACCATGGGTCTAATTGCAGGTGCACTGTAGATAAGAGCAAATACTAAAACAGGTTGTTCTGTAGAGTTATGCTTTAGAACCTGCTTATTTAAAGATTTACACCCTTTCTTCCTTCCTTATGTCATAAGAGCTGTACAACAATCTCCTATTTAGATAAGGAAAATACTTAAAAACAAACAAACAACAACAATAACACAAAACCCACAAGTCAATGGAATTGCTACATATAGGGTCTTGGAAAGAAAACAAAGTTTGGAGGCAGGCAGACTGCTCTTCTGGGAGATATGGAGGTTGATTTAGTTGCACTTGTCACCTTTGCTTTCTCTTTCTTTCAAAATGAATACAGTTTTTTTGTTGTTTTTTAAGTTTTCTATTTTTCATGGCTGTGCATTTTTATTGTGATCATCATTTGTAAAAAAATATATATTAGAGAAATTGTGATATTGCATATAAAGGCTGTGATTTTTAAAGACCTTACCAATCATACACAGCATCTGATAGAAAGTTATTGCTCTTTGGGGGATGTCTAAGCGGAGACTAATCAGAAGGAAGAGCATGGGTAAACGTTGCTCATTCTTTTGCTCTGTAAACCTTGAAATGTCTTCAGTGTTTAACTCTGTAAAGTGCTGTTTAGGAAAAGGCCAGCTTAGAGACTGGAAATGTTTATACTTGAGAAGCTGTGAACTAAGGTGCTAACCTCACCTTAATAAGATCCTTCATAAATCTAATTTCCACAAATCAGAAATAAACTGCACGTATCCAGAAATTGCAGGTGTCCAGGAGCACTCTAATGCAGGATGGGATTAATAGAATCATAGATTAGTTTGGGCTGGAAGAGACCTATCTATTTCTAACCCACCTGACATTAGCAGGGATACATTCCACTAGATCAAGTTGCCCAAAGCCCTCTGATTCACCTCCACTCCTCTGTTCATTAACTTGTATCCAGTTTTTAGATGTTTGTATCTCTATATATAGCATTGTAAAGGTGAAAGACAGATGAGGATTTAGTTTAGATCTGTAAATTTGTTATGCTTGTTTTTGTCAGTTTCTTGATGAAACTGGTGGAAGACAAGACAGTAGACTACTCCACTGATTATTGACATGTTTCTACGTGGTACAGTGGGATGCATTTCTTATTACACAGTTTGAGCATCTTTTCTTTTAGTTAATCTGCCAAGATCCTAGTGATGAACCATCTTTGAATGAAAGCTTTATCAGATGAAGAGTGACACTTGTATATTTTTGTCTTTGGAGTCTTACCCTCATTTCTCACATTTGATACATATACATGATTTTTTTTGGCTGGCTGCATCCATGGCCATCTGTTGTGGTGGCATTATGCCCAGCATTCACAAGTTGGTCAGATAGTTCAGCGTGAAATAGATGGCAATAATTCCAGAGGAACAGTCTCTCAAACACTGGAATTCCTCCCTCTGGATGAGAAACTGAAGTATTAGCATTTCAGGGGTCATTACAATGGTTGTAGCCTTTAGCTTTTGTGTGCCACAAAACTGAAAATAGGAGAAAAGGAGATATAAGCTTTCCTGCTCTCTGTGATACTGCGCCCAAAGATCCTTGGAAAAAAAAAAAAAAAAAAAAAAAAAAAGATCCTGTGATCATCATGAAGACTCATATTTTCACATAACAAGAAAAATATTTGTAGACCTTGTTTGCGAACAACATATGTATGATCTACAACTGTCAATTATACCTCAGCATTATGTATCACCGCAGAGGTACAATCCAACATGAGACCTACAACAGGGTTACAGCAGGTTACAGGTTGTGATGTTTGCAGTTGTAATTTGTCAGAATAACACATTTTATTTGAGCAAAAATAAGTGTATCTTTGATTATTCATAAATGGTGTGAATCCTCAGCTGCAAGAAATGAACACATACAGAAACAGTATATCTGTCAGGTATTGATACTACACAGGTTTATATCCTTTTCTATATGGCTGCTTAAAATGTTGGGACAATATCATGTCCCATCAGTTTGAATTCTGAGGCAGTTACAGAGGTATTTGAAAAGGAAATTTTTATTTTGTTGAATGCTGAGGTGAAAAGCATGTGAAAAATAATGCTCTTATTATTAGAATCATAGAATCATAGAAATCCTGAGTTGGAAGGGACCCATAAGGATCATCGAGTCCAGCTCCTGGCACCACACAGGTCTACCCAAAATTTTAGACTATGTGACCAATGCACAGTCCAAACGCTTCTTAAATTCTGACAGGTTTGGTGCAGTGACTACTTCCCTGGGGACCCTGATCCAGTGTGCGACCACCCTCCCAGTGAAGAACCTCTTCCTGATGTATTTTTATGGTATATACATTCCTTGCCATTTTTTAATTATTATTATTATTTTTTAATTCTATGTTCAGATCACTGCAAATATTTGTAAATACAACATTGGACTGACTATGTAGTTTTATTGAATCATAGATTTTAGGAAAAGGAAGATCTATACTAATTGACTAATCCTCTTGTATAACACAGGACTAAATGATTCCTGTTTCAAGACACTGCTTGAAATTTTGCTTGAAGTACCTCCTGCCCTTTTAATATATAAAAATTATGAAATATTAATGTGTCTAGCTTTCTAAGTTCTGTAACAGGATTATGTATTGATGTGTGAAAAAGGGGAAAATAAACTTTTGAGACCTCCTACACAGTACGGAAAGATAGAAATCAAGCAATTTGATAAAATTACACAAACGAAAATGCCATGCAACAATACAATACTTACACAGGGTTATAGGTAGAGCAGAGTTTGTTCTTGCAGAACAAACATCAGAGGTAATCTGCATCTGCAGAAGGCTCCTTGCTTTTCTATTATTATGTTGTGTACTCTATTATCTCCAAATTGCCATCAAAAGAAGAGCAAAGATAAAAGATGCAGATGATGCGCTATTTTGTTTCACAGTTGCAAGTGCAGGAGTGAAGACCTGGACTTTATAATATGAAAGATGATGAGGCATATCACAGCCCTAATCAAGGATGTAGAGATCACATGACACAAAACTCCACAAGTCCTCACGTTTTGGCTAAACAATTTTAATTCTGTTAATTTTGTTTTCTGCTCATCTACAACACTGAAAAAAAAAATAAATTAAAATCACTTACAAAAACTAGTTCTTCCCAAAATTGCAATGACTTACTCGATGAAGGCTAATATATGTACATTTTTCCAATTAAATTATTCTACAAGAAACATGAATTGAGAAAATTCTGAATTGAGAAAAGGAAATTCTTAGGGAATACTCCCTTTTCCACTGATAATGTTCTTGATCACTGTTGTAGTGTTTGTGCTAGTCAGGTTCATATCAACAGATTACTGGGCTCTGGGCAAATAAGGAAATGTACCCATTCGTTTGACTGGTACTTCCAAAGGAAAACATTGTAAATCTCAACAGAAAACTTAAAGGCTCATATCATTCATTAAATCTTCACTGAAGTAACACATGACAGTTAAAAGCCAAATTAATTCAGTAATTACACAAAAACTTTCTTTAGTTGATATTTTTTGTATATTTCAAACTGGATCCTTGTTGTGTTTTGTTACAGCTACATATAGCTAAAGTTTTCATAGTATAGAGAGATTCCTAAATTCTTTGCATATTTAAATATCACATTAATTCACAAAACCCTGTCAACACGAGCATAGAAGTATATACTTTTTTCTAGGGGCTGCTACTTTAATTTCCATGGAACAAATCACTGTAGTTAGGGACAATGGAATGACCCTATAGATATAGATATAGACTTTCCAACTCCCACATTTATGCCTAAAGTACAGGACAATATTATATCCACATAAGTAATCTTCATTTGACTGAATCGACAGAGAAATATTGTTTAAATATGGCAACAGATAAATTATTTTGTATCTGATACATACCTGTATGATGTTTTAAAATAATACTAACAGGAATTATTTTGAAATTACAGTATTACAAGTACGGCCTGCAAAAATATTTACCATGGGAGGAGAACTTTATTAAATTAAAAAATAAAATAAAATGTTCTTATTTAGATGGGACTACTTCATTGTAAACAATGCTTTTCATCAGAAAAGAAACAGGTTTACAGGTCAGGCTGAGATTCATAAAATGAACTAAAAACTGCCATGTTTAAAGTTAAGAAAGAATAAGGAAAGTGTCAGTGAATGAGAGGAGACCAGACATAATAGATTTGACTGTGAGTAGAGAAAGTAGCCTTACAGACTGTCACACTGAACTCTAACCGACATTTAAAACACAATAGGGTGAAAAGGACCTCTTTTCTGTTCTGGAAAATATGTAAGGATAAAGTGTTTTCAGGTGATGAAAAAGCTCTTTGAATGGGCAAGAATGTTCTTTTCCTCTCATGCTTCGAGTACATTACCATGTTTGAGGCTAATATTCATAAGAGATGAGAAAACAGATTTGTTCAATAAAAGGGATTAAATAAATATCATTCTGTTTTGGTGTTTCAAGTAGTTGGTGATCAAGGTCAGAAGACTAGGATATACAGAAAGATTTGTTTGTAAAAATAAAAGAATTTTAAAACTTAATTTAAAAATTTAAAAATACCTGGTCTTGGTCAAATGGCATAAACAAAGTTGTTCTCACCCAGCAAACCAAGTAATCCTCAGAGATATGAGGGAAGTAATGGAACCTCTTGTTAAAACAAAAGAATAAGGTTGTATCTTTTTTTTTTCTTTTTTTTTTTTTTTTCTTTCCATGATTCCAGTTCAGCTCCAGGCGTCATTTGTACTCATAATGAAGGATTTTATGCAAAACAGTTAAAATTAGTCAAAATGTCATGTTGTTAATCAAAATTATATTCTGTTTTAATGCTTCAGTATCATCTATCATTTTAGATCTACTGCCACATCCCCCATGCTTCCTGAAAACATCCCCAACTTCCTCCTTCACCCTCCCCCTCCAAAAAAAAAAAAAAAAAAAAAAAAAAAAAGAAGGAAAGAAAAAAAGAGAGATTATAAGAGTGGTGTTTCTATTTTGGAAAAGCTCATTTCATAAGCATTCCTTAAACTACATGTTTAACTGTTTTTTAAAAACTATGGCTTATTTCCTTAAAAAATAGGTGAAAAGATATCACAGCATATCCTATGATTTGACAGAGGCCAACTCTGGGCAGCAAAGAGTTTCCTCTTCCATTTTTTTTTTTTTTTTTAATTTATTTAAGCTCATAAATCAATGTATTTTAAAGTTTCACAGCAAATGTATTTTTGTGTGGAAGAACTGGAGATTCATAAACATTTGTCTTTTCTAATATAATACTCTTTATGTAGTAAACTTCAGAGAATTCAAATCCAAAGCTGTCGCAGTGACTTCAAAGCTTTAGATGGAAAACTGAAAGTATGACAAGTAAGGGGGGAGAGGGAAGAGAAGAGGGTGAAACGTTTCTGTAATTAACTGCTTTTAACAAAAATTAGATTACTATTTGAAAGTATTTTTACTGTGCTTATTTAAGTTACTAATGGCTCATTCAATCAAAAGTGGGATTCTGTACATTCATGCCTTCTACCTTCGCTGGTCATACCAGTTTGTACAAGCTAGCTCTCAATCTGCCATTTATTTGTTTATTTATTGTCAATTGTAATGACTCATCTATTCAGAATATGATCATGAAGAAAATATGCTACATTAACATATCACTGTGCAGAGATACACAGGGTTCTCAGAATTCTCTCCCATCTGACTTGTAATGTAAAAATGCCTACTACCTCAGCTGGTGTAAGTCATTGTATGCATTGAATATTAGTTCTAATACTCTACACTAGAGAATGGTGAAGAGAAGCATTATTTCCTTGAGAAAATGTTTCATTCTGAATGCCAAAGTAGTGAAGGCTTCAGAAATTATGTGATGAACCCAGGGATATTGAGCACTCAGTATTGAATAAAGCTTCTGATTAAGGGAGATATCCAACTGACACACAAGTTTTCAGCTTTACATATACATATAGTTCTAAAGAAGTGATTGGTTCAGCTGTGTTTTCATAAGACTGAAGAGCTATGAGTCTGGAGGGAGTATGATTCCAACTCCTCAAGAAAAAAAAAAAGGATAAAGATACATATTCAAATATCAATCATTATGTATCAGCACTAGTTTCCATCTCATCTATTTTCTGAGTATCTGAAAAATCAAATGAGAATATTTCAAGGTCTTTCTGCACAATCCTAACAAGTGATATTGAGATTTCATTTTTTAATTTAACCCTGAGACAATTTTCTTTCAATTTTATTTCACTCCAGAATACTGTTACTACAGTCAAAATTTTAAACACAGGGAGATAAATTACAGTGGGGTATGTGTGGTTTTTTTATATTGCTGCACTGAAGATGGTGTGTCTCAGATCAGCTATACTAAGCCTTAGAAAGAGCTTGGTTAATGAGACTATTAAAATATTTGCCTCCTTTTGATTTTTAATCTTGAGAAAACAAAACCAATCGCTAATGAAAATTGTCACCTTCCTATTTCCAGAATACATTAAGTTTCTTCTATAACACCTTCGAATGCAAAGGCATCTCATTTTGCCTCACTGCTCTTAAAAAGTCCATTCATGTGGGCTAGCATAAGCCTTTATTATATTTCTCCCCTCATCTATTCTTCAGTTAATAAAACCGTAGGTGGTAATCCACAGTGTTTGTGTCCCATTTCTGTGTACAATATGTGTGCAACTGTAGTGGTGCAGGGAACAGTCAATGGACATTAAGTATGTTAAACAAGAAGCATTGTACCCTCAAGCATGAACCACAGATTCCCACAGAAATTCTCTAAATCAAGCATTGAGTAGATTTTTTTCTTCCTGGCTATTTTGTTATCTCTGTTGTAAGACTCTTGTTTTTTTGGCGGTTCTGAACAGATATTGTGATAGACACCATGGTAAACAGCTCTCTTATTGTATTTTGTACTAGGATATTGAACATTTTCCTGAGCAAAGTGCAATGTGATGCCAAGTATTTCCATCCCCTGCAGCTTCTTACAAAGGGAACCAGTCCACAGCTTGCTAATAGAGATGGAGGAGCTCTTCCTTGTAAGCTTTCAAAATAATCCATTTTAAAGGACTGTTTCAGCATAATAAATGCTTGGTGACTTGAAATCCCAGTGGGTTTTGAAGAAACAAATACTGTACTGTATATGTGGAATCTGTTCAATTTCAGCCTTGCGCTTGAAGTACAGTAGATGTGTCCTTGCACTGATAATAACAGCCTTTTCAGGTATAAAAGAAGTTATTTCTAGTTAGAAATAGGAAGCAGAATTAGCTGTGATAAAATATTTCTCTATACATAGCATGTTTTATACAGTTGCAATAACTTGATCTATCAAGCATATCTACTCCATAGATATAGTTGTATGATATCCATAGTAAAAAAATTGCAGAACAAATGGCCATGAATTAAAGAAACATTATACTTCTTTATGTTTATGTTGTTTAAATATTGAAACTGTGGTTGAAGTTTAATGGTTTAATGGCTCTGTGTGGGGCTCCATTTATTTTGTTTTTTTTTTTTTTTTTTCCTCTCTATCTTTGTTAGGTTAATTCAGCTTCAATAACAAGCCTTTTCTGTCCTGCTACCAAATACCTCCAAATGTACAGCAAGGGAAACTGGCATTTCAAATTAAGGGGAACAGTGAACCAAAACAAGAACACAATAAAAGAAAGAGCAGGGTGATACATGTAAATGATGTACTCACTGGGAACTAACAGTGGTAGCTTGCAGTGAAGGGATTTAGCTCTCTGTTAATTCAACTGATAGGAAGACAGGCATATTTGGGAAGAGGTTTGGCCAGGTTCCTTTACTTCAGAAAAGCTTTAGTGTTTACATCATCAGGGGGCTTTGGAATTAAAAAACAAAACAAAACAAAAAAAAAACAACAAACCAAAACAAACAAAAAAAAACTTGGTACTGTAGCTAGCCTGCTAGCCTGGTAAAAAAAAAAAAAAAAAAAAAAAATTCACATTTATATGATAGAGAGAGTCTATGTCCAAATTCACATTTTAATAACAAACATCTATTTGGTGCAGTCACTTGTGTAATTTAATTTTAGCAGAATAAAGAGTAAAGCTATCTTTCTTTGTAATACTGCTACAAGTGGTCTTGTACTGTTCCTTTAGGAGTCCAGCAGCACAGATTTCGGGCAAAAAAGTCTGACCAACGGGGATGTATTTTTTGGCCTGCTTACTGTATGTGTGTTTCTTCAGCATAGTAACTGCTTATGGTACCCTACTGGAGAGGATTAAGATGTTTTATATTCTATGTATGCATTGGAGAGGATGTGTTTTACCTAATCTTATTTAGCCACCATGCAGACAGCTTTGAGGATTTTTTTTTTTTTTTTTTTTTTTTTTAATCCCAGTATCCTTTAAAACCTGCAGATCTTTGGAAAGGGAAGGTATTTCCATTTCTTTCGTTTGCTTTTCAAAAGTGCAGAGCTTGGCCTTTATCTTGAGGACCAAAGAAGAAAATACTAAGCAAGGCACTCCAGTTTACAGGCTTGGTACTTGTTAAATGTTTTGGGCAACTAAAAATAGGTGGGAAAGACTGAACCACTCTCAGAAATTTGTGTTCACTTTGTGTATGAATGCATAATAATATGTTCTCAAGCTCTTTGATGCTACTTGGATAAAATATAGGTCTAAAGATCCAGTGTCCTTCCTCCAAAGTATAGCAGATGCTCATCGCTTTGTCTTCAGGTAGTCACACTTGGCTTTTTTTTCAAAGCAATGTGCCAATGTTGAAGGAATGTCTGCTTTATTTATTTATTTATTTATTTTTGCTAGGTACTGTATACATGCACAGGTAGAAAGGAAGAAAACTTGAGATTTCTTTCAGAAGTGGAAGTCTGTTGTCAAAGTCTAAGATCTTTTAAAAATCTTCAAATGCACCACAACCATTTGAGAAAGGGAAGAAATGTAGGAATGCCCTACATTGAGAGATATCAGGGTAACAGAATTGCATATCAGATATGCAAAGATATCAGGTTTGAGAGATATCAGGGTAACAAAATTGCAAGTTTGGAGGGATGCTAGAAGGCTATAGATGCACTAAGAAAGACAATGTGATTATTTGAAAGCAAAAAGTTAACTAGTTTGTTTCACGTTTCTTCAACGTTGCTACTACCAAAGTATATTTTTTATTATTCTCATACTAGGTTCTCGCATCTGTACTCCTTCCTTGTAACATGCTTCCACATTTTTATGATCCTTATATTCCTCACTAAAGATACTGCCAATCTTTGTCTGGAAGATGTGCATATAGATGTACTTCATATATTCATAATAAAGATAATACATTTTTAATTACAGTGTGGTGAGTCTGCAGGCAAATGTCCAGGGTTCTAGGCAAATGACTGTTCCCAGATCTGAGGTTAGGCTATGTGGACAGGATAGTAGAAATTGCTGGACATGAGAACTTAGTGGACATTACATTCTTGTTTAAGGTGGCTTATCAGCAAGTGGTACACTCTGGGGAACGTTTATATACTGGAAATATTGAAATAGAAGAAATCCACAGCTTGTTATGAAAGGATGGCTTGTCTTTTAGCAGAATCCTAAACTAAAGCTGCTGAAGTGGGTTAAAGAGAAAGGCCTTACTCTATGTGCATTGTCCTGAAGTCTGTAACTTCTCAGGGGGCTTCTTTTTGACTTATCAGATATGCAATAGAAGCCCAGATGCTATTCTAGTTTAAGTAAGGTTTATTTCATCTGAGAAAGTACAGATGAGACTGTTTATTTAACTGCTAGCTAATTTCATGAAAGTTCTCTTACTACAAAGTCTTTCACCTCTACTTTTTATCTAAACACTGGAAAACATAAACTTTAGGAAAAGATTAATTCAAGAGCCAAAAATTTACTTAACAGGAAATCACTGAAATCCCACATAGATTAAGACTGACACTGTGCCATGCAGTTACAGCATGAAAGTTGCAATAGGAGTCACTGCATATTAGCGTATCACTGAAAAATTTTCACAGAATTTCATTCATTCACAAAATGAGTGAATGAAGAAGGGAAGCTCCAAGTATCAAAAATAGATTAACAAAGTAATGGAAGGAAAACAATCAATAAGTCCTTTTGCTTCAGAAATGAGGATACAGACAGAAAGAAAGAGGAAGTTAGGGATGGAAATGACTCTTTAGATCAGTAAATCCAGTTCTATGATATCACAGTAATGTCCTAAATTCTCCCTCATAATGGGTTTAAACTCAATACTTTTTGGTTAATTACTAGAAACTTTTCACTATCATGCTAAGTGAGGTGGTCAAATACTGAAGATTGCCCAGAGAGCCTGTGGTGTATCCATCCTCTGAGCGATTCAGAACCCTACTAGACATAGTCCAGGGCAAAGTGCTTAAACTGACCCTGTCTGAGTACTTGCATTGGACTGTATGATCTCAGAAGGCATCTTGCAACCTCAATAGTTCTTTGATTCTTTGATTAAAAGTTTTTATGCTTTTTGTTTCTCATTACTCCAACCATCCCCAAATATTGCCAACTCAGATAAGTTGTTGTTTTGTGGTTCCTTTGCTCAAATTATTCTGAAGTCTATTGACTGTTGTGTCAGGAGCAACACAACAATTATTTCTTCCATTCTACACTGGGGAGGTCAAAGTCTTCCAAAATCTTCCAAGTCTTCCAGGGATGATGCAGACTGAAATTGGTGAAATAGTGAAATTAATGACACCATTGTTCTTACATTTCTTTAAGGAATTACCACAGGAAGGCATACATATGTTTTTAATGAGTTATTATTAGGACACAAATTCCTCCAATATTACCATGATCTCCTAAGTTACAAGAAAGTATCAGTTGGTATTATGTGGAAGCTGTTATAAGATTGTATACCAAAGATATTTTGGGGAATTTGATTGAATTAGCTAGAGAGTAATAAGTGTCTTCAGTAACTCAGTGTAAAGATATAGCTCATGTTGGTATGAACATAAAAAACAGATAATCCAGGGGTGATGACTTGGATAGTATGCACATCATTCTTAGGTACTAATAGGGGAAAACAAAACAAAACAAAAGCAAAAAAAAAACCAAAAATCATAAACAAACAAAACAAACAAACAAACAAACAAAAAAACACTAACAATGATACAGTTCACATGAACTCAAGATAGAAGAAGTCCTGAAATTATTAGGAGCAGAACTATTATAACACACCTAGTATTAACCCAGGGATGCAGTCAATCTGCAAATTGTGGGTCAGCTGCCGGTGATGGCAAAACTAAGATTTCTCTGCATTAATAAGAACATTGTTGAGAAGTAATAATAGAGGTATGATATTTCCCAGCTTTTAAGAAAAGAAACTCTTTAAACACCCACTTTCCTGATAAGAAAAACAATAAGGTTCTTTTCCTAGGAGACCACATCAGACTCAGAAGTACATTATGATAATTACAACAAAGGGTGATGGACAAAATTGTGCAGAAATTCAAAGCATATGAAGCAGCCTAAGTATGAAAAAAGATCTAAATGATTGCTACTGTGTGATACTGAAAATGTACTGCAAAGGAGAGAATACTACTGAAAGAAAGTAAAAGCAGAGGAGTTTTAACCCAATATGTATGAAGAAAAAAAATGGCACAAAGCAAGTTTTTGCAGACTGGTATTTTATGTAGTTGTTCAGCACTATTTTCTGCTTAATATTCAGAAATGGGATGTATACAATTCCTTTGTCATCCGAACAGGGCAAGCTAGTAGAACCTAAGAACTGTAACAAGAATTAGCATTAAAAAAAATAATTGATTTGTCCTTTATTGCTGTGAACTTCCATATGCATTTAAATAGCTTTTTTTTTTTTTTTGTTAAAAAAATAAATAATTTTATTTTTTTTTTTTTCTACTTTGAAATATTTAACCTGGTAGAAAAGCAGTGAACTGAAATTTCCAGGAGTGACAAATATGGAGTGTTGAAGACAAGGAAAAACACTAACTGAAAAACACTGGATTACATGCTGTGTGCTGTGAAACCTTCTTTTAACATCTATATCTTAAATATGGAGCAGTCTTTAGGGACATCTACATAAAGGTGAGGAGACTGAGCTAAGCTTGCCTTGTGCAGGAATCAGCTTTTCTTCTCTTATATTGTCATAAGCTGTTGATACCAAAGGGCTAAACTATTAAGGAAAAAATGTAGACAAGATGTTGCCCTGCAGAGAGAAAGTAAATATATAGTGTAGGTTCTGCCTGCCATATACATAATATTGGGGTCCTGGTAAGAAAGTATACAAACCAGCATATGCCTTTCTAATTTTATTCTTTTGAAAATTAATTGCTCAGGGACAGTATAATCTCAGCTCCTACAGTAGCGTGTGGTATCCCAATGGAGGAAGCAAGGAGGTGTAAGCACAATGCCTCTCTTTCTCACCAAATTACAGAGGGGATGGGTGCAGATAAAGAAATTTGTTGCATCTCCATAAAGATACACCAAGATAAAATGCTTTTCAGTATGTCAAGACTCAGCACACAGATCAGCTCAGGAGAACCAAAACTGCTATGTTAGAAGGAACAATACTTTTATATGTATATATTGAAATGGAAATCACCATTCTTCTTACTATAAGAACAGTCCTTCCCAGATTGATACCGATTTTTTCTCTAGTAGGACAGCAGAGATACATTTAAGACAATAATAATAATATAAAAAAAAATAGTGCCAACGAGTGTGAGTTTTAGAGAATACTTAGAAGAGAATTAAGATACATTTAGATATATCCAAGGCTAATAAGTTTGAGGAGAAAGAAATGAATCTATTTGAAGAATGATGAAGAGACCAGGAAAATAACATTACTTCTTTAGTTCAAAAACAATGGAGGACACATTGGCTACTCAAGAATAAATAAGTTGTATGAAATATTCTGACAGTGATGGAAACAGAGATTTAGCTAGTATAAATTAGCCTTGATTCCTCTGAAGTAACTGGAAATAAGAGCACGTTTAAATCACCTCATGTTCTTTTCCCCTCAGTCTCATGTATGTAAGGAACTAGGATGTAGATTTGTCTGACATCCTTCAATCATGCATGCATGTTCACATTCATCAGATAAAAAGTAATTATATAATTATGGTGATGAAATTATTTTCATTATCAGTTGTCCCAAGCAGGATAAAATTCTGAAGGTTTTTGATAGACCTCTGTGGTGTCCCTGAATGGATTTCAGTCAAAAAGAAAAAAAACTAGAATGCGCTTTAGGAACTCGAGTGAAAAAAACATTGACAGTAAACTTCACTCTCTTTGTTTCTTTCATTTAGGCTGGAGAAGAGACGGCTAAGAGGGGATCTTATCTGATAAAATATATCTTAAGGGAGTGTGTCAATACAATGGGGCCAGACATTTGTTGGTGGTGCTCAGCGATAGGACAAGAAGCAATGGGCACAAACAGAAGCATGGGAAATTCCATCTGTATATGAGGAAAAACTTCTTTACTGTGAAGGTGACAGAGCATTGGAACAGATTGCCCAGAGAAGTTGTGGAGTTTCCTTCTCTGGATATATTCAAAACCTACCTGGACATGATCCTGGTTAAGCAGGACAGTTGTACTACATGATCTGCAGAGGTCCCTTTCCACCTCAACCATTCTGTGGTTAATGAGGCTTTTAAAAGATTTAATGATATTAATGAGGCTTTTCACAGATTTTGTTATCCTGCCTGGAACTTGGTTAAGCTTTGTATTTGCTTTACCACGTCTCAAGGCTTTATGTAAACCTATGTCATACAAACTGAAATTATTACAAAAAATATTAAAATCTTCGCATGGTTACTGGTTACACAATTCTATCTTTTTTTTTTTTTTTTTTTTTTCTCGTTAGGCAAAACTCACTAGCCTGTACAATGGAATCAATGGGAAAACTGTAGTCGAGTTTTGCAACACTTAGAAACAAACACCCACCAAAGGACAAATCTGTGACACTGTTGTGTTTTGGCATCTGAAACGCTGTATCATTGCAACCCACTATTAAAAAACTATAATTACATGTCTGTGTGTTATGCTGCAGGGTGAGATATAATTATGCTGAGCCATCCATCCCCAGCTAAGATTAGAGGCTTCTCTATTGTCTGCAGCCCCTGCTTTCAGACCACAAGGCCAGTACAGTGATATTGGATCACTTGAAACAGGTATCAGCAGTCTCAAATTTCTAAGACTTGAACAAATTTGTCACCAGTGCACTACTGGATGCATCAATCTTGGTTCTCTTTTTGGAAGTACGTTGCTTAGCCAAGGCCACATTTGGGGGGGGTAGATAAGGAAAGTCTCTATGCTTGGGAAAGTATGTTTTGAGGTAAAGCTTTCTTGGTCATAGGGTCCTAACAGAAGAACTCTGCTTAAATTTATTGTAAACTACAGAAGCAGAGCATAAAGTCTCTTCCAGGGAACCTGCTTTGGCAGGGGGGTTGGACCCAATGATCTCTGGAGGTCCCTTCCAACCCCTACAATTCTGTGATTCTCCTGCTTCTCAAATTGTTTCTAACTGTTTACGGCAGTAATATCCCAGCTCATACCTACTGTATACAACTAAAGGCCTGCAACTCTGTTCTCTAAATATGTTTTTGATAGTTGAAGAAAGTTGCAGAATTCACCATGATGATTTCAGTCATGTAATTGTTAGGTGTATCAGACATCCCACACAATTTTATACAGGATACCAAGCTTTCAGGGCTGAAAATGGAAACCACAGACCAAGTCTGGGCCGTTCATCCATTCAGAGAGCTTTTATGCTGTATTCCTCCCCTACTCACCCCACCCCTCCCATCCCGTCCCCTTTTCCTCACCCTTTCCTTTCCCCTCCCTACTCCTCCTTCTTTCCTTCCTCCTTCTCATTTTATTTCTCCTTCTTCACGAGCAGAGTAATGTTGTTAGAAGAGCCAAAAGTCCTCCTTAAAAGCAGCCAGAAAAGAGTTCTTGAAGCAGTGTGTTCTGATGTTTCTTAACAACAACAAAACAACAACAACAACAACAACAAAAAACTATAGGTAGTTTGAATTTGAATATTTTTATAATAATGACAACTTATCAGTTAATCTCATTATACGGTTTTAAATAAGCTAAGATAGCTTCCAGCTCTTGTTCTGATATATATAGTTAAAATAATAAACCAAATACAGATATTTTAAATATTTTTAGATGAATAAATCTAAATAGAACTACAATCTTGAGTTTTCTGATATAAATCTGGAGCAACTCCTTTGGCTACTTTATTGTATAGGGAATAAATTTGCAGAGCCCACACTTATGTATATAACTCAGGTACATAGCTGACTCATCTGTAAGACTGGATTCATCATCCTTTGCTTACAGCCTTAATCATGCACATGGACAAAGAAGGATGATCAGATTGTGTGTTTTGTCAGAGGCCACCTCTATCTTTTGCTTCACTCACACTCTGAAAGCTACTCAAGCCCTTAAGTTCCATGTTTAATTGAGGGCTCTGCACCATATGCTCATGAGTTGTTCATTTCACTCAAAACAGTGACCAATATAATCTAAATGATAAATGGCTAGAATGCTCTCAAGTAAGATCATTTATCTTTTCAGTTGCTACGAAGAGCTTTTTCAGATAACTGCATTTCCAAGATAAACATCTGCACTTTGAAACTTGTTATGCCCATTTCTGTTAAGTCTTTTTTGCTGTTGTTTACTCCACTGTTTTTACACATTTTACATAACTAAGCCAAGGATGAGGGTGCCAACAGGCAATGATAGGATAAGAGACATGGTTTGTTCCATATGCAGTATAAATACTTGAATATTGTGCTTAATGATTTCAGTAAAAAGATGACATACATGCTACATAGGGCTCACAAATGAAGATTCTGAGCAACCTGGACTTGAAAGTGGGTCATAAATCTTGCAGTATGAAGAATCCAAGCATAATTTCCAAAACTTTCTTCTTGCATTTAGGCATATAAAAACAGGTCATTTCTGTGCAGATTATCATTTATACTCACAGTACCAAATATAACATTGTATTTTTTATTTCTTCAGACATTGTTTCACTCTAGCTAAATAACTCTAGTTGTGTTTAATAACATTTTCATGTAAAATAACATGTTCATGAAATATAATACAGTCACATATATATTTTAACATTTCTGAGGTTTAGAATAAATTTCTTTTATTGTGATCAACTTTACTGGACATTGTACAGTCACCATAATACACCAAAGGCATGCAAACTTTCTGCTCCAGAGATACATAGCAGTGGAGAAAAAAATCGAAGCAGCATGAATTTTGACATAGATCAGGATTAACTTAAATAATAATAATAATAATTTAAAAAGTACAAATAAATATGAAACTCTTTTTCTCTTCCTTTTCATATTAGCCATTAGTCAAACCATACTTCATAATAAAGATTACTTTTATGTATATGCTATACATATTCCCGTGCTCACCATAACCATTTGAGAAGAAACAGCGTGCTATGGTTTTCTTTAGATAAAGCAATTATCAGGCTTTATGTCCTGTGACATTTGTCTCTCATTCTTGCTAGCTTCCATGCAGTGGTGAATCCACTACCAGTCTTTTCTATTGCTAAAACAGATCTCTAAATTATTTTGTAGGACTATGACCTGAACCACAACAGGGACTTTTATCAAATGTGGAGGTAAAGGCAGACGGGGAAGAGGAAAGCAGATGAGGTAAAATGGACAGTTACTTGATTCTGACTGAGAACTGAAGAACTCCCTGTTTCCTGGGAGTGCCATTGTTTATTTCACCTAGTTGTTCAGACATATCAAGGGACAAGTGAAACAATTTGAACTAATCAGGAGCATCTGAATACTCTTCTTCAAAATACAGTTACTGGTCCAAGTGTATCTGAATTAGGTGTCCAAAGTGGACTCAACAAAGGAAGGAAAGGAAGGAAGAAAGGAACGAAGGAACGAAGGAACAAAGGAATGAAGGAACAAAGGAAGGAAAGAAGGAACGAAAAGAAAGAAAGAAAATCTCAAAATTAAATCATTTGAAAGGTAGAAAAAAAATCATGTACATCTGCTTTGATGATTGTCATGTAAGATATTGTAAAGAAGAAACTTCTAACCTTTATAAACCAAGGTGTTTGAAATATATATATATATATTCACTAAAGTATGTGGATAAAATACCACATAGACAAAAACTGTTTGTAAATTAGGTAAAAATAAAGGGAATTTTCTTTTTCCACATTGCTTTTGCTGAAAATTATCTGGAAATTTAAGAATCCTTTTCTGATAAGAATTGTAATACTATTTGCAACTGAAATTTATGAAGGGAATGAGTGCTAGAAAACTGTTTCTGATAACTGAAACCTTGGTTTTCTGTTAGATATTGCTAGTTGAATATGGTAAGTGTATTTGTTTCCTCAGTCCTGTGGTTCATCAGTTTTAACAAGATAAAGTAGTTACATTTCTGTAATGTCAGTGGCCTTAAGTTTCTTTTCTAAAAGGTAGAAAAGCTTCCTTGTTCTCCCTGCATGTGTTCCTGGCCAATGTGCCAAACTTCCAAGAAGACAAAACAATTTTACATGATAGTTGTACTGTTGTTGACTGGTCCTTCCCTGTCTAGATGAGCACTGCAGGAACAAATCCTTGGCTTTGTATGCTTTGCACTCCAAGAAGCCAGTATTCTCCTGAGTCACTACCATATGCTCTTTATCTTCATATGTCAATCTGTATGTATCTTCCCCAATATCCCTGTAGGTCTGATGCTAATATAATTATTTCTAGTTCATCCATAAGGGCTTTGTTGCTTGGGAAAATTAGTGCAGAACACATCAGGTTGTGAAAGCACAATCCACGAAATACATTCCATAATGTCTCAGAGTGGACTTTACACAATTATAATACTTGATTTGGAAATGTTGATTAGTTTATGCATTGTAAGTTGACACCCTTCTTGATTACAAATTTTCTGATTCCTAAAAAAAAAACAAAAAAAAAAACACCACAAAACAAACAAACAAACAAACAAAAACAAACAGAAAAAAAACAACACTAGAGATGGTTCAGTCTGAGCAGCTAAGCAAAAGATTGGCCTTGATGTACCTGCATCTGTATCAACCGCAGCAGAGCTCCAGTCAAGCATTTTGGGTAGACCAACTAGATAGTTCTCAAACAAAAACTCAGGTCCTTCTACAGCTAGTTTCCCTCAGGACCTAAGCCATCACCTTCATATCCATGTTGTACACAGGATGATTTGAATTACTGAAGGGAAGGCTGTGTCCCATGTTTGAATTAGGCAAAAAAGGTAATAATGTACACTCATGGTAGTACATAGACTGATACTTATCAGCAGAAATCCACAGGAACACACCTGATGACAGACAAATTCAGCTGGTAGTTGCTGTGAATGAACATAATAGAGTGCCGCAGTCATGAAGACTGTTACTAAATTTTCTGGCCAAAATACTTTGTTGCATGGAAATCTATATATCTGTTACCAGGAACCAGCTCATGATATTGACTAATACAGACTTTTGTTATCTTTTTAATCATGATTAACTTCATTGTTCTGCTCACATCATGCAGATGCCAAGTATTGATATCATTACTGCTTGGTGACAACTTGTCTGAATATCACTTGTTAGTTCTTCAGTCATCATTTTTTGCCATGTATTTCCTTATTTGCTATGTATCAGCATTGTTTTTATAGGATTTTACTTCAAAATACATAGCCATAGCGTCTCTAGAAGTCTTCCACTGATACTAGTGATGAAACCACTAAATGATCAGCTGAATCAGGTCCTAAGTAAAGAATAGCAGTTTTTTTGTTGTTTGTAGATTCTATTGGAAAGAAAAGATAGATAATATTTTTGAAATAGACAAAGTAAGATAAGTGGTTGCTGACATGTCAGAATTGTCAAAAAATAGTCATAGCAAAATAGGTGTGATTTATAAAGTGTTTCACAGTGCCAGGTCACTTACGCTTGATCTGATTTATGCTTTTCTTTCAAACCTCCTAATTCATTTTGAGCTTTAATATGCTCATTGGAATTACTTAAACTAATCTGCTTGATTGCTGCAGTAACAGCTCTTGGCTTGATGTCTGCTTAGTTTCAGAGTTTGTATTCAACAGGCTCTCTTGTTGCCCTAGCAGTATGACTCACACACAGAACAAGGCAAATGCCACAGTGCTGCCAGTCACAAGAAACTGATAGAAATGGAAGTGAAGTATTTGGTGGTTTCTTTTTCTGACCACAGGGTGTTGATGGAAAGAAACAAGGCAGGACAATCATGCTGCTTTCACATTTTGCTTAAGTGCCAGGAGGCGGTTCTTTCAAAGTCACCACAATTGTTCCTGTTTAACATGGAAGCCTTAAGCCAGACATAATTAGACTTTTTCGTGACAAATCATTTGTGCAAAGTCTTGACAGGTTGAAAACTGAAACGGTTGTGCTGCATTCTTTAGGGTCTGAAACAGACAAACAGACAGGATTACAAAAAAATGAAAGCAGGTACTATGAAAGCTATAACTTCCAGAAATATGTCTAGCATGAGTACAAAGTCTATGTTATGTTTGATCAAAACAATTAGACAGAATATTGTCTCATGCTTTGCTGGTGTTATACTACAGTATATTAGTAATATATAAGGGCTGTATATCACTAGATAAATTCTGTGCCAAGTGAGAAGCAAGAAAACACACCAAAAAATACAGCATGCACATATTTGATACTAGTGCAGAGTGAAGTCAAAGTGTGTTAGATTTTCATCTCATCTAATGACTGGAAGCTTCACCTCAATAAGATGTGCTATTGCACTAGAAACATGAGAATTTGCTTTCAAAGTCTGCATTTCATAATTACTGCTTGGAAATTCTTCATATCTGACCTGTTTTCAACTTTCATTTGTAAGATATAGCAAGACTAGTGTTGTTTTTGCAGTAGATACAAGGCAGCACACTATCCAGTTTTATTTCCCATAAATTGCTAATTCCTGTAGATACATGTAAAGCTATATTTGCTAGATCACATTAATTCTTGATTAAATATTTTTTTGCTTTCCACACTAACAAAGAAAAAACACATAAAATCATTATCATATAATGTTGCTACACCACTAGAAAAAATGATTTGCTTCATCTAATATAACTAAGTTCTTCTTAAAAAGGCTAGTGTCTTCAATAGTAAGACTTTCTCAGCATAGCCATGGTGAAATAACAAAGATGTGAAAGGTTTGAAATACTCATATTCATTCTTTCATGTTTTAATCGCTACATAATAAAAATATACTTATTAACCTTCTGGTTTTCAATGTTGGTCTGCAAATACCAAGTGAGAGATTTTCATTAAAATGTATAATTGTAGCTAAGATTTAACAGCAAATTTGTTGTTATAATGAAGGATTTATAAAGCATCCTACATAAGCTCAACCAGTACTTTAGAATGCAAATAATTTAACCAGTACTTTCCATAAGTGTCCAGTGAAACAGTACTACTGATAATTCCATGTAGCCATTTTCATGTTACTTCACAAAATACAGCAATTTGTGATGAATTTCTTTGTTAAGTTAGTTCTAAAGCATCTTTAGATGCTTTTCCACTAGCATTTTCAAAGGCATTAACAAGAAATCTGTATCTCATCAATGCATTCGATAGACACAAGCGATCTTTCATCTTCTCTGTGGATGAGCAAAATTCTCTTAGAGGCTGTCAAGTCTTAGTGTCGTGTTCTGCACAGTCAAACAATGAAGGAGAAGAACAACTCTTGCAATAAAATAAATCATCATCATCAGCTTTCAAGTTGGGCTCAGACTTTGCAATTGCACCATGATGTTGTTCTTGTTGTGCCTTAAAATGTGTACATGTGCAAAACAATGCTGACACAGGAAAGCAGGATGCACAGCTGTTCAAGTTGAAGTCATCAACATCATATACGTTATATGTGCATTCAAAAGGTCTTAAAAGAATGTCTCTTGCAGAAGTAAAAGCACATGTGGAAATTCATAGCTCCTACAGTTTTTCATGTTCTTTGGTCTTTCACCAAGTATATTGTGAGAGGGAGCATCCTGTTCTTCTCTTTTATGGATTTCTTTAACATAATGTATTAGTAATCAATTTAAAATTACCACAGGGATTTATATCATTTCTTGCCCAATATTGAAAAGATACTACTAATGTCTCTATATCTCAGTTCATCATTGTGTTGTCATATCCTCTATCAGTTCATTAAGTGGTTGAGGAATTGTATGGAGCTATGGATGTATACATTTCATCTCACAGGACTCTGGCTTACTTTTAAAAATCTGCACTTCTTAAATATAAACTGATCTAATTCTCAGAACACCACAGTTAGTAAAAAAGTAGTTAGTCACCCAAGTAAAATTATTTCTGTTATATTTATTATGTTTGTTCCTCCTGCAGCTTCACAAGGGCCGAATTCTTGTTTGTCATGAGCACAAGAGATTTACCGTTTCATCTAAAATGCATAGTTTCTCATTAATTTTACCATTGGTAGCTTGGAAATGCATTTTTTACTTGTGTTTTTAGTGTAATCTAAATTAGTTTTAGGAACCAAGATAATTTTGCTAATTATTTTAGGTTTAGAACATATCTTTAAATACTCCTGGTACCTCATTTAAGTGTGTTTTTGTGTGTGGCAGAGAATGGCTTAATAAGATGCAGCAAAGGGTTGTAAACATTGAATTATTTGTGATAATATGCAATTTATTAAATATTTATTTGGCAACCGTGTGTTAACAAGTGTTAGAACAATCTCTGCTTTATTATTTTAAGCACAGATTTTCCCTATGATTACATGTAGTAATTTTTGAAGCTTATTTTTCAGGTTCTTATTCTTGCATAACAAATCCCTCCTGTATTTTGACTCCGAACACCTTCTTCTGTTATCTGTGCTACATTTATGAAGTTCACTCACAAAATGTTTCAGTTCCTATTCCTTTATCTAATGTTTGTTAGTATTGCTGTTTTTAAACATATTGAATTATGGAAGCAATGAAAGAAAGGGTTCCTATAGGCAGCTCAGCCATGTGTGTCCACGTGAAAGTTGCCAGCACACTGCCTGAGGGAAAGCCACATTTCTGCCTTGAGATACCAAGACATGCTGTCAGCATTTTCTAGGAGAAAATGTGTTTCTGTTTTAAGTGTGAGAATGGAAAGAAAAAGAAAAATAATAATAATAACAAGACCTGAGAATAGCATAGGTGCATGTTTATAAGCTAAGCCCCTCATAAGTCATTAGATCTGTGTCTTTTGAGCCTGTGACAAATACTCCAGCTTTAAAATAACTGGAATATTTTTGTGTCTAATGATTCACAATGTGCTTCAGAGTGCCTGCCTGTGTGTGTGGGAGAGGTAAAGGTTGTGGGAATGTTCATGGAAATGAAAGATAAGAGTAAAATCAGAGTGGCATTGGCTGGGCTTGCAATTCATAGTCAAATAGTGTCTACATATGAAGAATCAGTCACTATGATACCTCCTTTCTGAAAGTCATTGTGCAAATAGGATAAATAGAATGAATTCTGCAGTGAGATATAGATATCATTCTGGCAGCTGGTAGTAGTTATGATTTTCTTACTAGTGTAGCTAAAAATAGATAGGCTGGATCTAATATAAAAATAAATTAGAAAGCTGGTTTAGGCTTGATTAATATTATTTTTAATTGTACTCCAGTGTTATTATATATAGATTAGGAAAAAAACCAACCACCAACAAACAACTAAAATAAACAAAAACTTATCTCCAAACTTGCCAAGCAAATACACATCTGGTCACAGCCACTATTGGAAACAAAATACTGTTATATTCCAGTTTGTTCTAGCACCAACACCTGCCACTACTCTGTGCTGCTGAACAGTGTACATGTGGATATTTAACACCAGAATACAGATACCTAGGCTACATCCCAGGTCTCCTGGCTCCCTGTCCTCTGTAGACAGTACACTCTATGTTATAAAGTTCTGTTACCATTAATATGCTGGCCCTTTGCAACAACAATAGAGTAAGTGAGAAAATACTTTAATTCTTTAGAAAGCTGCCTGAAGTCTCATTTGTATCGTCTATCATAGCTCACACTAAGTAGCCTGAACTTGCATTAAAGCTTAGTTGAAAGAAATAGGCTCTCCCGGTGATATTCATTCATTGCATAACTTTTATTTTTATGAGCCCACTTTTTTTTTTTAAAGGAAAACTTCCCTGCAAGTAAAATGGTCATACAGTAAATGTGAATGGAGAAGCCTGGAAACAGGCAGCAAGAATGAAAAGAAATAGAGGAAATCTTGTATTTTGAAATACAACCCAGCAATGAGCATATTTAAGCCAAGTTGCATAAGGACTCATCGAAGTTTCCTCACATGTAACCCTAGAGAAATAAAGACATAAACGAATAAAAAAATGTTATTTTCCTATAGTCACCAAGAGAGAAGACAAATTTTCAGAAATGATGTTTACAACTTTGTCCAAAATATTCTGAAAAGAATTAGGATAACAGAACTGAATTTCTGTTGATTCTAATAAATTTGGGATTAGTTTATACACAGCAAACCAGAAAGGGTATTCCATAACAAACAGGAGCAGGAAAATGCATGTCTGGCTGTGGGAAAAATAGACAAATGAACAATCAGCTCTGGCATTTTTGGTGAACCAAGCTATACATCAATGCTGATGGCAGTGCTGGGTAATGGGTACAATGCAAGCTGGCTTGAACAGCTAGACAGCACAATGCAGCAGCCAAGAGTAAAGGGGACATGTTGAGAGATATGAGTGTATTTGCTGTGAGGAGAGCACTTAGTTTCCAATAAAAACATAAAAGAAAGCATCTCAAAACCAATTCATTTAAAAGACTGAGTCAACAAATTGACTTTGCACCATGCTGTGAATGTCTACTGACTTGAGCTTCATTGGAGTGAATCCATTTTATCAAAATTTTTGTTCTACAGTCAATAGAAATGTAAACAGTGGATCTTATCAACAAGAGTGTTCCAATAGAACATAAAGGAGGGAAAGAAGGTGGCATACAAAATGCCACTTTTGAGACTACAGTTAAAATAACAAAATAGTGGTCTGAAAAAAGCAAAACCATAGCAAACAACAACAAAAATCACACACAATTTTCAGAGATCTGGGATGGTATGTTATGACTAATACCACTCCACAGCCAAGAACCCACATGACAGACCAGCTCTTTCAAGCAGTCAGTGCAGATTGCATTTCATAATTCAGTCTAGAAGTTATGACAGCAACATCTGGGTGATAGAAACAGAAATTTACACCCTGATTGACAGAGATCTGTACGGTCTCCTAATGCAGAGAAGCAGTCTGGTCATACTTGAGGGAAGGGTACAGAAAGCCTTTTTTAGGAAAGACAATTGAAAATATTTATGGAAAGAAATTTCTCCTTTACTATAACAGGAAGAAAGCAGCTTCAGAAACAGAAGAAAATCTACTTAAGTGAAAACGATGGTGTTTTCAATTTCCATTTAATTGAGATGTTTTCTTAAATGCAGTGTGTACTGTGTGAATGTTTTCTTGTGGCAGTAAGTTGCACTAGTCTTTTGCACATAATACTGATTAATTTCTACTAATTTAAATTTTAGAACCTGAGACAAATAGTTGTATCTCTGAGCCCATATATTGTATGGCCATAACTGTGTATATACATATATATATATGAATATATATATTTGGACTACCTGAGCAGAAGAAGTCTAGTGTCCCTGACCTCTCAGATTATGACATGTTGTAAAAAGATGGGAAATCCCTGCTCAACACACATGGCAAGAAACATTGCTACTAGGCACTAGTGGTCCTTCCTCAGGCTGCTACCTTATCTGAGCTGGTTCTCTGCCAATTAATTTTCTTCCAATTCTGACACAAATCAAACATTAGTAAAGCAAATCATCCAGCTGTATCAATGAGACAGAAGATGAGACAGAGCAATGTGTCTTCTGTGTATTCTGTCCTATAGCTTGACTCTCTGTCCTTTGTAACAGCTCATACATCTGACTGCCAGGAAAGCAAAATATGAAGATCCCAAGGGCTGCTAATGGCAAACAAAAGTAGCCTTCTCATATTTTCTGCAGAAAAATTACTAGCAAAAAGTACAATCATCTTTTTAACTTTAACTTTGCAGATATGACAACAAAATATTGTAGTTGAAGTAAATAAATAATGTTTCACTGATTTAAAATAATTGATACGTATCATCTGTCATTATTCATAACCAAAAAATTAGTCAAGAGTGAAATCAATACAGTTTCCAAAGTCTCTCAGGCCAAAAAAAAAGTATGTTTGGAAGAAATTAACACAAGATTAAGCACAAGATGTTAAGATTGAACATGTTTAGTAAACCTGATGTTATTTTTTAGTTAGTTAATACTGGTAACTGGTGACAGTATGGACATCTGTTGATCTGATCAGTAATGATACAGGAATCACTAATTCTCCAGTGAATGGAGAATCAGCATCTGTGGATCTTCTTGCATAATCACTCTGATTAGCCTTTGATGAAAAGCTATACTTCTTCAATCTTTTAGCCAGTGGCTTACACAATCTATATACTACCTCCTATAAACACTTCAACCTGAAACAATTTCTGGAAAAAAATTATTCCCAGGGTAGTAGCTCAGTTTGCATTGCTTCTACCAAACAGTTTTCTGAAAAGCCTCCCCTGAGCTTAAGGCAGTCAGCTTGCAACATTTCAATTATTTTATTTCTTCTTTTTCCTTTCTTTGTTGTTGCTCTAAATTAAACTCTACTGGAGAGTAGAGCATTTCATATTATAACAATGCCTGTCAGGAGTTCTTTACTGTGCATGATAAAATGTGAACTCTTTAATTAGCTTTTTTTGTTGTTGTTGTTGATAATAACTGCAAACTACTTTAGCATCTTAATCAGTAGAGTTTCAAAGTTATTTTCCTTTTTACTTGTCTCTGTTGTGCTGCTTTATTTGCTGTGCTCTATTACTCTGTTGAAAGCTATCATTTACAGTATATCCCGTTATTAATGAGCAGTGTGTTTGCCATTGCTAATTTTAACTAAAAAAAAAAAAAAAGAAAAGTATTTTATTAAAAGTCTCCTAATATCACATCTCAAGCGTTTTGACAGAAAACATTTGGAAAGGCATCACTCACTATAAGGTGAGCTTGCTGTATACAAGGAGCCCTAATTTACTTAACCCAAAAGTAGCAGCTAGATGTCACAAAATACCTTAGATATTCCCAAAGTACTCACTTACGAAGGGCTTCTGAAGTGGATTGCTGACTGCTGTATTGTATCATACACGGTTCACTTGCATGTAGTTTTAGTAAACTAGTATATCAGTCTATTCTGAACATGAATGAGATCTGGAATGCATTTACATCAGTCTTCCATGCTATCAACCAAATCAATATGTTACATAGAAGTTTCCCAAGCATCAAAAGTCAAATTATAGAAAGGTTTTGGAAGAGGTCACCTCCTAGTTCTCAGTCTCCAGGGGTTTGTAGTCCGTCCCCTACCCCAGCTCCCCTCCCCCTCCCCCCCACCAACTTCCCCCACCTCCCGAGCTTGAGCAATAAGAAAGGAAAGAGTCTGAGGCTGATACAAAGGTTGTGCTTAAAGTGCAGTTCGGCTGTCTCCAGCAATCAGCTGTTTAGCTGCTGAGATCCATGGGCTACAGAAACCTGCAATGGGAGCCATCTATCTCGTGATGCTCCTCCAAAAACCTGCTGAGCAAACAGGAAGCCACAGCTGTGGTCCTGGCCTGCAGCTGCCTCAGATTGCTATGGCAGAGCTTTCTCAGTTCCCTTTCCTGTTCTGTCTGAATGCCTGCGGAGCAGAAGAAAGCTGGGATTGAGTAACAACTCTTCCCCTCCATGGCTTGTTCATAAAGGTCAAAAAAGTCTATTGCCAAAATAATAATAATAAAAATAAAATTATGTGTTTTGGACACTCCTCAGTTTTCACTGCCTGCTACCCAAGTGCTTGGGAGAATTATGACCTTTCCAGTTGTTAGTGTTTTTGTTGGCGGTGGTAGTGGTTTTTTGTTTGTATGTTTTATATGTTTGTATGTTTGTTTGTTTTTAATTATGGTGAGTAATATGATGCATTTGGTGCCTCCTGAGGATTCTGATTTAAAGAACCCAGCTAAAATCAAGTTCTCCATTATTCAGACCTTTTGCAACTGAAAATAAAAGAATTACAATTGAGAAAGGATGATCTTTAGTGCAATGTAAGATTGCATTTGACAGTAGGAAATGATCCTCACCAAGTTCACCTCTTGCTGATTAGTATAGCTTTAACTCTTGCAGAGCTGGACTAGCAGATATATGAAAAAGACTCCCTAAACCTGTAGCAGCATCACTGTACTACTTAATGCCCCCAAATGCCTACTATTAAATCTGTGGGAATGGCAAGTTCCTTCCAAATAGATTATTTTATTCATTTAGATCTTGAAAAGTGTTATGATAACAAAGGCTGACTCTTCTCCTACTTCCTAAAGCTAAAACTTTTTCTTGCTAAGGTTAACCAGTGACCAAGTGTAGTTGTGTGTGTAATAACACAAAAACTTAACATTATATCTACTTGTACGTCTAAGGATGAATATTCTATTTCATGGTATGGTTTCAGCAACTCTTTCAGAGTAGTTGCAGAAAATATGATAAATGAACACAAAATATTGTTGAGATTATTTCAAATACAGGATTAAATTTACCACAGCTAAGAAAATGCCAGTGTTTATTTATAACCCTAATCCTGTCATCTAATATATGCATATTATTACACAATTTTAAATTAGATATTCACATCAGAGTAGTATGTTCTTATTAAAAAAAAAAAAAAAAAAAAGTGAAAACCAACAGTCTGCCAAATGGTCTGCCTTCCATCAAGTTGTTTCTTTTCAAAGGGCAAAAGGATGTACTTAATGGAATACATAGTGAACTACAGAAAAGGTCATCAGAATTCTTCTCTGCACAGGCAAAACAACATATTTTGCCCTGTGTCATTCACCAAAATTGTTTTGGCTGAAACTTTCAACAATAATTCAGTCTGAAGTAAAAATTTATGCAGATACTTTCAGTCTGAAAAGATACAGTGAGCAAAGTTAACAATACCTAATATCTGGAAAATCTTGCTCTCTGTCTACATTAGTAAGTACTAATCCACTTCTCATCTCCACCCTTTCATTAACCAGGAATTGACTGTCTGGACAAGGATCCAATTCAAAATTTAGGGTTAATTACAAAACACCATCCCACATCTTCATTCAGAAAACCGGGAAATGAAACCAAACTGTCTAGTGCTCCATTTTTTCGTACTCAGAAAATAAATGTCATGATTTTAACTTTAGCTAGGTTCTTTAGCTTCACTGAGAGCATTTGCTGTTTCACTGTTTTCACTTTTCAGTGACAGGATGTAGCATGCAGGCACTAGATATGGGTGACTCACAGACAGACAACCTTACCGTTCCTAAAAGATTCTTCAGGGGAATTTCTGTTTCCTTTTTCCTGAGGCTTTAACTCTCATGCCTCAAATCAACATCCTACTGCCTTCAGATTAGAGTGGCTTCTCATCCCAGGCAAACTTAGTGTTGGTTCAGACTTTTACATGTTTACAGTTTTAACATATCCCCTACTTTACAGTGTGTCTTCCTTTTTAGCAGGTATGTCTCCCCCACACAAGGACGCAATATATGTTAAAAATACACCTTTTGCTTCCTATATTCAGCTGCCCTTCACCCTGCTTCATATCAGAGCTTGGGAAGGAAAAGGCAGACTACTTTCTCTTTTTATCCTGAGCTTTCAGGCATATCCTGTGTTCAAGTCTCCAAGTACAGATTCAGAAAAGTTATTTCCATATTAACTTTAGCAACAAGTTGGGAAGATGTATAATATTATATGCTTACCCCTTTTTTCTTCTCTCTCAGGAAGAATCTAGAGAACCACTGACTCTAGAAACATGGTACATTTATAAGTGATAACCAGATCTAGTAATGTTACGCTTGAGACCTAGGGACAGGGACACTGGTACCCTGAGATAAAGCTTCACATCTCTTATCATACTTATAAGAACAACAAGACCACAACACAACACCCCGCCCTCCCTCCACCCCCTCCAGTAGTCTGACTGCCAAGAGGTGACAGAGAGACATTTTGTGTTAGTGGGAGTTACAAAACACAAGGCAATTCATTTGAATAATTGTTCAGTGTAAAGGATGTAGGTGTTTTTTGTTGTTGTTGTTTTATACTAAGCACCAGGATTTTATTTTGAGTTCTCTTTTTGCTTAATTTATGGCTGAAAATGACAGTTTTCCTCTTCTATATGTGAAGTTTAGATTAATTACAATTGATTGTCAAGTAACTGGAATCCATGTGCACTGTCTCCCACTTTGCTGTTTCTTGCAACAGTGTGCAGAGAGGTATTTTCAAAGAAGGCACTAGTCAGCTAGAGTTTTGATGTAAGAACAGTATCTACTTCAAATTCACCAAAAGCACCCAATGAACTCAAGTTACAGCTTATTATAGCTTAGGGTAAAACAATGTACCTCTTTAAAGTTATAAGTGAAGTTTGCTTCATAAGACAATAAAAGTAAGAGAATATGAAAATAAATCTTCCCCTGCCCACTATATCCTTGTTTCTTTCAAGTTTCCAGCCGTGCTCTGAATCCAGCAACTTTCATGGGCTTGTTAAAACAAATTCAATACAATCCTCTCTGTTCCCGAGAAGCTATTCTTCCTTTTTTTTTTTTTTTTTAAAAAAAAAAAACCCTTCCTCTCCTTTTCCCTGATCCCTGTTCTCCCTAGGATCCACTGCTCCTGCTGCAGTCTCTTTATTTGCTAAGCTACTTACAGGTTACCTCAAAAGGTTTTCCCACACAGCTTTTCCAAATGCTTTTCCCAGCTGTGGATACTCACATACTCACTCAGAAGCAGGTGAGATTCCCTTGGCTTAGAGCATTCCCTCTATCTTAGGTGAGCAACTGAATATCAGGCATATGGCAACTTTCCCTTGCTGCTAGCTGTTTTATTTTTTTTTATTTTCTGTTTTTTTTAGAGAACATAATGTACAGTAAATCATGAGAAAACCTGATGCAATGTTGCATCTTTTTTTGTTTGTTTGTTTTGTTTTGTTTTGTTTGTTTTTTCCCTCCCTCTCTAAATTCCATGCAAAGTGCTCATCTTTATATTGTCATCAGGAGACTGTTCACAGTAGACGTAGAAACAACATTGCTCATAATGAATTAATGCAAACCAGGTAGAGAAATTAAGTACTTTCCATTTTCTATCATTAAGGAATATAAGATAGTGCAGGAGAAGGCCAAAACAAGTGCTTTGGAGGATGTATTATTTTAATAGAACAAAGCTGTAGATATGATATTTTATCAGACCTAGATGGCGTTTTATTTTGTACGGCCATTTCTGGGGTTTAAATTACTCTACTGCCAATGCTTATTCCTAAAGCAATGAGGTTAAAACAATATTTGATATGACTTTTTGAAGAGTTTGATCTGACATTGAATTGATTGATGTTCTTAGGGCATAATGTATGAGTATAGCTAAAAGATCATGGCAAGGTGCAATCCTCCTTTGAGAAGGTGCGTGCTTTATGGAATGTGTTTATATCAAAATATGAATGCATGTAAACAGGGAGCATTTTGCTCCCAACAATTAGAGCTGGATTGCATTATTGTGTAGTCTGAGAGTCTATTAAAATGATATGTTGCCTCTGGGTTGCTAAACTGAGACAAAATCTGAAGCTTTTGCTGAAAACTGTAAACACAAAGTTAAGATTTAAAAACCACCACATTAAAAAATGTCAGTCAGGTCAGAGTTACAGCACTGTTGTTATGCACCTGGGCAAGAAAGGTAATAGGGCAAGTCCTCACCCAAAGGGCATGGCAAAGAAGAAACCTGAGAGCAACATTTAACACTATTACTCATAGGTACAACAAGATCTAGAGCTGGCAGGCTGCTCACAACCTAAAGTATTGCAGCATTCCCAGAGGAAAGCCAGAAAAGAGGAGAATGAAATATATTGGTTGGATAGCTAGAGAGAAGAGGAATCCTGATTCATGGCCCTCCCTGAATTTCCTGGGAATGGTGAGACCATTTTGGTGGTGGTATAACCAGGCCTTTAATAAATTTAACACATCCTAAAGCCAACTTATTTTTAAAAATGCTTGCGCTGCTAATCACGTTTGACCTAGCTTCTGTAAGGACAGGAGGAGCGTTTGTCCCTGGTTGAACCCAAATTTTAACCTCACTTTTAAGGATGGCTGTACTTTGCACAGACTAATCGTATCATAGCATTCTGTCCTGCTTTATAATATTTGTGTTTGTGCATTCATACACACTCACTTTTTTTTTTATTTTTTATTTTTTACAAAAAAATAGGCACCTATATGTAGGTGTAGAGATATAAGCAAAGGAAGGATAAGTTAACTTATACAGTCATTTAATATGACATTTTAAACTTGGATCATTTTTGAAAAGCAAAACTAAACAGCTGGGTTATTGCACTGAAATGTCAGTGAGCTACTCTTCCTGTGGCTAGTTTGCTGGCATTTTTTCATTATGGATTCATAACTACAAGCATACATGAAGCTGTAGATGTACCTTTTATTTGTATTATTTCAAAGTTAAAAACACTGATGCATGGAGCTGACACTTAAGCTCTCATTAATCATGATGATAATAGGGGAGAATGTCAATATCATAGCTCATGATTTACAATGTTATACTAACTTCTTAATGCACTGACAGTCTAAGCCTAACCAAACTTCTTGAAATAGACAGGATCTGTTGAAAAATATTCCCCACACTTTTCTTCACTCTTTAAAATAAATAAATAAATAAAATTGGAACCTGATCAAGAGAAGTTACAATTAATTAATTAAATAAATAAATAAGCATTATTTTTGGAAAGAATGTCTCATTTTATTCCATCCTTTTGGCAGTTTCCTAGGCTGCTGTAGATTGAAGAAAATAGGAATAAGCATCTTTCGACCACAAACAGATGTGCTTGATAAAGAAAATGTCAGCAAAAATACTAAAGCAATGTGTCACAGCAGCTTTCTGACAGATAGAGGGAAAAGGTAAAAAATGTTCTATCATGTCCGACAAGGTGTTCTTTTTGAGATTTAAAGATCACTGTGCAACTTTAAACATGTTTGTCACTTTGGCTCTGACTGGAGCTATCTGGAGCTTCACAAGAACTTTATCAGCTCAGCATAGGGGGGAAGAAAGAAGCCCATTCCCATTTATCTCAGCCAGGTTCCCTTCAAAGCCAACAAATAAATTACAGTGTACATTTGATACAAATTGATTTCTTAACTCAAATAACAATGTTGTCCTCCCAGTCAGGCCATGTGTCACTCATTCGCGAGCCTGAGTGAAAGGCTCAATCTGTCTGCATGACAGAAATAGGCCTGACGCACCTCACTGAGGAATGCTAATAATCCAGGCCTGGCCCAAGCCTTTGTGGGCAAGCCGTGATAAGGGAAATCAGCCCGTCCTGTCAAATGCTGCCGAGGCCTGATCAGTGCTTGTTCCAGCAAGCTGCATAGGCCTCGGAGTCGCCATCCTATTTCATGTAGTAAATGAGAGGAAAATAAGATCCGGCTACCACGGTTAAGATGCCAGTGACTGTGATGAAGCCAGAGTGAAAGGAAACCCCATTGAATATCTTGAACTGATCTTATCGGCTGCTGGAGAAATGAGATATTGGCAGGGGCTGTTGAGTTTCTCACAGCTGAGTAGGTTAATAAGGTTGGGAGGCAGGCCACAGGCTAATTGGATTTGCCTTGGTTTGATAAACAGTGGCAGGCCTATTGCCAGAAAAACATACACAATGCGGCTTTTTTTCTTTGTTTCTCTTTAAGCCACATGAAAAAAAAAAAAAAACTGCTTTTTTTTTCTTTCCTCCTTTTTTTTTCTTTATTCTTTTTATTATTATTATTTATTTATTTTCTAAAGCTAAAGGTGTCTTCCTGAATTCCCACATGAACAGTCCAGCAAAGTCAAACTGTGGAACAGTAGTTGTTGGGTGTTCTGATTTTAATCAAACACTATTTAACCCCCCTGACCTCTCAAAGTCGGCTCACATCAAAACAGCAAAACTGTAAGGGCTAACTAGAAGCAGAAGGAAATAACAACCTATTGAAGCTTTTCAAAGGCTTAAAACATTTGAAAGGAGACAATTTTGCAGACATCTCTCTAAGCAGAGGTAGCCAGAGTGAGATGGCAGCCCCAGACAGCAGTGCCTGTGCTACTGGTGATGTGGGTGCACCAGCTGCTGTTGCTCCAGCTGCAACAACGTCAGCCCTCTCAGTTGTATTTCCTCCAATGGCTCTTCTATATCTCAGGGCTTTGTTATCACTGGCAAGGACATTGGATTATTATTGACAGGGCTGATTCAAAGAGAAATTACTGAGTGAGAGTGGTGCTGCTTTAATCTTTGGTGCTTGTACAAGTAAGATACAAGAAGAAGGAAGTAGAGAATGACCACCTCTACAGGAAAACAGTTCATTTTCTATTGGCTATAGGTGTATTTCAACCAACTTGTATTCAGTTGCACGTTTTTCATATGCGTGTGAGCATGAGTGCATTTTTTTATGTGTACAATGTCCCATCTTTGTGGTGTCTGAACTTCAGTCTTTATATGAACTTACCAATACATACCATCTCAGTGGAAAGCTTCTAAGTTTCTTATTTATTTTGGTTTTATTCAGTTTCTTTTACATTCATGAAACATATTTGCTCACAATCATATTCAGTGAGTCAGACACAAGCACATGACGAGGAGCTAGAAAGGAAACATTTCCAAGCTTATTCAATATTTTATTTTTCTTCACTCAGAATGCCTACTTGATTTATTTATTTATTTATTTTGAAAGAAGAAATGAATTTCTCTAAGTAGATATTGTTTTTCACTCTAAAAACAGTTCAGTGTTTTGGTTAAAATATTACCCCAACAGTTTCTATTCTCTTCCATTTTGTAGAAAAATAGTTGCATTATGTTTCATTACTTACTTTAACTTGTATTTAGTTACATGTTAAACATTGCATTCACATAATCTTTCCTCAGACTATCTCTGAGTACTATGTCAAAATTAAATATACTGCATGTATCATTTTTGAAATTAATACATGAATAGAGATTTTTCTGACCAATATTTTCCTATTTAAAATTATAAAGTTTTCAAAAACAAATCTTTAAAGAACACACCACTTTCAACAAACATACACCGTGAAGATAGGTTAAAGTTTTCGCAAGTTCAGAAGAAACACACATTTCTACAATAGTTCATTTTGGGGACAGTTTGGATTCCTTTCTTAGAATGGCTGCTTTCCCTTATCCCTTTGGAGTGCTTTATTCATTTGACAAAACAGAATCAGAATCTAATTAGCCTTCTAAAGTTAATCCATTTGTTTAGAAATCTGAACAACTAACTTTCTAGAAAACAGTAGCACTCCTCACCTGAGAAGTTGCATGTAGTTTAAAGCTACATATCTGCTAGCTGAATATCAAACCACTGACTTATTGAAAATATCTTTCCCTTCCATTCTCTGGTCCACAGAATATCTAATTATTTATAGGAAGTGGAACAGTTTGAACAGAACAGAAAGTATATTTCTCCCAACAAAATGCAGCTAAAAGCTAGCCTCCCACATGCTTACCATATGTTGTAACTGTCAGACTAGTGGTTTCTCTAGAGCAGAGAAGGCCTGGGCAGTTCAGAACTTACCACGTCCTTTGGCTCTGGAAGAAAACTTAAAGGAGAGGGAATGATTTGCCGGCAGGAGAGTTTCTCAGATCAAGATAATCAAAGAGATTTTCTT
>CM021698.1:91416544-91444881 GCA_011074415.1 Stictonetta naevosa
CCCCCCCCCCCCCCCCCCCCCCCCCCCCCCGCCCCCCTGCTCGCCTCCCTTCACCGTGCAGTCTCTCTTTGGTCTTTTTTTCTATTTCTTCTTAGCTTGCTGCATTAAATAAATTTGTTAATTACCAATTGACTTAAATTGAAACATGAGAAATTCCATGTGGAAAAAAGGAAAACAAACAAACAAACAAAAAAACATTTCCACTGTGAAGATAGTCAAACAGGAGAACTGAGAGGGTGTGCAATCTTCATCCTTGGAGACACAGCCGGATGCAGTTCTGAGCAAACTTGTTTGATGTCATAGCTGACTTTCCTGACACTCCTGCTAAGTAGGAAGTTGGACTAGACTACCTCTTGAGATCCCTTCCAAAATGAATTATTCAACAATTTAGTGGTTCTATGGTCATGCCAATGCATGTTTAAAACATGCTCACACAATCTAAGCCAAGGACCCTCAAGAGCCAAAACTCAAACCTGTAATTACAAATAATCCCATAAAACTAGAGATGTTCTGTTATACAGTCAGCTTCTGTGTTGTATATGGAAAACAAACCCAACACATTACACATTTATTTCTACAGACTTAGAGAGAGTTTGACATTCTCGATCATTAGACCACTTATCATCAGCTTTTTCATTTTTTGACTATTGGTTTCATCATTAGAAGTCCTATTACTTCTGACCATCATTCTATCATTTAGTGGCCTGTAATAAAAACAGCATTTCAGGTATTAGGTTTGTCTCAGTGTGATTTGAATCCATGCATATAAATGAAAGTTGTTATACCTTCTGCCCCATGTCTTAATTTAAACAGATAATAGATAGAAGATCTCTATTCAGAGATTCTCATCTCAGGTAGTGTAGTAAAATTCAGCCAGATAAATTATTTTTCCAGGAAGATATCTCAGACAAAGCATTGTTTGTTAAAGACAATTCTTAAACTTCTTTATGTTTCCAAAGATCACCTGATACGCCATATGTTTAAGAATCTTCTGAACCTTGGCACAGCTATTCTTGATCTGTGATGTTTGTAATGCTGCTTGACCCAGTAATCAGAAGATTTTTGCTTGCTTTCATCAGCATTGCTGCTAGACATAGGTATAAAGCTTTGCTTCTGGCAAAAAGCATAAGACTGTGTTCTTTAGCTTTTATTTTCCCAGTGCTTGCATTTAACAAGGTCTTCTTTTCAATCGTGTGAATCTCCCAGCTCTTTCTTAGACATCCTTCTTTCTGAGTATCAATTATTCTGGTCTTTGTTGTCCCTCCTGGTGTGTAATCTTTATGGATTAAGTGAATTACATTCATTAGCTATTCCATATGCTGAAAGATATTTTCTTTAGTTATTGTTTTTCAACTTTTAGTAATGTGCTTGCAAAAGATGTAATGGAAAATTCAGGAGGAAAATCGGATAGTAATTCATTAGTAATTTTACTAATGTGTTGGTGAATAAAGAGAAAATCTAGGTTTTTAACTGAGAGATGACTCCAGCACTGTCCAAAAAGATATCAAATGACTAAACAGGCCAGTGTTACTATTACATCATTATCACAGACTCAGATTGAATTTTCCTTAGAATAGAATCATCCAATATTTCTGGAGGGATCTAAAAGCTGCTTTTCCCTGTTAACATTAATTAATTAATTAATATTAATTAATATTAATTATGGCAGCCAGAAGATTCATATTATAGTTACAAAAGAGGTTCACTGATGAATATAATTTGAAAAATCAATTAGAAAAATGATCAGCTTAATTTGGTATATACATAACAACAAAAATTGCATATCATTATGTAAGAAATAGTAGAATTTAAGCAAAAATTATTAAGTCATATCCTTCTTCAGCCAGTCATTCCTTCCACAGTTTACAGCACTGGTCTACTCCACCTGAGGATACATGAAACACACTTGCTAGCTGTTTCTTCAAGAAGTTGCATACTATATTTGAGCAGAAAATAAATTTGTTCAAAAATAACCCAACCAAAATCATGTGTAAGGGAGTCTAATCACAAATTCATTTGCTCTATTTGATTCTACTGAATCAAATTACTTGCTAATGGACAGATAGCATAAATTTCATTTTCAGTGGAATATCATTCTAAAACAGTTGCAATATTTTAGTGGTAACTTCTTATTCATCGTGACAAACATTGGCTCGAGAACTTCCCAAATGGCAAGAAAGTAAATATAGAATTCTTTAAAATACTTGAGAAAATTTCAAATTGAGTAATTCATAGACATTTCTTGGATATTAAGCAAAATATTTTTAGCAATGATGGGAAAAAAAGAACTTATTCCTCCCCCCTATTTTTTCCTCTAGTACTAATATTGTCTTTTGCTTCCTTGACCTTTTCCTTCAGACCTCTGCAAAAGTATGGGTGTTGGTAGGTCATAAATCAGGTTGGTTCTTCCAGTCTCTCAGAGAACACTGGAAAAAAGGTATTTCATATCACTATCTAGATACATATATTAGTGAAAAAGGTAATTTTAGCACTATTGAGAAGAGCACTGGAATGAGGCATGAGATGAACGTGCTAAAATGGTAATCTTCCTTTATTAGTTACCAACCTTGCATAATTCATCGGTATCAGGTAAGTATTTAAGCGATTGCCTTATTCATATTGATTTCTGGAGCTGTAATACAGTGTTAAACTTCATCACTCTCTGCATGGTCTCATCCCATACAGCATCCCTAATCTGTAATAAGAAGCAAAATCATACTGTGAAGTTGTGGTGTGGCCTCCAGCTAGCTCTACGCTAATCAGATACCACATTCCAACCCAGAATGAGAGAGATTATGATTTCTGCATCTTACAGATATGCAGTTCAAGTATCTGTGGCAGTGGTGGATGTTTCTAATCATAATTTCATTTTCTAAAATATGGTTTACACAGAGTAAATCACTGACTTTCTGACATCTTTCATGACATTTCTAAATACTGAAGCTGTGATGGAAGGCTGGAAAAAAGAATAGTGTGTTTTTTGTAATGCCTATCTTTAAGAATCCAACAACAAGATCCTTAATTGTGTAACTGTGCCAATTACACAGTGATGTGGTGTTCTGAGTTTGCATGAAGCTGAAATAATTGCATGTGAAGAAGCTTAAACTGCTATATAATGTCTTTTTTTTTTTTTTTTTTTTTTTTTGAGAATATATCTGCTCTTGTACCCTGTTTCTTCAGATATTCTCCTAATACAAATAAAACTGTTAACCTACACTTACCCCGACACCTCCTTCCAAAACAGTATCATCTGTGAAATGATAAACTTTGTTCTTGTCATGACAGAGAAAATATTTAACCTGCTATGCAGAGAAATTAGGCTAATAAATCCCAAGAGGTGGAAACAAGATATGATAGTCCCTGTATTCATTGCATAAAGGCAACTAAATAAAGGAATTATGTGTAAGAATGTAAGTTAACAGAACTCTGTGCAAATTTGTCAGTTTTCATAAGTGAGCTCAACCCATTCAGTGAAAGTGAAGAACTCTGGCATATTTACAAATAGATGGGGATGGGGGGAAGAGAAGGTGCAAACATGCTTACAATATTAATTTCTCAAGTATGGAATTCATTTAGAATAGACACTCTCCTGTATTTTTACCCTTGGAAGAAAAAAACAATGGGGAATATTTACAAATGAGGAGTAGAAAATCTGAAGTCCTGTTTCTTAGAGTGTGCAGAGACACCATGAGTAGTCAATATATATATATATATATTTCTGTCATCTGTGTTTTTTATATATTTTTCATGGATAAACTAATGTGATCTTTATGGATAATCAGTTATCCAGTTCAAATGTCTGTGACTCAAACTAGTGCAAAACCTGTGCAAAACATTCACTAGCAGTTTACACATTCATTAGCTATTATCAATCAGTACAGTTTTACTTTTTAGCTGGAGCTATGAAAAATGCATGAAGGCAGACACAAACTCTGGCTTGTGGCATTTGTTGTGAAGCCCAGAAGCAGCAGTAACCTGCAACCTATCATGCATAAAAGCAGCAATAACATTTATGAACCCACTCATGTAAAGCTTGAGTAGTCAGATTCATGAAATTCACCGAGATTTGGATTAAATTTAAACCATTCTATACAGCTCTAGTTTTGATTAGAGCTCTGTGTATTACTGAAAAAAAAAAAAAAAAAAAAAAAGCCATCACTTTTGAATGGAGCCTATATTTTTAAGTTTGAATGTACTCCAAGCTTGATCTTAAAATGTACAGTACGTCAATTTATATTCAGTGTTGGAGGGGAATGTGAAGGAAGCAGGGAGGGACAAAAGAGATAACATTCCGACCTTTTAGAGTTTTAGCTGTGGGCAAAGGTTATGAAGATAAGGATCAAAACATGACTGACTTCTACTATCACCATATATGAAATTATCAAGCTTGAAGTGCCGAAATAAAGAACTTAAACTAAACAATAGAAGCTCTGTGACACTGGTTATTTTTACTTTTGAAGGAACAACAACAGTCTTTCCTCTTATCACTTCTCTTTGCTTCCCATTAAAAACAAATTGCATGGTATTTCAAAAACTATTCCAGGCATTTACTCTTTTCATTTGTAGTTCATAAAATGTAGCTTAGATTTAGCAATGATTGGAAAAATATGCATTTTATAGATCAACTTTGCATCACAAACTAGTAGCATTTTATACTTTGTATGTTTGAATTCTGTATAAGTATAAGCCACTGTGGCTTTCACATATTTTCAGTAGATGCAGAAAAAATCACTGAGGCTTAGAATTTATTTTAATATCTAAATAAATTCTCAGCTCATCATTCAGATGACTTGTGGACTGCAAATAAAGTCATAAAATGCATGAAGATGAAGAGATTAAATCACACATCCAGACTCTTGCAATGTATAAATATAAATACATACATACACACACGCATCCCCCGCACCCCATATGCACAGCTAAGGTTCAGATCCAAATGCTTTGATCCAAGCCTGTCCTTTGGCTGTGGTTCAGACTAGACCAGAATAGCTTGGTTTCTCTTCCCCAGATCTGCAAAGCTTAAACCTTTAATTTGTAGGAAGAAAAAAGCAGACATACTCATGAATCTATTTAAAGAAGGAAGTTCTGGCACAGTTCAGCCAATATGATGCCAAAGGCTTGCAAAATGGATAGCAAGATTTTAGTATTATGGAATCTAAGTTTACAGTTAGCAAGTCCACTTGCATAACAGAATTTTGCTTTTTGCAGGATTGGGGCCTAACTGGGATAGTTACATCCTGATAGACTGTCCCTAGTCTATGAAAACTAAGAGATTATTAAATGTTTAACCTTAATTCTAAAATCAATGGTTTCTTTCACAGTGTTAATTTGAAAGTATGTATTATATATTTTCTATTTTTAAAATGTTATAAAGTCTTAAGAGCTTGTATATATTGTTATTAAAATTAATTGTCTGAAAAAGTAGACTTTAAAAGAAGAAAAATACTACAGTTTACTTTTTAAAATAAAGTTTTTCAAATTATATGCTTAGTCCTTTTCATATCTTTATGATTATCCAATTTTTACAATACATCATTAAAATCAATTTCAGACTGAATGACATAGAGTGAAAGCAAATATAAATCATATGAAACTCAGCAAAGTATTAAAAAAAAAAAAAGAAACCAAACAACAAAACAACAAAAAAATACACACAAATATTCCAAAATGGAAGACCGTCTTTGCTGACATTTGTAAACTTTATTTACTTTCTAGTTTTCAGGAATATTAGCTATTCAAAAATTCTAGTATATTAAATAATTTCTAAGGTAAATTACCTATGAATCAAATGAAGTCTGTCACAGCTAACACAGCTATTTTAAGGTCATTTCTTTGATCATTTTGAAAAGCTCAATTATTTTGTAAATGTTTTGTAAAGAAGGGTTCTTCTTAATGAGACTTAGGAAGGAGACCAATAACAGAACACTTTTGATTTCCATAATTGGAACTTTCTATAAGGTGAACAATAAAAAAAATATATTGTACAGATAAATAAACAAATTTATTTGCTTGTGATACATGTCTTGGTTTTGAAATATTTTGAAAAGTTTAACTTCTCTTAATTTTGTCTTAGTGCTAGGTTTTTCTGAGTCGACATCTAATATGTTCTACTTAGTATATTCACTTTTTTATCCAGACTTTACACCTTCACTGCAAGATTCTCAAGAATATCTTTATAATGCTATTCTATTTAGAATTTAGAAAAAGCCCATGTGATAAGCAGTTTAGCTAATCATTGTCATATACTTTTTCTCTAGGAAGTTGTCTTTCTCTCAAAGCAGTGTCTTGCAAAAGAGAGACAATGGAGATAACTGAAATTGCTGGAAAGTAAGTTCTATTTGTTTTCTTTGTGTTTGACCTTATAATTTTACTCATAATTGGAATAAATCTTTGGTAAGTGCAACAGATCTGGACTTTCTGAATTATTCCATTGTAGGAGCCTGTAAAAAAGAAGTTAAGAAAATGTGGACTTTGCTGGCTGAATTAACTAGTGGGAGGTTAACAACAGCACCAGGATCATGAGCAACAAGAGGAGAAATATCTGAAGTGTCAACAGCAGCAGAAAAGATTAGACAGAGGAGAGAGTAAATGAAGGAAATGATGAAACGGCAGTTGCGCAGGGACTCCTTGAAAGGGAGTCCTATGCAAGGCTGAAAAACAGAGGTATTAAAATGGGAGAAGAACTGGCATAAGGAGCAGAAAGGGGCACAGACAGAGGCAGGAAGGGATGTAATTATCAAAATTGGGAAAAAGACTAGGAGAATGACATCAGCTGAGAAAGGCTCTTTAGTGGCAAAGAAGGTTCTGAAGCTAAGAAGCTACCTCCCTTTCTAGCAACTAAAGATACAACTGGAGTAATTTTTTGCCTATGATCATAGTAGATATAATACTCCCTCCTACACATTTTCCTTTCTCCTTTATTCATGGGGATTCCTTAAAAGTCACAGAAAAAAAAAAAAAAAAAAAAAAAAAAAGTCCTTAATCCACACCTGTACTCAGTTACACTGGTAACTTTGGTGTTAATGTAATTAGATTATACTAACATCATTATCAGACTCCCATCAGCAGGCTGATGTAAAAGAACCTTTGGTGAAAAGGACATAAGTAGATATAGATAATAGATTTAAAACTAACCAACCAACCACCTCACCACTTTACTTCTGCTGAGCTTTAATAAATGGTACACTGAAAAGACAAACCCTAGATATCTTCCACTTCAAAAGCAACATTAATTTTGGACAACTAAAATGCAAGTGTCCCATTCCTCTATCTTCTCTTGTCCCCCTCTGAAAACCCTGCTAGATGTCTGCTTAAGTATTTTTGCAGAGGAAAGACAAATGAAGTGCGGGACAGTACATGGGTGGTAACACTCAAAGTGAAAATACTGCTTAGAAATAAATTAGTTCAATACCAAATAATAATAATAACAAAATGCAAGTTTAATATCAAGTAATAACAGCAAAAACTGCAGCAATCTTCCAGTGTGATGGAATAATATATAATAAACTGGCAGCTTTGCTATTGAGACAGGAAGAAGGATGTGAGACTATAATAAATTATGTGAATCTAAGTCTTCTGGTTTCCACCAGCTACAATTTCCGTGAAAGAAAAATAAATAAATAAATAAAAAATTAACCTCTTAATTGCTGATTCTGCATTGAGTTGTATTACAAGCATTCAAGAGAATTAACTCCTGTGATATAATATTCAGGTATCCAAATGTGTTTCTTCTAAGTGTACCTTCAAGGGATAAAATAGGTTATATCCAGGTACAAAGGAGTAGAAAAGGCTGCTAGATAGAGAGAAATTCACTGTAAAGAGGTAAATGGGTGGAAATTTTTTGGAGGCCATTAGGTCTGCCCTCTGAGCCCCAAAGCACAAACACCAAGAAATCATGGAGACCTTCACAAAATTGATACATTCCAATAATACCTATTTCCAGGTAAAGTCCACATGTTTTCAGTCAATTAGTTTCATTCTCTTCAGGGATCTTCTTGAAATGAATTAGTGTAATTTAATGTCAATTAAGTTATCATTCTGCCTTCAATTTCAAAAAGCCAGGACAAGACAAAACACACTTGGGTCTAAGGCTTTGTAGTTTAACCACATACCAGTGACATGAATTAAGTATTTGACACATTTATCATGTTTGTTCCTCTGGCAGAGATTGTCAGCTTAGCACCAATAAATCTGTGATTATTTTTGTGAGTGCTTTTGAGTTTGTTTTTTCAGCCTGGCAGACTGAAGTAACCTGAATTTTTCAGTGGTTACTTTAATATTCCAAGATCCAAACCTGCATGTGAGGGTCTATTTGCAGTTCAGTCATTGCTCCTGAAGGCCTGGGCAACATCTTTGAGAAGGCAAGGCTGAGCAGCTGTTACCATCCCTCACATTATTGTGTATGAATCAACACATTTACCTGAATTTATTTTTTCTTCCTGCTGGATCCTGTACTTTGTGAACTTATATAGGACCCTGTATAGACTTAAGGCAAGGACAAAAATCATAAAAGCTGCTGACCTGCCTCCTACTACAAAGAGAGATTTATACATTGTCAAACACAATTTGTTAAGGTAACACTAGAAGCAAAAAATATTTCTACAAAAATATAAAGGTTTTCTGCTGCATCTCCTTTTTAAAATGTTAAAGAAGTGATTAAACTGTTTTAAAAATTGTCATGAGAAAAGATTTCATTAAAAGAAAAAAAAAAGTACTGAATAGGACTACCTTGAAAATTTAGATAGCATTCATCTTGAACCAGCTCATCTACAATCATGAAAGGGCAAGTGTAAATGTATATGTATATATATATATGCACATTCTACAAATATTCTACCACCTTATGTATGTTTAGACTAGATTTCTGTAAACTGACTGTAATTTTCATAAACTTGAGGTAATATTTTGTAGATGTGGTAACTTGCTGTTAAACAAATCATAGAAACCTTTTTAATGAAATATATCAAGTCATCAAAATAATAATAATAATAATAATAATAATAATAATACAATGAGAAAGAAATGTTTGACAAAAAGAAAATGGCCTTCCCTCCCTACCTTCCTCTCTCTCTTCCTTCACACATTGAACAAATATATTTAAAATACCAGCCATCTGAAAAAAATGTTGAACGGGAATCTACAACTTCATGTTATGTGGGGAAATGGAATTGTCATACCAAAATAATAGTTAGTATAAATACTAACATCATCAATTTAGAGGGAAAAATATTGTATTTAGAGAACAGTATCCCTGATATGCCTTCACACCTTATTTTACTGGACAGAAGTGGTTATTTTACTGATATATAAATGACAATCTTAATTCAGCTTTAAAAACAAATGTAACTGAAGCTAGATGAGGATCCAAGATCAGGAAAGTATTGAAGCAAACACTAAAAACAAGCCAACAATATCAAATATTAACAAAGAGACTTCCACTAAGTTACACATAACAAAATGTTTGTGCAAGAATAGACTAGAAGCAGTGCTATTAGTCCTGATGGCATTTTCATCTCTGTGCATTGCAGTCATATGTGTAGTTTGTAATATCATGATGTGTGGTAAAATAAGTATGACTTTGTAATTCCCGTTTCATAATTGCTACCTTTCAAAAAGTTAAAATAGCAGAAAATCTGAAGTTGCCAATTCATCCTGTCCTGATAAGCTTTCACTTATTTACAGTATTTGGTGTACAAATCTCTAGCTCTACTCTAGAGAAAAACAAATAAGCAAACAAACAAACAAAAGCATGCCTTGGGCAAATTTTCCCTTCAAAATGGTAATGAAATTTAGAGGATTTCTATATTGTGTTTTTAGTATGTCATCTAGTACAGTATCATAAATTGTTTGGCTGTTAGCACAGCTTTCATGCATCAAAGAGTTCCCAACCATTCCACTATTCTGTGTCCACTCTTTGAAATCCATAAGTAGTTTTGAAAACTAACAACATGCAACATTCTAATGAGAAATTGGAATACATGTCTTCTTTCATTCTTTTCACTTTTCTTCTCTTTACAAGCACCAAAAATTCATGTAAACAGCTGTTTTATTGTTGGAAAAGGACAATGAGGAAACAAAAATAGACATTAAAAGGTTATTTTTCTGTAAGTAGCAGTCCTTCTTGGTATTTACAGGCAAAAAGAAGAAGGCTGCATTTTGTCCCAGCCTGAATTCATAAGCCTAACTTGATCGTCTTCTGAAGAATTTATGAATCATGGTTAATAATCAGGTTAGACACTTCTGAGGAAAGAATCACATTTTGAAGCTACAAAGGTCCACTAAATAGCCCATGGGAAATGACCCCGCATCCCATTAAGTATAAAAACTCACTATTGCAGGATTCTATGTCAGAGGTAAAACATTTCTCTCTCCTCCCTTCAAGCATCAGAGAGCTCCCTCTGCCTAAATGCTTTATGAAGATTGAAAAGGCATACCACATTTCTGCTTCTCAGGGAAAACTGTTTTCTTCCTGAAAAAAGTTTTTTTCCCTTTAACTTTTGGGGAAAAGAAAAGAAAATCTTTATTTTCTTCATTCTCTTATATTTATTATTGTCCACTTTTTATTTATTTATTTATTTATTTATTTATTTATTTTAAGCTTTTATCTCTCTTTTATCTATTTCATATGCCCATGGAAAACACCATAGTTCTCTTCTTCCTATTCCATGAAGTAGATACAATGTATGCTTTATCTTACTTAGACCAGGTTGCTATTTTCCTATTTAAATGGCAGATATGGATTGAAAGTCAGACTTGAAGGACGGGAAATGTTCTTAGTTCATTGTGATTTAAGGCTTTGTGGGCCAGTTTTTGCCTGATGAAAAGCAAAATCACAATCATATTATTAAGAAATAAAGTGCAATGCTCATTTCCTTAATTATCTATTTACAGTTCATTGGCATAAGTCATTCCTCATTAGGTTTGCTGTCTCTTCAATTACAATTATGGCATTGGTGACACTTTCAACAGGAAAAAGTCATTTAAAAACACAACTTCATGTGTATTGAGTTTACATGGCAAGGTGTTAGCAGGGTGAGTGTGTAGGTGGGCTACAGGTGTGGACTTTGTGAAAAGCTGCTCCATGTTAGAAAAGAAAAATGGAATGAAAAACAAAACAAAAACCAACCAGCCAAACAAAAAAAAAAGAGGAGAGAAAATATTAGAAATTCTGGAAAATAAGGGAATTACATTCTGACACAGTTATCTGAAAAATCCCAAGAAAAAAGACGTGAGAGTCTTCATCTAATTATAATAATAGAATCACAGAATTATAGAATCATAGAACCGTAGAATGATTTAGCTTGGAAGGGACCTTAAAGATCATTTAGTTCCAGCTCCCTGTCATGGGCAGATACACCTTCCACTAGACAAGGTTGCCCAATGCCCCATCCAACCTGGCCTTAAACACTTACAGGGATGGGGCATCCACAGCTTCTCTGGGCAACCTCTTCCAGTGCCTCACCACCCTAACAGTAAATAATTTATTCAGAATATCCAATCTAAACTTACTCTCTTTTAGTTTTAAAAAAATATCCCTTGTCCTATCACTACACTCCCTGCTAAAGAGTCCCTCCCTATCTTTCCTGTGTGCCCCCTTTAAATTATGGAAGGCCACTGTAAGGTCTCCTCAAGTCTTCTCTTCCTTAGTCTAACAAATCCCATCTCTCAGCCTTTCTGCTCAGGAGAGGTACTCCAGTCCTCTCATGATCTTTGTGGCCCTTCTCTGGACTGGCTCGGAAAAGTGTTTGTTTTTCTTACTGCTGTGGAGCCCAGAGCTGAACACCATACTCCTGGTGAGGTCTCATAAGAGCAGAGTAAATATTATTAATCTGGTTGCAATTATACTAACATTAATATTTCAATTTATGTACAGTTAAAATGATATATATATATATGTACAAACTTTCAAGTATTTTCCATTTTCTGTGATGTCACAGTCATTTTTCTACTGCTCCACTCTGTCTTTAAGGATAATGGCTTCAGTTTTGGGGAAGGAAGGTGTTACATCAAGTCACTGGCATTTCTTGTCCTTTGCCAGTTATTGCCTATGATGGTGATATGTGTCTTTCTCCTTAATGGTGTCTTCCTCCTGACATTGTTATCTGCTTAGAGTAATTTTATTGTTTGCTAACCTGTTCTATACCTTGTTCTTTCTTCATTGTTCTGAAAGTCCATGATATATCCAAATAATATGTATACATATATATGTTTGACATTTATTGGGTATTTGTCCTTTTGCTCTCTTTGTTAAAACCAGGTTTTACTCAAATCCCAAGGTGACATCTTTCTGATGAACAATAATTGGCCACAGGTGAATCACTTATAGCTCTTGAGTCTCCAGTGTTACCCTCTCCCTGTATTTTCAAGGTGTCTGCTGCCATCCCATGTCTTTAATCCACTATGCTTTATTTTATCCCAGGAAAATGGATCCTTCCTTCCAAGTGAGTGACTATCTGCTATTATTGTCTATTAATTACAAAATATGCAGAATAATATTTGTTACACCCAACAACACTGCAAAGCTAGCCAAAAGCTAAAATAAAGTAGGGAATAGTTAACTGATCATAAGATATTTTTCATTAGGATATAAAACCAAATCTGCAGGCAGGTTGAGATAAGTTCAGGCAAAGCCTGACAGGTTCTGATTCCTAAAAGAAGGCTGTGGTCTCTTACAAGCTGTAGCAATTCCATGTTTACTGGGCTAAATGGCTGCCCTGAGTAAAAAATTGGGCTTTTCCCCAGTATTGACCTAGGAATTCCTTACTGCAGTTGAGTTCCCAATAGATATTGAGCAACAGTACAACCACTATATACATCTCTTGGAGCACTCAGTAAGTCACTGTTTAAAAAACAAAACAAAACAAACAAACAAACAAAACAACAACAACAACAACAAAACAAACTGGGAGAAGAACAAGCAAGGGTGAGATACAAACTGTACTCTATCTAACTCCTTCTGGAATATGGATTCTTGAAGACCATTCTCGTTTGACAAAGTGCACACAAAACTGAATACACTCATGAGTTTTAAACCTTTATCCTGTCTTAACATGTCTCCACCAAAAGATACTAGGCTCTTCATCTTGTATTTATTTAGGCTACTAGCTCAGATTGTGGATTTAGCTTGGATAAGGAAAAAATGCAATTTGTACTGCCCAGAAATTACTCTGGAGAGATTTTGTTTTCTCATAACACAAGGTTATGATTGTTCTTAGCCTTCTGTGTCATGTACAAAATTGTTGATTCCTACTCCATTGTGCACTTCCGGCACAAAGAACAAGCTCACAAATATGTTGTGTACTCTGCAGGATGGGGCAGAAGTATCATTAAAAATTAATGGAAACATGCCCTATGATTTCATGTGTAAAACTCTAAGTGCTTTCCTGGTGCCATATATATTTCATTATAAAACTATTAATGACATAGCTAATTGTTGCACAACACATTCTTACTGCATTTAAAAAAATAATAATAAAAATCTATGCATAGCCTCAGAAAAGAAACGTAAGTAAAGTGCATTTTATAACAAGAATGTAGCTTGCGTGATTAAAGCAAAGTTATTTTTCAGTTTCTGTATCCATACAGTCCTATTTGGCCCAAGCAGGAATACAGAAGTGTGCAGAACAGACTTGCCAGGATTCTGATAAAATATGTACTTGCTCATTTTATTCCTGGACTGATGATTCAATTTCTTTGGAAACTACTTCCGACAGCAAGCATCTTACCAAACATATTTAAATGTATCTTGTGTATACAGATGGGTCCAGTGTATCCAACAACAACAGAAAAATAAAGCCATCTACTGAGAATTGGTCACATAACTTGAACATGAATACTTAGTTGTTATTCAGTGTTTTACATCTGTAGATCTCTGAGTGCTCTTTCAAAATATTATTATCCATACTTTTCACTGTGGAAACTGAATCACAAAATGATAAACAAGTTGTGTGGTGCCAACACACATAGAGGTTTGGTAAAATTTGTGAGACAAACATCAGATTTTACCCTGTCCTATGAGTATGCCAGAAAATAACATAAAAGTGTCCATAAGAGTTTCTCTGATACAGATTAATGAAACAACAGTGATGTTTTATTTCATCCAGGAAAATACCTTAAACCATTGGCCCACTGCCTTTTGTTGATAACTTTCCCACAGATTTCTTCTTCCCATCCTTTTAAGTACAACAAACATTGAAGATTTAGGAAGAAAACTGGAAAAGAAAACTCATAACTAGCAAAAACATAAAATATCTTTTTAAGCATGTCTATAGTTAAAGCATTTTTAAGAAACATTCACTTTGCTGTCAGAATAAGTTTTTCAAGCAAACACTTCTATGTGTAAGGTTGTAATATTTTATGATTTATTACCATTGACATGAACACAAAGGCCCTCAATTTTCCTACAGAAGAGGTAATAGATTTTTTTTTTTCTTATAAAAACAACTCTTTAGCAGACATTGCTTGTTTAGATAAAAAGCATCTCACCTGAGGTTACCCAATAATTTTTTTCACATGTGGATCAAATGAAGTATGAATGGAAAGTAATTAAAATATGATATATTATATAGAAAGACAAAAGTTTAGAAGCCCATCTGCAGCCTACTTATGTGAGGGACTTGGAGATAACTGACACCAAAAAATGCCTGTAAATGTGAACGCATCAAGTAACCACATGTTGCTATTACAAAAGCATCATTTACATTAAACATCTGGATTTTGTGAACTTCAAAAAAAATAAAAATAAAAATAATAACACCAAATGCTGGAGTGTACTTTGGAGTTACAACTCCAAATCTCATTTTGCTTAACTGACTTCTCCTAAGCTTTTCATTGCAGTCATAACAATATCAGCACAATTAATTACACACACACACACACTCACACACACACACACACACACACACACACAAAAACAACAAAAAAAACACCCTTCTTACAGGAGCACATCTTGTTGAAAAATCAGCATATTTAAAACTTTTCTAGTGCTTTCAGATAAAGCATTAAAGTTTCTGGAAGTACAGAAAGAACTCTATCCGAGAAGAGACTAAATGATAAAGACTACTTTATTTAGATCTCTGCAGTGATTAAAATAACGTAGTCAAAGTTAGAAGAAATGCTAAGGATATATGTAAAACAAGGAGGGCAAGTCGTACCATCAGAGATTATTTGTCCTCTCTCTGTTTTGACATTTATGTACTTAATAACTAATAACATATGAATGGACTCCCATAGTCAGGTAGTCCAAAAACTCAGGACTTCCACCTGCCTATAGAGGTTACTTTTACTCCTTAGAGAAGTTATGTACTGGGAAGAGTTTCTATTTTGTCAGAAGATTAAGTAATGCAATATTACGCAATGGCAACTATGTGAGCCTGGTAATACAATGCCAACAATGAAATCTAAATATTTTTTTGGATCAAGTTTTAATTCAGTGCTAAGAATTAGTCTAAAATTTGGAAGCAGACCAAACAATAAGACAGCTCCAGAATCAGAGAAGTAGAAGAAAAAAAAAATGAGTCTATAAATACTGTATTTGCAGTGGGTAATTTGGCACATTTCTTCATAATATATATGAAGTTAAGAAAACAGTGATTTTTTTAATTTTTTTTAAGTCTCTCTCAGATAGTGATCCATAGTTTTCATACCTTATCACTTTATACTCTGTTGTCTTCATAGATATGTTCTCTGATGCAAGAAGGAGAAAACTGAGAAAAAAAAAAAAAAAATCAGTATATGTTGTTACCTTCCCTTTTTTTTTTTTTTATACCGATAATATTAAATAATAAATATGCCCTTTTTGGCCATATGCCAACCAACTTGCTTTAGTCATTTGACACTGTTTAGATTAATCTGTATCTAAAATATTGATAAGAGGATCTGTTTTACTATAATGCTATTTTTGTGGTTCCTTGAATTTACAGCAACAAAATATCAAATTTGAGAAGGAAAGAAAGACACATTAATTTGATAGTTTTTTTTTATTATTTTTTTATTTTTATTTTTTCCATCAGAGTGTTTACTGCTGCAGTTACAATTTCTTTCCACACTACAAGCCAATGGTCAGACTGTCACCTCTTTCCATGACGTATAATATATTGTTCTGTGGAAATAAAAGATACTATACCTCTCTGAGAAATCCTGTTCCTAATATCTAGACCATTTATTACATCTAAACTAACAAGTTACCTTTACGAAGTTCTCTGGAAGGAATATTAAAAGCCCTTCATACTTTTTCTTTTTTTCTTTTCCTTTCTTACCTCAGTCATCACTGCAAATGCAGATGGGAAAAAAAAATAAAAAAAAAAAATATAAAAAAAATACAGAGGATCCAACTTGGTAGACACAGGCATCCAGAACATTTTCAGTGGAGGTTCTCTAGGGTCATCTCAAATCTGGTCCCAGACAAACGCCAGCCAAACATGTGGTAATTAAAACAGAAGCTTACTGTGGCATAAACATCACCTATAGATCACATCAGAATATATAAAGATATGTACCCATGTAATAGTGAAAGAGAAAGACAAAAAGGTTTGAACTGAAGTATATAAATGTTCATATACAATGGATATAATACACATTCCTTATCATGTAAAAATGTTCTATGAAGAAGTGTCTGTGTCCCATGAGGAAAGAGAGATTTCACAATTCAGGTAATCCATATAATTCATTTGCTTTTTCTAGAGCAAAACTCCAGTCTCACAGGTACAAAATAAATTTCTGAGCCAGAAATTTCATGCCTGGTGTACCCATGCTACTATCAGCTATTCTTATCTGGACATGAAAACAGTGGTCTAGATATGACTGAACTAATTGTGGCTCACAGAAGTTTTTTACTAGGGAACATTTCTGTTATTTTCGTAAGAAAGAATAATGGCATTTATTGTGCTATGATGTGATTATACAAGCAAATTTTTGACAGGTAAATATATGAATTTACATACTTAACCTCACTGGAATCTATAGCAAGAATCTAATACTTCATTTGAGGGGAGGTATTAAAAAGCTAGGGAGACTATTTTATACAATTGGCAGAAACAGGATTAGCACTGTTCAGTTTAGCGGGGCCATGCCTCTATACTTCAAAAGGAAATGTCCGTTAGTATCATTCCAAGCAAATTTACCAATATTCTTTTTTTTAATTTATTTTATTTTTTTTTTTTCACAAAGAAAGAAGTACATAAATAAAGGACTATTATTTACTATTATTAGCATAATATTACTAACAACAGCTAATGGAAATGATCATACCCTTTTTATTAGCACATATTTCAGAGATATCCCAAATTATCTTTTCGTTAGTTTCCTTATTAATTCAGCTAGAGAAGGCACATAATTACAAGATTAAAACTGCATTATTATTGCTGGGTGATATCAAGCTTACTGGAAACAATAGTTGTTGTGACAACAATCACTGAAAAAGAAAATTAAATACGTCTAAAAGTACTGCTGATAAGGCTGAAGTCAGAATTCTCCTTTTAATCTACATTATAACAAGTGTTATTTTTCTTTCATGTTGCTAAATCATATAAATATTAGACTAAATTGTACCAACATTTGTGCCTTACTCCAGTGCTTCACTTACATGAAATTAAGAAACATTTACTAATTTTCTAAATATGGTATATCAGATGACTCTTGGAAATACTTACACACATCACTCATGAAAAAGAAACTTCCTTCCAGCAGGTAAGAACAATATGGACAAAGATATATTTTGCAATGCAAATAAAAAGGATGAAATAAACAAGCACTTCCATCAGACTTACTGTAAAATCATAAGGCTGCAGAATATGATATGCATAAATAATAATTATATACAAATATACACTTTGAAAATGAACATCAAAAGTGTGTTTATATTGCAGTGAAATTAAGCATGTGTCCCAGTTAATATTAATAACTTCCCTGTTATATGAGCGTGTTTTCATTTTAGGAACATTTTATTTTGTAGTCATCCCCACTGAGTTGGATTCACTGTTACAATTCTTACATGAAAACCACGAGTGGATCACTGCTGTGGGCAAAAAAGCCTTCTTGGCTTCTCTGCTGCTGATGCTTCTGAATGGGGTACTACAGAGTCATATTTGTGGTGTTACACAAGGTCCTTTTATATACATTGTTCTAGCTGATAACCAACTGTATAATTTGAAGAATATATGTATCAGAAAATAGAATAAAAATTGTCAGTGGAATAGAATTTGAAAGTACTGAGGGAAATGATGGAGGAAAGGTGTTCTGTAGTATAGAAAGCCTGATATTAAGTGCTAACAAGGCATTCACACAATTTTGTGTGTTTATTAATTCCTATTATATATTTAAACAGGAAAAATAAAGCTATGGGACTATACTGACTAACTAAGCTGGCAAAATGATTGCCACCTTCTAAGAGGAGATCAGAGAAGCACCAAACGAAAAATGCACAATAGTAATGTGAAAAGTCAGCTAGTTAACTCTGGACAAGCTAAAAACCATGAAGGAATATTGAGGCTGTGTTTTTAGAAACTGTTAACAGTTTCTGGACAACAAGTGATTCCTGGCCAGACCCATACCAGAAATCCCCTAGAGAAGAGGTAATTCTCCTGGTCCTGAGTCAGCCCATAGGAATGTGTCATAACACTATCATCAAAGAGCCAGGGTAACTACAACATATTCAGGCTCAACAGTTTTGTGTGAATAACAAAACCTGAAGAATTTTCTGCTGTCATAGAATGTTTAAAAAGGGAACAACAAAAAGTGAGGAAGCTACTTAGAAATAAATTAAAAAGAAAAGGTAAAGGAGTAAATACTTTACTGGAAATTTAGAAATAATTTTGGAGCCTCATGTTGGCTGTGCAACACATGCACACACAATTTGCAAAGAATATTTTAGAAAGAATAAGAGATAATCAGGATGGACAACCAGCAGAATAAGAAAGTGTATTAAAGATAAAAAGCTATCCTTCAAAAAAAAAAAAAAAAAAAGATGTTTAATCTTAATAAGGAAAACAGAACATGAACTTTGGTAGCTTAAATGTAAAAGCACAGTAAGGCCATAAAAAAAACAAACAAACAAAACAAAAACAAAAACAAAACAAATCAAACAAACAAACAACAACAAAAAAAAACAAACAAACAAAAACACAAAACAAAACAAAAACAAAAACAAACAAAAAAAAACACCTTATCAAGAGCAGGAAGTCTGTCTAAAGGGCTAATAAATAGCCAAGGCATAAAATGAGTGTTTGGATGAGATGACAACACAGATGACAACATAGCAGAAGAACTAAATTGCTATTTCAAATCTCTCTGCATCAGGTAGGCATCTGAAGATTATTATTTTTTTTTTTTTAAAAAAAAAGCCAGAACCGTTTTTCACAGAGAACAAAAAGGGAATATAAATATCAGATTTAAATGTCAGGAATACAGCATATAGGAGAACTTGACAAAATGAATGATTTTAGATCACTAAAGCCAAATGTGCATCCAGGAGCTCTGCTGAAATTTAAGAAAGAAATGGCTGAACTACTGACTGAAGTATGTGACTTCAATCACAACTGTCTTGCTACCAGAGAGCCAGAAAGAGACATCCTCTGGAGATGAAGGGCACCATGGATCAATAAGCCCTGTGTCCACACTCTAAAGGAAACTGATAAAAAAAAAAATATGACAATGTCTGGAACTTGTACAGTGGGTCTAGAAACTAAATAGTCACAGTTCAAGAAAAGACTCTAACCTGGCTAAATAACCAGTTATAAATTAGAAGGCAGTGAAATTAATGGTTATTTTTCAGAGGAGAAAAGTGCCCGGTGCATTTCTAAATAAATAGTCATGAAAAGGAGATGAACAACTATGTTACCAAGCTTGCTGATCACACTGGATCATAAAATGGAGAGCTGGCTGCAGAGAACTGCAGAACGACTACACAGTGCTAAAGGACTGGATGATAAATTGGAAGATGGAATTTAATGCAGGGAAATGTGAAGTGATGCACATGTGGAAAAACAATTTTATGATAGTTTCTATAATGATGGGTTCTAAGATGACTGTTACCACTCAGGAATGATATCATCAATTATAATAGTTCCACAAAATTATCTCTTTGGTGTTCAGAAAAAAAAAAAAAAAAAAAAAAAAGGGCAGAAAATATAATTTTTTTACCATATAAATCTCTGGTGCACCTACACTAGAACAATTGTGTACATCTGATCCTCCCATCCCAAAGCACATATGACAGGAAGTTGGGAAAAAAAATACAAAACAAACAAACAAACAAACAGCCAAAACAAACGATGATAATGTCTATTGATGTGTGTGTGACAGTTTCCAAGTGAAGAAATATTAAATAGGCTAGCATGCCTCAAGTAGTGCAGTGTAAGGTCTACTTTGCCTTCAGTTCAAGAACTAGATGCAATCAAAAAACCCATTAGCTGACATGTTCAAATCAAGAAAAAAAGAAAGGTCTCCACACAAAATGTAAATTAACTATGGTAGTAGCCAATTCAAAAGGCAGTGGGACTCAAATGTTCATTTGGATTTAAAAAAACAATTGGAAGGAGATAAGGAAGAAAAGTTCAATGAAGTCTGTAAGGAATGGAGATATTACCATTGCTTACAAAAGTTTTCCAAGAATGTAACTGTCAGAGGAAGAAAAATGTTCACGGCATTTTCACAGTACTTGTCATCTTCCTCCATTTTTTTTTAGGCATCTGTTTTTGCCTACTGTTAAGAGGGAGGATATGAGACCAGACAGGCTTTTGGTCTGAACTAGCACAGCTGTTCATATGTTCTTAGTGATAAAATTTGCTGTTCTTCATTATGAAATAAATAAATAAATAAGTTTTCCACATATTATTCAAGACTGAATGATATTTTATTTTTTTTGCAAGTGAGCTTGAAAGCCCTTCTCTTGATCATCATATACTAAAGAAAAGAAAAGGAAGAGGAAAGGAAAGGAAAGGAAAGGAAAGAAAATGAAAGGAAAGGAAAGGAAAGGAAAGGAAAGGAAAGGAAAGGAAAGGAAAGGAAAGGAAGAAGAAAAAAATAATAAAAAAATAACCCAACTACTTTTGCAGAATATTTATGTTCACCTTTGCAGAAGAGAAAGTTTCTTTACCTTTTAATCACTCATTCAGCTACATGAGGGTTAAGCAAGGTCAGATTTTTATAATATTGGTGACAATTAGGAGTGATCAAGTTACTGCATTGTAATTATTTACCATGTATCTATTGAACCTTAATACTTGGTTGTTTATGTGCTCCTGATGTGGCACAATTGTAAAGATAAATGCTTTTTTTCAGCTCTGACCATGTAGTTGGCAGTTGTGTGACAATACCAACATACAGGTCATTAAAAGAACTTTTTTATCAAAAGTTTCAGAAAAGAGAAAATGCCAGCAATCAAAAATAGTGTATGCTTGTGACATAACTTCTCATTTTAGTAACTCGTGCTTCCTTTCATCTTTCTCATTTGATAAGATGATATTTCCCTCATACAACATGGTTGTTCAAGGAGAGACAGGGTACTAGAAGATAAAATTTCAACACAGTGGTCCTGCTGTGACAGAACATAATGAGGAAAATGCTTCGAGGCCATAGAATTATTATGTGTAATAACACATATGAAGTTCACTTGATATAGAAATCAGCATTTTCAGGTTTTAATGATTTTTCTACAATTTTCCAGCTATGTAAGAAATATCATTAAGAATAATTGTACATGTCAACAAGGGGACTGTAATATGAACAGAAACTGTGATAATTTTATTTACATATGTATTGATTGGAAAACAGCTTTGCAAAAAAAGCAACAACCAAAACAACAACAACAAAACAAGGAAAGTAATATAAAATTATAGTGCAAGACTGGATGCTACTGAGCTTGTTGGATTGTTTGTGGGAAGAGTCCTTTCTGTCATCATTTCTGGGAATAAGATTTCACAGAAAAAATATATGTGTAAAATTATTAAACTAAGTTAACCTTTTTGATTAGCATTAGCAGAGAAGGGAGAGAGAAACAACTGCAAGTTATAAGATAGGAAGATTGTAGTGGCTTGCTGGAGTGTGTTAGAATCATTCTGCCTAATTTTTATTTGTATTTCATAAATTGTGTGCATCCAATGCAGCTTGAAAATGGGGATCTTCTCACCATTGGGAATATATATTTCTAGGTCTGGTTTCTCATAACCTGCATTGAAATCAACCAGCATGTTTAGATTGTTTCCAAAATGACACTTTCTTTTCACTGTTGGAACATCTGAATTTATGTGGCATTTCCAAAGAGATTTTTTTTTGGGGTGTTCTCCAATGCAGAGAAGAGACTACTGATGAGCACTGGGAAATAATCTGAGAAATGGCTGCTGAGCCTGCAACTGAAATTCATCTCAGCTAAATCTAAACAGGGAGGAAGGTTATAGAGGTCAAATGTAGTTATGTAGTATGTAAAGAGTAGAATGAGCAAATAATTGAAAGGCTTTTGAAAAATATATAAACAGTCTGGTAAAAAGACAGATTGAGGCGGGTTTATACAAATAAGCAGAAGAAAGTTAAAAGGATAATTAGAGGAGCAAAGAAATAATATTGAATGTCAAGTTGCATGGAATATTTCAATTAAGGGCACTTCAACTATATCTGTAATAGAGACATAAGTTCAAAGGTTAAATTGTCCCATTAAAAACAATGATGGGGGATTGAAGACAGGGCACAGGGAAATGGCAATTTGTTAAATATTATTTAGCTTCTATTATTACAGATGAAGAAGATGGAAAACTGCTTGGGAGAAGAATTGTGTATTTTGAAAAGGTGCAGGTAAAATTGGAAATAAATGGGGAGAGTAATTTGGTTGCAAATGTACATTTCCTTAGTGTCACACAAGGAGGTGTAAATGAGATATAGGAAATATACTCTAACTGGCTTTAAATTATGGATGTTCTAGGTCTCATTAATGCTGTTGTTGCACAAATACCTTTATACTCATTTTTCACAGTGAAGCTGATCATGGGCTTTTAGAAAATGAAGTAATAGAAATTATCAAGGTTAGTGGCAGATTAATCCACCAACACATACTATTCAAATCCAGCAGAGGGAATGTGAGATAGAAGAACAGAACTAGTCCAAACCTATACTAAAAAACTGTATGGAAATAAATATGAGGAAAACCTTAAAAGACTCTTGCAAAATACACAGAAATATACTTCCTCAGATCAGATACTAGCACTGCAATGAAATATTAAAGCTTTGAGCTGTAATAGTATCACAGCATATAAATGAGTACACTAACCATCTCAGTTTATAAACTGTGAATAAAATTCAAGTAGAGTATCATATTCAAAAGATCTGGAAATGTTCGTATGGCTTAATTTTTAAAATAGCAATAGAGAACAAAAGCAGCATACACAGTAACGAGATAAATTAGAATATTTTTAAAACACAGAGAGAGAAGTAGGAATACTATACAATGTACATTAACTGTAAAGACTTAAATACAATATAAGATTTCTGTGATTAAATACTTTTGAAAATCAATGTTCAGCACCCTTTATTTCCAAAATTTCCTGTTCACTATTCACTTAAGGATTTGTGGACTTTTAAAAGCATCCAGTAGCCAGCAACTCTTATCAAAACTGTGGGAATCAAGAGTTGCTGGGAGTTCTGAATATCTGGCAATTTGAGTGCATCGTATTTCATAATACCATTTTTACAGGGAAAAGTTAGACCTGTGCTGCCTTCTATGGCCTTCATTTGGCATTTTCCCTTTAATTGCTTGCAGGCAAGATTGGCTTGATCAGGTTCCCATCTGATGCATCCCATCTCCTATTCCATCTTTCCACCATTGGAAGCTCTGAGCTAAACCATGTGAGGGAGGAGACTTTGGGATACAAAATGAAAAGTGGAAGGCTAGAAAGCTGTCCAGAAACAAATCTCCCCCTAACTATAGCAGTCCAGACAGCTAAATAGCAGATAAAACCTGAACTAGATAAATATTTGTAGTCCTTGTCATATACCCTATGGAAAAACCCTCCATTAACTGAAATATTTGGCATGTGTACCTGAGCAATCCATTCTGGCTTGCTCCAGCAGCAGTCTCTTTTACTAGAAAACAAACAAACAGACAAAAAAACAAACAAAAAACCCTACTGCTTTCTGTGTAGTCAAAAAGACTAGAGGCCAGGGATTGTTTAAAACTGTAGGAAGATACTGTTTTTGTCCTTTTTAAGCTTATCTCTGGCTGGTGCAGATTCTCTGCTTGGCTGTTCGCTGCTTTTGAGCCTCCTGCCTTGTCTGCATGTCTACAGCAATGTACCATAAAATAATAAAATCTCCCAAGAAGGAAGGGACCCACAAGGATCACTGAGTCCTTACTCCACACAGGACCACCCAAAAATGAGAACATATGTCTGAGAGCCTTGTCCAAATGCTTCTGGAACTCTGACAGGCTCAGTGCTGTGACCACTGCCCTGGGGAGCCAGTCCCAGTGCCTGACCATCTCTCAGTGAAGAACCTTTTCCTAACACCCAGTCTGAATGTCCCAGCTCCATGCCGTTCCCTCAGGTCCTGTCGCTGTCCCCAGAGAGCAGAGCTCAGTGCCTGCCCCTCCCGGCCCCCTTGTGAGGAAGCCGCCATGAGGCCTCCACTCAGTCTCCTCTGCTTTGGGCTGAGCAAACCAAGGGACCTTGGTCACTCCTCATTTGTCTTGCCCTCCAGACCGTTCACCATCTTAGTAGCCCTTCTTTGGATACTCTCTAATAGATTTATGTCCTTCTTATATTGTCATGCCCAAAACTGTACACAGCACTTCAGGTGAGGTTGCACCAGGGCAGAGCAGAGCAGGATAATCCCTTCCTTTGACCAGCTAGTAATGCTGTGCCTGATGCGCCTCGGTATGGTTGATGCTTTTGGCTGCCCATGTACACTGCCCATATTCAACTTGCTATCAACGAAGCCCCCTGCCCTCCAGATCCCTTTCTGAGGGGTTGTTCTTCTGAGGGGTTGGCTGTAGCCTCTCATCCCCCAGAGGCTATGTACTCATAGCAAGGGTTGCCCCTTTCCAGGTGCAGAACCTGGCACTTGTTAAACTTCATATTGTTGGTGATTGCCCAGCCCTCTAATCTGTCAAGATCTCAAGTATACCTGCTTAATTAGGAGACTTGATTACTGTATCTCTTTAAAAGCTCTCATTAGGTTTGTCACATTACCTCTGAATCAAAGAGCTAAAGTGCTAGACTATTCTGATGAATTGGAAGTATGTTATGTCAGTCCTCTGCTTTGTACAGCAACTGTTCCCAATACAACTTATTTGCTCTGAAACATCATTGATTTTTAAAGTTCTTATTAATGTGGGCCCTGGCTCTATTCTTGAATCTCATTTTGTCAGGTATCTATGCTGCATGTATCTCCTTTTATTTAAATACCATACTGTCACTTCTTTGGAAGATAAATGTCTTTTGCACTGTTTAGTTCAATTTAAGATGGTCTAAATTATGTCACTGTGCACATTTTTGTGTCTCTACGTTGTTTAAAATTACAAATGTCCTGATGGAGTAAGAGGAAATATATTAATAAATTGTTATTATTACCGTGAGAGCAATCAGGTTTGTTATTTCACTTCTTTAGAACCAAGGAGAAAACATAATCATCAATAAGATGTTATTATTACTCCTATGCAAAAAGTTTCTGTATTTCCAGATATATATATATATATCAATGTGAGAAATATATGCTAAAAGCTAAGACTTGAGGCTTAAATCAGATTAGAGTATGAATCTGCTTTTATCATAAAAGAAGAGGTAAAAAAAAAAAAAAAAAATCCTTGAATTATTTTCTTTTTTTCTATGCTACATATCTCAAGCCATTACTGCCAACCCATCAAATGAAAACTGCTTCTTCTAGAAGCTAAAATTGTGAACACTACAAGTCATGTTGCAGTTGACATGAAAACAACCATTGCTGGCATATCTTGTATTTTTGCAGCTGACGATTCTCTCCCTGACATTTTTAGTAAAGTTGAGCAATATCCAGATTCCAGCCTTGATACCAGTCGGCACAGCAACATTCATCTTAAGATGACATCTGTTGAGAATTTTTCAATAACTTAATGGTTATAAAGCATGTGAGAAGGGGGATAATAGAGGGATTATGACATAAAAATGCTAAAGCCCTTGTGGGGGAACTGCTGCACATAAAGTTTTGATTTGGTAATTCAAACTAATGCAGTTTGTAGTCCTCTAGAGAGAGGGCAATAATGGTGCACAATATGCTCTTAAACACTGATGCATAACACATTGTGCTAGAGCCAAAAGGCACTGTACAATATCATTATGGTGCAGGGAGAAGTAGCAACTTTGGGAGTTGCTTTCATGAAGAACTGAATGTACAGGTAAAAAACATTGCTATTCCTCTCTTTTCTATGCTCCTTAATCTATTCATTTGGGTATCCTAGGAAAACATGACATTTATTGTTAATATGGTAAAGTGATAATGCTAAGAGTACAAAGATCAGTGTCATGCAATAATACATGTAGTATAATAATAATACATTTTTTTTTAACAAAAATGGATTGAGTAAGATTAAATTTAGGATTGCCTTTGAAATCTGTTGAAATAAGGAATCTAAAGATTTGGACAAAGCTAGAAAAGCTAGATAAATTTAGAGATGTCTGTACTTATAATTGACCCAAATGTAGTACTACTAATATTTTGGTTAGAATAAAAAGCATGTAAAAAGAAATTCTCCAAATAGTATAGAGAATTATACCAAAATTTATACAGCATACAAAGGATGCACATTCTTTTGAACATTTTTTTTTTCTTTTGCCTATTTTATTTTTGTTGCAGTTGGTTTATTTAATTTGCATTGCATGTGCTGCTGGATGTAATGTGGAACATAAGATTTAAATGAGAACACAATTTTTTGATTACTTCTCCAGGACTTCTGGCAGAGTGAATTTAAGGTGACAAAACTAATATGTTTGAATGATAAATTGTCTGTACTAGGACAAAGCAAAATAAATAAATAAAAACTCTGCCACATTTACTGATTTTATAGAAAATGCATGTATAGATGACTTTTCAGTTCATAAGGGTGCTGTCAAATTTGGGCAACTCCATCACTTACTTCCTGTAAATATAGTGATACCTTTTTGAGGTTTTCTAATCTCTCTCAGAAGTTTAAGAAAAATGTCTTGTCATTCAAAAGGCTACATCTTAAGAAATCCTTTAAGATAAATAAATTCAATGACTTCACACAAATGGTGATTCCTCTCACCTACCTTTTGTCACCTGAAAGTCAATTTTCTATTGCAAAGTGGTCAGTTTGTCTTGCCATACCTAATGGCAGCAACAAATCCAAAAATGTCCTTGTATGGTTAGGTGAGACCAACCAGACTTGTGGAAACCTTTCCATTGTCTCCTAAAGAAGTCTCTGCTGTCTCCTGGCTCTCTCAGAAAGCTAGCTTACCTAAATCTGACCAACAAAGTGGGGTAAAATTCTGTCTTAATGAACCAGTAGGGAGGGTGTTGAAGTAAGTGGAGAGTTTCCTACATGGAGGTGTCTAGTGCCATTCCAGACAGTGAGGGTAAATTTCCTGGCTTTGTGCTGCTGCTACAGAAGGTTGTGGCTTTCCTTTAAGTCCTGAGTTGTGATTGCTACCCTTGTGTTGATGCCTCAGGTAACTAACATGTAAAGTGGAGTTAGATGCTGTTGCTGCTCTCTCTTTCACTTGTATTGGGTTTAAGTGGCAAGGTTTTGGTAGCAGGGGGCTTCAGGGGTGGCCTCTGTGAGAAGAGTCCAGAAGCTGCCCCACGTTACATAAGAGATAGTTCCAGCTTGCTACAAAAGGGACCTGCCCGAGCCAATAAGCAATGTTGTTCATGCAGCTGGGAGAGAAGAGCGAGAACTAGCCCTGCAGACCCCAAGGTCAGTGCAGGAGGAGGGCAGGAGGTGCTCCAGGCATGCAGCAGAAGTCCCCCTGCGGCCTGTGGAGAGGCCCCTGGTGGAGTAGGTTGTCCCCCTGCAGCCTATGGATCCCACATGGGGCAGATCTCCACGCTGCAGCCCGTGGAGGAGTCCCCAGTAGGGCAGGTGGATGTGGCCTGGAGGAGGCTGCGGCCCATGGAGAGCCCCTGCAGGAGCAGGCCCCGGGCCGGAGCTGCAGCCTGTGGAGGGGAGCCCACGCAGGAACAAGTAATCTGGTGGGAGCTGCTGTGGAATATTGGAGCAAGTTGCTTGTGATGGATGGACCCCATGATACGGACCCATATTGGAAAAGTTCTTGAAGATCTGCTGCCTATGGGAAGCCCCCGCAGGATCAGTTTGGGAAGGATGGCATCCCATGGGAGGGACCCCATGTGGAGCAGGGGCAGGG
>CM021698.1:91444981-91471441 GCA_011074415.1 Stictonetta naevosa
ACGACTTTTAGTTTGCTTTCAGTTTCTCACTGGTCTAGCTTGTTAGTAATAGGTAATAACTTAGGTTAACCTCCCTGTGCTGAGTCTATTTTGCCTGTGATGATAATTGTTGAATGATCTCCCTGTCTTTATCTTAACCCTTGAGCCCTTTTCATCGTATTTTCTCGCCTTTTCCCTTTGAGAAGGGGGAGTGAGAGAGCAGTTGTGATGGAGCTCAACTGCCCAGCTGGGTAAAACCACCACAAGTCAGTGTGGGTCTGTGGCTCTTCTGCAGTAAGGAAAAAACAATTTGTTCCCAGCAGGGAACAGACTGTGAAACCCTGCCTTATTTTAACTGTTGTCTATTAGTGCAAAATTAGGGAGAACGCAGCATGTTTGCAACAGGTAGAGCCTTACAGTTCACCATGGTCTCCTAGATCTCTGCTGCAGGAGAATCATCTCCTCCTCCCATGTGTTCTTGACTCATGCAAGTCTGTGAAAATGTACATGAAAACATATGTCTTGTCATGCTCAAGAGACTTGCATTTTGTGCACAGTACTAGTGGCAAAAGAAAACTGCGAAGTGGCTCAGATCTTCTCAGAGAGCTATTTATGTTCCACATGATTTAACTTAATTTAAATTAATGTCTTTATCTTGTCCCAGAGCATACAGTGGCCAGCCTCTACTCTTTTGTCTTTTATTTATTTATTTATTTATTTATTTATTTATTGTCATTCAGCTGCACTCTGGCATTTTTTTTCTCACACACTGCTGGTGACAGGAGCATGTTTTTAGGCTCCTTTCCTTTCCAGCTTTTCCATTAAGAACCTGTTACAGGCTTAATTTTATTAAGCCATTTACAGATCTTCTGTTTAAACTCAAGGTCTTAAATCAAGCTGTTTGGTGGGAATTTTCTCAGCTGAGGTGTTTCTAAGCTTTATCATGCCTGCAGGAAGAAGTGAGGAGACAGACAGTGAATGGATCCCAGAAATGGAGTCATCGCTTGTTAGGATTTCATCCAAAAATACAGCAAACAGGGACTTCCAAGTAAGTGATCTGAGGCAGTGGCATGATACAAAGGGCTAATCTGTAATAAATTCAGATTTGGCTCAAATGTGTTGGCTTGAATGTGCCCCACATAGCTTCTTGGCAATATTGTAAATGATGTGTTCTGTGATTGTGTACTTCTCATCTAGAGCAGAATGGTACTAGCACATTTGTGAAGCATAGATCTTAGTGCTTACGAACTGCAGGGTTAAGAGACATTTCACAAAGGCACTGTTCTGCCTATTCTATGTCAAAAACAGCTGGAAAAGTGTAGGAATATAGCATGTTTCAAGCCTGTGAAAGGTGGACAATATTTTCTCACTCATAGCTGGTCTGCAAGTAGAAAAGGTAATGTTTTGTTACCACTGTTCCCTCTTGTTCATGATGAGGAAAAAAAAAAAAAAAGAAGGCAAACAACGACTTCACTCCTCCTCTAGGCCATACTCTATTTACAGTGTCATTTAGGTAAACAATGGGAGCGAGCTGGGACATGCATGCTACCCCAATTAACTCAGTAAGATAAGTGATTTAGTCCCAGGAGAATAGAATCCATTTTTTCTTTTTCTTTTTTTTTTTTTTTTTTCATTTTTTTTTTCATTTTTATGAGCGTGCAGCTACTAGGACATCTATCTGATATGATATATGAGGTGTATATTACTTTGAAAATAAAATGTGGTACAAATTATGATTTTTTAAATATATTTTGTTACACATCTACCAAATAAAAGGCTTAAAAGTCTGTTCCATGCTTAAAACATAATGGGGGAAATTACATGGAATATATGTAAATCTTTTTATGTTTTCTTTATATATAGTACCATAATCCTTAGAATGAGAATCAGCTGCATTGTTCCACTGCCAAAGTGATGTCTACAAATGAGGGCTCAGGGAATTGCTGCAGGCTTTCTGATGAACTGAGCCAACAAGCCACTGTGGACACAAGCCTGAGTTTTTGAATGAAGAAAGAAGAGGATTTACAACGCAAAGATATTTGTCTCTCTTCCCTTTCATATTTCCAACAGAAAGCTCCTCCTTTCAAGTACTGGCAACAATTTGAAATAAAATGCTAAAGCTAAAAACACTTGCATGCTCCAAGTCTTCTCCATCTCTTCCATTTATATTATTTGTTCTGGTAGAAGATGCTATTCTTCTTTAAAGTTGTCTCTCATTAATTAATTAGTACAATAACTTGAAAATTCACTATTCAGCCATCTTCTAAACACTTCTAAAAATGCATTTTTGCAGATAAATTATTTGTGAAACTATTTATCTATCAGTGCAACTTTCAGTTAAAATTTTGTACAAATAAATATATTCTACGTTATTCTTTTCAAAGAATGTTTGATCTAATAGCTTCTAAAGATGGAATCTTGTTTGATTTCCTCATTGTTTAATACCTAAAAGAATAGTCTGAAAAAGACTGAAGATGTATTAGTTTGCTTAGCTACTTAGCATTAGAAGACTCAGTATTTTGTGAATTACAGAACAAGATTCAGTTTAAAGAATGAAATCCTTTTTTTTTTTTTTTTTTTTTTTTTTTCCTACTAGCTGCCTCCCTGCTTGTAAATATTAAGTGGTCTTAAAGTTCTAAGGCATTTTAAGAATTTTAAATTAATGTTAAATATTTTAAGCCTTTTATATGGAAAAGGAATAAATTTAGTATACCCACACATTCAAAACCCACCTACTCAATAATTTCTGTGGCAGATTTTGTATGCATTAGTGCAATATGATGACTTGAATCAAACAAGAAACCAACAAAGAAAAATAAAATGGCCTTTCTCCATAGGCCCCTTGTGTCTGTGCACAGTCACCTCATGTGCTGGGATCTGAAGCATGTGGCACTTTGCACCCCTTATCTTTCCCTGTCAATTGGGATAATACATATTTAGATGCTTGGATATCAGCTCAGAGGAGAAAACTTCCCTGAATACATTTCTATAATTGTATACATAAGGCCATGGTATCTACAGATTTGGGGAAATAAGTTAAGGCACAGTAACCAGCAATAGCTAGGGAATTTTCAAGGTCATGGCTGCTGAAATAATTTATTGTACATCATAAGCAAAATTGCATTGTTTCTGAAAGAATAGTAGATTAAAAATATAATAAAATAAAAATAAAAATAAAACATTTATTGCAGTTTTACATCACATTCATTGTGTTTTTTGGAATGAAGTGCTCCTTCCAGTCAATTAGACTGCAGAATTCCTTTTAAGAAACTCTTATTTTATTCTGCAAGAAAGCCATATTCCCTGAGAAATCATTTGTTACCAACAGCTGTGCTTTGCAATTCCACTGTATGAGGTGAATCCAAGACCAGTTATACTTTGAACATAATTGTGAAGTGTGCAAATAACTGTTTTTAAAGGCAGTATTATGGCTTTATATATATTCATATTATATTCAAGGGTTTATAACTGAGGTGGTATATTAAGAAATATCTGTGGTTAAAATTCTGCAATGGAAAATGTTCTCCAAATCAGAAGGCAGGACCCACTCTATCAAGTTTATAATTAAGCAATAATCCCAAGAAACACAGTCATTACCAACATTTAATGACTACTTTGTTGGTTAACAGCTCAACGTGAAGTTGAGGATTGTTAACACTCTATCAAACTTCTTGTTAAGTGTACTAAGTTTTTATTTAAAAACACTTGGATCGCAGCTGGAAAACCGTGGGGGGAATCAGGTGTTCCCTAGTGGCTAATAACCATTTTTTTCCACACAAGGCACATTCCTTTATATTTATATAATACCTGTTAATTACAGCTGCTGGTGCCACCCAACTTTGGTATTTTGTGTGACATGGCACTGACCTTAGCCATCTACTGTATTTTTAGCCAGGTGATGTTCTTTATTGCTGATCTCTTGTGGAATAACAATTTGGGTAGACCCTTTAGGAGAATCCAGTCAAGAAGAGAGAAAAATTACTCCAGAATTCAATAGTCACACATACTGTGCAAGTACATTTCCAGAAGTTATGACAACCTCTGCTGGAATAAAAAGGAGAAAGGAGTTTCAACAAACACCACTTCAGAAAATTACATAAGTGTCATGCAACTTTCTTGAACTGTATGAATCAAATGAACTGAACTGTATGAATCAAAAATCATATTTTACCCATAAAGTTATACCCAATATGTCCCACTGGCACTAATCAACAGAAAATGTAATTTTAATCAGGATCAGATTTATTTTTTCCAGAAAGGAAACTATTATATCTTTTTTGTGTGTGTGCGTGTAGGATGACTGGAAATTAATCTTGCCAAGCCTACTGAGCTAATTCAGCCTAAGAACATTAGCTGAAAAAAAAAAGGCATACCCCTAAATTAACCACATTTTTTCTTCTGAACTGCCTGTGACAAACAGCCATTCCCCTTTGTTTCATGCTGTAGGGGATGTGGTTTACAACAACTTCCCAGACAGGTAGGAGAATTTTCAGTGCAACAGAAGAAAACTTAAATTGGTGACATGAACTAGACTTGCCAACAAACTACAAGGAGAGAGAGAGAGGATAACAGGAACAAAGGCCTGTGTAGGTTTGTCGACTTTGTTGAAATATCCACAACAGTGATAGAGTCAGGCAAATTCCATCTAATCAACCCGATAACTTATTATCAAAAGGATCTATTTCTTTGTCACGTCTGTCAGAGTAATCCGGAATTCATTATCATATTAATGTCCTGACTGGGCTCCTCTGGACCTTTGAGTTTTGTTTGTTGAAGAGCTTCCTGGGGCGTTTGGAGAAACAAAGCGCGCTCTCTGGAACATGAGGCATTCAGCACAGCGTACAGATGGGCCTGGACTCTTTGTTCCTCTCTGCCTGGGAGGCTGTTATGGGAAGCAGCCAACCTGCAGTCTGTCACAGTGAACATTGTCAAGTCATTGTGTACTTTTAATTGTTACTATGTACATGGAATCTGAAAGGTCGCTCTGGATATATAGTACAAGTGCAGGGAGCCCTCTGCCAGACCAAACAGCTGTCCTGTGGTGTTCCCATATTCAGCTCCAGTCACCTTTCCCTCATTGAAGGATCCTTCTGACAGAGCAATTAAAACATATGATTTATTTACTAAACAGTCTATAATAAAATTTTAGAAATGCACTCTTTCACCACATCGCTGTTTCCCACGTGGCTGCCTTAACAAGTCCTTTTATATTTAAGCAATTATTTCTGCCCCAATGATGTTACAGACCCAGCAAGATTAATTAAAGAGCTGACATAAAAGTACAATATCAACCTCAAAATACAGTCAAAGAGGTCAAACTGTATACCAAATTTTGCTCGTAGACATTTACAGATAAAATAAAACTCTGTAGGTTTGGCTGGCCTGCAAGAGATGAACTACATTCTTTTCTTTACTAAAGATATGTGGATATTTCTTTAGAAGACTTTGTGTAGTTTTTCATTTTTATCTGTAGTATAAAAGAATCAGTCTTAAAGGAAAACTTAATTGTATATGATGTGAATAATCTTTGGCTGTAGAAGCTCTACTCACCAGGGAGTCTACAAGCCATGTTCAGTCTAGATATGCTAATATTTGTTTTCCCATCATGCATCTCAGCTTTTGTTTAGAAAAAATAAACATGCTTATTAACTACAACTGAACACTAATATGATAGCAGTTCTAAATCTTTCCTAAGTAAATGTATCTTAGCAATATTTCTCAGTGGTTGAATTCAATAATTAATAAATACTTTAAAATGATTGGTTTTAAAACATAGATCTAAAGAGATTGATTTCCTGTTCCTGCCCATTCTTCTTAATCCAGATGTGCGAAATATGAAAAAGCCGCACAAAAAGTGTTGTGAAGAATATGTACATTCTTATATATGTATGGTGCATATATGTGTAAAAACCATAGTCAAATATATGCACATTCATATTTACACATCTGTGCCCATGTTGGAAAATACTATATTTAATGTTATTAAAAAATAAAACTTAACATTGGATTATCAAAGATAATGAATATAGATAAACTTTAATCCAGCTTCTAAAGTATTATAGAAAGTGTTTGTCATTAGCAGTATTATAAATAATTATGAGGGCTTTGCACTGCTCAAAATATACCTCTATTTGTGTACTGAACCAGGTTTTTAATTTGGTACTGATTTCCAAATTTCTGACTCTTTTTGCTCTTTTTAGGGGTGGGATTATTTTCCTCTTTCTATTCCCTGTTTTCTCTGCTCATTTTTCTTGTTTATTTTCTCTATTTCTTCTCCTTTGCTTTATTTTTATCTTTTTTTTTTTTTCTTTAATATAGAACATCAGAAAATCTGGTTTAGTATTGTAGCAATGCATGACAATGAAAATAACCTTCTGAATTTTCCAATAACCATTTCAGAAATCCATTGATGGCAATGAGATATATTTTTATGATATTATTGTTGTTATTTTTGTTATTAGTGTTATTGTTGTTATTCTCCACTGCTTCCTAATGATCCTGGTTATAGAAATGAAACAAGTGAGACACACAATTAAATTTGTGAAATTTATTATCATGAAAGCTTTTCCAGTGAACATTACTAATATTAACTAACCATAGTGACTTTATTTACACAACTGGTTATATATTTTCAGTGTTTGTTTATGTATTGGCAACAACTCAGATTCATTCATCTCTTTACCAGTTGGATGAAGATAACAAGCAGATGACCTCATCAAGTTCTCTCAGTTTCCCTGAAAAAAAAAAAAAAAGTCTGAAAATCCTTGCTTTCCTGATTTATGCCTTAAAAAAGTTAGTCTATGAATCAAAACTCTGTGGATAACTTACTAGTATTGCAGAGAAAGAATGGAAAAGCTAAAAAGCCAACATGAACTTCTACCACAATAATCTACCAAAAAGAAGCTTAGTCAGTAGGTTATAGTAATTCTTGCTCCAGTTGCATAAAACACTACTTCTGAATAAACAAAAAGTAGTGTACTAACTGGGATTGTGTACTCCAAATAATTTTTTTAGATGGCTATAAATAGACTGATGGTAAGCTTTTATTTAAAAGTCCCCAGTGTTGATCAGGAAACCTCTGTAGACACAGAAGTCGGCTACGAGTGCTTACAAGGCAAACAGGCCAAAGTAGAACTCTTTTGAAAGCACTAAATGTAATGGCTTAAACAGTGTTCTTTAGTAATGTGTTTATTTTCAATACATCCTTTACAGTCTTTCACCTGGGACTGTTTGTTTAAGAGTTTCTTTTTCATGGAAGAGAAACAGAGAGAAGTCTGGTCTGTAGTAATTGCACATATAATGAGAAAAAATTACATGTCTCAGGGTGCTGTGTTCCACTTTAGGCTTTTCCTGGAAAACTCAGTGGATTGAAAACTCATAGTAAGCAAATCCATGGTGATGTTTATAAACCTAGGACTTAGTCCATAAGACAACATACTCAGTAGAAATGAGACACATCACTTGTGTGAAAAGTTTTTAATAGGTCTAAATGTTTTTATAATTCTTTTTGAATGTCTGTTGTGATAAAAGCTAATAATGAACATTTGTTATTATAATGTCAAAGATTATATCTGATACAGTGTTCTGCTTATACCTTAATCATAGTCTTAAATCCATGTTGGGACCATTCAGCTGTGCATAGCTGATAACTATTTTCTTCTTCAATATTTTTAAGTGTCATTTTAAAGACAAATGTACAAACAGAAATTCAAAATGTCTCCTGGGAGGTCAACAGTGGTACTGCCAATTGTCTGTACTTCTTGGAAGGGTGTAGGTACAGAAAAAGGCATCCCAAGGCACTGGTGACCACCAGCTTCCACCTGCTCCTCTGCCTGCCCCTGGTGGGCACATGTGCTCACCTAGCCCTCCACTGAACCAGTCTGGGGGGAGACAGGAACATCAGGAGAAAACTGACACTTAAAAGATGAAAGCAAAAAAGCAGGAATAGTTTTCTGTCAGTTTACTCCACTAAGCCACCCCTCCATGGGGTCAGCTGAGCACCACTGGCAGCGCAAGGGAGGAGGCAGGCACACACTGCCAGGGTTGGGAGAGAAAGGCAGGGAAGAGGGAAGTTGCTCTGCTTGGTGGCAGTTATCTGTCAGATCAGATTAGCTGCATCATAAAACAGCATGTTATGGCATCGCTCCAACATAAACCCGAGGCTGCAGCACTTAAATGGGATGAGGAAGCTTATTTGTATGCTCTGACATTTGGGCCATGATTCCACTGTGCAGTGGATTACTGAGCCAATCTATGTAAAACGTGACACAAAGTAAGGCAGACCAAAACATGCAAAAAGAGTGGTTGTTTTGAACACCTAATTTTTCAGTACATTTTGCACCACTACCTGCAGTAGTACCAGCTTGGCACAAGAGAAAATGGGGATAGAAATGCCTTCAACCATACTTACCATTCAATGTCCAATTCTGTAAAACTGAGGACCAAGTGCCCTGCTGACTTCATTTGCCCTTGTAGTAATAAAGGTTTGGTTCACTCTCTAGGATTGTCACTCATGCAACTGTGAGTGTATTTCTGTCATGACTATTGCACCTAGGATTAGTTCACTTTATCTAAACTTATACTGTATTTGAAAAACAATTCATGAAACTGACTGAATTTCTTAAAATGGAAAGCTTAAGGGAAATCGCTTTTTAAATTATTTCAGTTGAGAAGAAATTATCTGTATCATCACCGGTGGACAGAGTGAACTTTACCTAGGTCATTGACTAAATGGTAGTCAGCTCTGCTGCTATACTCTAACTCAATTGCACAGACACCACTCTATACTGTATACTAATTTACAGGATTTGAAAGTAAATAATACATCTTCTATTTAACTAATTGTGGAAAATATTTTAAAATATCATCCAAAATAGTGCCAGTATGAGTGAGTATATTTTTTTTCCAACTGATTCTTACTCAGATTTTAACAAGGTTCAAAATTCATCTGAAAAGAACCATTTCCCAAGTACACAAGAAGTTCATAAACATTTAATTTGTCTCAAAAAACAGAAGACATATCTTGAAATATATAAGCAATAAAAAGAGAATATGTTGGAATGCTTAATCTTGCCTCTTTGGAAGATAACTTAGCTTGTGCTGCTAGCAATGCTATCACTGATTTTCATTTTCTGTATCATAAATCTTCCTTTTCTCCATGTTCATTTTGTTTTCCTTTTTCTTTTTCACCCCTACAAATAGTTCACATCAAAAGTGGTCCTCCTTCTGCTTTAGATTTCTCACTTCCCACCTTGCTCCCTGCAAACAGAACTGGAGGTCCTTCTGAATGAGCATCAATGCTTCATTCATGCACCCAGACCTGGAATAGTCAGCTGTGTTCCTACCTGGAACCAGGAGAGGAGAGGGACACAAAATGGGATGAAGAACAAGAACTACTGGGGTAAATTTCCTTTTCAATAAAGCAGAAGAAAACAGGGAGCTCTGTATTTCATTATTAAAAAGCAAAGGAAAATGTGCTAGTTCTGACTAGCTAAGAGTAAATGCCACAGAGCAGACATTGTGGGATACTCTTTATTTATTTTATTTTATTTTATTTTATTTTATTTTATTTTATTTATTTTATTTTATTTTATTTTATTTTTATTATTATTCCCATCGCTATTTCCCATTTAGGTATTGAGGAGAGATGGAAAATCACAAACTTATGAAATGTATAATAAATGTCTCTGAAATTATGTTCCTTATTTTTCCTAATTCTTTTGTCATAACAGCTTTTTTGGACCTTTCTTTTATAAGAATTTAGAATATAGTATATTAAAAATAAGAAGCAGGGGTGGTGATGTATGTAGTTAGCACACAGCTGCCTATATTTTTATTCAGGAGCGAGTTTTAGATGCATATGGGTAAAATAATATTATAAATATACATTTTCAACTGAATATTAACAACCAGACTTAATAATCAGTGCATAAATGTTAAAGCAGTACATGGCACAAATAGATGAATCAAATGTTTATCAAGTTGCATTTAAGAAGCATGTTCTAAACAAATGTGAAAGATTCTGATATTCAACACAGTTTGTGTTAAATATCATTGAATCATATTATTTTACAAATATTTCTTACTAGCATTGCAGAGCTAAAATGTATCACCATGACACTTTTCCAGAAGACATTCTAAGCTACTGCATAACATAAAATATTGTACCAGCCTGAAAGTATAAATAAATAAGACATTTGTTATGCTAGTCACAATACTAATGCATAATAGTCCCCACTTTTCAATTTACTGATTATTACTTTTCCAATTTATCTAATCTTTAAAATCAAAGGTGAATTCTCTGCTGAGCATCCACCCTCTCATATTTTATTTAACTTCACCCTTGTTTCTCTTTTGTGTCTGCCAGCTGTAGTTTCATTTCACTCCAATCCATTTGCTGCCTCCAAAAAATAAAATAAGAAGAAAAAGTAGATAGTTATAAAGACAGAGAGAAAGAGTGAAGAGAGTTGGGGGTGGAATTGCAGTGGGCAAAGTATATCAATTAAAAATTAGGGTAAAAATAGTCTTTCATGTGCAGTGCATGTCCCTGAGCTAGATTAACATTGCTGTGAGCATGTTGCACTAGTCAGTTTATTGCCTGAGGAAAGTTTGCAGGCAAAATTCATCAGCACAGCTAGCACACTTGAAAGACTCAGGCACAGGGCTGTGTTCATGGCCTGGCAACAACAAAACACCTGCTTGAAGTTGAGACAGAATAGCAAGCTGGATGGAGTTCAAACGAATCGAATGATAATCACACCCTGATTAACAAAAAAGGGAATTACTGTAGTCCTTTGTCAATAGCTGGCCTATTTGCATACTATCTTGCAATGCCCAACAGGTTAGAACTTTTTAGTTACGCATGGTCAAACATTAAAAAATGGAAGGAAAAAGATTTACGCCTGTGTAATTCAGACACATTGCATGCATATTGTGTGTGTTACATCTTATTGCTATCTAGTCTGATGTTAGCAAGTGCAGGGAAAACTCCACCCACTGTCTTTCCTACTTCTCCCATTCCCCCACCTTCCAAAAATACAAGGCAAACAACAAATGCAGCCTATAATTTTGTTTGGCACAAGTGTTTTTAATGCATTTGACAATGAACAACTGTATATTAAACCAATTTGTTTCAGCAGATGAAAGTGAGTAATTTTAGATTCACTCCATTAGAGCTGCTCTTGGCTATGTGAGCTTTTTGAGGTTTATCAGCAAAACCTCTGTAACAATCCACAATGCCAGAACATAAAACATGGAAAGTACTACCTTAATTTCATACTGGATGCCTTTTGTTTCATAATTGAGTTTTCTGTGCAATACCGCAGGTTTTATTTTAGATTAGTTTCAAAACTGAATGTTGTCATGATAAAATGAGCACTTCTGCATTCATATCTTTACATTGCTAATAAGGTAGTGAGCCATGACAAAATGGAAATAGAAAACATAAGTCAAATTAATCCTGCTGCTTGTTGTTTTCCTTTATATTATAAATGTAATATTAGTCCATAGGTATTTCTTAAAAAATATCTTTTGCTGCAGTATAAGCAAGGTCCTGCTGCATCATGTCTCCAGTTTATTCAAAGAATAGATAAGGCATAGATTAGCAGTTGTGTATATTATATCTTCACTTTGCTTGGCAACACCCTTCCTTTGTAGGAGAGAGTATGGTGGAAAGTGACCTCATGGATTGTTTCCTACTGTAGTTGAGATAGAATATGTCATTCCAAATATGTCACTTGTCTAGACTGTTCTTAAAAACTTTCACTGCTGAAAACTAAGATATAAGATATAAGATATAAGATAAGACATAAGATATTTTCAAAACAAAACCAAAACAAACAAAAAACCAACAACGAAAAAAAATGAAACAAACAAACAACAACAACAACAACAACGACAACAAACACTTAAATTTTCATTATTGCAACTTTGGTACAACACAAAGGAAAACAAAACAAAACAAAACAAAAAAGCAGAATTTTCAGTGTCCCTTTTTTACAGAAGCTAGAAATAAATTTTTAAGAGTAAGAATTTTCTTGGGCCCAAGAAGTAAGTCTAGTACACATTACATGGTAAATTTTGAGGCCAGAATTGTTTGCCTAAAAAGTGAGAACTCATCAAAAAAATCTTCTGAACAACAAGTTGAATGGCAAAGGTTGCTTAAGGCTATGAACAAGTGAATATAGCACAGGGAAAAGAAAGCAAGTTGACAATGTCACACTTGCAGACTATCTAAATGCAGAGATTGTTCAGGTATCATAATTTGGGGAGGTGAGTTGTTTAGGAAAGTTGTTAGGAAATGATACTGATGAAGTGTTAGTGCTTCTTTTTCTACAGCCATCATTGTAAAATTGAATGCCATTGCTATGGTAATTAAGACTGGATTGGAGAATGATGTTTTATCTACAAATCTGTGTTGCTTCAGTGCAAAATAATTATATCAAAGTGCACTTAGCAACATCTAACAGACCTGCCAGTGCTGCTACATTAATTGCAGAGATCTGTATTTTTCAACTTAGCATATGAGGCCATTTAAAAACCAATGGTGTATCACAGTGGTATAGGATTTCCAGACAACATACACAGATTCACCATAGATACCTCTTCCATATCATAGCAACTCTAGAACATGCAGCAAACTAACTGGACTTACAGCTCTTATCTTCATATTTACATTGTGTTTATAAATGCATTTATAAATGTATTTCACATTTTGAGGTAACTACAACACAAAGACTTTAAGCAAGAAGAAAGAAAAGGCAATTCAGCATTTAGACTTTTGCAGGTTTTCTGTAACTCCCCTTAGTTCTTGACCTGTGTCATTTTATTTTTAGGAACCAAAGTGACAATTTTCATCATCTGTTGGTGCCTTTTTCACAGGTTTCCTGCAATTCTTTGAACACAATAAAATAAAGTGGTCTTGGAGAGTAAGACATGGTTTGTATGCCTGTTCCTAATTAGTTTCATGGAAAGATTTTTCTCCATCCCGATCAATTCAGCACACTAGGTCCACTTGACTCCACTTACTTGACCTTATTTTGGGGTCTGTGGAGCAGTCAGATGTGTCTAAAATTGATCATACTTACTGATCATATCTCTTTCTATGAATGGCAGTACTGAAAAATATGTGCAAAAGTATGCATCAAGTGAAGTGGAGCTCCTCTGCAGGAACTCCTTCAGGAGCTGAACTGCTGCTACAGCAATACACCTTTGTTCTCCAAAGGATACATATCTTTTGTATCTACTGGTCGCCCTTGAAAACTATGACAACAGAAAATTCCAGAATAAACATGACTACTGTGCAGACTAACAAATTATATTAGTGCCAGTATTACAAGAGACAGTATTGCTGAACATTGCAAGACCCAGAGAAAAAAGATACCTGTACACACTCCAATATGTAATTGTTTGAATATAATTCAAATTATATAACTGCTCACGTAATTGCTTCAAGTTTGATTTCCTGCCCTGTTTTTATTTTTTCCATTAAATATCAAAGATTCAAGTATTTATGTGAGATGACTTGCTTTGGAGCATATATTTTTGGATTTTACTTGGAGCAGTGGCATTGTTTATTCAAATGGGCTGAAATTATCCTAAAGGGTATGACCTCTACTACTGGCATTATCAAATTCCTGTGTACACTGTTTTCCCATCACTTAAAGCAAGTTACCCTTGTTTCTGCTACTTGACAAAAGATTTTGATTTACAACCAGGCAGATTTTTGCAGACAATATTGCAATTTTTGCAATACAATATCTGGGTAATGTCATTTTTTATTTAATGGTTTGGCTGAGAGATTGGTGGAATGATTCAAATACGGCAGGCTAAAGATGAAGCTTTCAGTTGGTCAGCTTTGCCGTAGTTTCATCAGAGTCTGTCAAAATATTTAGATTCCTTGTAGGTAGATATTTGGGTCATACAATACATTAGCTTGTACCTGTCAATTTCAACTGTTGCTACTCATTCCAGATTTCACCTGCAATCTGCAGTTTAATTCTAATTTTTAAATATTTTGGCTTGGGAATTGATTGACAGTTTGACCATGAAATCTCAGGCATTCAAGGCACTGACCATGTATATTGTTTAGACTGCACAGCTGAAATGACTGCTTCAATATTTAAATGGTATCTGTTATTAGACTTCACTCTTTTGGACACCTTAATCCGTGTGGCCTTCCTTTTATTTCCATGAATGGATGGATCATTCCTTTGTATTAAAACATCAGCAGTATGAAAGAGAGAGCTCCTCTGAAGACCTTGATTCAGCCAGTCTAATATCTGTCTTGTAGTTTTGTTGAAGTTTAAGCTCAATTTCATAAAGCCAAAAGTCCAGAGTGCATTTTGTCCATACTGTTGAAGAGCCAGTCCCCTTCTCTGACAGGGTCTCTACCCAGATACTCAGATAGAGAGGCAAGCAAATATAGTGGAATATCAAGGAGCCAGGGCTTCAGAAGAAGCTGTGCTGGGAATAGAAGGTGTGACTGGGAAATTAAATTCTACTTCATTCTGCACAGGGGCAGAGGCTGCAGCCCAGACCTCCTGATGCCACAGTAAATATCCCACCATATTGACTGCATGTTTTCCCCAGGAACTCTGGATCAATACAGCCAGACAAAAAAAGAGCCTGAATCTCTTGGGCAAGGTATCATGGGCAAAGGACAAGGTATCTTGAAAATCAACAGTGATACCTTAAGGATATCTAGTCATTCAGCAAAGATGGCAGGTCATTATACTCTCTTTGGAAACAGAGCTATGCCTATAATGGAGAAATGCATGACAAATTTATGCATTCAGTGTAACTTACTGTGTGAGAATTATTCACTTGAATGAAGAAAATACATTTATTTTCTTTATTCAGTTACATGCAAGCTAAATTTACATTGTGAAGTTTCATATTTTTATGACATGACTGAATTTTGACCTTTGTATGTGAAAACATCTCAGCAGTCCAAGTTACCATAGGAATTTCCTGTCATCACACAGCAAAAACTACAAACAACACTAATGCTGTGGAAATTTCTTCTTCCTTAGCGTGATCATATTTATGTGAATGCAAGAGTCCAAAAACTGTCACTACACCTCCTTATTAACTTTTAAATTACATTTTAATACCTGAGTCAAGAATAAGCTGTTTTAAGTAATTAGCAAAAACACTCATTTTTTGACATAGTACATGGGAGATAAGCAGATAGCTCCTCAGCTCTAGGAGACTGTGCAAAGTGATTTCATTCTTTATGTTTGTTACTCTAGACATGCAAAAGCTCTTAAGTTAGCAATCAGAATGATGGAAGGTAGAATGATTGCATTGGCACACATATAATATTTCACATGGAAAGTAATTGTTTTTCATTCTAATTTCTGTAGAATAGCACAGGCTTAAGAAATGCAGGCAGTAGCACCAGAAGATCATAAAAAAAATGAGTCAAGTGAAAAGGAATTTTTTTCCTAAAGATCAGTTCTAATAGTCCATCCATGCAATAAACAAGAAAAGATGTAAAGAGGAATAAGAATCACTCCTGCTAGGAAAAGGAATGCCTTCACACAATTTCCTTGTTGTTCAAATGAAAAATATTAGTTGTCATTGTTCTCAAATAAAGTAAATTAAAAAACAACAAAAATAGAAACAAACCAATCTGGCTCTTCCTGGACTGATAGAAAAATAAATAAATAATTAAAAATTTCTTCAAATACTACATAGATATTTCCTTAAGAGATTTGTGCACTTCGTACTCTATTTTTGGATTCATTTTATTTTTCTTTTTTAGGAAGCACTAACCAATCTAGGAAGAAAACCTTTCAAAAGAGTTATTTATACTCAAACTTCAGAGGATAAAGACAATGAAAAGTGCAAAAATCAACTCAAATATCTTCAGAAATAATTTAACTCTCATGTCACTGCTGACTGACAGCTCTAATAAATTCCTACATTTTAAGCAGACTTACATTTCACATGCATTTGCTCTCCATTCCTGAGCAGAGTGGAACATCTATTGTCAAATGCATAAAATAACATTAGAAATGCAAACTTAATGTAGCCAATGGTAATGTGTTATTTAAAACTTATGAGCCTGAATAAGGGCTTATTTTCTCCAAATTGAAATTTATAGTTTCATTTTAAAGTGCTAACTTGAATATTGATGGGCTTTAGGCATGCTGTTATAAAATGAGAATGAAAAACAAAGCAAGTAACTAGGAGGCATAAAGCTGCTATTATGGTAATATATGGACACTTATATAAAAACTGGATCCTAGTTACCTGTACTAATAGCAAAAATACACAGTAAAATGTGTGCAGCTGGTATAAAGAATTCATACTTTCCTGTGGTATATGTCAAATAACTACATATTCTAGGTTTAGAACCCCAGTCTTTAATCGTCTGTGGCTGGAGAGAAATTTTGAAAATGCCATTGCACCAGAAAGCAGATAATAGTTTAATCTCACTGTCCTTTTGAAGTTCTTTGATATTTTGTCTCCAGATCCACTCTGATCAGTGAAAATAAAGAACAGAAAAAGTGTTTCTGACTTGCTTTCTGGTACTAGATTTTCTTAATGCTCAATGGTCATATCATATATGGCTATAGAAAAGGTAACTAAATTTGCATTAAGTACAAATTTTGTGTAATTGCAATAATGAAAAATCTCTAGGTTATTGTTTTCACTTCATTTATTCAAACATAATTTTGAGCCATACGTAAGTACCTTAGAAATAATATAATAAAGCTCAGGGCATACAAACACAATAACTTGAAATTCTATAGTACTTGTCATCTCTTGATGTAAAGTCAATAAAATACTTCTGTTCATAAAATACTTAGCTCATAAAATACTTCTGCTGGAAGTCTTCATGATAGAAAATTATGATGATGATTAGGAAAATTATGCTTAGGAGTTACACAATGTTTCTAAAATCATAAAATTTGGTCAGTTGCTGAATCAAGAGCTAAATTCAGTCTCCCAAATCCAATGCATGCAATTCACTCCTGTAGGTGTGATTCTTCACAATAAAAATGCTAAACTCCATAGGTTGAAAACTCAGATCCACTCCTCCTTAATTTAGGCATTAGGGAAACTAATGGGGACTAATCAGCATGTGCTCATAGTCAGAAATGGGAACAGAATGTTGTTGGAAATTGATTACAGTAAAATTAGCCTATTCGCTTACAAACTGCAGAAATAGCTCCGTCTTTTATTTTATTAATATTTTATTTTGTTAATTATTATTATTGTTATTAGTTTTACAAATTAACATCAAATATACCTTCAATGCAGCTGAGTAAGGATGATTAGTTCAAAGACTTTACTTTCTATCTGTGCAATAAGTAGCTTGCAACAGTGCTTTTCCCTTTTGTTTATGGATCTTACTTTTCCAGGTTAGCTTTAAGTAGACCTGTTTTCAGATTTAAAGCTGATTCCTATATGCTTTCTGAAGCATGCCTCAGCGCTGCTCCATTGCCTTGCTCCTTGCTAGGAATATGCTGATATTTTCTGCAGGTGCTGTCTATGTCAAATTACTACCATATTGTTTTGGGGCAACAGATATTTCTCCTTTCTCTTAGTTTGGCCACCACTCAAGGTTTTTTTTGTTTGCTTGCTTGCTTGCTTGCTTTTTGTGTGGGTGTATTTAAGTAGAAAAAATCCATTAAACATAGATAAGCACTCAGGGAAGGAATATATTCTCAAACAGTTCAACCCAACCAGAATCAATCTTAGTTTGTCAAGAGCTACGGGATTATGAGAGATCTACTAATTCTTTAGTAATAATTTTGGTGTAGCTGTGTAACCCAGATGTGTCTGTATGAACACTCAGTTCAACTGAATCATTAATTCAGTCATCCGAATAGAGATTTCAGGCACATATATAGATAAAGAAGGTAATAGATTGGTTGGGGACAGGGAGGGGACCAACTTGAAACTAGGTAATAGGCTGAACATTTGCAATTAAGAAATCAACTGTTACAGAAAAACTTCAAGTGGCAACTTTTGGTTAGTTCTAGAAATTTCCCAGGGCAGCTTCTGCTGTGTCATATAAGATTAGTATGCTTAAATGTATTGATTAACACACTTGGCGGAATGTCCAGAGGCTGTCCTCCGTTCCTGCTGCTGCAAAAATGGTCAAATTTTGCATTGATAAGACACACATAGATGACCAATAGAAGTTGTTGCTTCAGGAAATAACAGTTCTCTCCATGTAATTAAGACATTTAAGTGAAGTGTTGTATGTAGGTAAGACAGGGGTGGCTGAGTAGCAACGTTGCTAGTAGAGCAAAACAGTAGTAGTTTGCAGAGCCTCTCCCAATCCAGCTGAAGTTGCTGCTCCAAGAACCCTTGCAATGCAGGGACAAGATAACCTTTTAGCACAGGACAGCAGTCAAACATTCTGTTCAGATATGATTTCCTATTTGTCAAGATTTATTATCTACTATCTGCCATCTATTACATTAATCACTTAAGAGCAGTGCACGTTAAAATATTATAAATAAATAAATAAATAAGATTAAACCGTATTGGTGCACACAAATTCCTTAACTAATGTAACCTTATGACAATAAGAATATCAGTTACCATACATATCCTTAGTACACAGTATGTATTCAAGGCATTTTTTCCTGTGTTAGGATAAGATTCTTCTAGTCCTGAACGCAGCCAAGTTTGTCTAATTACTTATGCTTATTTCCTATAGACATCTAGTTATGACCTAAATTGTCTTATTATTTAGCTATTTCTACAACAAGTGGTTCTCAAATTATTTTCAAAAAAAATAATAATAATAAAAGGAAAGTTTGTGAAATAATTTTATGGCTGTGAAATGCTGAAAATGCTGATTTACAAATGTATCTTAAGTCTGTTTAAAATATGAAGAGGAAAATACAGACAGAAGGATACTCCAGCTAGAAGCATCATATTCAGGAAGGTATTAATGGGTGGATATATTTTTTTCATGTCTTAGGCCCAGTCTAATAATTAAAAACTTCATCCAGTTTCCTACCTTGATTTCTCAGTGCTGCTTGCTCAACGGAGCATTTGACAATAAATTATCTGTCAGTTATTAAGGTATGTTCCTGTATTCATTCCTTAGCCTCCACATCGATTAATTAAATACCTACCTTGATATCTTTATATATCCACTTTTTCATTTTATTTTCTCTTATTTTTTTTGTATCATGTTAAAACTTCAAAAATTGCGTGGGAAGACCAGGTATTCTATTCACAAACAGTGCAAACATAAGTATTCTGCTTCTGTCTCATTATTTCAAAGTCTTTACAAATTTAGGAGGTTCCAGAGCTCTGATGGGACACTCTAGCAATCTGGCAGGACCTGATTGTGTTAGGTTTGTGGAAAGAAAATCTTTTTGACAAGTTTGAGCCAGAGTCTGCTGGTAAATAGCAGGAGATTTTTGAAAGGTCTGAATTAGATAGAATAATTATAACTAAGTGTTACTTTTCACATTGGAAGCATTTTAACTATTATGTTATCTTTAATTTTTGGTCAGCAGATTTTTAGGTAGCAACTAAAATGTCACCACATGCTTTGGGTTAACATTGACCTGGACCGCTGTTTCAGGGAAAACATCATCACTCAGACTGTATCTGACAGAAAGCAGTGGAGAAGATTTCTCTAGAGTTTATTTTCAGATAGGTCCAACTTTTCTGTTTCTCCTTAGCCATTCTAGATTGTTCTTTTATTGGTACCACAAAGGAACCAATAGAAGTGTCAGAATTTCTGAATGTTTACAGTAATCTGCAGAAGCACAGGGAAATGTCTGCTAGAACCTTGGCTTGGTCTCCGCTTGCCATAGTTCCAAAACGCAGAATTCAGTCTTGTGTCAGAGTCAATCACTCTTCCATTTTTATACAGAACATCGCTTAAACTACCAATAGGTCAACAACTTGAAACTTAGATCTTGAAGTGTATAGCCCACCTGTACTGTAATATGTAAGAAAGGTTTGCTTTTAACAGTGAAAGAGACAGATGCTATAAATAAGCACAGGTTCTAAGAGTGATTGCAAATCTCACTGACATTTTCTGTGTTTCTGATTTATAATTCCAGCTCATTTATGGCAATAAAATATTTAAATAAAATAAATAAATAAAATAAAATAAATCCTTTATATAAGGTCTTTTGAAAACTATGTTCTTTAAATGGGTATTATACATGTAATACATACTTCATTAACAATGAATTTTTAAAAGTATTGGTTTATTCTAATCCAATGAAAAGCAAGCCAGTCCCAGCACATTATAATTGTGAATTGTGTATCTGGCTTCTTTTGTGACCTACTGAAATATTTATAATGGACAGAGAAAAGAGGCATTCGTAACTGCGAATTCCTGCAGCTAGGGACATCTCTGTCACTGTGGGCTTCACTGAGACAGCTCTGCCCTAATTTAATCTGACTTTGAATATGTGCAAATCACAAAGAAATGTGAATTGACTACATCCTGAGAAAATCAGCAAAGACAGAAAATCATTGCAGATTACTGTGTTATCAATATTTTACTTAGTCAGGATTAAGTAAGTTCAGAAAAATATAACACGGGTTTCAAGAAATGTATTCAATTTCCTTGATACAGTGATATATACACAAAATCTGAGCAGAATTTGAACATGTTGTTTTTTTGTTTCACACATGAGAGACACAATTAAGTGTCTAAACTTACCATGAGTGGACAACATAAAGCTTTATCATGGGTTGTTATAAATAATGTCTAAAAGAATTTGTAATATTCATGGTTTCCTATCTGCTGTATTTTGGGCTATCACACTAGGAATTCATTAACAACGACATAACTGTGACCTTGAATTCAGTGATCAATGTCATGATACCATTAAAGTCCTTCCTGATACCCAGAAGCAAAAGGGTATGCTTTGTTCCAGCCTCAATCATCTTCTGAAATCCCCATGGTGATGGCTCAAAAGTTTGGGATCTTTTTATGTTTCTTTTAGTTTTAAAGGAAACAGGAAGTCGTCTACAACCTTGACCTCTGACAAGTTGAGTTCCCAATTTGATTAGCCTAAGGCCGAATAGGGTGTTTTTCAAAGTCTTTTTCTGGATATATTTTTCTGGAATATTTTTTTGCACGAGCAGAGGAAAGCAACATATATATATATATTAAGTCTCAGTTATCATTTATCTTAATGGCAAACTGAGAAAATGATTATGCCTTGGATTGGATCACTTTAATTATTGATATCAGAGTATCTGAGATAGCAGGGCTAATGCAGGAAAATATGTTTCAGAAATGGAAAAAGTTTTTAACCAAATTAAAATGTCTAAGACCTATTGATGGTAATCAGCTTCAACACAGAAGTTCAAAATGCACAAAAGGAATGTGCTGGAGTTTGTTAGGGGGGGTGTTTATTTTTACTTTGTGGTAGTTTTTGCTTGATTGTTTTTTGTATGGATGATTGCACACCTACTTAACAAAAACTGTCATTGTTTATTTTGTCATTTCTACCCACAAGGCATGCTAAATCTCCTAATATAAAATATTATGAATTGATAGAGAATCTTGTTATCAGTCTTAGCTGTCTGTCAGGTTTGTTTGTTTGGTTGGTTGGTTGGTTTTTGTTGTTGTTATTTAGAAAAGGTTGTATAGTCTTTCACAGCTTACTTTTACCAGGGAATTTTAATTCTGTGATAATATTTAATATTTTCAATATTCTTTGTAAAAATGAAATGAAATCCATCTTCATTTGTCACGTGGTTAGTGATTGCTAAGGCATTATATATGCCTCTGAATTACCTTTGTTCTGTCTGTGTCTCAGAAAAAACAAACAAACAAACAAAAAAACACAAAACAAAACAAAACAAAAAAATCTGAAAGGATACACAGACATTTTTCTTAAAGAAAGCATTAGGTGTTTCCAGAAAACACTACTGGGTTAAACCTTACAGTAACTGTATGAAAACCTTTGATAAATCATAATAGTTTCCAATCAACATTCAAAGATATAGTAACATGTAAGTCTTCCAATTCAAAATAAAATTAATGTACACATAAACTATTATAAATAGCATCAAATATAGTAAACCATATTTGGAATACTTTGTTTAAATTTTAAACACAACATGTTGGTAGGAATTACTGATGATAACATGTCCCTCAAAGTTCCTCTCTTCATTGTGATTACATATATTTAAATATAAGTATTACCATATATTCAAATATAAAATATTAACATAATATTTACATTGCTATCTTTTAAGTACATTACACTGAAATATATTCTCCTCTGATCTTGTTTCAGAGCTGAAGTCTCAAGCTCTATATAAGGTAGATCACTATTGCTTTATCATAGAATCATAGAATCAATAAGGTTGGAAAAGACCTCCAAGATCATCTGGTCTGACCATCACCCTACTACCAATGTCACCCACTAAACCATGTCCCTAAGTACCACGTCCAACTTTTCCTTGAATACCCCCAGGGACAGAGACTCCACCACATCCCTGGGCAACCCGTTCCAATGCCTGACTTTTCTGAGGACAAATGTCTCCTAACTTCCAACCTAAACCTCTCCTGGCACAACTTGAGGCCATTCCCTCTTGTCCTATCGCTAGTTATCTGCGAGAGTAGGCTGACCCCCAGTTCCCCACACCTTCCCTCCAGGTAGTCGTAGAGAGCAGTAAGGTCTCCCCTGAGCCTCCTCTTCTCCAGACTAAACAACCCCAGTTCTGTCAGGTGCTTCTCATAGGACTTGTGTTCCAGGCCCTTTGCCAGCTTCATAGCCCTTCTCTGGACATATTCAAGGTCCTCAATGTCCTTCCTGTAGTGAAGGGCCCAAAATTGAACACAGTACTCGAGGTACGGCCTCACCAGAGCAGAGTACAAAGATCACCAGACTGGAAATCCTTTCTATATGAGCCAAAGGTCTCTCTCCCGAGTCACCCAGCCAGCAGTCTCCACTGTGATCAGAGCTTCCAACTTTGCTCAACTGGTCTTCACTTGCAGGCAAATGCCTAGCATGTGATCTGAATCATATATTAGGCAATGGAGGTCCAGTGCACACAACAGGCACTTCTTTTGGTCCTGCATGTAGCCACAGACACTACAGATCTTTCATTCCTGTAACCTAACCATTTCATCCTGTCTCAGAGTTTGGTGGTGATTGGGTATGTCCTGTCAGAAAGTTCAGCTGCAAAGAAATCTTCAGATACAGCTTCAGAAGCAGCTACTGAGTCTATCAAGTAACAGACATACCTCTGTTTCTGGACCTGCCCAGCCCTCCTCACCAAGCTGTGCAGAACTGCATACCACATGTGTGCAGAAACATAGAAGATCCCAGCTGAACACCCTGCCCTGCCTCTACCCCTTGCTTCATATGCAACCCTTTCATTGGGTGGAAGCATATGGGTTACATTTCCATACAGTACCTTTCAAAGTACAGTACCTGCAAAGCAAATTACAATGCCAGTAATGGGTACTCTGTTTGAAATACAAGAAGCAGTCTTTAACCAACAGCTCAAGCCAGTTTAAAAACTCTCTCACTTCTTGCTTTATAAGCAAACAAATAACAGAACAGAGCATTTCCAGATCAATTTATTACTTCTTTGAGAGCGAGCAATCTGACTTCCATTGTCACCTATTTTTTTTTATTATTTATTATTTTGTTTGTGATTTGCTACTAAAAAAACTACTTTTTTTCCAAGTATAACTTTCCAAGTATAACTTTCTTTTGAGGATTGGAGTCACAGATGACATAAAAACCTTGTTCCTGGGATGTCAGTTAACACAAGTATAACTATGGGCTCAGCAACAACACTGGATACCTTCTAGAAGCAAAAGGTACTGCAAATAATATATTCCTTGTAGCTATTGCCATGTGAAGAAAACAGGAAAGCAACATAATCTCTAAATTACCTCAGCAGTAAACTATACTTTTCCCCAAATCTATGCTCCCTGTGTCATCCTCTCTGTATTCCATGTTGATTTATTCAGCTTACACTGTTTGAATTTCCTAATAATGACTGACTAGCAGATGAGTGTTTTCGATAACTTTCTTGAGAGTTATCTTGGCCGTGTTGGTTAGAAGTGTAACAACTTTCTGAGCTGCACAACTTCTAAGTTCTGCACAAGATTTGGGATGATGATTGTGATGGTGAATATATCTAAGCTAATCTTTTAACACTTTCCCTGAAAAATAAATAAATAAATAAATAAAAAAGCTAACTAAATAAATAAATAAGTGAAGAGTGGGAGGGAGGTGGGAAAAATAACAGCAGTGTTCAGGCCTGTAATCACAGCAGTGGCTGCCCCTGTCCATGTCTAATGTAAGGGTTATGGAATATCATAATCCCTTCTCTGAGCTCCTTTACAGCAGCAATGATGACTAAATTTCTTGTGTCTTATCACACTGTCACAGACTGGAACTAGGAGAAGGAACTCTGAAGAAAACAGCATGAAAACTAGAGAGCAGATGATCAGATTAGCTGCTATTGGATTTGTTAGCAGGGCCACAATCTGACTAAAACAGGCTCGATTCTGAGGCCCATGGAGATTTAAACCATCAGACCCCCCACCCTTTATCCCTATCACAACATGATTTATTTATTTTTTTAATATATATCCCCCTTCTCCACATAATACACATCCTTTTACCCACTTTAAGCCATCTTCCAAAAGGATGAGGTTAAGAGTTAACACTTCACAGGTTCCAGTGATATCAGATGAGTTGATGAATTTTGAGTAAGAGGATCCATCAAAAATACCACAAAAATAAAATAAATAAAATAAAATAAAATAAAGACTGAAAAGCAGCATTCCTTTACTATTTAGTGAGATTTTCTCCATGTTACAAGGCATATGCAATGACACCGTACAGAGATCTGTTAGAATGTGTCCACTGCTACCTACATCATCCCTAATGTAGACCACATACTTCCCATAGTTGTATGGTCTGACAAGCAGTGAGAGCAGACCAATCATGAAAGGACAGATCCATCCCTAAAGATAGTGGGTACAAATCCCACAGCATTAGGTAAAAAAATTAATCTGATGATGTATGGCAGTTACCAGTTTATAAAAAGACATGGAATATTATACTGCATAAAATAAACAGTTCCTGTGTTCATGACAAATAGCAAATAGAGGACACTTTTCCACTCTTGATATCAAGTCAAGTTAGAAAGAAAACTAACTAGAATATTGTAGTGCAGAAACTGTAACATAGGATATAAAACATACAAAGGAGAGTTTAAGGAAATATGCTAGAGGATGTACTACTCAAAAAAAGGTATGAAAGCTTACACAAAACAAGATCAACTGTACAGTCAAAGTGAAAAGTTCTAAAGAAAATAATATATATATATAAATTTTGTAGTCAAGTCCTGAATTCTGCAAAGAGATATTCATAATGCACAAAAATGAATACTCACCTACGTGTTTGTACATTTGGGATTATAGTTGTTAGTTTAAGATGCAAAATATGTTTCTATTCTTACTATTGCCAAATACAATACTTTTCACAATAAATTATCACAAACAAACAAAGACATATTGAAGTCCAGCTCTGTAACTATCTTGATGAAATGCTTCATTCATTATAGTGGTAATTAAGCACACAAAAGAACTGCAGCACCGGGATAATATTATAATTGAGTGATAACTCCACTGTTTTAAATTAAGAATATGTGAGCACCCCTAACTCTGAGGCACGTATTTCAGTCTCCTTTGAAAATCATTGTGCTTCTCGGTAGAATTTGTGGTTCAAATTTAAGGTCATTTCAGCAAATGTTCTCAAGTTACAATGATTTTATATACTTCATATATTCTTATATATTCTTATACTTAAATATTCTTTTATACAGTTACAAATTTATTGAGAAGGCATTTCAAGAATTTTGTTCTTTGAAGCTATGAGAGAAATAGATATTTCATTTGCTTCCTGTCTTCTACCAAATATTCTTCACATCAAAAAGTCAAAACACCAAGAATTTTTTTCTGCATAACCTATAGCTCAGGTCACTGTTGCTATCTGTATTGATTCATGCAATAATATTAATTAATTAATTAATTAATTCATTCAAGATGGTGCTTTTTTTTTTTTTTTTTTTTTTTTTTTTCCCTTTTCTAGGAGTCTGTCTTTGACATGCTGATATGACCTTACCTAAAGACCTTGTCTTGGCCGTGATCCATTCCTGTATATGTGGCCAACACTTACAGATACTATGCTTCCTTTAAGTATTATTTAACCAATGACAAATGACAAATAGGTTGGATGAAAGCATTTTCAGATGACATAATTTTGAGTATCATAGCTGCAGTTCCTTTGAGTAGATGAGTGCTGTTCTGGAAAGACACTTTAAACTTACTTTATGTCTTGACTTTGGCTTTGCTTTGTTTTGTTTTGAGATCAAGTAATCTATATGTGATCTGACACTGCAAGACAGTTTGAGAAAAAGCTTAGATCCTTGGCTTAATTTGGTATAATCTTTAGTCAACTAATAGTGTCAGCATAAGTTCTGAAGGATTTTTAT
>CM021698.1:91471541-91499041 GCA_011074415.1 Stictonetta naevosa
GGACAGCTAGTAAAACTTTTAATTTGTCTCGTTTCTGAAACTCATGTGGAAACCTTATGGAAGGTAACCTTATTCCTAGATATGTGATGCATTCATTTTTGGATTTCTTCCACAGCCCATTTGAAAACTGTAACTGTTTGTTACAGCAAAGCCCAAAGACCTAAATTTACAGGTTGTCAAGTCTGAAAGAAAAATTCCTGAGAGCTATATTAAGTCTTATATCTAGAAATTTCCAAATCTTGTCCTGGTTTGAGTTAGGATAGAGTTAATTTTCCTCCCAGTAGCTGGTAGGGTGCTATGTTTTGGATTTAGGATGAGACTAATGTTGATAACACACTGATGCTTTACTTGTTGCAGAGCAGTGCTTACAAGTAAGACAAGGACTTTTCAGCTCCTCTCTCTGTCCTGCCAGCGGGCAGGCTGGGGGTGCAGCAAGAGCTGGGAGGGGACAGACGCAGGACAGCTGACCCAAACTGGCCAAAGGGGTATTCCATACCATCTGACATCATGCTAAACAATATATAGGGGTGGCTAGCCAGGGTGGGGGGGCCAACTGCTCGGGGATAGGCCAGGCATCGGTCAGCTGGTGTTGAGCAATTGCATTGTGCAGCACTTGTTTTGTACCTATTATTATTATTATTATTTCATTTTCTGTCCTAATCAACTGTCTTTATCTCAACCCACAGGCTTCAGTTTTTCTCGTTTCTCTCCCCCATCCCAGAGAGGGAGGGGAGAGGGTGAGCGAACAGCTGTGTGGTGTTTAGCTGCCGGCCAGGTTAAACCACAGCAAGTGGTTGCTCTTATGCTTTAAAGACTTACCTTGCCCACAGAGCTCACTGAAATTTTCAGTAAAAAAACAAAAACAACAACAAAAAAACTCCACAGTTCTCAAATGTCAGTTGTGTAACTTACGTAGCTCTTAGGATTTTTGTTTATTTGTTTGTTTTCTTTTTTCCCTCAGACATTGTCTTCCTTGTTTGTATGCTATTGCCCCTATTAAATTAGAAGAGCAAAAAACCAAGGACTTGGATTTTAAGAAGAGTAATCAACAATTTGGAGAAGGACAAAAGGAGAAACCTATTTCAGCCTTTTTAAGTTATTAATATTTAAATAAATCTAGGTTTCAACAGGTTTAATTCTATACTGAAAACACAATTTGATCAATTACTTAAGTTAGTCTGCATTAATATAAGGAAATGTTTGATTTTTGCAACATTCTTTTTACTATTGGGGTGAACGCAAAAAAGAATGCACAGTTGCCCCAAAGGACACAAGAAATATAACAGAGGCCTTTAATATCTGAGGCAGAAGGGGCATCACAGCACAATCCAATACTCTAAAGACCTCTAAACCCCACACATCCCCATATTTTAATTTAAAAACCATTAAAAAATTCCAAAAAAATGAATTGTAGAAAGAAAATATAGTATTAAACTTTAAAATGATGCCTTTATAATTATTCTACCCATCCTACCCAGGATTAGATAAATTCAGGTAACTTTGACTTTAGTATCTATCACCCTGACCAAAACATACATGTACATATTACAAGGAAATACACATACAGGATAATTGTATTCTAATACACTAGAGTAATGCACATATGAATTATATGGAACTGTCTTTAATCAAAAGAGTTAATTTATTTCCATGAAAAACAAAAAGATGAAACCATGTTTAACTCTTTCCAATTGCTCATCCAAAGTACACAAGCCTAATATTTTCACACGTGATATTTTCACAGTATATGTATTCTGGAAAACAATACAAATGAAATATCACATATTAAAAAAAAAAAATCAATCAAACAAACAGAAACCAACAGAGTAGTCACATATCTTTTAAAAAGCAGTCATAAGAATTAATCACAACCATTTTTCCTAACGGAAATATGCTGAACTCAAGCCCAATTCAAGCTACCAGAAACATATAAAAATAATTTTGTAACCTAAAATTCAGAAAGTATTTTAATTACCCTGAGAATAAACAATGTTATTATTCTAACATGCTGATCTTGCCTCTCATTATGGAGCCAGCTGGAATTAGTTACAGGTCATAGAACTATCTGGACTTGTAACAACACTTTGTACATCCGATAAATAAGAATACCCTGACCATAGAGCTACTGAGTCAAGCTCTCTGAGATTCACTTTGTCTTGAATGAATGCATAATATTTAATTGCTTGCAAAGAAAGGAAATTATTTATAGCAACAATTTCTCTAACAGTAGAAGTGAGAAGCATCTCATGTCTTTTGGTGTAAGGAAATAGCTATATAGCTGTAATACACTTGCTGTATATCACAGTCACTCACAGTCACTCAGCTAATTTCACATTGGATTTCTCAGACCTCTCTGAGTGCAGCCCTTCTTGGACCGGCCTTTAGTTGTTCTGTCCTTAGAAGCACAAAATTCTTCCCTGTCCAGACTGTGCCCTGAACTTGAGACCAGAAACATCAGAGTTTTTTTCAGGAGGTTCGGCTGTGATTTCCTGGGAGTAATGCCATTGAGTGAATGCCTTTGTAACACTCTTTTATTATTATTATTATTAGATGAAGATATATTTTATGAGGTGAAGAGAAAAACTTTTTAGATGAAATCAGCCTTTAAACAATGGATAGGAACATATTCTTTTTCAGCTTGTGCCATAGTAGCCTGGGTCCTGGCTCTCTGCCAGCAGCTGATAAAGTGTTTTCAAATGCTGTACCTCACCACAAACTTTCTCAGAAGCACTTGTCAGTCGATGAGTCTTCTTTAGTCTCTAGGACTTCATAAGGTAAAGCTTCTGTGTATATACAGACAGAATAAAACAACCTGTAAGCTGATCTAATGCCTTTGGAATACACCCATGTATTCTTCTGTGAACATCCATTGAACCTTTTCTTTTCTTTTTTTTTGTAAAAAAAAAAAATAATAAAAAAATCCTATTTTTGTTTTTGATAGCAGTTTTCATATAGGAAATTCTTGTAGCATACAGAAAGATAACTTTACACCAAAAAAAAAAAAAATCACACTTTTGTCTATCACTGTGGCAAAATCATAACATGAGACTGGGACACAGAGTGAAAGCAAGGTTGCAAATAGTTCACCAGCCTATCCCTGCAAAAGGCAAAAAGTAGATGACTAGGGAGGAGTATGAAAACAAAGTAAGTTTATAGAGATATGTTGACAAGTACTCTCTCTTCAAAAAACTTCCATTTTAGATAGATCCTGAACGAAAAAAAAGTTGTGTCTGTGTATTTAATAATCCTGAAAAGATGTATTTTTATATATATATATATTTTTTTCCTGGTGTCTCCTTGCAATTCCGCTTAATTTCCAGTACCCAAAACATTTGATTTATTCTCGGAAAGATTCCTGTAGATACAGAAAATAGTAGTTTAAATTCTCTTTACAGTTTATAAAGTACAACTGCAAAGAACTGATTTAAAGTAAGTCTAGGCAACTGAGAGTCAAGGTCTATGCTGTGAACATCTAAATTAGCTAAAATGAATGCCAGCTTTTCTGCCAGTTACTGTTCTTCGGGGTCAGCATCAGGTATCATAAAATTAATCCTCAGAGCTGTTCCCAGTTCCCAATAAAATGCAAAACTTACAGGAAAGTCAATAAGGAATTTGAAAAGGAATTTTATCTTTATAAAGTCCATTAACTCAAAAACATAAAAGTCCCTCTTCTCTGAGATAATGGTCACTACATGAAAAGTATGGTATCGATGTTCGCAAAACAAAATTTTCTTCCTGCAAGAAAATCCTAATTGAATAGTCACAACATATGTCTCAATGTTCAATAATGTCTTATACGCTCTTATAAAATATATATAAAACTACCATTTTTATCATATATTCAGTTTAAATTATCACAATGATATAATACTCTGAAGATACTTCTTATGTTAACAACAGTTACATAATAAGAAAACTAATGACATGCTCCCAACACTTGACTAAAATTACAAAGGCAGTATAGAGTTCATAAAATCACTTGGGTATCTATAAGTTTGAAATTATGTGTATCTTTGCTAAGAATAGAGAAAAAAAAAAAAGTGTTTTGTTTTTTTTTTTTTTCTGCAATTTTTGTTTACCTTACAGTGTTTTACTCTCAAAATAGGTGCCTCACAACCCAAAATAAATCCATTCTTCATTCCAACAGTGAAGATAAGTTTTCCTAATATTACAGAATATTTCTAATTTTTTGATTACTAGAAAAAGATAGCCAGACTCAGTATTATCTAAAAAGAAATTTCTTTTATTTTCTAAGTGGTATACAGAGTTTATTTTTTCCAGGTTTTCAATTTATAATTCAAGATGAACAGTCCAGTTTCAGTTAAATACCATTTAGTGGAAAAAAATCAAATTAATAAAAAGTATCTCAGAACTACTACCCTAGGCTCACTGAAAATTATCTTGGGATGGATTTCTCCTTAGAACAGGCAAATTTTGGAGGAGTCAGATTCCTGGAGCCATGGCTGCCCCAGTGCCCCCACTACCCTGCTGCTGGCTGGGGCAATGAGACGGGCCCTGGCTGCTGAGCCCTGCCCTGACAGATCTATGGTGAGCACCCCAGCCATCACAAGGCCCTGAAAATTATAAGACCTCGGTTCAAGATTCTTCGCCATTAAAATTCCTTAGCCCCTTCAATGTGTATTTACAGGGGATCCTGTCTAAGCCAAATTTTTCATCTTTTTCCATGTTTTAAACTGCTCAAAAATGTGTTTAACAAGGTGGATACAGAACTACTGCCTCTGGAGATGTTCTTTACCCAGGAATGCTGTAAAATAAGTGCCACACACCTCAAAATGATCTTTAAAAGATCATCAATATACCTTTATATCTTCAATTTCTAATGCTCTCATTTTTGAGCTGGTTCAACTCTTCAAATCTGGCTTTATGAGATCTGTAAGATTGGACATACCCAGCAGAAAATGTATGCAGAGCTTCTCAAAAGCTGCATGCCTTTTTCCAGGTTGTTTAAACTGTTATGAAGGAAGCCCTGGAAAGAAGCAAATCCACATTGGGTTCTTTATTTTATCCCCTTTTATATTTTAAACCAGCAAAAGCAGGTTCATGCAGCTACAAGATGAGCCAAATAAAATAATATAAAAAGTAGGCTAGAAAGAAAGAAAGAAACAGAAAGTGAGAAAGAAACAGACAGAGAAAGAGAAAAAAAGAGAGAAGAAATAAATGGGGGAGGGGAAGAGAAAGAAAATGAGAGAGTGAAAGTAAGAGAGAGGAACTAGGAGAGAAAGAGAGTAAGAGAGAAATGAGAACAAAAATTCAGAATGAAAGGCAGGAAGAGGGAGGGAGACGGAAAGAGGTAGAGGAAGAAAAAGATAATTATGTAATCAAGAGGCTGTAGCAATAGTATGAAATTCAGGAAAAGATGCTAGAAAGTAACAAAAAGCTGAAAATTATGAAGAAAATGTTCCTGATATGTAGTTGAAAATGTTTCTGAAAAATATTTAGGCCACATCTTCATTTTATCATCTGCCCACCCATATTCCTTATGAACTTCAGAGCTATTTCCCTCCAAGGAAGAAGTCCTGGCTAACCCTTTGTGCAAAACATTTGTTGCCCACTGCTCTGTTCCAAACCAGGTTGCTGAGATAGTTTTTAGTAACATGAGGACAGCAAGGTTAGGGCCATATTTTAGCATTCAACCTGCTGACTGCAAAGTTTTTATAAAAGAATACTGGAAGTTGGAAGTGGTGTTGCATTATATTTTCTCAAATATTTGCAGGAAATATCTTGACAAGAGATTTCAGAACCTTTAAAAATATGTTAAAACAATTTCTAATGCACCCAGTGTGAAATTTCAATGAAATACTTAGCAGGTGAGAATAAACTGACCTGTCATTTTTCCTGTAATGTGGTATAAACAAAAGCTTCAGATGACATCACTGTGTTTTATAAAATCTAGAACACTTAAAAAAGGCCAGTCTGGATCATTTGTTTCCTTAGTCTGAAAAAATGACAAGTAAATAAAACCTTTTTTTTTTTTCTTTTTTTTTTTCAGCAAAAGGTATTTCTGAAAAGTTTGCATAATTATACACTTCACGCGTAATAGGTTTGCTACAGACATCTGTTAATTTTACAGCCTGATCTGTCAGTTTTCTGTTGCTTTTAACACATTAAAATATGTACACTAACAAGAAAAAAAGCATTAACTCTTCAAGCTGTTCAAACTACTGGTCATAATCTTGAGAGACTGCAGAACGACAAATAATTGTGAGCATATATAACTACAACTCCCCATACTTAACTCACAGACAAAAAATGTCTCCTACAGAAGGAACAAGACAAAGTGTTGCCCACATAAACATCCAAAATAAAGGCCTTTGAATGTCTCACAGTCAAAGTCTCATATTTTACCTTAAATGTCTCTCTTTTTATTTTTTTGGGGGGGTGGGGGGGATCACTTTCACTTCATAAAGGTTTTACTCTCATTTTTCCTTCATAAGCTTATTTCTGTGAAAACATTATCAAGTAAGCTTAAGCAAGAAAGCCTCACAGACATCTCTTAGTAGGATGTTCTCTTGTCCATCAGAATTAGCATATCACTTCTTGAGAGGACTATCCTATGAAGGCTGAAGATCAGGCAATCCTGCAAATAGTATAAAATTTCTCTGTATGCCCAGAATATTAAAATTAGACACATAGTGAACACATAATTGAATGTCTTGAACGATTCTTGGTCCTCTTTTTTTTTTTCTTACTATATGCTGTGAGCCTCTGAGTAAGGAGTTCCTAACATTTTCTCATTCTTAGCTGAAATTTGTAACAGAACATAGGGTTTTTTCTACATGCAGTTCAAACACCAAATTAGTTAAATGAGTTAGAAAGCAGTGTAATGAAAACTGTGATCCATGCAGACTCATACTTCAGAGTGAAAAGAAGAATTCAGCAATTAACTACATTATTTTTGGTGGGTTCTTTGCCAGGATTTCACACATTCTGAAAACAACCTTGGAAATGTGAATTAGTATCATTTGATCAAATCTTCTCTTCAGATGTTTGTAGACTCATTAAAATAATGGAATTTGAAATCTGCAGTAAAATTCCTCAAAACTTCACCTTAAAATTCTGGCAGGAACATCTCAATGCCTCATTTCACCTATCTTGGAATTTACTTAAAGATTTAGCTGAAGTAGGAGAAATGGAAAAGGCTAGATCAGATGTAACTGTAATCCTAGACAGAAAACAAAACAAAACAAAACAAAAAAACAACAACAACAAAAAAAACCACTCTCACTCCTGATCATTTTAGCCACAACATTCATCTGATTTTCTTATCTCACAGTCCTATAATACTCTGGTTTTAGGCGAGGTCAAATCATTTCCAAGAAATGGACAAACCTCCCACCGATAACATCAGAACTCAGTCTCCACAGACATAAAAGCAGTTTTGGTTAAACTTACTTCACAGAGCACAGCATTTACAATGTATTGCTGGCCACTTTTTTATTAGAATTAGTACGCCTGGCTTATGTTCTTAAGAGCACTTTTTTTTTCAAACAAATAAATAAATAAAAATCATACCATGTGTCTGAGAACATTGTCGAAATGCTTCTTGAACTCTGGCAGTCTCTGTTCTGTGAACACTTCCCTGGGGAGCCTGTCCTAGTGCCCAACCACCCTCTTGGTGAAGAACATTTTCCTGATATCCAGCCTGAACTTCTCCTGTCATGGCTTCAAGCTGTTCCCTTGGGTTCTATCACTGTTCACCAAAGGGAATAGATTAGTGCCTGTCTTTACACTTCCCCTCATGAGGAAGTTGTAGACTGTGATAAGGTCTCCTCTCAGTCTCCTCTTCTTCAGGCTGAACAATCCAAGTGACTTCAGGTGCTCCTCATATATCTTCCCCTCTAGACCATCTTTGTTGCCCTCCTTTGGACACTCTCTAAAATTTTATTTCTTTCTTATACTGTGGCACCAAAGAACTACACACAGTACTTGAGGTAAGGCCACACCAGTGCAGACTAGAGATGGACAATCACCTGTTAATTAACATTAGAGGTATCAGCTCACAGGTGCTCTATTCCTTCTTGCTTCTCTTGAGTTTTTGAGCCTCCAAAGACAGCATTCATAAAAATCAGCAAGCCATTACAAAGTCCATACAAGACAGAGAGCCTTCATTGAATAAATCCTTATATATGAATCTTGTGTAAGTCATTCATAACTACTTGAAATTTCTGTAGAATTGACTACTTTGACTAACTGAAAAGATAACATTATATCATTTGATTTTGTTTCTGCTACAAATATTCAATTTTACACTCCAGTAATCCCTATGAAATTCTGTATCTATGAATATATTGACCACTAAACCTCTTTGCTAGTGTATTTACGGAAACTAACGTAAAAGAACCAGACAAACAAATGAAATATGCATAAATACAATGAAATTTTTTTGAAACTCCTTTTTCAATTTTTACCTAGTTTTAATTACACCCTGCCTTGATTATCACCTTTGTACCAAATATTTGATTAGATGAAACATCAATTACTCTTACTTAAGCCCTGAAAATAGTTAACATTTCATTACAAACTCTGTCGTTTAGTTCCTGGTTATTAGCCAATAACATATAGAGATTAGAGATGATCGCATGGTTATGATATTTTGTGCATGTTGTCTTTAGACTAGGTAGTTTTCTAGCAAGGTTCTAAAAAAGGTATATATATAAATATAGAGATATATATATATATATATATATATTCTCCAGGTTTTCAAAGTTCTGAGATGTTGAACTACTATTGCTTTGTATTTGTACTTTGTTAGTGGTACTGGGTTTTTGTTTTTTTGTTTGTTTGTTTCCTTACTCCAGAAAACCTCTGTGTGCTGTTAAAGAATTTTCAAAGCTGAGTGAGCTCCAGTTTTCCTCTTAGTTTCCAAGACATTTGTAGTGACCAGTATTGTGAATTTAAAGGTATGCCCTCTTCCAGCAAAAAGTACCACCTCAGCATAAACAAGTTGGTCAATAAGTTAATGGCATGAATCAATGAGAAAGATTTGGGAGATATCTTAATTAAAGAAACAACTGCTGATACAAATTATGTTTCCAATGTATTGATGTAGCAGAGGGCATGAGGTTGAACGGAGATGAGTGCTGATCAATGCGTTTAACATTTGCATTCCTTTTTATCAGAAACCAGCTCTCTTCATGTGCATACAGACATGCACACATGCAGACACACATCACTACTACCAGGACCTCAGAAGGGCTTTGGTTTCTTTGTCGTTATTGATCCCTGTAGCACTCCTCTGGAGGCTATTACAGTCGCCTCACTTTACAAGGTGAAATGAAGGTCTCACACAGACAAGATGATGCTCATTCCTTTAGATTTTCCTGGATGTGATCTCAATACCTTAAATCAGTAAAAATAGCTTTGCCTCTTTGTGAATATCATAACCTACATTCTGTAATGTTCAGATATAATAAGGAAGTATAAATGTAACTTTAGCAACACCCCCCCCCCCCCCCCCCAAAAAAAGAAAAAAGATAATACTCCCTAACACAAAAGGACAAATGTGTGTGTGTGCATGTGTGTGTGTGCGCATCCAAGAGAGACACAGACAAACAGACAGACAGAGGAAGAGAGAAATAGAAAGAGAGTATTCTCCAGTGGCTGAACGGAACTAACATCCAAAGTCAATAGATGGCTTCCCCAAGTGATTCAATCTGAGACACAGTTTAAAGAGACATCAATCTGTGATGTCAGCAATGCTCAGCATATAGCTAATGCAGCTTCAAAAGATCAATATTCAAACTTGCCTTCTTTTCATGCTGAAAACTCACACAACTGCAACATCTTCTGCTAGATGCAATGTACATATTATATTAACCACTTTTATCACTACTATTCACATTTATGTTAGATCAGGATCTGATGTTGGTGTGTTGGTTTTGCACTTTTTTTTTTTTTTTTTTTTTTTTTTTTTTTTACTTTGGAGGCCAGGAATCTTTATTCCCTAGGATGCAGAAACGTAATTTAAACTTTAGCTCAGCTGGTAGCCATGTAATCCATCTTATTTTCCTGTCAGGTTTTATAATGAAGTCAAAAGCAATCCTAAACTGGTGACATGGTAATCTAATGCTGTGTAGTAATGATTATATTGGATCCAAAATTATGTTTTTACTACATACACAAATAGAAGAAATAGAGCAATTTCAATTATCATCATCATAATAGAAACCCAGAGCAACAATACTAAAAGTATCTGATAGGAAGAGAAAGAACTAAATTTTTAGCTAACTACTTAAGTCATGACCAAGACTCGGTGAAAAGACTAAAAAAAACAAAAGGCTGAAAAGTAACTTTCAATAAAATACCAGTTTCCTGTGGTAAAATATTGCTGGGTGTTTCATTGGTTGTTTGTAAGAAGACATGGGAAAATCAGGTCAATTTAAGAGAATTAAGTCATTAATAATATTGATATTAGAACTGTTATAAAATAATTTCCTATCTAGAGCTAAACTGTACTATGCATCACACTTATTAGAGAATGGCTCTGTTGATATATTGCAGTATATGTAAACTCACAGAATATACAGTAAAATGATTTAAATATTAAGTAAGCCCACAATTCCAAATGTTCAAAGACTCGTAGAATTGGAATCCCACTCTAATCAGGCTTTCCCATTTCATTCTGCCACAAGAAATAAAAGAAAAACAAAACCAAGTCATATTAAGTTGTTAAATGGTTTAAGGATTTGATCTTTCACTGTTAATTTAAAGGGCTGAGCTGCAGCTCATTTCTTTTCATCTTCATAGCAAAGCACAGGGTGACCCCAAGGGTCAGTGAGGATTATCTCTGTGTATTTCCATTCCATCTTATATTATTAGTTTACACTGAAAATGAGAAACTGATGTAAGAAATATGCCAAACATTATTTATAAATATAGAAGAAGTCAGGGTGAAGTCTGATAGGTCTGTGGCTTAGCATGTAAAGGTCTCAGCAGCAATTAGTAACTGAGATGCATCCACTGTAAGGTGGAAACTGTCATCTAAAGAGCAGAAAATATTTCTTTAGCATGTTGATAATTTACATGAAATACAATTCAGAAATATTAAACAGTAACAAAATATGAAATGGACTGGTGATCCTATAATCCAAAAAGTCAAATTGCTAGAGCAATGTCTTCAGTCAAAAAGAAATACTGAACTCATTACTACTCTTAAATTTTAAGCTGACTCACATTTAGTACGAAGTGGCTTGATTTTACCATATACAGTTTTTGATTGATCTTTAAATACTTTTTTTTTTTTTTGACAGCTTTTTTGATTAAGAACTTTAATTGAGCAAAAATATTGTAAACGGTGTATACAAGAAGATGTGGATTTTACCTGTTAATGAAAAGGCATGCTAGTCATACAATGTCTTCTGGTTAATTAACATTCAGGATAAAGACTATGAGATACAACACTGTTTCCCTACCTTACAACAGAAGACTGGAAACAACTTATTATATTCAGCATTGGAAGAATAGCCCCAAAATAACCAAGACAGAATTTAGCATTTAAAACATTTTAAGCAGAAATGGACTGTTAAGGAAATGAAAAGGCAAAGTGGTTAACAGGAAATAATACATGGGGAGGAGAAGAAATTGCTCTGGCATAGCAAAATCCACTGTGTCTTTATCATTGTTATTTAAAAGGTAATGTACGAGAGACTTTATATGAAAGATATGCATTCCATTTTTTATGCTCATCACAACTTACTGGGAAGATGTGTTTGGTAAATATGTTCTGTTTATGTGATATTGCCTTATACAATATTACACTAATAAATCAGAAAGCATGAAGGTCACACATTTGAATAAAGATGCTGCCTTTGTAGCACGTCTTTCTTTTTAACCTAGTCTGTAATGAAGTTAGAAGTTAATGAAGTGCTGTGACACACAGTGGACACACACACACTCACACATGGGCTGATCATTAAGGCAAACACAGCAAGTGAGAGGTGTCATATACGTTGTGATGTTCTGTCTATTACCACCAGAAAATAAACTTAATAATGATTTTTAAAAAATAAAAAAATGTCTAAAATCTTTGTATATACAAAAACAAAACAAAACACAACAAAACAAAAAAAGATTTCTCTAGTAATTCAGGTGACCAAATCTCCAAATCTTCCCATCAAATTTCATTCCAGTGTGTTTTTCTCATTACCCTTGTCTTTATCCTAAATCAATCCGCACACAGAGAGATTAATAGGAGCTCTAGTATAATCTTCCCCAACTTTCTAAGTGATATTTGTTATATTTTGAACCCCATATTTTTGAACCCTATATTGTATAGTACTTAGTGTATCATGTGTACAGAAATATAATCTAAATTTGTAGATTGGTAAATTCATTTCTCTTATTTGTTTTAATGATTCATTCTCTCCCAGTTCACATCTAAATATGTTATTGCTGCATTATAAACCAAATAGTCCAGGTTCAGAATAAACTCTGGGGTGGAATGGGGACAGAAAGAGTTTGAACTTCTTCACTGGGTTATGCTGCTGCCAAAGCCAATGGCTCATGGCACTATTCCTTCAACTCAAGTGTTCCTTGGTGCTTAACTGCACATTGTACTCTCCAACAGTGTCACTATCATTCCCCTGGATATACCATTGTATGATACTGTATGATAATTTTATAAAATCTACTTGTTCAGTTTTATTTGACAACATTACTAAATAAGAATCAAGGAAGATATGACAATTGTTTGTTTGTTTGTTTTTTAATGAAAAGATTAGAAAATAGGTAAAGAGAGAGAAAAAAAAAAAAAAAAACTTTTGAAATGAAAATATTCTGTGAAATCCACTAGAACTTCACAAGGGAACTTTATGTGTGGAGTATGACAATAAGTGAAACTGTGTAAGTCCTAAGATTGTAAACTACAATCTAACTTAGTTGTTAGAAAGATGAAAGTGGGTGGGCAGAAGGAGACAGTGGCTCATCAACATCTACTGACTCAGAATCTGCTGCCTGCTGGGTGGGTATGTTACTTTTTTTTTTTTTTTTTTTTTTTTTTTTCAGAATATAACTTTTAGCTGTCTGTTTCCTAGGATAGAATCCAACTGTGTGTATTAAACACAAAAGTCATCTATTCTGTGCAAGGGAAAATGTGATTAAAACATACTGCATGCTGTCTACAGATAGCAAAAAGTAAATTACAGGGATAGGGAAATTTTACAAATCCTGGTTACTTATTCACGAACTTGGTTGGACACTTTTACTCAGTTTGCACATTATTCTCAGGGTAACAGTTCTGAGAAAAGTAAAATTATGAAGAGTACAGCAGTATTAATTAAACAACAAACAAACCAAACCAAACTAACAACAAAAAAAAACCACCAACCAAACAAAAAACAACAACAAAAAAAAAAACAAGCTGCTGGAAATCAGTGTTGCTTAGTTTAAATATCACTCTGAGGATCGCTAAGATAAAAAATATCTTCAGTACATATCCAACTGTCTCCCAACGATGTTTTTTAATTCACACATTTATTCAGCTTTTGCCACAGTTTCTCCTTAAGCTAACACTCACAGAACAGAAACTTGGACCACTGTGAGATGAAATCCCATTTATTTCAATTGAGGCTACACAAGGCAAACAAATTTAGATGATTCTTTCAAGATGCTCAGCAAAGATAGAGGTGAATTTCTTTGCCTGATGTAATCATAACAGCAAACACCAAAAGAAAATAGTAAGTGCCTAGATACAGAGAAACAGAAAATTTGTTCTCTGTTTTTTATGTCTAAATTAAGAGTCAGCCATCACTTATAGACTGAAAGAAAACTGGAACAGGGAACCCTTTACCCATCCCTCATGACTTAAATGATCTTGTGAGGAGCAGCATTAACAATATGGAGGGCAATATTTAATATATATATAAAGAAAAAGGAATAAAACAACAGTGGTACACAGTACTATGTAAATTGTTAGTGAAAGTGAAGCTGAGGAGCTTTCCAGAGGAGCTGTTTTCCCATATAACATCTAATTACCTGTTACTTGCATTGGTCTTTGCAACATGATTCTTTTTACTTTGGGTCACTATACTGAATATAGGGCCCTTTACTCTGGCTAACTGCATTAAAAGGCCATCAAAGCATTGATGCATTGATGCTCACTGAGACTAGGTTAGAAACTTGATGTTTTTTAAAGGATTAAACATTTGTAACTCCAATATGTGCTAAGTCTCTGGAGCTCACACTTTGCAAAGCAAATCTTTCCCATAGTCAGAGAGAAGAGCTATCTGCAGGGTTAGCGGAATATCTAGGTCTTCTTCCTTTGGACTGTCCCCTACCCAAAGCAAAATCTGAAATGCTTGAAGACATAATTTTTAGGGAAGGAATTTTTTCTTCATGTGAATACAAGCTTGCTTGCCCCTCAAGATGCCCCTCAAGAATGGCTAGACTAATTCTTTACAAGCAAAAGGTAACACAAACAACCTAATATGACAGAAAGTACTTATCTTTTCAGGATATAAAGGCATGTAGAATTAAAGTGGTTTATTAAGATCACATTTGAAATTAATCACATTATGACTTTACTATGTCATAGTTAAGGGAAATGATGAGGGGTTTCATGCTAGAGTATTAGTACACCTAAATTCACTGGGGGGTACTTGGCTTCTTGCCTTATGTATTATGTCACACAGAGTACGATGGTCAGCTATGTCTCCTTTGTGTGTCACTGGCTTTGTTAAATGACAAAAATATTCCTAAGACTTTTTTTTTTTTAAAAGCCTCATTAAATTCAACATTAAGTTGCTACTCTATTAATTTTTAAAATTAAATAAAATTATTTAAAATGAAAAAAATATTACAAGAATATATTTCTAATTGATCAAGTTGCCATCTAATGTACCTAATGGATTTCTGAAATATTTAAACGAGTTTGATTCCTGGAATCTGCCCTTGGTCTGCATCTATCCACTGTTAGCTACCAATTTAGTATACAGCTTAGCATCATGGGAGGAAAAAATAAAAATAAAAAGAAAAAATTTGAAACCTTATGTCATGACTTCTTGACACACTGAAGGGATTCCTTTCCCTTTTCAATGCATGCCCATGCACTGCACATTAAAGGCATATTGTTCACAACTACAATCACTTTACCTGTACATAACACATGGTGTACTGTCGTTAAAGTTTCTGAACTTATTTAGATTGTTGAAAAGCTTTTCCTGTGTCGATTTGCTCGAGGGTAGGAAGGCTCTGCAGGAGGATCTGGATAGGCTGGACCGATGGGTTGAGGCCAACTCTATGAAGTTCAACAAGGCCAAGTGCTGGGTCCTGCACCTGGGGAACAACAACACCAAGCAACGCTACAGGCTGGGAGATGAAGGATTACAAAGATGCCTGACAGAGAAGGACCTGGGAGTATTGGTTGATAGTCAGTTGAATATCAGCAGTGTGCTCAGGTGGCCAGGAAGGCCAACAGCATCCTGGCTTGCGTAAGAAACAGTGTGGCCAGCAGGGCTAGGGTGATTGTGCCTCTGGTGAGGCCACACCTTGAGTACTGTGTTCAGTTTTGGGCCCCTCGTTACAAGAAAGATGTCGAAGTGCTCGAGCACGTCCAGAGGAGGGCAATGAGGCTGATGAGGGGTCTGGAGAACAAGTCTTACAAGGAGCGGTTGAGGGAGCTGGGTTGTCCAGCATGGAAAAGAGAAGGCTCAGGGGCAACCTTATCACACTTCACAAGTACTTTAAAGGAAACTGTAGCAAGGTGGGTGTTGGTCTATTCTCCCACGTGCCTGGTGACAGGATGAGGGGGAATGGGCTAAAGTTTTGCCAGGGGAGGTTTAGGCTGGATGTTAGGAATAACTTCTTTACTTGAAAGGGTTCTTAGTCACTGGAATAGGCAGCCCAGGGAAGTGGTTGAGTCACCATCCCTGGAGGTCTTTAAAAGACATTTAGATGTAGAGCTTAGGGATATGGTTTAGTGGAGGGCTTGTTAGTGTTAGGTCAGAGGTTGGACTAGGTGATCTTGGAGGTCTCTTCCACCCTAGATGATTCTGTGATTCTGTAAATCTTTTTGCAAGATCAAGCTATGTTTATTGATGTATGCAGTCATGCCTAGTGAGTGCAAATTGGCTGCCACTGTACTATTAAGCTAAGTAGAATGAAAGCAGAGTCCCAAATACTCCCTAGTTTTGTTTTGCTTTGGTTGGACTTGCTCCCTTTTAGACAGCAGTCAGGCATACTTTAGAGAACTGAATAATCCAGGAAATATGAAGAAACAGTATGGATGATGCTATTTTGCTCTTTGAGATTATGAGATTTCAACTAGTGGACATACCCTGTGCTGTGCCACACACCTTCAAGTATCAGAGAACAGACACCCAATCATTTCATTTACAAGCACAGAGGAATCCCTTTGGGATAGCGTTAAGTATAGAAAATAAAACAAAATACTGTCCAATTTTAAGGTCAGTAGTTTGACTTCTCTTTCTTTAGCTTAATAGAGGCTGTTCCAGAACTTCTTTGCTGTGAGCTAAGTTACTGTTTAAGACACTGCGTAGTGGTCAGTATAAAGGCTTTGTGTGCTTATGTATTTGATTCTGCAATAGTCACCCTGTACATTAGCATAGACTGAACAAATGGGCAATTTCTGAATTTATTTTTAATGAGAGACGGGTTCTTTCCAAAGTCTGGATGTGTTTGCCTGTGGATGTCCTATTTCTATTTTGAGGCATGTTCCAGAAAATGCTCCAGCTCTGTAACAAAATCCTATTTGTCTATAAGATATACAGCATAAATACATATGTGAGCATTGTTTGTTCAGTTGTTTAGGACACTGCATTATTTTTCCATTGGAACAGTGAACTAAGACCACATTCTATTCAATTAAATGTTCTATTAAAACGAAGTAGCAACATAAGATTTAAAGACTACTTCTACCTAGATACACCCAAAAAGAAGGTTTAGAGAACATTAATAAAACAATGATGATACTAGAAATGTACGTATTTGATTTTAAATTTGACCTCCAGGAGTTGCAATTTTTGTTTTTACCTGAACCATTTAAATATTTTCAATTTCTAATGTATATATATACTGTTATCAGACTATAGTTACAGAATTTTAGAGGTACTATGTCATATCATATTACCAGAAGCCTACATGTCTTTTGTCACATACATCTTTAGAATATGATGTAAAATGGTTTTATTTTCAGAAATTAATTGCATATATACGTCACAAACATTGTTTAATGAAAGTCATAAATATTGTTAATATCATCATCTCAGTTGTTGGATTTTGCTTGTTTTTTGAAGGACAGAAAGTAAAACACTTTTAGTAAAATAACTAATCAGCTCCAAATAGCCTATCAGTTTATCAGCCTAGTAGGGCACAAAAAACATAGGCCATACTGTAACTGCTCAAACTACAGAGCTGTCTGAGTGTCCTAAATGTGACATGGGTACATAAAAGGATCTAAGCAACTGCATTTCAAGTAATAATTCTCAAAGAAAATGTTGCACTTTGATTCTGAGACAATAGCAAGCATTTAACAAAGATAGATGTGAGTCCCTCCCTCCTGTTTTCTACAGAATAACATGGATAAGGGTCTGGCCATGCAGCCATGTATGCGTGGAGATTGGTAAAATTACTTTATAGTGTTGGCATTTTTCTCTCTCTCTCTCTTTTTTTCTTATTTTTAACAGTAAAATGTGGAAGCAACATGACATATTATGATTATTTTACAGAAAAAAATGAATATTTAAAGTTAAGGGTTGTTCTTAAACAAGTTATGTATTTAGCCATTATCATTTCTTAGTTCATAAATTAACATCTTTGGTGTCTGACTTAATTGAAAGCAGCCTGGGGACACTTTGTTTAATAAAGTTTATTAAATTCTAAGCTTTGAAAGTGTTAGCATTCTTTGAAGTGTGGGGAACAAATATTTTCCCTCTCCTACCTCTGTACAGAAAATCATCTATAATGATGGTCTGAGTGACTAAACAAAGCATATTCTAGGAATATGGATTTTGGAATATTGCTCTCCATTAAATCATGGTTGTTCTGTGTCTTTCTGTATAATATTACCTACTGTGTATTAGAGAAAAAAAAAATAATTGCAAGGTACTCTGTGTTTTATCTTTGTGTGATTTAAAGTGTGTCTGGTTTTCAGGAGAAAGCACAGTTGATTTTATGATTTATCAGTTTTAGTGTTTCAGTCACTTGCCTACAAGACAATGGCATAACTTCAAATATTTACTGTCTGTCTATATATTATTGTACTGTGAATAGACTAATATTCTGAGATAAAGCTCATATTGATTTCTATTAGACACAAATTTGGGTCAATTAGTTAGATTTTCAGAAGGGTAAACCTGAATCTAAGCTCCTAAAAAACATTATTCATTCATATAAATAATCAGCCTGATTTTCAAAAATAATGTGCACCTAGGAACTCTTGGTGAAACTAAATGTTTTGGGTACTCAATATTATAACAATTCAGGTCATTTATTTGCACATCTAAATATAGACACTAGGAATCTAAAATTAGGCTACTATTTTTTTAAATGTCTTGACCAAGATATCTGGGAAATGCTCTACTCAGTGACATAGCAGTTCAGGAGGTGAGATGAATACTGTAATCCACATTCCAATCCTAGTTTTATATTCCAGCTTTCCAACCATGTATGTAAAATATATCTTACTTTTTGCTGTATTTTATACAATTTCTTCAAATTATAATAATGCAATAAATTAGTAAAAACATTGTTTTTCAGTATAAAACAAAATATTTCCATATTTCCATTCTACTCCTTCACCTACATCAGCTTTTGTCCCTGCCTGTCTTCTGAAATTATTTTCACCTCTAAAATTCTCATAAGTGTGCAACACTGCTAACAGGTTCTTTTTTTTTTTTTTTTTTTTTTTTTTTTTTTTACAAATATATGTAGCTTTCAATATCAACATCGACGTTGATATTAGCATTGGTATCATGGTATCAATTTGTATACACACATATATAGACATTTTACAGAAAATGTGAATTGTCAGTGAATAATATTCTACTCTAAAAACATACTCCCTCCTGCTTTGCAGATGGAAAATTCCAAGGAATCAAGGAAGGAATAAAAAATGTATACAAGTATAGATCAGAAATTGCTTCCTTAAAAAGGATAAAATTCTTGAAGTAGGTAGTAAAATTTTGTGCATGTTTGGGGAAAGTACAGTAAACTGAAAATAAATTTACAAAAAAAAATGTGTTCCAGTTGCAGTTCTCTGTTTCTTAAACACTGCCTCCTGACTAGAAAAATTCAGAGCCCAATTTCATTCCAGATATGAGTGAGTTTAGCTGTCTTTAAATATGAGAAAGAGATCAGGGCAAAAAAATAAGAATCTTGTAAAAAGTAGGAGTACCAAGAAAGGGAAGATACTTGGGAAGAAACGACCTGATTGTGAAGAATTGCAGAAGGATTAGGTGAAAAAAATAGTGAAGATTTTTATTAGACCTCAAATTTAATATTTTAATAACAGAATGTTGGAAGTCATAGTGACTACTCTTTATTCTGAAAGACAAGGTTAGCAGGTGTTGTAAATTGCTGTACATTGAGGATGCACTAGGATTTGCAGCAATTATTTTTTTTTTTTTTTTGTAAATATGTATCAAGCCATGTGTTACTTTCAAATGGAAACTGTGTATGATAGCAGAATATTTAGGAGAAGAATGTGGATCTTCTTGGCTGAGAAACTTCAGCAGAATGATAGTTGAAGCTACTTTTCATCAACAGGTTTTAAATCAGCTTTTTAAGCTAAAAACTTTTCTGATTGCCTCTACATCTTGAAGTAAAAATGTTCAAACTGTAGACAAGAACTATTAGAAATTTCTCTACAAATACAAATAAATACATAAATGATTAAAAAGATTAAAAAGTGTTTTTAGAAAAATGTTCAACCTTTTTTCATCAAAAAAAAAAGGGAATTTATTTGCTGTTGGATTTTTTTTCAGTGCATTATCAATATGTTGCTGAAAATTGATATCCAGTCTTGTGGCACAGGTCAAGCACTGGAAGGTGTGGCTGATGAAGTTTTGGAGTCTTCATCCACAGAGGTGTACAGATGTTGACTTGACACAGCCCCAAGCCACCTGATCCTTTACAACCTGAAATTGATTCTGTGACTATTATTTCCCTCCTCAATTCCAGAATTTGAATTCCAACTTATTATAGAGCAAATTGTAAAATGTTCATCTTTTTCTGATTATGGTGTAGATTTTGGATTTGGATATTTCTTGATATTTCTTAGATATCTTCCTACATACAGAAATGAAATACTGCTTTGAAGGTTTTTTGTCTTCTGAAAAAAGAAAAAAAAAAAAAAATGTTTTGCCTGGGTCTATGGACAAGCTTTTCTGAGGAGAAATAAGGGACTAAAAGAACAGCCTAAAACGGCAATCAACAGAATCAACAGCTAATGGCAGAAAACATTTCCCACAAGAATATTTCATCTATAACACTAAGGACATAGAAATATGTAAAGATAATAAAAAGGAAGACTCAGCCTTTTGCAGAGACTCCTGACTAATACTTTCTGAAATACAGCAGAATCATTGCCATATGATCATGTTTTACACTCAAAAAATATATCTTAAATGCCTACACTGATAGGAGTAATTTCATATTCCTCTTCCGTTTTTGACATCACTGAAACAAGATAACTGGGTCTTCAATTGACATAGAGTGGGAAGGGTTGTTGTTCAATTACAAAGTCATGTTTAGGGCTCTAACACACCAGTTTAGTGTAGGTCAGCTGACATTTGCAAACTGTATGTATATTCCTAGACCACCAAAAATGTGAGATAAAGCAACTTACTATAGTTTTATTTCACTGATTTTTTAGCTAATGCATTTCAGCTTATATTTTCCTCAGTCATGATGGATATAACTCTGTCCAGAGCTGTTATATAGCAACTTATTAAACTTCACAGAATCACAGAATCATAGAATCATCTAGGTTAGAAGAGATCTCCAAGATCACCTAGTCCAACCTCTGAGCTACGACTAACAAGTCCTCCACTAAACCATATCACTAAGCTCTACATCTAAATGTCTTTTAAAGACCTCCAGGAATGGTGACTCAACCACTTCCCTGGGCAGCCTATTCCAATGCCTAAAAACCATTTCAGTAAAGTTCTTCCTCATATCCAACCTAAACCTCCCCTGGCACAACTTTAGCCCATTCCCCCTCATCCTGTCACCAGGCACTTGGGAGAATAGATCAGCCCCCACCTCACTACAGCCTCCTTTAAGGTATCTATAGAGTGCAATAAGGTCACCCCTGAGCCTCCTCTTGTGAGCATGTTTGAATTCTCAGGGCACAGGACAACTAAAAAGACTTTGGGACTCAAACAAGGGCCATCCTTAACTTTTGGTGAACTGTTATGTAAAAAACACTTTGTTCCTACTTTAATTCTGTAACTTGAAATTGTGAATAGTGTGGTACCTTTTGTCCCACCATTAGCAAATTTCAACAGAATGTATGCTCTTTTTTTTAAAAAAAAATAAAATAAAAAAAAGTCTGAAAGTAAGATATGACTAGAGATAACTATTTATGATTTCTGTGTAACAACATTTTCTGTTCAGGCTTTAGGAAGTAGGTTGGTTTAGGAACCTTTAAGTGTCTCTCAATATGTAGTAAATGCTTCCGTTCTCACAAAGAGAATTTCTGAGCAGAAGTATATTCATGTTGGAAAATAAAAATGAAATGGAACCTTATCTAATACAAGAGAAGTATTTTCACATGTACTCAAAACCCACTCAATTACTTTTCAGTCAATGAGTAAGTAAATCACCAGATATATCACTAGGCTACTATCTATCGATTTGCTTGCAAACTTAACTCATAGTAATGAAGGCTGGCCTTGAGCTAGAGATCAGGGACTGCTTTTTGCTGTACTTCTCTAGACTCACTCTCTATTCTTTGTCCTTTAACATATAGTTCTGAAGTAAGCATATATTTAGTAAGTATATATATATATATAAATGTAACATAGTATATCAAAAGGAACATTGAGGCAAACTAGAATTTGTAATCCCATGAAAGACCGTGGACTCTTAGATTCTCCATATGACCAATATTGCAATTTTTATTGATGGAAAACCCCCATCACCATTAGATCAAGACTTATAATGACACTATATTCAAAGTACTTAATTTGAGAGTCCTCTGGAGTCCTCATTCAGAGGTGACCCCTGCCATTTCAAAGGAGAATGCTATAGGGACATCGATAGCAAATCCATCCTCAGCAACAGATTTTTAATGTGTTCTACTAGGACTTGTTTAATGTGTAGCCTTAACCTAGAGAATTTTAAAACAGAAAAAAACTATCCATTACACTTTTAGAAATAAAAAGTTATTCATTGGATTTTCCTTGTATTTTTTCTGGTCTTCAGACACTGGAGGCTGAGAAACATATACTGTTCTTTTCAGCTGCATAACTATCCTGCTAGCGATTAATTACTTAGATATTTCTGAATAAATGGGATGTAAAGAAATACCTAACAAAAGCCTAATGCAACTGCAGTGATAGAACCCTGTGCTATGTCTGAGATGAATATCCTTTTCTTTTTTTTTTTTTGAAAGACAAGCATATTATTCAAAATTATGGCAATCAGATACTGACAGAGAAGAAAAATAGTGATATGCTGAACAGAAACCACTTAAATTCTGCAAGCTTCAATAATATAATATTTCCACAACTGTTTCTGTTTAAAACTAATAAAAATAAACATAAAACATTCCCTTCTTCTCCTATTAAATTCATTACTTTGAGCGACAAAATGACAAAATGATTAGCTGTTAATAAGGCCCTGGTTTAAAAGATTGACTGACATTGCATTACTCATTTAATTTCCGCTTATCCTAGTTTTTTTTTTTTTTTCTTCCTCCAAGCATAGAGGGAATTAATATTATCACATCAAAGGCCTCCCTTTAAATGGAGGAGAAAAATCATTTAAAAGGACAGAGGCTGTGATTATTCAAACTAGGTTATTTGCACCTTGTATATATGACGATATCATGGTACAACTTCATTTTGTTCAAATTGCTGTCAGTCACTAATAGAAGAAATTTGCTTCCGTTTTATCAGTGCTATTGTGTTCAGTCAGATTTGTGGGTGTGGGATGTGGGGCTCGGGGTGGGCATTAAACATGAAATCTGATAAGATGGATATGAACAGGGAGTAAAGAACACACTGAGAGAAAGAAGACTGATTGTGACTCGAACATCCATAATGCAAATTCTTTTCGCCTCTCTTCTTTCTTGATTTTCTTTCCTTTCTGACTGTGTTGTTTTTATTTAAAGACACAGATATGGACACATGCTAAAGTGCAAGCCAGAGCCTCTGTGGAGTATGAGGTTTACTAATATGACTCTGTGCTTGGGTATTTTATTTCCTTTCACTTTAATTCCTGACAGACAAATTATTCTAAGGATGATTTAACACCTAAAGATGAATGTCATATTCCATAAAATAGTTGTATTGGTGGGAAAAATTATGAGTGACACAACCCTTGGCCTAGCAACAGCCAATGATCTATCAACATTTAAGTCTTGGCAGATTGAATTATTCTCCTCTCTAAGTGTAACTGTGTTAGGGCTTGCATGACAAACAGTCCACTTGCCAAATATTTATCCTACCTCCTAAAAAAAATAAAAAATAAAAAAAAATTTAAAAAAAAAAGAAAAAAAAAAGAAAAAGAAAAAGAAAAAAAAAAAAAGAAAGAAAAAGGGACATCAGGGTGTTTGGGGGGATGGGTGAAAGAAAGATTGACCACGAGAAGAAGGCAGAATACAAGTGGTAAAAGACCAACCACAGCATGAAATATGAAACATAAATCACAGGGTCAGGGAGAGCAGGGGAACTTGGTTACTAAGGCTCCAGATGGATTAAATAACGCACGTCCTGAGGGAGGGTGGGAAGGCGAGCACTAAAATAATAACAGAACAGAATGCTCCTATGTCGAAAGGTTTGAAGACAAGCCTTGTTAATTCAGAAAACAGCAGAGTTAAATTAGTCCAGGTCCCTGTGAAAAGTAGTGCTACATATTGTGCAGGAGAGATAAATTTTAACTCACTCTTTCCAATACACTGGCCACTGACAGGTGACTGCTGTGAGTAGTTCATTAAAATGTCCAGCTAATGGGAGATTTTCAAAATTTATAATGTTTCCTGTAGACAACAGGGTCAAGTTCAATGAGAAAGGAAGAGAGCAAAGTAACTAAAGGAATTATTCATTAATTACCTTTTAAACACATTTTCTTTTTCTTTTATTTATTTATTTTTTTTTTTTTCAACAAGTATTAACTTACTTTTAATGCCTCCAGCTTTATGGCTTTAAATCAGACAGGAAGATCAGAGTTCAGCACATATCCCTGCTTGCACTGTTCTTTGAATGGAAGGTTTTTGAACATGTAAGACCACGTGCTATACCCCTTGAAGTAAGTGGTTTTAGATCAGGATCAGACCTTTTACAGGGAATGTAACAGTGACAGTAATTTTAATTAGGTTTCCTTTACCTGTAAGTAAAGAATAGACATTGAAGTTTAGTAATTGCCGATGGGGTGGGTAGTATTGCACATTATTAAAACTACTGGATATATGAGACAAGTGTTCATTGCTTATAAATAACCTCAAAATGTTATCTGGGATGATTTTTTTATTTTTCCTAATAGGATGCATGAAGTTGAATTGTTTTGCAAAATTGCAGCCATAATGACCAAGCCAATCTAGAAATATTCTAAAATTTGAAGAATTATTTGCTTAGCCCATGCTGATAAGCCTTAAAGAGAGGAAAGTATTTTTGATGGGATTTGGAGGAAAGATAATAGTAAGGCAGGAAAATGGTGCATACTATTTGTTTTCTTTTGCAAACCTTCCCAAATTTATCTGTAACCTGTTGAAAAACTATACTTTCCCCATGTTAAACAAAGCATACTCATCCTTGCCCATAAATTTTTCCTGAAATTATAGCTTTGGGCTACTGCAGACTGTGTCAGGTTTCCTACATCTCCATATGTTTCTGCCATCTGCAAAACCTTCTTTAACAGAACATAATCTCACTCTTGTACAAGTCCCCACATAGGTGACAATTACTGTTTCTGTCAGTGTCTCTGTTAGCTCAGCCTTGAGCCTCAAGAAGCCCAAAACCTTGGAGAGCTATCTACAGAATGTTCTGAATTGTTAATATATCAAGAAGTGTCAATTTTTTATACTGTAAACAGTATAAAATTGGTCACAAATTTGAGTGTCTTCTGAATAAGAAATAGTGATGGATGGGTAGAGCATAAGGACTGGCAATCCAGAATGAGGAACAGGAGGAAAGTTTGGCTCCAGTGGAGGGAAGAGTCTTTTTTTTTTTTTTTTTTTTTTTTTTGTCAAAAAAACAGGAAAATGTCATGATTTGAAAATTACTAGGAATGAAATAGAAGAATAAAGGAGACCAAAGGAGGTTGGAAAAGGATCCCAAAGGAAGACTGGAAGAGATTCAAAGGACACCTTGAAAGGTGAAGGGAAAATGGGCTTGGGCTTAGCTAAGGACAAAGAGATATGTTATGAATCACTGCCAGCCTGAAGGAAAATATTTGCAGAAATTTCCAGGGATATGTAAGCTGCATTAACAGGCATTACATTATTTTCTAACTATAACCTCAGCTTTGTGAATTAACTTAATATCTTGGTCAAAAATTTACTTTAGCAATGGCAAAGGGATTTTGTTGTACAAGCTGGAAGATGTGTAGTGAAAACGAAGGAAGGGAAGTTAATGGAGGGAAGAAGCAGACAAGTCTTATGGTTAGAACTATGCAAGAAAACTGGAGTGGACTTCAATCTGAATATGAACACAGCTAAGTTTAGGTTTCTAGATGTGAACTAGGTGCTAAGGTTCCCCTTGTACTCTGCTAATTATAATGTAGTCAATACTGTTAATGGAGACTGACGAGCTACTCTGCTGAGCATGAGATATCACCTTCAGGCTGAGTAGATTAACTCTTAAGACTCCATTGACTCACAGGTAAACGATTCAAATCCTACTTCCAGAGAATGTTTTTGATGATGCTGCAGAACTCCTATATGTTCACAGGTAGGAATTTTATTATTATTATTATTATTATTTTATTTTTTTAATGAAATCATTATCTGCAGGTTCCTCAGGGATTCTTGGTTTGATGATTAGAGACCCAAGGATTCGATCACTGTAAGCAATGAGAATTCACAGCTGCAAGTGCAGCAAATAAAAATTGTCATTTCTGCATACAAATCTTACCTAATTTTGAAAAAATAAAAAATAAAAATAAGACAACAAGACTCTCAATTTCTATGCCCATATCTGGATGTACCCTTGAAATGAATCTCATTCTTACCCTGTTCTTTTTGCAGAGGGATGAATTCTCCTACATTTGGTAAGGCCCCTTTTAACAGAATGATCAGCACTACAGATAAGCCATGAAAGATGTTCATCTTTCCATCTTCAAAACAGTGTTGAATGCATGTCCTAGAGACTACACAATGAATGGTGAGGGGAAAACAGTGTAGTGAATAATTATTGGTATGTATACATTATCCTTTTTATAAGGCAAAAGTCTGGGGGGGGCCCGGCGCGCGGGAGAGAGAGAGAAAAAAAATAAAAAAGTGGCATCTGATCATATTACTAACATCTTCATAAAAATACATACACTGAGAGTAAATTAAGGTCGCATGAGCAATTTCAATTCTGGGGTTTTCTAATTTTTGAATGCTTGACTTTGCAACCTTAATAGCTTTTTTTTTTTAAAAAAATATATATTTTATGTGTAATCGTATAAAGTGCAGACTCTTTTGATATATTGCAAATGAATATTCTTTGCTGAAGTCATGTACATCATTAGTTCAAGTGAAAGAGCAGCATTTAGATTATATGAGTTTAGAGTGTCATGGTCTGGCTTTCTAAGGAATATCTGGCCAAGTTAAAGAGCGCAGAGGAAGAAAAAAACAAAGAAAACTTGGGGTGAGAAGACAAAGATGGATACAATTCCAACAGTTAGGTTTTTGGATATATTTGCAGTTCTGTTTGCAATTATTCAGAATGCTTTTTTTTGTTTTTGTTTATTTGTTTTTTTGAAAGTAGTTACCATAAAAGGCACTTAATTGTTATTTTATTAAAACATTAAATATTTTTTAAACCTGACTCTGTTTTCTGGGTTACTGTTGTTGTTTCTGATGTTGTTATTCTTTGTTGTTGTTGTTGTTCTTTTAAGGTTGGTTTAATATAGTGTTGAAACAGTTACCTAAATCACATGAATAGTCTCATTAACTTCAAATGCAAATAAGTTAAAATGATAATTACTACTTTTGTGAAAAAAGACCTTTGTGAGGTAAATCCATGTATATCCATGTATACAGTGACCCAAATCTTCTCATATGGAGATTCGCAGACAGCAAGAGAAGAGATTAATTTTTCAGGCATCAGCATCTTTCTGTATGCTTCATTCCTCCATTTGCTAAGTGTTACTAAGAG
>CM021698.1:91504041-91542858 GCA_011074415.1 Stictonetta naevosa
TAAAAAGGATGTGATGACATTTCTGCAAGGAAAATATGGCAGTAGATCAGAACTGATGTTCTACAATTTAAGCAGAAAGTCAGATGTTAGGACACTGAACTCAAAGGCCCCCACCTAGTGCATTGTCACTCTGCCATTGGTCAGCAGGGCTAACACAAACACAAAACAAGCTTTTACAGCTAATCCCTACCGAAGTTGTTTTTGTTGTTGTTGTTTGTTTGTTTGTTTGTTTGTTTTGTTTGGTTTGGTTTTTCTTTAAATTCAAAGTGGATATTCAGCTACAATCCAAGGAGAGATCTTCAGTACCACCAAATTATGAAATATATTCCACAGTGAAATGGTGGAATACCCAAATGCTTTTCAGCTGAAGAAGGAGTCCTCAGAGCACTATAATCTAAGCTTGCTTTCTATGTGAAAAACAAAGTGAACAAAAGCCAGAGAATAAATTTATTTTCAAAACAGACATGTATTGGTGCTGAGGGCTGAGGTAATTTTATCACCAATAAGTGAGCTAGCCTTAGATTGTTTAGTGAGGAAAATAAATATCTGAAAATGTATGGCATTTTTAGTGCCCCTTAGCAGAAAGTTGACCAGGTCTACCCAGGAGGTTTACAACCTTGTGATTACCATCCCCTAACCCCTCTTTTTTTTTTTTTTTTTTTTTTTTTTTTTTTTATCTCTGTCTACATAAGGAATATTCTTTATGTTTTGAGAAATAAAATAGAAACTAAGTTGTTGGCTATTTTTTTCCTTCCCTATTTTTCTTTCTGTTAAGGTCAACATTGCTTAAGAGTCCACTGATCACTTCTAATCCATTTGTTTCCAGTATTCATTATATCACTTCTTACCACAAAAAAAATAATAATAATAATAAAATAAAATATCACCTTCCTTGACTCTATCTGTGAGTCCTACTGCTCATCATGAAGAAATTCAGAACTGTTGAATGATGATATGTTAAAGTGAATAAAAAAGTGCCTGCAACAACAACAAAATAATAAAAAAGGGGAAAAAAAAGAAGTGGAAAAGAAGGTTTCTGAAGAATGTGGGAAAGATAAATAGGACTGATACTTTGTTCCATTGTCAGTAGCACTCTAGGGTTATTTGAAGCACTTATTTATGCACTGTAAGCAGAACAATACTGTAGAAGAAATGATTAAATACCAGCTCTCCGAGCAATAGACATCTCATTGTGGCAGGCCTAGACTCACCACTGGGTGGTTTTGATAAAGGCAATATGAGTTGATAACTGATACAGTTTGCCAGGGAGTCATCTGGGGATGCTGACAGCTACTATGCTTTAATAAAATCATTAGAATGTAAATGTTTTTATTGCGAAATAAAGAGCCTCCAGCAAAGTTGACACTATCGCTGCTCCCTCCACTGAATGAAAGCACCGATTAGCATTCAAATGATATAATGATAGTCTGGTTATCTTTATTAAAATTTTTCAAATCGAGTCTTCATTTTGCATGATTGAGTTTTAAACAAATGCAATATTCAGTAGGCTGGTGAGCCAGTCTGAACACTCTTGAAATAATTAAAGTGTGCCTTTTATTTTTTTAAACATGTGTTTCATAAGCAATGAATTGGATTTGCTATTTTAATATGACAATATCTAGTTAGCTTTGCATAAAATAGGGATGTTATAGCATAATTATTGAAAGGGTACAACTTTTAAACATATGTTTCATAAAGCTGAATTCAATTTTCTGAAATGTGACAATGCCAGTCAGCTACTGAAATAATATCGAAGGATGACTTGATTCTTTAGGCTAATTTCATATACAATCTTTACTATATCATAATTGATGGTAAATTGTATGCTTTATGGTATTTATTTTCAAAGGAAGCACAGAAATCATTTCCCATAATGTTCAATAGTTTGGGATTCAGACTTTTTAACTGCCAAAAAATGAAACAGAGTCTAAACAAATAGTCCAACCCTTGAATTTATGTAACATACGATTTAATGTAAACTTAGGAGAGGTTTTGAACTCTCCAAGAAAAGCTTGAGGAAAACAAGAATAAATTAACTCATCTAAGTCCATGAAGTTTTACTCTACACAGAATCAATCAATCATTAATAAATATTTAGAAATCCTATAGGACCTGATCTTTTCCAATACTTCTTTCAGTCTTGTCAACTTAGGCTAACCTTTCTCCTGAATTAACCAACCCTATAAAGACACTGTACTACAGATACCAATAAATACACACTATTGTAAGCAAGTATGCTTTCTTGCTTATAAAGAATCAAGAGAATCAATTATGACAAAAAATTCTTAACTTGTTCCTGAAATAGCTGTGGTATTGATTCTAGCCTGAGTCAGTTTCAGAGCTGAACTGTTAAAAAGAAATCTGAATAACTTTCAAACTCTTGTATCCACTGTTTGAGGAAGAAATTGATAGTATATATACATTCCTAATTCTTAACTAGTCTTTTATTACTATGACTTTCTGAAGAGGTCCTGTACTTTTTAGAAGATTCTCAAGAATCAGACATTTCACTATTATATTTCACAGAAGTGTCAGGGAATATCATAAAGAGAAGGAATATAAATATCCCTTTGGTAATAAATGTAGTGTGTAAGAAAACAAAAATGTTAAAAAAATGTTATTTTATTTCTTTTGCGTCAGGAAGTACTGGCACACAAATGTACATTTTTGTTATAGGAAGAACAACAGCAACAACACAACAACCACCACAGAAAATAATTGAGGGATTTTTTTTTTTCTTTTTATTATTATTATTATTATTTTTATATATATATGTCTGTGTGCTTGTGTAAGAAAGAGTTTGTGTAACTGCAACATTAGAATTTGGCATGTATGTCAGTGTGGACTCAATAGAGCAATCTGACTAAATAGGACCTAAGCATGTGTCATACGAACATCTAGGACAGAATTAGCTACAGCTGTGGCACCTGTTTGTGAGGAAAACCTTTCTCTTTCAACCTTCTCTTTCAACTCAGAAGATGTTACAATCTGAATAACATAAGAAACAATTCAGACCAGAGCACTCATTCCCCTGTGCATCAGACTTCAGAACAGGTTATAGAACACTCTACATCAACCTAAGAGGTGATGCTCTGCTTTGTGCCTGGGGATGAATCCCTCCAGGAGAGGAAGAGCAACCCTCCTGTCTATGCACAGGCAGTCTGACCCAAGCAAAGGTTATCACAACAGAATCCAGAATTAAGACCCCGTAAATACCTTTTAGGTATTATTTAGAATACTACTAGAATAATTACCTGACAAAACAAGAAAGGTTTCTAGGTTATAGAAACTTCTGTTTCCCCTTTTTCACTGACAGTTTGTAAAAGTGAGAGCAAGATAGTTGGGGATGTACGTAAAAGCCATGTAAACACATATTAAGGAAAATCTTCCTATCAGTACTCACAGAATATTGTTACTTGCAAGTCTTCTGGTGAGCAACAATACCTCATCTGTGCATACAACCACATTTGTGTTGGTACTGGGCACATAACTATTTTTTCAATTCTTTTCTTTTTTGTTCTGAAATAATCTGGAATTTTCTCAGGCAGTAAGTACATCTTTTCACAAAGAAATACAACTGGTTCATTGGACAGATATTGTACAAAAAGTATAATTTCATTATAACATGGAGTTTTGTAAAATAGGTCTACTCGGTCTGTCTGGTTATACTCAAAGTCTGAGGAAAAAACAACAACAACAAAAGGCAGTTTCTACTTTTTCTAATACAGCCCAGGTATTATATTATTGATTCAAAGAGGAAATGTGCTGAGCAAGTGGCCCTGGATGGAACTGAAAGAACCCTTGGGACCTTTTATATGAAAGAATATGAGCTCCGTTAAAGAGCTATAGCACATGCTGTTCTTCTTATTGACAGGAAAAGTGTTTGCACTTTCAGTAAAAATCAACATAATAACACCTGCTTTAGAGACTTAGCAAAGAATACAACCCACATGTGCTTATCAGCTGGACTGACATGAGTGAAGCCTGAAGTAAATGAAGAGCAAGGTAGACAAGTACTAGGGTGGACATCAGATGTGATTAGGCCTATACCTGTTAGAAAATCATAGAAGACTTGGGAGTATCTCTGCAACCTCACAATATCACCATTGTTGGCTCTTCAACACAGTCATTTTTATTTCTTTATGTTCACAGAGGAAGCAACATGGAAAAAAGAAATATTGCAAAAAAAGGAAGCCTGCCACCCCCATCATGCAAGTTCACGTATATGTGTGTAGGTGTATTCCCCATGGTGCTTACATACAGTGATAAAGTGACAGAAAAAGAGCAGGGAAAATTGAATGTATCAATGGACAGCCACTTGAGTAAGAACATCTTAGGGAATTGCAGCTTCTGGGTGAAGCACTTTGTTGTGGCTTGCTTGTGGGCACTGCACTATTAAGTGAATACTGGGGAACTCTCAGATATATGGGTACTTGCTTAGTTTCAAAGATAAAGTGGCAAAACAATGGCTGACTTTTGGCAGTGGGAGATTTTTGTGGGCATGCAGGTGTGGATGGCAGAAAATCAAGGCGGCAAAAATTGGCACAGGAAAAAATGAGAGAGAGACAGAAAAGGAATAATAAGAAGTACTGAGAGAAATAAAAATCAAGGAGAGGATAGCCAGAAGGAAGAATGAGAAGAACAAGATGATGAGCAAGATTACTGTACATTAGGGATTATATATATATAGAGAGAGAGAGAGAATACACTAAAAATACAGAAATATAGTAAAGCATATAGCAGAAGAAAGTTGACAATTAGAGCATCAGAAAGGGATTGTTGTACTGCTACATTTCAGAGTATTAACAGTAGCACTACAATATAAGTTGCATCCTGAATTTTCAGTCTTTAATAGGCAATACCAACCCCATGGAGGACACCACAAAAACTGTGTATGTTTTTCAGATGCTAACACATGCTGGACAAAGTTCAACAGCTGCTTTCACAAGTGCATGTCGAAAATGCGACAGTGCTGCTGGCATAACAATTCAAGTGTCTTGAAAACAGCTGCAGTATAGTTTTAACTGCCATCATCTGCCTATCCCCCATATTCTTCCTTCTGGTTCACAGAAGGCTGTCAGATACACAAAATTCTCTGGACTTTAACTAACAGAATAAAAAAAATCCAATATAAATTACCTTTAACTGCTGAAAGACTTTATTTACAGCTGCTCAGAGCTGCATCTGGACAGTTTAGGTAGAGGCTACAGCTGGTGACCAGACTTACCCAATTAGCAAGCTCTCTCATCCTGTGCCTGGAATTGCGGTGTTACTCCTCACATCACAGCTGCCTGACTCAAACCAGTACCTCTATGCTTTAAAACAGCAAATACTAAAATAGTAGCAATGTTGTCAGGTGAGCCAACACAGAGCTCTGCAGGCTTGGCATGGTAGGAAGGTGCTCTTTTCTATTTTTTTTTTTTTTTCCTAAGTGTTGAAATTAACGATGTAGCTCTTATCGGTTCAATTTGTTAACAGTTAAGGCCTAATCCTGGACTGCTTTTCAAGGCAGTAACATGTTTAAAAGAGTAATGAGGGCTGGCCTGAGTGATGTCCTTGGTGGAGAGAAAAGTAAAAAAAAGCATGGAGAATTAAGGGATTTTTTTTTTTTTTAAGTTAATTTTCTTAAATATGTATTCATGTTTGTGGTGGTTTACCGTGCTAGGTAGCTGAACACCACAACCACTCTCTCACTCCCCCTCCTCAGATGAGGAGGGGAAGAAGTAAAGGAAAGAACAACTCACAGGTTGAGATAAGGATAATTTAATTAAAGGAAAGAAAATATTAATATTAAACAATTTAACTAAAGGGAAAAAAGGGAAAGGGGAAAAGGAGGGGGAAAGGGAAAAAACAAAACAAAACAAAACAAGTAAAGGCTATGTGGAAATGCAGAGGAAAGAAATTACTCTCTGCTTCCCACAAATGAGCGATGCTTGACCACATCCTTGAAGCAGGGCCTCAATGCACTTAGTCGGTGTCTGGAAGGAGGACAGACTTTTTCTCAACGAGAGCCCACCCCTCCCTCTTCTTCCTTTTTCCACCTTTTATTGCTGAGTGTGACATCATATGGTATGGAATATCCCTTTGGTTGGTTTAGATCAGCTGCCCTGGTGATGTTTCTTTCTCACTTTTTTGCCCACCCCCTAGGAGGGTTAGAGAGAGTCCTGATGCTGTGCCAGCACTTCTCAGCAGCAGACACAACACTGGTGTGATAACACTGCTGTTCTAGCTACAAGTGCAGAGCGCAGCACTGTATGGGCTGCTGCAGGGAAAGTTAACATCCCAGCTAGACCCAGTAAGTTTCAAAAATAAAATAAAATAAAATCAACAGTGAGGTTAAGACTTCAGGAAATCAAAGCATATGAGGCATAAAAGGGTTATATGCTGAAATCTCTGTTACATATCAAATGATTAAAAATTGTCATTTCTAGTTGTGGATGGGCAAAAACACATTTAGACTATCTATGCTTAAACTGCTACTTATGTTACATAACAAATGAGACACAGGCTTTTCTGGTACACAGTTTAGAAAGGCAGAGATACATAGACCAAGTAAAAGTACAGATCCTTATAGGACTTTGAAATATTCCTTGTCAAACCTGAAGAAAGGACTGGTCTCATCTGAAGGTCTAATTATCGTAGTGATGTTCCATTGGTTTTGGTTCTCCGGGTGATTAGGGACAGGCTCTTGTATTACAGAATGAAGGTGGAAAAGAGGTTGATGTTTTTCTTTTTGCATAGACAGCATTTTTTTATTTTTTATTTTTTTTTTGCCTTTCTGCCCCTGGCACAGAGCAGGTACTGGGAGAATGGCAGCCTTAAGTTTCTTCTCCACACCCAGGTCTCCAAGGCCATGTGAGAATGGAGTTTTGTCTGCATCATGCTGCTGAAGTACTAGTTCTAGTACTAGTGCTAGTACTAGGTGGAGAGAGGAAAGGGAAGGGGACCTGTTTCTATGTAGAGAGCAAAATGCAAAGCTTTAGCCCAAGTAGTGTAAATACCATAAGAGATATCCATCATACAGTAGAAGTCAGGTTTTGTGCTGTTTTGTGCTACAAGATTGTTGTGGTTTAACCCCAGCAGGTAGCTCAGCACTGCACAGCTGCTCACTCATTCTCCCCAGGTGGGACAGGGGAGACAATCAGGAAGGCAAACATTCAAGAACTCATGGTTGAGATAAAGACAGTTTGTGAGGTAAAGCAAAAGCTGTGTATACAAGTAAAACAAAACAAGGATTTCATGCAGGCAGGTGTTCAACCACTTTCAGGAAAGCAGGGTTCATCACACATAACAGTTTCTTGGGACAATAAATGCCATCACTCCTATGTTCCCCCCTTTCCTCCTTCTTTCCTTTTCCTCCTTTCTTTCCTTTTATTGCTGATCATGATACCAAAGGATATGGAATATCTCTTTGGCCAGTTTGGGTCACCTGTCCTGGTTCTGTCCCCTCCCAACTACTGGTGCACCCCCAGCCACCTCACTGGCAGGGCAGCACAAGAAGCTGTGTAAGTACTGCTTTGCAACAACTGAAAAGATTGGTGTGTTGTCCACATTATTTTCATCAAAAAACTAAAGCACAGCATCATATAAACCTCTATGAAGAAAACCTCATCCAAGCAAAATCCATGACAAAGTGTAATTAAAAAATTACTACTGTTGAGGATCAAAGATATCTGGCCTTCCCTGAAAATCCTGCCATGTACCAATCTATTATTCTCGCATGAAAGCCATATACTTTCATCCACACCACCTATATATGTATATATATGTTTTGATTACACTTTTATGGACAGGGGCCCATAACTTTGTCCCTCAAGGACAAAGTAATGCAAAATAAATCATTGTGAAATTCAGAGCATGCCAACAAGTTCCATCATACCAATCTGGAAAACTCACCAAGTTTCAGCAAGTTTAATATATCAATATACAATTGTACTGGTTCTATTATAAACTTACTAGTCACAACATTAGCTTTGATTTCCAATACTTTCATATGTAAATTATTTTTTATGATTTAATGAGGGAATCCAATTGGTCAGCCAAAGAAACACTACAATTCAGACATAGCAGAAAGGCTAAATGAGTTCTTCATTCATTTATTAGTTTAAATCTGTTTCTAGCTGCTTTCCAACTTCTTTCATGGATATTTGATACTGCCATCATCATTTATTCCATTCTTCTCTTACTTGTCATTTGTCAGTCATCAGATTTATTATTTTTCTTCCTTTTTTATGTAGAAGCACTTTAATAGCTGATACTGCTTTTTAACATAGGATATATATGTAAAAAAATGTGACTTGGAGAGAAAAATTTAGAACTGGAGGGACAAATTCATAAATCACCTATGAAACTTTGTCTAAAACTGATTAAAATCCAGAGTTTTGGAGAGGTTTAAAAACAAATTCTGAGCAAAGGTTCTAATCTCTCTAACAGATCCAGATATAACTTAACATGAAATTGCTTGCTAAGAGCAAACGTAGCTATTCATTGACATCATATTATTGATATAAAACCTTGGAAGGTTATTCCCAGGGAGAAGGTGGGAATCAGATACACTTCTGAGGTCTAGTTTTTTTCCTGCTTCTCTTCTGCTTTGAATTGGAAATTTTTGTGGTAGCCCAAATTTGCTGCTCATGGTAATGTTTTGGTCTGTTTGATATTTGTTGTTCTTGCCCAAATTGTTATCTGCTTCTCATTTCTTCTTGTTCCCTATTTCCCTGGCCTGTGAGTAAGGGAATTGCAACCTCCTTCTATGTTCTGCAGCCTGAAATTTAAGTATTATGGATGGTGATATAAAAAAGGGTCTCATTCTCTTCTATTCTTCACAGCAGATGACCTATTCCTTAGATAGCTGATTATCCAGATCCTCTGATTCTCTTGCACTGTATAATCTCTTCTCCTTTATTTCACTGAGATTGCTCATGGAGTAAAACAGGATTTTCCTTAAGTGAGGTGGAATTATCTAGCTTTCTCAGATCACAAGCATATATTTAACAAGATACAATATTGACCAAAACATGATTGTAAGAAGCTGTGCTAACTGTTCCGATTCTAGAGACTTATTTATCCCATTGGTGTTTTAAATAAAAACTTTTTTTTTTTTTATTAGAGATATTTGAGGCTACTCACAGGCAGCCTTAAAAAGACACAGGTAAAATTAGCAAGATACTTATTCTGAGTAAGTAGTTCAAGAGTAGGATTTGTTCTTTGTAAGGGAAAGAAAGAACACAAATTGCAAGAAATTGATCAATGCTTTCAGAGCCAGAAATAAAAGGACCTGTTTCAATTGCAGTTTTATAGGTATGTTTTACAGTGTTGACTGAGTTATCTGTCTCCTCATTGGTAAGGATGTGGATCATTCCCTATCGGAAAATGTCTATATTTTTACTATCAGCTTTTTTTTTTTGGCAAGCATCAGAAGTGACCACAATCTCAAAACACAAGGAAGAACATAAATTGGTAGAAAAACACAGCATAATAGACCTGCTCATATTGTGCTCAAGGGGACTCCAGGGACCAGCCAATCCATACAAGAAGAATAGTGTGAGCTAGATGGGACCCAGTATGATTAATCACCAGAGCAATGCAGATTTAGCGCATTAGGTGAAAAGATAAATGTGTAAAACGTTGTGTCAGAACCCATGGAGTGGCCCACACGGTAATTCAGGGTCAGTAATTGAACTTCACTCTAATTATCCTGGGGAGATAATATTAACTTATAGTTGAGTGTGAAAGAGAGAGTCCATAATTCATCACTCGATGGGGCTGCTCATTGCATTGTGTTATTGAAATATGATGGCTCCATTTTTATCCTGTCATAATGACAACTGATGTGCTTATTTTCTTTCTCTGTGCCTCCAGGGGATGATGAAATAGTAAGCAAACATTCTTTCTGGTGAAAGAACAGCACTTTATCACACTGGCTTCAGCTTTGAAAAAGCATTCGCAAACTAAGAAGCAATTTCTAGACCCAAGACTGGTCATTTCCCCTTGCATTCTGGTTGTAGACAGCTAAACTAAATAAAAGGCACCGCTTTTTCTCTTTGCTAGATGTATTTTCCCTCTCCCCAGTTATCAATTGTTTCAATTTCTTATTTTTTTGAGAAGTTTCCTTTGCATTTCTAATTTTCCAGGACACAAACTTTCAGATGAAGTTTGTTGTAGCAGAGGTCACTGCACAGGCAATAATAGATCCTAGAAACTGAAACACTTCCCATTTCACACCTACATAGCTTTCAGTCAACTCCTTTCAAAAACACAAGTGTTTTCATCAAAAAGAAATTAACCCATTCCAGATACCTTTTCAAAGTCCTGAAGGTACAGATCCAGGTAAGCTTTTGGGGGGTTCTTAAATTTTTCCATTTTTGCAGAAAATTCAAGATTACTCCACTGGAACCAAATCTGTTTCTTACTCATGACCACAGATTTATGCATGATTACATTAAGTCCTGATTTTAAATAAACTTGTAAGGCATTAAGGAGACCTGGGTTGGACTGGACGAAGAAAAATAAAATATTTAGGAACTCTAATAAAAAAGCTAGAAGAAAAAGGAAATGAAATTCTAGAAGTTTTTGTTACTAAGTGGGGTGTGACAAGAGCTGTGAACAGTGCTTAGGTGATGCACAGTGCACTGATCATGTTGACAAGTGATTACATTTGTAGGATTAGAGATTTACATCATACTTTCACTACTGTAATGTTATTTGTAATTGAAGACAAATTGGAGATGCTTGACATAAACAGGATTCAGATGTAATCCATAAGGCAAACTGCAGTGTAATATGTAAATATGGAAGCATCAGTACATTTTAATGAAGTTTATTTTTTATTCTTTTTCTTATATAACCATGAAACAATGTATTTGGTTCACTCTATAGAGGTTAAGTTGACTATTTTTTCCTGACAAATTTTCAGTGCAACCTCATAGTCCACATGCCAGGCATTGGAGCTCTTCATAGTATTTTAGCTGGCAAAATTTACAAAGCCAAGAACAAAACATAAAGAATTCACAGCAGCAATGCTCTGCTATTAGTAATGCTTTCACTTAGCATTTATGGACTGATATGACTGAAGTATTAGGAAGAACAACTTTAACCACTGGTTGCCACTCTTCATCATAATAGTGGATAAGGAAAAAAATTATTTGCCTTGGGTTCCAAAGGGATGAACCCTGAGAAGATGGTGCTGTAGCAAAAGGAATGTATACTTGTGGAAATAAAGTTGGCGATGATGGGAAATGGTAATCTATGAGGCAAATGAAAATAGAAAGCAGAGAAACATAGCTGAAGTTTGAAACAACAACAACAACAACAAACAAACAAAACCAATTTCTTTAATTGCCAAAAAAAAAACAAAAAAAAAAAAACAGGAAGTGTGAAAGAAAGGGGTAATGTATCTGCACATTAACAGCCACATCCACATCATGAAATCAAATTGGTCAAAGGTGTGGTCTTGAGCACTATCCTGACCTAGTCCAAATGTTTGATTCTTGGCATGTTTTTTTGCCATCATTTTGCCATGTCAGTAAGCTCTCTCACAACGCCCACGCAACATTCCAGGGTAAACCAGGGTTAGCAGTCTCCCACACAATCATCATGAACATTTCAGAGATTTTGAGGGGGGGATAACAAAGTGGGGGAAAGGCAATAAAATATATTGTCATCATGGATATGGAGAATTGTGTTCAGTTCTGGGCTCCCTTCTTCAAGAGGGACATAGAACTAATGGAGTGAGTTCAGAGGAGGGCTACGAAGAAGATTAGAGGGCTGGAGCACCTGTTGTACAAGGACAGGCTGAGAAGACTGGACACGTTGAGCCTGGAAAAGAGACAACTGAGAGAAGACCTCATTAATATATATAAATATGTGAGGGAAGGGTGTTGAGAGGATGGAGCCAGTCTCTTTTCAGTTATGCCCAGTAACAGGATGAGGGGCAATGGGCACAAACTGAAGCACAGGAAATTCTGGCTGAATATGAGGCGGATAGTTAATGTGAAACACAGGAAAACTGAATTAGCACATGTCAAAATGCTAGTGATATATACTAGTGGGAGAAAAAATAACAGTTACATTGAAGGTCAAGATTTAGAAAATGTCTTTTCAATATGTGATACAGCATGTGTATTCAGACCACACTTCATATTTGCTACACATAAAAACAGAAAAATAAAATCATGGATTTGGTGACAATGAAAATTATTTTCTGTAGGTCAGAATTTATTCTTTATATGCCTATACTTGTCTTGTGAAGTTCAGAAGTGAATATCCAATTTGTGACATTTTAGCACTTCAGTTGTACTTTAGCTGCTTTTGCACAAAACAAAACAAAACAAAACAAAACAACAAAAAAAACCTATTGTATATACACTTTTTTTTTTTTCATTTCTCATATATTTTAATAAGGATGTCAAATTACTTTGAAAAATCTTGACGATACTTTTGTTTTCAGATATGTAGTGCTTTATTACCCACCTATGTTTATGGCTGTACAAAATTGAAACCTGAACAGTGAGGATGTAAAAAGCTACAAATACACATAAAAGAACATCTTAGATCCCTTAACCCATCTTTTCCTACTTTTGGATCTCACTATAGATCAGATGCATTAAAGAAAAAGCACTAAATTTCCTCAAAGCCTTCTTAAGAATCCATATTAAGTTGCATAACCAGACATAATGCAACCTTTCTGAAGCATGAAATAATTGCATGTAACCATATGTCAAATAAAAATGGTTAGAGTATTGAGTTAATTAAGCCACTGATCTGTACCAGCGGCTATGTTTATCATCTTAGGTTCCTGCTGTCTTTCAGAATAAGTGGGCTTCTGCGTATATCATCCATCTCTGGTATTTCAGAAGTCCTACAGTCAACATAAAAAAAGTGAAAATAAAAGATATAGTAGTATTTTCCACTAGTCTCATAACCTAATCTGCTTTATCTTTTTTTTTTTAAAAAAAAAAAAAAATGGCTACATTTACATTTCCTGATTCTTGTATACAAGTCATAATGTCAAGAAATCCATTTGCTCTTTAATAAAACTTATCATAATGTCTGACGGTTTGATTTATGGATAGGTCTCTTGTCACCTTGGCTGCCTGAACCCTTTCATTTACTGCAAGAGTTCCAAGACAGGTCATGATATTTACACTAGGTCAGAATAATAATGTCACCAGGATCATGGTCCTTGGCAACAGCTTATTTGTCTCATTTAAATAATGAACATCACTGGTGAAAAATACAACAATGCAGAATATGAAGAACCAATATTCACAATAATCATGACCTACTTGCTCCAGTTTGCTAGGCAACTATTTTGTTTCTCTTCAAAAACATCTCCAAAAGTAACCAGATGATCAAAAGCAACAACAAAAAAGAAAAAAAAAAAAAGAAAAAAAAGCCACAACATTTTCTTATAGTGATCCTGACCAAAAAATAAAAATAATAAAAAATAATTAAAAAAAGCATTAACATATATGCAGTGCTGATTTTCTCATGGTATGGTAAGTGTCATGGTAAATATGCACATGACACAATTTTCAGATACATCAGAAATAATTTATAATATATGATTTTGAAATTTCTATCAAAACAAACAAACAAACAATAAATAAAATCTTGTCAGCTCCTCAAGAAGTACAGTTCCTGAAGTAATTTTATCTACTGATAATACATTTCAGATCATTGAGAAATTAAGTTCATAAGTATAATGTGTAGAATGTAAGGATTGCGAAGTGATAGGACTATAACAAAACTCATTTGGGACAGTATGCAAGAGACATAGGTAGGTATGCCTACCTGAAAAATGTCCAGTTCATGAGATTCAGCAACCTGGGCTAGAAGCTTATTTTCCCTCCACAAAGAATGAGAAGAGAAGTGTACCGAAGACTGAAGTTTCCAACATTACATAGTGGGCAGGCATATGGCAAATGGCAAAGCCATCTAATAGCAAGCACAGACTTAATCCATCCATTGTGCTACAGATAAAAATCATATTTTTGACACCCACTTTGTGTGAACCTTGTGGTGAGATGCTCCTTATCTCAGGTATGACATGGGAGAATAAAACAATATAATGCTCACACAGCATGGTCACATGGTCAACTTATGCAAAAAAAATAAAAATAATAAAAAAAAAATCTGTGATTTATTGTATAGTTATCCTTAAAAACTATTCACAGGTGTCACAGCTGTGTTGACTTGTTCGTGAACAGTATAGACAATGTCTTCCTCAGAGTTATAGATAGACAATAGTGTGCAATGTTTCAAGAATATGAGAAGTCGGCAACTTCACCAGTTGTGGCTACATTAACCATGAGTGGGTTATATTAACCTTTAAAAGTGCTATCCTTTGTGAATTTGACAAGTGTGTTCCCCCCCCCCACACACACCTTAATATGCTTTAGCATGCTCATGTTTAAATTGTTTGCATTTTGCTTAGTACTCATATGTTTAAATCATTTATAATTTGCCTAGAAATAGATGTTTGTGTAGGTTCATTGCTACAATAAAATTACTGTTACTTGGCACTGTGTTGTCATTTTGTTGTCTGGTTCCAGAGAACATTTGTTGTGACATATTTATGTGCGTGTACTTCTATGCACCTATCACAAACAGCAGTAGTGATCTGCTGACTAGCTGCTGTAAACCTAGGTCTCCTGCAGTTGAGATTAGAGCTGCAACCCTTCCACAACATGCCCTTAAACTGCTGCATTCCACCTAATAACACCAGTGCTCCCCCATGGCACGTTGCACAGTACCTCTGGCAAGTCTGTGATATCATGCTGAGCATGCACACTTTGCTGCGTGACTGGTAATACCTGTTGTGTGACCTTTCCACACATGTTCACAGCATGCTATATGTGTCTCAGGCCTTACTGTGATCTGGAAGCAAAGATGGGAAGTACTAATTCACATGCCTCTGGAAGACCAGAATTTATAGCTAAAGTCCCTGGCTTGACATAGGTATCTAAATTATTCCTTGAGTGTAGATAATTGCATCCATATTTTCTTACTGAACAAAGGTGGAGGAGCAATTGGTGAAAATTAGCGAGTATTCATACTCCCACTTCCCAGGACAGAATGTTTTAACCTGCCTTGGTTAGGGAGTGGGATTTTCCAAAGCAGAACTGGGATTAAAAGCATCCTTTTAGAAGAAGTAAAATCTCTGAATATCCTATTTAAGCTGATCCAAAATGCATCAGGAACACAGCAAGTATGAAGCCAGAAAGAATATGCCAGGTTATACCTGTAATAGGCAGAATTAAAATATTTTCCAGCCACCTATTAAAACTGATGATGACTTAGACTTAACTAAAATATAAAATTTGTAGGCAGCAAGATGTCTGAAAATTATTTTAATATTTAAATATAATAATAAGATTATTTCAGATATGACATTTCCTACTAATGCAGCTACTTTTCCATTCATCAAGTGTTGTACTGTATAAGTAAAACTAGTAATCTGAGATTCCAGATACAAGGTCACACCATAGCATTAAAGAATACCATAGCATGCAAGAATTTCACGTAGGACATATTATAGCATAAAAAGTATGTATATGTAGCTATTTGTATAGATATACATCACAACATGTGAGGCAAGAAGCCTAGCATCAAATTCAAAATAATATTTTTTTCTGCACATTTTCTTCAGAGATGTATTCCTTCCCAGAGCTAAAAATGACACTCATACACTTAAACATATGCATCAAGCAAATCACACATTTGCTATCTAGATGGCAAATTTTCATTCATACCTCATTCGCTGAATTTGCACTACAAAAACTGAAACATAAAACATTTGCTAAATATACTTTCCTAAAGTAGTCTGTTTAATTAACATTTTCTTGAGTTAATAAATTTCAGTGGTATGGTTTTTGTCTTCCAGAGCTCTCTGATAATAGAGGAGAAAGAAGAGAAATCTAAGCTTAGAAATGCTTTTTTTTTTTTTTTTTTTTTTTTTTTTTTTTTCCAAAGAGCACTCTTTTATCACAGTTCTACCTTGGGAAAACATGTGACTGTTTGCTCCAATGTGGACAAAACATGAATTTTGAAGCCCCAGAGCTATTTGTGAAACAGTTGCCTGTGAATGGACAATTCCAGGACTAAGCAAACATGAAAAGGTACTTGGTTCATGGGGAATATGATATTCACCTTACATCTGCACAGCTCAAGATGGCATGTGTGACATGATACTTCTCATTTTCCTTGTTTTTTTCTTGGAATATAGGGGTTATTTTTGCAGCATTTATTGAAATAAATGTTTCAATCCTGCATTTCATTTTTAACCAGTTATAAGAAGGTTCCTTCAGATAATAATTCCTTCAGAAATCAATGGAAAATGCTCAGAGCTATTATTATCTTGACAGCATATTACAAGATCAGTAGAACAATTTCACTATGCTTATAACTACTTCACGTTGGCATTTGATTCCCATTTGTCCTGAAAATGAAAACAAAGAAAAGTAGTTGTGCAATGGCTCTTTGTTTCTGTCCCTGAAGGACAAATCATTCTATCTACTACAGTAATATTTTTTTCAATGTAATGGAAAAGTACCTGATAGATAAATTGAAATATTCAAATGGATTTTAGGTAAATAGCTTTTAAGCCATTTTTTTAAACGGCTTAAAAAAAAAAAAAAAAAAAGTTTATGAAAAAAGAGTGATTCATTTAACACCATACTTACAAAAAAGCACATAGACTAACCATATGTACCTATATTGTAGTCCACTTTAATCCCTAAATTCCTAACCATCAATTACATCATTTTGAATCTATGATAAATCTATTTGGGATAAAAAATTTTAGTTAAAGGTCTCACTAAAAATATGGAGACACTGAAATTTGATAGTAAACCTAAATCATCAAATGTGTTTTCTCTGTTGCAAATATTTGATGTATAAGGAACAAGTTTGCTTATGGAATGCTCTTTGCATTACAGAATCACAATGAAGAGGTCTTGAAGGCACCTCAGGAAGTCACCAGATCCATCCACCTTGTCAAAAACAGGTTTAGTTACTCCTATATCCTTCCTAAGAAATATTTATCAAACTCTTTCACAAAATTTCCTAACCATTGATGTATATGCCAGAGTTGCCCAATCTTTTCAAATATTTCACTCTCTTTGTCATATAAAAATTTTCTTATCCCTGAATCTTCTTCTTGTAACTTAAACTTATACTGTCCAAACTTGCATGAAGTTACCTGGTCTTTGCAACAGCCTTTTAAAGTAAACTCCTTTTATGCCATCCCTTCAGTATTCTCTACTTTATAGCTCTCTCTGTAGCTCAACTTCTTCAGATCTCTGATTACTCCAGTCACTCTCCATTAGACTCCCTCCAATTTTCCCACATTTTTTTTGGAAGTAAGAAGCTTTCAAAATGGCAATTACTCAGGATTTTTTTTTTTTTTTTCATAATAAATCATCATTCGCTTGTAAAAATATCTCTCTACTGTATATCAATTAACTAACTTAGCACTTACCTAAAATTGTATATGTGCAATGGCATGACAATACAGAGCGATTTAAAAATATTGTGAATAATGATTTTTAAAATAATGTGGATTTTCTGGTTTTAGATTTGAAAGTTAAAAACAGTTTTCTAAGTAAAAGTCTTTTCAGAGATTAACCAGAACACCATATACTTTGTAGAGGTACTAGCCATCTGAACATCACTAAAAAAAATAATGATGGAACAGAGCAACATAAAGTTCAAATAGCAATGCTTAACTGCACAGCATCTGTTTTGGTTTTCTTTATTTACTTTTGATCCCACCCAAAGTGATTCTTTTGTTTTTTCACGTCAAAGAACCTAATTATATTTATGGGAAGCTATTGTGATGAAATTGTGAAACTATTCATGATGAAATATGTCAGAACTACATAAAGTTATATGTTTCACAGATTTTAGAAAATTAATGACTTTTTTTTGGTAAGGTTAAAAAAACAGTTCAAAAACCAGATTTTTCCAGGAAAAGTAGAAACAAGTTTACAAAGGGCAGGCATAATGACTGAGGTACTGTATTGTATTGTATTTGACATCATGTCAAAAATATTTGATATAACCGCTTTCACATCTCTGCTCTTCTAATAGCAGCAGCACTCTAATAAAATATAACACTTATTTCCAGCCTTTTTTCTTTTTTTTCTTTTTATTTTTTTTTTTCCAGCAAAAATCATAAAAATTCTGGCAAGATAAAAATTCATCCTATCCACTTGAATTTATAGTCCACATTTCACAGATTTAACAAAAACTTCTGACAAAATTAATGTTAAAGTAAATAGTTATCAGGAAAGTCAGTCTGCCATTGGAATGCTCCCAATTGAAACTTTTATTTACTTTAAACTCATATCTACTTAACCTTCCTTAACCTATCATGAAACCATATGCATAGTGACTATGCTTTTGCACAAAATAGAAATTTTGAAGCTCAGGAAAATTGAAATGTATGTAACTTGCATCATGTGCACTTAAGGTTTATAATGCAGTGAATGATGACACAGATTTAACTGTCAAACTGGTTTGAGAATCTGTTGCCATTTAGGAGTGTTAGTGATAAGTAAAATATCTGGTCACGCTGGCAGACCTTCAAATATCAGCTAGTTCAGAACTTCCCAAAGGAAAACATCCAGAGTAGAGAAGAATTTAAGAAACTCAACCAAGTCTTGAAAACCTTGGATATTTTTCTTCAACTTGTATGGTATTAGGAAAATTTCCACTGGCTGGTTGGTGTGATGACTGCCTGTTAAGGATTAAACGCTGTCAAAATGCAAAATAAAGCCAGTTTACTTCATTTTACATGGAGCTTTTAAAGCTGTGGTATGGGGAATGTGTTTTATTAGCTTATAGCCACCTGTCATATTAAACTATATAAACCATTTGCTAGAGAGAGCAATTAAACTGAAAATTCTCAGAGGATCATTTTAAGAAATGAATTATAAACAGCAAGAGAAAGGAAGTTGATATAGACAAATATTATTTATATCACAAATCAAATCCACCCTGTTTACAATTGTTAATACATGAATTTTCTCATATTTTAAAGATGTAATCAGATACAAATATTATTTTGATTCTGAAATTCCTTTGCTCTATACATGAGTTCATATATAGATGTATTGTTGTGACTCGCAAGGCATTGTTTGTATATTTCCAGTTGTTTTCCTTTTCTGTTTCTGTTGGTCTTTTACTTTGTAACAAGACAAGTCAAGCATAAAAATGATGAATAATTCAGAACACTGGAATCAGAAGACAATGAGAAGCCTAGAAAGGTCTTTTTCAGATGATTCAGGGTATTAGCTCTTTCCTCTCATTCAGTAATTTGCAATTTTCTTTAGGAAAAAAAAAGGAAGTTATGTCTATTCCCATTCTAGGATGACAATTAAAGTACCCATAAAAGTATGATGACAAAAACAAAAAAAAAACAAACAAAAAAAGTTTTATGCAGATGTTTTCCTACTAAGATTCACAGGCAAAAATGTAGAATATTTTGCAATAATAATGTGTTTTACATGGATAAGCTGTTTTACATGGATTTTTGTTTTAGTTTACAAAAATAATTTGATCCTTATATGATTTTGTTAGCATGTTCATTGATATGCTTAGGTCTTAGAGCAAAACAACCATTTTAATGTAAGTTTCAAGACAACACCTTGCCATTTTATTTAAACAGGTGATATCCTTAAATCCTTGGAGTTTTGCGTAGTGTTTGTTGAAGAGACACATTCAAAGAAATAAATCATTTATCAATAAAACAGTATTCCCAAGACCATCAGGAATACACCCATTCAAGATAATCATAGGATCACTGAATCATATAATATCTAGAGTTGGAAGGGACCCACAAGGATCATTAAATCCAACTCCTGGCTCCACATAGGAGCACCCAAAAATCAGACCATAAGTCTGAGAGCATTATGTAAACACTTCTTAAACTGTGTCAGGCTTGGTGCTGTGACCACTTCCCTGGGGAGCCCGTTCCAGTGCTCGACCACCTTCCCCGTGAAGAACCTTTCTCTAACATTGAACCTGAGTCTCCTTTGATGCAGCTGCATGCTGTTCCCTTGGGTCCTGTTGCTGTCACCAGAGAGCAGAGCTCAGTGCCTGCCCTTCTGCTCCCCTCATGAGGAAGCTGCAGGCCACCATGAGGCCTCCGCTCAGCCTCCTCTGCTCTGCGCTGAACAAACCAAGTGACTTCAGCCACTCCTCATCTTGCCCTCTAGACTCTTCACCATTTTCATAGCTTTCCTTTGGACACTCTCTCATAGTTTTATGTTCTTCTTGTATTCTGGCACCCAAAACTGTACACAGTACTCGAGATAAGCAGGACAGTCCCTTCCCTCAACTGGTTAGAAGCAATGCTGTGCCTGATGTACCCCAGGATATAGTTGTTATATAGTTGTTGGCAGCTCTTTTAGCTGCCAGGGCACACTGTTGACTCACATTCAATTTGCCATCACTTAATGCTCTCTTGATATTTACTTTTTACATTTATAGAAATGCAACAGACTTCACATTACACTGAGATGCTCTCCTCATCAGATCGTATCACTGTCAAATTTGATTTTTTTTTTTTTTTTTTTAACTTCAGCTGTGAAAATATGCTATAAAACCATCTAGCACATTTCAATATTGGCAATGTACTTATTTTCAGTGAATAGTTTGTTTCAGTGAACATAGAATAATAGTTCATGCCTTAGTTTAAATAACGTTCTTCCTTTATTTAGGATTCTCAGCCTACCCTTAGCTGGTAGGCATAAATGTGGCACTTATAAACAGAGGAAGAGCCACTCAGTGAGTATCTGTGGGTCTTACTATGTTGGATTTCCTCTACTATCACTAAGTTTAATGCCTCAGGCTTGATCACTAATATCAAGGGTTTTTCTGTAGTGCTCTAGCTCCTTAGGCCATTTAGATGTTCTTTCTACTTCACTGTGTTTTGACGTTCACCTAGGAATAGCTTCTTTCCTTCACACACCTATGTTCAAGTGAATATGGTTCACATTCAGCTTACCTGACCATCATTAGAAGGATAATTGGTTGTGTGTTAAGTAAAAGAGTACTTTCTAACATCTCTTTAAAACTCTCAGAAATGACACACAAACACATCTTTATGTTGCCTGTGACAGCTAGCTAAACCTTTTTTTTTTTTTTTTTTTTGACAAAATATGCTAGATTTCCATAATTACAAAATTCTTGGCCCTTGCATAAACTAAAAGCTATGTCACTATTAGCTCAGTAATATAAAGCCTGCAAGAAAAACAAAGAAAACTGTTTTAAAGTTCAAAAATACCAATCTAAGCAATTGAGGATGAGGTGGTACAAGCAGAGATGAGAAATTGATATGTTCCAGGACAGAACACAAAGGCTGGAAGTAAACAACACAGAAATTACCATTGGAAAATGAATATGAAAACAACTTTCTATCCGTAATTCCACCTATGATTGTATTTTTTTTTTCTGAAATAATGAGTTTTATTAAAATGCAATGTATTCATCAGTCATTTTTATCAAACAGCATGCCTGGGCAAAAAGAAACAATGGTGTGTCAGTGAAACTCAGATCTTTCTCCTGTGCTCCAAGTAGTTCTGTAAACATTCCATGGCAAAATTATTTCTCTTCATTGTGCTTTCAGAGACAGGAAATTTCAAGACTCGTAGAATCATTAAGGTTGGAAAAGACCTCCAAGGTCATTTGGTCCAACCATCCTCCTACCACCACTATCACCCACTAAACCAGGTCTCTAAGTACTATGTTAAACCTTTCCTAGTGCATTTAAAATAAATAAATAAATCGTCCTGTTATTTATATGACTTAGATGCTTCCCAACAGAGCACACATTTGGATGTAGACGCCCCACCACGCCAAAATATGAAGGATCAAAAATAAGTTGAAATAAATTTTATCATTTTATTAAGCTTGTAAATTATTACTATCCAAACACTACACCATGGTAAAAAACAGATGTCAAAATCCTTGTTTAATCATTTTATATTAGACAACAATTACCATAGACAATAATAATAACTAAAATAATCTGTTCAGTGTTTCAGGACAAGAAACTTCTATTTCTGACTGGATTAAAAAACAAACAAACAAACAAACAAACAAACAAATACTAGATCACTAGGTTTAAAACTGCCAGTGTGTCAGTGGTACTTTGCTCCCTTCAAGGCAGAAGATAAATTAGAAAATAATAATAATGTCAGCTGCATGATATTTTTATAGATTTAGAATTTTAAAAGACTTTGTAGGAAATCAAGTGGTTAGAATAATGTTAAGGTTTCCAAAGCTACATGATAATTGCACTTGATAACAATATCCTTCTTTGGCGGCATATTGGATGGTGGACATCATGAAAAAATATAGACAAGTACCCTTTGATCTCTATATAGTCACTATTAATAAGGTCTGGGAATAAGATGATTCAGAAAACATGTGACTGATCAATGACCAGTACACCAGCAGCAGTATCTTATGACATTCTGTATGGAAGGACAATGTAATTTGTGTGAACTGCTTGGCAATGTAACTTTCACTATAATTACAATACATTATTTTCATGTTAAAATTATGCGATGTGCATAGGAACTCAGCCAATTATGAAAACTGGAAACATTTAGGAAAAAAAGAAATTAAGTTATTTTCTACCTCTATGCACATGATATTATCAGAAAGTTCAGAAGTAGGGTTTTTGCAACAGATTTTGTAAAAAATAAATCTAATCTAAATGCTGTTATTGTAGAGACCAAAAAAAAAAAAAAAAGTTTTTGTGACTATAAAAATGCATATTTTTTATTTTCTGTTAAACAATATAATTTAAAGCAGGTTTATTTCATGCTGGTTAGATCTTTACATGTGTTTGTGTGTCTATATGCTTATATGTATGCATGTGTGTGTGCATGTTTGTGAAAATATTTGCACAGGACTTTTTGTCAAATATAGCAAGCCTTCTTAATTGCAATTTGGAACAGAAATGAAGGCATATGTCAGAATTTTTTAATTGTACTGGATTAATCTGGAAGTCAAATTCTTAGCAGTGCCTGTGTATGGGAAAGCCTGCTACAAGCTGTGAGCAAAATAAAAAATAATAATAATAATAAAAAAAGACAACTGCTACCTCTGATCAGTTCTGCCATATTTTCTAAAAGCTCATGAACCAGAACAGAGGGTTAAAAGGAAGTTGACCTGACACATCCAGGTAGACTAATAAACTGAGCTGAAAGCATTTCATCTTGCAGCTGATGCTAGGTGAAGCATATATGACAAATTGTAATGGCTGCAGGGTAATGGATCACCTGTAAGGGCTCAGCACTTGCTCACTAACATGCTCACGTGCTCTCTCTCCTACCTCTCCCCCTTTCTCCCACACATGGTAACTTTCCCTTTGCAAGGGGAAATCATGATTTTGCCAAATTACTCTGTGTCCTCTACAAAGCAAAAGTGCTGTGTCTTTACTCATATGTACAGCATGACACTCTGTGTATGCAGTCACAGGTGGTCTCCCATAAATTCCCATTTTGGCACAGTGCATCATGTCTGGTTGGCACTCCCAACCAAGCCCCCTAAAAAGAAGGAATTCCTCCAGCTTTGTTAGGTCAGATAAACCATTTCTGATGGTGTACCACCATCAGCTTTCACCAGTCACTGTAGAATATGTATTCACCAGAAATGAGAAGTCCTAAAGAAAACCATATACTCTTAAAGTACTCAATTGCTTCATTAGGCTATGCTACCAGAGGGATACTCAATTGGGATTCCAGCTCACGGCTGAGTGGCTTATATAGTTTAAAGTGTAGTCTGATAAGCCAGGCAGTAATATAAATAGCACTTTCTCTTGTTCCTGGCTCAGTCTCTCAAAATGCCTGCCTTGTAACTTAGCTTACCTTAGGAACAAACTGGTAAGTCTGCCAGAGGAATATCTAATGTGAGGCAAAGAACATCGTATACATGCAACTCAGAAATACTGGAGAGGGTTTTCTTGGAGCCCCCTGAACTCTCTTGTTATACCTGATTTAATTTTAGTGCTAAACTCTGTCATCCATTATACCTAAGAATATAAGTGCTGCAGTTTGTTGCACTTCCCTACAAAAGAAAGTGTAGGTTTTCAGCGCCAAAACATGTAATAATTTAAAAAACAATTCACTCCAACTGGGGTAGCTTGGTATTTAGACAAGCCAAATAAAGTTAGATGGCTTGTCCTACATTATCAGTTTTGTATAGTATCATTTAGAATAACAGATGCCTGTTGAATTAAGGAAAGCTTAGAAACAGTAACCGCACAGTTTTTCTGAGCTGAGAATGTAAAGAAACGAAAGTTAAGAAAGTAAAAATATGTAGAAAAAAAAATACAGCTTTAAGAGATTCAACTGAGATCCTCTGAATGAGAGATCTCGAACAACCCCCCTTTATTATTATTATTATTATTATTATTAGGTTTTTCAGTTTCATCCTTTTAACAATCTGGCTCCAGGTTTGCATGAGAGTTTCACATGGAAATATTTTTCAGACAAAATCGGTTACAGACTAAGTATTTTCCTTTATCTGTATTTGTAGTTCCCTAACACATAACAGAAAGATCTGTGAGGATCTCATATAGATGTTCAAACACAATCCAGGAATATTCTCCATCTTTCCTTCTCCTCTCATACTAGAAATTTAGGTCTTTTATTTTTTTTTTTTTAACTTTTTTTTTTTTTTTTTAATCTAAACTGGGCCCCCCCCAAATATATTTTTTATCTGGAAAACAACACCAACTAAATTCTCCTTGTGATTTGTAACTGAAGCTGTTAGTGGAGCTGATAAACTGAATACAGTGTTAGACATCATGCAAGTAAATGACACAGCAGACAACCTCTGTTGACTTTCTGTACCTTGAATCTTTTAATTGGACACGGCACATGCCTTGCTTCCCAGCTGCAGGTTAAACAGAAACTCAAAGTTGGCAGCATTGCTCTACTCTAGAAAGGGTTTCAAGGAGAAAAAAATTATTTGCAGAACTTAAAGTTCTGCAAATTTATAAAGAAAATTGTTCTTCCAAAAAAAAAAAAAAAGATTTTGTATCAGCTGAAGATGAATGTGCAAAAATTGAAGATCCAGAAGAAAAGCAATGCAATTTGATTATAATTCATTGTTACTATCCTCTTTATCATCTCATATAACCAAGATGAACAAAGATTTTCCTACTTTCATTATTTCTGCATTATATATTAGAAATTTCTAGATTATTTTCAACCATGAAAGAAATAAAACATCAAAAAACTCCCAAGACAGAGTCAGTGACAAGACCTTCAATATTTATATTTATTTCAATGTAGAAAATACTATACAACAATTCATAGTGAATTCATAGTCAAAGTAGTCAAATTTAAGTCAGTAAGAGACAAAGCAGAAGAGAATTACATTAATATTTGGTTAATTAAAACAAGCATCACGGAAATAAAACAAAATAAGCAGATCAGGTTTTGGTAACCAGAAGATCATCAAGAAATTATGTGTGTAGTTTAAGATTAAGTTGATGCTGAATAACTAGGGTTTGAACTAAAACAACTGTTTTACTTTATATCGGTACTTAGTAGCATGCAAACAGTCCATATCGACATCTTCAGAATTTGAAATGGCAATGAAGATGGGAAACACTTATCCTGGCTGACTCTTAACCACAGACAATGTCATCACTAACACCTGTGTACACCAATCTGACTCAGAGTATTGGATCATGTTCAAAGAATTTCCATCCTCTGATTTGAAGAAAGAGAATAGCCACCCTTACTGTAATTAATAATTATATACTAATACATTATCCTGTTCTCTGTGATGTGTTAGGTTTTATCAGATAATAGGCAGGAACTGAGAAAAGAAAGGTAGAAGTTAACAATACTTTGCAATACTTGTAAATACTTGCAATACTTTGTAAAGCAGTACTCCAGACTGCAGGAAAATTGGCAGCACAGCTTTACTTTACATTAAGAAAGCTATTGCTGTGAAACAAAACATAACATATAAGGATGCTCTGATCTTCAGTTGTAACTGAAATATTTTGTTAAAGCCCATTTTTTACCACTATACATACCTTCTGATGGCTGTCCTTTTCTTCTTATTGTCTTCTTTATATCCTTTCCTTCTTATTTTAACATATTTTTTCCTCTTTTAGAGTTGTTTTCTCCATTATTTTTCACTGAACAGTTTCTCCTTCCCAGTAACTGATCAATAACTTCTTTTTAGAAGGTGATGAAAGTCAGAATAATGTAATTTCTTTAATTCCAGTTTGCTATGTGATATGAATTCCATGCAGTTTTAAAGGCTATGTCTTGGCAGTAAGGAATAAGACTGTCTGTTTGCCATGTCCTGGTTGATGAACTGTAGGCAAGAGTTCTCCCCCTGGAGAAGGAGAAATAGAAAGTAAAAATGGCAACTAAACAAACAGCTGTGAGTTGTTTCTGGAATATGAGGTGGACAAAGCATGGAGTGAAAGAAGACAGAGACAGAGAAATCAATAAGGCTGAAGTAGTTCTGTATGAATTGGGAGCTCTAGTGGGTGCCAGGACTCTGATGCAGACAGATCACTTCAAAGCATGGTGGACCGGAAGCAATGCTAGTGGTCCAGGACCCAGCTAGTGTTTGTGCAAGCCTGAACAATCCTGATGGTGTTGTAGGCGAGACTGGAGAGGAGGACTTGCCCCACAAGGCTACAGTAAAAAGTGAGAGAGATTGTTCAAAACTATGTGAGGTTACTCAAGAGTGCTGAGCTGTTTGGCTATAGTTGCAATTTTCTATACAGTGTTTTTGTACCCTAATAATCCTGGCTGGAGATATTGGGAATCTTTGGTGGTTTTGGTTCACTGACTATTAGGAAAATCTTGGGTTATATCAGAAAGGCTAAAGTAGACTAATGTCACAATCAATATCACAGCTGCACTGCTGGGAAAAAAAAATAAAATCAAAAAAAGACAGTCTTCATCTTTATACTAGGTTGCTTATTGCTAAATCTCTCAGGATGTATTTTTCAGCAGGATAAAAACAGATTCTTTAAACTAAGAAACACAAGAGTGGATTGTACACTGAGTTTCCTAATTTTCTGTTGCCAAATTAGAAGTTGTCTCAAGCACTCAGTATTAATAATTAAAATGATTAATTACAGAATATAATACAATTGTTATCAATGGATTTTAAACATTACTTCATTAAAAAGAACATTACAGTTGATGTAATGGTAAAAGTAAACAAAAAAATTAAACTTTTTGATAATTCTTTCATGTGGAATAAAGCTATTTTACATACAATGTATAATTCTTTCTCAAAAAGATGAAACAGTCATGAAGGGAAATGAAAATGAACACTTTTTATTTTGCCTACTGACCATCTTCTCATGCTTATTACTCCCTGTTTTAGGAGTTTATGCACTTGAGTGTACCAGCCAAAACACCTAAGGTGTCTGAGTTCTGCATTCATGACAATGATTTTGAGTTTGTATGCTCAGGCTGAGCAATGTGTTGTTTGGAATCATTCAAGTATGCTGAGGCCATGTCAACACTACGTTAACACATCCAACAGAGCATTCCGGAGAGCTTCAGTACAGCTTTCAAGTGGATATCCTGAACAGCAGAAAGAAAAAATTGTTCCTGAATATAAAACTGTTCTAGAGTAATATGAGCTCTGGATGTTACCTCAGAATAAATATGTAGATAATAGAGATATATTTTAGTAGGGTTTGAAGATCAAAACTATATTAGCTTTAGTGAGGAAACAAAAAAAAAAAAAAAAAAAAACAGAGGAAGTAAAAGATGAATCATTGAAAAAAAAAAAAAAATCTACTGCTGTTACAGAAAATTTACTCTTAGTTCCCAAATCATGGTATTCACAATTTTACTAACTGAATAAATACAAACAAATAAATAAATAAATTGAACCATGAGGCAGGAAACTTTAAACACTGAGAAACTAAATCACTAAGGAACTAATCTTAGCAAAATAAGGATTTCTATAAATGAAAATAATAGCACTGCCCACTAAAAGTATGTTTGCAATCATAACATATGTGCAGAAATCACATAACAATAGAAAGCAAAGGCAGAATTCAAAACACACATAATTCCAAATCTTTTCTTACTATGTTAAATAAGTTGGATAAATATATTACTTTATAGTTTCAATTAAATAACAAAAGATAGTGGCAATGTGAGAACTGCAAGGAATTTTCCTATTTGGCAACCTACAGGTAGTAGTGTTTCTTCAATAGACAAAGTCTGTTCAAGTCACATAGAGATTTTACAGGAAAGAAAAAAAAAAAAATAAAAAATTGTGAGGAAGACCATGCAGTGAAATGAAATACTTTAGCTTTGTCTTCTTTGTCTTCACTAAGAATTTTGTGCCACAACTTACAATAGAAATGCAATTGTATCAGTGTTGACCATATTAGAAAATAAATAAATATTTATTTTTCTGTAACTGGCTGTCATTTGAGGCACCTTTGTCAACTGGTAAGAGGTGGTCACATTGATAACATGAGTAGGAAGAACAAAAATATCCTTGTGAAAATAAGAGGCAGATGAGACCAGACCTCAGATCCTTTTTCATATTAAAGTTCCCTTTGTCTTTAACAGTAGCCAAATGAGGCTCACATTTTCTGGACAGTGAAAAAACTTTTACCTTCAATAAAAGTACTAAAGTAACAAAAGTACTAATTTCTGATTGAAGTATTACTGGAAAGAAGGAGGTTTCAAGGACAAGGTCAGAAATGTACAGACTATATTGAAAAAGTTTTCTCGGTTGACTAAATCCCTTGTTACTGTATTTTTCAGGTAAATAAATTAGGGAGAGAATCTAAAAACAGCATATGATTTATTACACATAATATCTAGAAATAAATTTAAAACAGGAACAAGAAATTTTCAGGCAAGTTGTAGTCAGTATGGTGAAAGCAGCAGCAAATCAACACACATATATCAGAGGACTACTTGAAATCAGGATTAACACACTACATATCTCAATCACACCACATACATACACATGACATTTAATATGTGCTGTTGACAGTTAGATAACCTCTCAAGTGGTGGTTGAAGAACCCATCTATGTTTAGGCTTTCTCTCATAGTAGGTATTAAAATTGAAATACCTACAAGATGTTGTTACTTGGTTCCTCATTTTCTCAGAGAAAAACTGGATAGCCAGTGTTTCACTTCTAGTCTTCATTTTGGGGGGAAATGGAAGTATATCAGATGTATCTGACAGAATAGTCATGTTATGAAAAAAAAAAAAAGAAAAAAAAAGTCATTGTTTCATGACTGTTCTGTCACTTTAACCTGATATATTTAAAAAAAAAAAAAAAAAACTAGAAATAAACAATAATGTCTTCAGCACTAGTGGACAGCTGATTCAAGTCTTGAAGCCTGACAAAACATATGTTCTTCATTAACAAATAAATCTATGGAGATCTCTAAAAATAATGTTGAAGACCTAGCTCTTCTCACATATTCAACATATGTTTCCTTTACAATGATCAGGTGAGTAAAGATGGAAATTCTTGTTTGTGCCATTGCATTTTTTCTTTGCACCCATTCTAGAAAGTGGTGTCTTATTCAATTTGATTTTATTTTATATTTAAACATAGGAAAAATATAGTCTGTAGATCCCAGTGAAAACCCACTGCAGTCCTGTCACTGCTTTAAAAACCTTGAAGTGTTCTCAAAAGCATGATCATCAGTCACCAGTAGCTGAGCAATATTATCCCTAAAATGTTTTTTCCTGAATTCTTTCCTGTGGTTAACAGAAAGTAACCTACCCAGAAATGTTGATTATAAGCATATTTGGTAGTGGCCAAAAAATTAGTGAGAAAGATGAATCTTTGAGATTGAAATATTATTTTTTCGGAGCATAACATAATGAGATATTGTATTATTTTATGTTGTTTCATGTGTTTATGCAGGCCTTTTAAAATTCTTTTTTTTTGTCTGTATGGTCTTTGTTTTTTTCAAATGCCTCTTTCATTTTGCCATGAATTTTTTCATTTGGCCATGAAGGAGGGAATAGCAAAATATGAGAAAGTTCTTATGTTATCACTAGGCTGGGAAGGAAGTGTGTGGATCCATACGGGAACAGTAAACAGGATGCCATACAAGTAGTTAATCTAGTGCCATAGAAGAACATTTTCTACTGAATATTAAAAAATAGAAAATAATTTAAAAAATTTGCTATGGTTATAGGCCGGAGTAAAAAGCCCAGTCAGCATACTGATGGTCTGACCACAGAGAACTAAAACAACAGCAAAGAAATATTTAAAACAAGTCCCTTGACTATGGGTAACCTACTTCACATTTTTCTATTGTTTTAGATGGGTTAAATCTGTGGGTTTTGACTTAATTTCAGCATGAGATTGTTACAAATTTCCCAACAGTGAGCTTCAAATACATATGTTTGAATATATATAAATATTTAATACATACAAATAATATATATACACATAGATGTATATTTTTTAGCTTTCTTTTGTCTAGGAAAATTTGAATCATTTTATTACTGTTTAAACCATGTCATTAACTGTTTTAGAAAAACCTTAAACTAAGATGAGAATTTTCTCTTGTCTTGTATTTCTTACTTGCTTCCCTAACTTATTATTTTTTCTTCTACTAGGTTTAGGCACAAGAGTATTAGTTGATCAAGTCCAAGAAAAATAACTCCTATCTCAACTTCATGATTCAAAACATCTAAGGAATTTCTTAGATTTTGTCTCCACTGGGATCCCACTTACATCTGTGAACAATCTTGTTGCCCTAGAAGGTTGACAAATATTCCTGATGTGATTTGTCTAAAGGATCACTTCAGATTATAAACAGTAATATGTTTTTCTATACCACTCATGCAATAATTTGTCCCTGTGAACAAACTGCTACTGTTTGAGATTGACAGACCTGTAGTTGCAGTTTCCCTTAAATGGGCAAGAAAATCCCCCTTGTTGCTTGAATGAGTCTTTTCCATTACAGTACAGAGAAAATTACCAACCCAACATGGCAAAGCAGGTAGTCAAGTCATGCTGTACATATAAAATAATACACGGTATTAAAGAATCTAAGTATGCCATAGGTCAGGTTCTTCTATCCCAATTAAATCCTGTCAAAGAAGAAATTTTAGTAACAGAATTTTATTTACTTATTTATTTGCTACATACATTGAGTTCTAAATGATTTCTAAGTCTGATGAGGGGAAAAAAAAAAAAAATAAAGGTGGGGAGGTGGGGTATCTTAATGGAAAAGTAGTAGAAAAACAGAGGAGTAACAAGATGGATTTAAAATTACAATCTGTAGAATTAATTGTTACTACTTTATCACTGCTGATAAAATCAGTGTCAATGGGGTGACAGAAAGACCCCATAGACAACTAGTTTACTGTTTGTAATAAACCATGAAAACAGATTACTCTCTAAACCTTACTACTTCTTTCTCTCTAAACCTTACTACTTCTAATGCCTTCTTTCAGAGCATATGTAACATGTATCTTCTAGTGGAATTTTTTTGAAGGCATATATGTGCAAAAAAAAAGAAGTTCAGATGAATTACATATACATGCATAAGAAAACAATAGATTATATAAATGTATTTTTCTAATGTTAAAAATTATGAAGTTGAACAATACTGCAGTTATGTTTGGTCCAATAGAAATTTACTTGATTATTTATTGCAACATAAGACTATCTGCAAATACTAGGCCTTACTTTGAAGAGTAATATAACATATTCTCATTTTCCCTATTTACCATTTAAGTGGAAATTAACATATGCATATACTAAGCTTCACTATATATATTAGTGATATTTTAAAATTAAAATCTATTGTTCAATGTTAAATCATTGTGAAAATTTTGATAGGCTTAGAAGGAACAGATTCTTCTAAAAAAGATCTGAATCTAAAAAATATATGTAAAAAACAAAAACAAAAAACAAAAAACACACTTTTGATTTTCTTCGTCATTATCTGTGCCCTAGAAATATATGGCTGCAGCATTAGTGAGTAATTTGACGTTAACTGTTGAAATCCTAAAACAAATGTCCATTTGCAGGTTTTCTGATCTGAAGTATGGTACATTTTTAGGCAGACATATAGAAAGGGATAAATACAGAGTAATAATTCAACAGCAAAATAAATAAAGAACAATAAACTACAGCCCCAAAGGAAAATATGACCAAAACCTGCTGGATAGTCTTAAGAGCTTTCAAAAAACATGGTGTGAGTAATATTGTGCAATTTCTTTCAGTTATCTTAGAATTGCAGTCACCTTTCTTATTTCTTGTTCATTTAAAGAGAAATCTTATATGTTAGATTATTGCTATTTCAGTTTGTGCTTGGCTTTTAAATGCACAGAATTTTCAGGTCTGTGGAGCATGCATTCAAGATATGGAGAAGGTACAAGTTTTCTGTCTGATATGTTGAACATATCTACTTACTGTGATAATCTTTGGATTACTGAAGTTAGCTGAAATTTTATTTTGTTTCAGATAACAGCAACACTCATTCTGGTCCATAACATGAGGGAAAAAAAAAAAAAAAAAAAAAAAAGACAAATTAAGACACTTCAAGGTTATAGGCCATTCAATAACATAAAGCGAGGCACAATGAATTCCTTTTATGCCTTTTGCGTAAACATGCACTTCAGTGCCATTAACAATGTGAGTGATAGTCTGAAGCTTACCACAGTTGCAGTGCAGCCAGCATCTTCATTTACAAAAATAATTCACCTCGATGAGTTATTTCAATGTGGTTGAGTGCATGTAAACTGAGTACATTTTAATTAGTGCATCTACATGATAGAAAGCGAATATCAAAAGATGTGAATCAGAGATCCAATCTGAGTAGGTGTCTGGTTTCTGATAGCATTGAAATAATCACCATGCAAAAAAAAAAAAAAAAAAAAAAAAAAAAAAGCAGCAGAAGCAAAAGGAAGTTACAAGGATTAACAAGGAAGTTACATCCTTGACCTTCATTTAAATAAATGAATGTGGTATGCTCATCTACACATCCCTGGTTCAGCTGGCATAAATCAAAGTGACTCCACTGATTTCAAAGGCAACAAATCTGTTTACATTATCTAGCAGCATCATTCACCTAATCCAGAATTGCAGAGTGAACAAATTTGACACAAGATATATATCAGAAATCAGATGCTTAGCATGATGCCATGCCCCCTTTAAAATCAGTAGCCAAACTCCCATTGAGATTACTAAATATAGGTTTTCAACCTCCATCTTTAATTGAATTGGCTATCATGTGAACTACCAAGGCCAAATTTGCAGACTGTTTAAATAACATCACAATTTAGATTTTCAAACATATCTGCTTACAAACAGAAACAAACACGAGTTTCAGATGCCCAGATAGAGTTGTAGGGAGCAATTCTTCCATTACAAATAATAATTAAAAAAATAAACTAAAAAAAAAAAAAAAGGCTTTTTTTTTGACCAAACAAAAATCAGCATTTTCTCCTCTAAAGCTGTATTCCTGTTCTATGTAAGGCTAGTTTAGCAGATGAGACTTATCACCAAATAACTTTTCTTGCTATTTCTTTCAATCTTTGACTCAGAGTGGCTTATATTCATTTTAAAATAGCTTGAAACCTTTTGTATGTCCACATAAAACTAGGTAAACTAAAACCTTGATTTTAAGAAACTAAATTAGTGAATTAATTCAGTATGAACTGGATTCACATTCAATTATCTTAATTTGATTCTCGATGATGTTCAGCTAAATTGACATGAAATGGGTCTGCCATATTGACAAATAGGCATTGCACAATTTTAACTGCAATCTGTTGTAAAACTGACTGGAAATGATGCAACTCTGAAAAGTCTGAATTGATCAATCCCAATGAGTTCTGTAGAGGTACATATGTCAGCTAAGTACTGTAAAATTACACTGAGTGAGCTATATCTGTTAACTTTAGACAACTACTGACTGAATAGGCTTTCACATCTCAGGTAGTTACCTAGACTTTCTTTGTAGTCAGTAAAGAGATAGACATTTTGAGGGCATGACTCATTTCACTTATTTTAGATGTCTGCCATGGGAGGAGAGAAACTGCTCTAGAAGACTTTCTTTCCTGTCATTGGTTGCAAAGATGATCTATGTAAGAATCTCAAATATAGATGCATGCTTGGTAGGTATCTAAATTTAAACAGATGAATATCACCCTCTGAGTATAAATGAAGGTGTGATTTTGGTCTTTGTTATTTTGAACTGTGCCTCACGGTACTTATTCCAGATGTTCCTTTCTACAGTGCTTCATATGACTATAAATTAACAAAACTAGGCCATATGAGGCCAGATGGATATATCCAATGTTATTTCAAGCTAAACTCTACTTAGATGTACCTAAGTAATTTAAAGAACAGATAACAAGTATTTATGTAAATGCGGATTAAAATATGCTGTTTTCATTGCTTTCTGGGATACTTATTTAAACTGAACTTTCACCTTCACATGTATCCAGAAATACTTGTATGAGTGTTTTATGCTAGAATCCACATGATTGTGATTCACAACTACCTTAATATGTCTTATAGGGAACGAACAGAACTACAGTGTATTTTACAATTATGAAGTTATATCCTAGCCTTACACCTCACCCCTACAAAATGAAACAGGCAAAATGTCTGTATTACACAACCAATTTAAATAAATAATAATAATAATTATGGGTAACCTTTGCTGTCCTTCTTATTTGTGATTCCCATCACAACACTGATGCCAACAGGTTTCTGAGTAAAAATAAAAAATAAAAATATCTAAGTTATATATATATAAAGACCTAAGTTATTAAAAAAGTTACATAGAAATATATAAAAATACGTTATATGTACAAAAATCTAAGTTATTCCTACAATTTTAACCATTAATCTAAGGACAATAAAGGCAATTCAGAAACTAGAAATGCCATGCATTCTCCTATAGTACACTAGTAGCTCAATTAAGACTATATAAGATCAGCTGCTTCCCTGATACTCTGCTCATATTTATGCTCATATAAGTGGTCAGATCTTAATCAAACAGTAGCGATATTTAAAAACAGAAAAACAGAAATGAAACATTCATTTTCTTTTTTTTTTTAATTTTTTTAACTTTTTCTTGTGTATCATAGCTTTTGTTACATGATTCAAATATGTTCTGACAAACATTCATCTGTTGCTGAAAAGCTCTTAAGTGAGATCAAGATAGAAAGAACTCAGTCACTTGTCAGCATGACTACGGAACTGAAAAGGCAATTCCATGGTACTAGGTTCACTCTGACCCTGGATAGTTATTGAAAAGGTAGATTAAAACATTAACCTATGTTCATTTGAATAGGTAGTTTTCTCCTAGTTTTGAGGTTAAATCTTACCCTTGTGGTTAAAATCAGATGATACATTGTGTCAAATTCTACATCATGTAGGCAATCATTTTTTCTATGTTGGACAAGAGTGAAAGCAAAAGATTTTGTCTTGATATTCTAGACCTTCTTAAATAGAACCTTCACCATAGATTCATTGGAGGCAGTACGGGATTGATTGGATCTGGTCCAGACTAAATAATTAATCCTGCAGCTCCCATGGAATTTGGGTCTTTTTTACAATACATATTCTTTAGGTCAGTAAAATACAAACAGTTTGGGTTTGTTTTCATCTTTCAGTGAAGACTTTGCAAATGTTCAAGGCCAACATTAATACTATTCATATTTCTATATATGAGATTACCAACACAATGTGAAAATTACATGAAATTCACTTTTTCTATTCTGGAATTCTTGGATATTTTACTTTCAATTTTCAAAGTCAACAATAGTTAAGTGATGGTGTAGGCCCTCTGGTACTGCCAGATAAAAAGGTACACGCTATATTTATATATTGTTTTCTATTAATTTCTTCAGATCATGAGTAATACATAAAAGTGTGTCTAACAATCACTCTTGGATAACGAAATTTATTCAATAAATAAAGATAAAAAAAACAACAAAATATAGAATATATTCTATAGAAAATAACAACAAAATCAGCAAACAGATCTAGCTAGATATTTCCTGCCTCATTTCACAAAGATATGTGTGCAATATGCTACTATTTACACTAGAAGAAAAGGCAAGAGGCTTTCTCTTCGTAAATATTACATTGAGAAGGCAGTTTTAGTTTTAATTTTGAATGACAAGTCAAGAATGTTGTTTAATGCAAATCCTTTCCAAAAGAGAGCATACAATGAGACACCATTTATTATTCATCATTTACTTTCTGTAATTCATTAGATATATCAGCAATAGGGATTTTATGCCATTGTTTGGTCTAAAAAGAGTATAAATAAAAATTTACTTTCAGGGATGAATCCAATCTGGGTTAAAGAAATTATGTTTATTTGCTTATTTTGGTATATACTTCTAAAGTCATTCCTTAGTCTATAATTTTAGGGACTGACATCTTATGACACTCAAATGTTTAGAAGTATTTACATAGAATTTACTAAAGCATGGATTAAAACCTGTAATTTAACACCAGAAAGCTACTGAAAAAGGAAAAGTGTTTTTTTTGTTTGTTTGGTTGGTTGGTTGGTTTTTTTTGTTGTTGTTGTTTTCCTTTTTCCTTTTCACTTGGGGATTTTTCATTTTGATTTCATGTTTAATATTTGTGTGCAGTTCCTATAAAATGTCCTGATTTAGGAATAATGCTTTAGAATTTTATAATAATACAAATGGTCATTAGTAGAGAGAGAATGATTGTTACTTGTAAGAAAATAAATTAAATTGTTTGAAGAAGCTAGTAAAAGAGACAGAAGAATCTCATTCGCAGCATTGTTTTTTGCTCTCAGAATAACTGTGACTCAGTTACTAACTGCTGTCAACTTCACAGCAAAGGTTCTCCCATGATATGTTCTATTCTAATTAAAATAAATAAATAATTAAATAAATAATAATATTTTAAAATAAAAATTAAAAATTATAAATTTGTGGTGACATTTTGACTGATTTGGAAAGGTAAGTAAAATATTATGAATACACAAAACATAATAAAGAAGACAGAGCACAGTCATTACAATCCCACAGTCTATATTCATAGAATCATAGAATGGTTTGGATTGGAAGGGACCTTAAAATTCATCCAGTTCCAACCTTACTGGCAATGGGACACCTCCCTCTAGACCAGGCTGCCCAAAGCCCCATCCAACCTGGCCAACATTTCCAGGGATGGGACATCCACAATTTCTCTGTCCAACCTGTTCCAGTGCCTCACCACAATCATATTCTACCTGAATTAGTATAGGGAAAAATGTTTGTAAGAAGGAATCATAGTTCTAATTCATCATACTTTAGTTATATGGCTAGTATGAAAAAATTAATGTCATTTCTTGAAACATTTTTGCCTCAATAATTTAATTGAAAATATAGCTCTAAAACAGAGTGTATTTATGTGCATGTAACTTTAAACATATAAGCATTAATTATAAAATATTTGAATGTATGTTTAATCTAAGTGGTTCCAGCTCTTTGATAAAGTGTTTCTTATTTTCCTCTGTAAGTGTTTTGTGTTTTTTATTTTGTTTTATTGTTTTATTTTATTCACTTCTCATTAGATGAAAATTTTGAAAGGAGTACATAGTAAAGTTCTATAGGAAAACCTGAAATGACTGAAAAGGCAAACAAAGAATTTTAGTTTATGAAAGGCAAAAATATGAATCTCCAAATAATGAAACTATTTTTCCATCAAAGTCCTCTCTTTAATAAAAAGGAAAGTTAAACAATTATTTCTATCATTATTTATCATCCTTTCTGCCAAGAGATGGTAGTGTATTCTTTACTGAAAAATAGTTTCAGTGACATCCAAAATACAAGTTAATCTAAAAATCCCTCATAAATTTCTTTGAAGCTAGACAAACACTTATTTTAAATTATTTACTTACTTAAAAGAGTAAAGAAGTGAAAGCAATAAAACATTCCTTTTTGACTGTTCAGAACCTCTTCAACACAACTGTATTTTTATCTGAAAACAAAATTAAATATTAGTCCCCAAAATACATATTTTTTAATAAAGTTGTATTTTATTCTTTTTATCTAGTGTACATTGACTTCCTACTTTGATTATTTTCATAAGTAGTGAAAGTTCTCTATCATTTATTAAAGGTTTACTATGGGTTTATGTAGAGGACCACAAAACATTTTGTAAATGTTACCTGAAGAATAACGGCTTTGGGCAATCAAAGATGATGGACCACATACTGAGTAATGACGCATAGAGTGAAAAAAGCACATGCTCATTTTTCTGCCTTTTTTTTTTTTAAAAAAAAAAATAATAATAATAATAAAAAAAATAGGATACCTGAGCAAACAGGTCTTCAGTCTTGAGTTCAGCTTACCACTCTGTAATAAAAATAAATTAAAAAATAAATAATAATAAAATAAAATAAAATACACTTTAACAGTACACAGTTATAACCTAATGCTCCAATTAATTATTAAACTGAGCTGGAAAAGAAAAAGTGGAAATAAATAAGGAATTCAGCAAATTCAGCATTTGCTTGCTATATTAAATTTCAAGATTCACTGTTTTTTTTTGGTAGCACTTGGTCTAATTATAGCATCATTGATATTCTAAAAGTTTATTGTATAGATTATACACATATATTTTCAGATTTTTAAAAGAACTATATATTTATTTATTGTGTTGGCTTGGTCAGCTTTGAGGTCCCATTTTTTCCACACACTATATTTATACTACACAACACTCAAATTCCATTTTTATACAGATCTCATTTAAACCCTTCTACGACTTTGCCTATTGGATTGAAAATCCTGCATAAACATAAGAAGGCCTTTT
>CM021698.1:91543258-91559211 GCA_011074415.1 Stictonetta naevosa
AAAAAAAAAAAAAAAAAACTCTGGTCACAAAACACATCCTCCAGAAGAATTCACTCTACTTCATCACAGTATGTGTTAACTAAAGCCATGTCGTACTAAAACAATATAACCCACAAGTCCAATGTCAGAATAATTTTGGATCCAATGCAAAATGGCTTATACTACAAAATCATTTGAGCTGTACAGATGAGGAAGGACAGTGTAACAATGATCAGTGATTGACCTTCCACTCTGGACTGCATTATACATTAAGCATTTTGAAGGCCAGTGTTTCATTGCTGGCCTTTCAAATGTCACATCGGGAAACATGGGAGCTTTCTTTTACCTTACTAACCAGCTATGTATTCAGCAGGCTGCATCAACAGTGAAGTTTAAATTGTAGTAATTCATCCAACATAAAATCAAGAATCAATACTTGAGCTACATGCTTTATTAATTAGCTTCTACTTTATTGTTTAATCAGTTACAAATATTTTTATCTCATCAAGATACAGTCCTGGTTCCAGCTGGTATACAATACTTTTAGAGATCATAGTGAAGAAATCTGCCCTCAGCTTCCCTTGCTTGCTTTTTTTGTCCTTCTTTTGTATTCCTGTAAAATGTTAATGTGATAATTTCACCAGCACCATTTCCTAATCAGTAAAGAGTATCCTGAGACAGAGCTGCAGAGTTTGTCTGGTCTAAACAGTTTGCATAGCCTGAACTCCGTAGTCACACTGGGACTTTGCAGTGTTGGTTTTTGTAGGTTTATTTTGGCTCTGAGCTGATCATCACTGAATTCTGCTTTCTTATATCTTACAGTGGTGGGTTTTTGAATAGGACTCACTGTGACCCCAATGGAATTTTATATCCTTGCAGTCAGAGAAAAACCTCTGGCTTAAATAGGTGAGCTGTGACTGGTGCAGAGATGCAGAAAAAGTTTTAGATCCCTCAGGTCCTACAGATAGGAGCTTTTTAAAATAATAATAATAATAGTAATAATAATAATAATAATAATAATTCCTCTTTCCCGAGTAAGAGCCCATGTCATACTGCCTGTTCCATTTCAGGAATAGAAGAGCTCTGGCCCTTCTTTATGAATGGGGAATATGAGAAGAGGAAAAAGTGGCTGGATAAGATCTGGGCTGAGCAAATGTTGATTTTTCCTCACCTGTTCTTGACAAGTCTTCATCTCACTGAAACATTTTTATTAAATTTTAATCAAAAGCACAAAAAACATTGTTGATTGTAGGAAATGTCTAACCCTGTTGTAAGTTTCTTTGCTTGGCCAGCCTTACAGATATTAATTACAGTGCCATACTGACATTGAGTTCAATGTTGTTTTATAGCTTAGGTGTCCCAGGTATTGTCACACAGGATCTAAAATTTCTGTGGTTACAGAAGTGTGATAGAGTGAAGATTCCAAGGTTTTGCAAGAAGATAAACATTCACTTGTGTTCAGAATATACCATCTGCATTTGCAGTTCCTGATGCCAGTCTTCTCAGAGATTACAATTCTGGTGTCTGGAGGAGGGGGGATTCTGTGCTGGGACCCCAATTTAAGAGTCTGTAAATTATATGTTTTGGAGAGTGTCAGCTTGCATCTCATCCACAAGACCTTTGATCACAAATAGATGGCCTGCCTCTTTTTTTGGAATTCAGACACGATCAAAGAAATCCTTTATTTAGAGATGCAAATGTTGCTGTCAAGATCATAAAATACATACAAATGACAATTTTTACAGACCTGCATTGTACTTCAAAAGAGTGCTTTTTATTTAAAAGGTCATGACCATTTTGATAACAGATATGGTTATTTGTGAGCGAAAGGTTCAGCAATCTTTTCTTCTTCTGACTTAAACATCATATTAAAGAAAAGCTGATTCTTTCAGAATGAGGAAATGAATTTTTTAACAGATGTTAAAAGGCTAATAAGTTCACAGCTCTTAGCACCCAGTCATAATACCAGATCTTTATACTACCATAAAAATTTACCAGATTTCTGAAAGTATGTGATCTCCTGAAAAGAAAAATCATAAGAAACTTGGATCAGATGTCTATTATTTGAAAAACTTTACAGTCCACTGAAGAGTGCTTTTGGCAGGGAAGTAGGAAATGAGTTGGAAAACATTAATAAACTTTCAGGATACTTGAAAACACCAACTTATGGTACTTGATCTTTAAGTGAACTCTAGATTACTTCCATTTTTTTTTTTTTTAAACTTTAAGTAGCACTTAGAAAGACAGTTTATCTAAGTAAAAAAAACAGAAGGAGGGGAAAGAAAGTTTAGCTTGGACAAAGGCTACGTTAGACAGAAAAAAAAACAGTACTTGAAAATTAATATTTTTTGGCATCAAGTTTGATTAATACTTTCAGTGTTCCACAGACAGAAACATAAAAATTCACTAGGATTCCATTTAAATTGTGCATGTTACTGAAGTTCATTTTACAATGAATTCATAACAAATTGTCATTACTCTGGCACAGAAGCACAAGAAAGGTATGTGAAGTAGTTGATAACAAGAAAAAGAGGGTACATAAACTTTGGGGATCAAAGAACTGATTCCAGAACAACAGTTTGTTTCACTGTCTTGACAAAAAAAAAAAAAAAAAAAAAAAAAAGTAGCAAAGTCTGGAAATTAACCAGAGACTTTTAGAAACTGGGCATTTCCAAAGCATTTTTGCTTCTTTTTGCAAAAATGAAAGCCCGAAAACTGTTTATTAAAACCACACACACAGAAGAGAAGAAAAAAAAAGAAAAAGAAAAAAATCCTCAAACTCTCTTTCCTTTTATTTAACATAAATTTGTCAAGACTGCTGGTTTTCCTTAAAACTTTTTCTGAGGATTGCAAAGCATGTTTAATGTAAACTCAAACACCTTAATTGAAAGGTCTCTGTGAGTGTAGCGAAACCTTAATAATGTTGTGTTTTATCCAGAATGTTGTGTTGCAGTAGAAACTAGAAATAAAAGCAAAACAAAGAGTTTGAAAGAGTGCGTCTATAAATCCGTTACCTTTCAACTTTTCTTCTTATGATCACTTTATCAGTTCTTCAGTCATTCAGTCATTCAGTTTTATAGGATTGAAATGTCTTATGTTCACAGTTAAAAACAGAGCAAAACAATAATAATTTTCTGGACAAAATATTTCTGGCTGACTATGTATGTCAATAATAAACAAAAATGAAATCAGGGCAGTGGATTTCTTTCCTTTTGCTATATGTCTTTATCATAATGCAAATAAAAACACTCTCTGTGAATATATCAAAGAAGCAGCCAATGCAGATTTGAATAAATAAACTTTGTACAGTAGAAGTACTTAGGTATAAATCTTAAAAAGGCTGAAATTAACCACTTTTCTATGTATGCTGATGCAACAGATATCAGCCTACTTTGATAATTTAGATGCATATGACTACTTTCTGCCTAGTATAGAAGTTGCTTTAGGTGAACTCAGAAACATTGTTAATGGATTTGAAAGAGCTTATGAAAAATACTATATGAGAGAGACTATAGATTGGAGAAGATCCTTTGTTTTCAAAGGGCTGAGAATCCTTTGTGGTCAAAGCAATAATATGCTGATCTAGTAATTTCCAATATTTTCAATATAAGAAGAGAAAGAAAATCTGAATGTAAAAGAATTTAGGAGAGGAACAAAAATTTGAAATGGAAGTGGTCACTATTCAAGGACCACCTAAAGTCTTCTGCTTGTTGCAGCGGGGCCAAGGGGAGTCTGAGCAAATACTGAATATTTTTCTATGGCCCTTCAAATTCAGCCTGCTGAGAAGCTTACAGTCACCAGGGAGATCTTTTTGTTAGCATGTTTATTTTAAATTACAACTTGCTTACAAAGGCTTTGAAATTTTTATTTTAAACTGATCTAGAGAAAAGAGGGAGAGTTTTAGCCCCAAACCAAGATTATTAATCAAAATGTCAAGTATCTGAAAATACACCTGTGGAGTGCAGGTGTATTTTCCTATTCTTATATACTGTTGTAAATCACTACCACAAAATTCTCGAGAACTAGTGATGATGTGGGGTTATAACCTTAATCACAACTGCCTTATTTTGCATGTTTAGTACTAATGAAATCCTAATGGACAAATTGACAGTATCATTAAATAAAATGTAGAACTCTCTAGAACAGACAAACAAGAAGACAGCAGAGAGTAAGACAGAGATTGCTTTCTGAGCTACTTTTATTGGGAAAAATATCTGTGGGTTAATTTGTATAATAATAATGTAAGCAAAACCTAGCATCTCTATCTGTCAACTTAATAGCACTATTGCCATTTCTTCTGTGCCACTTTGTGAAAACCTGACTTTCCAAGGCCAAGCATTCCTCAGCCATCACTTAGCAGAAGGCCAAAAATGTATGTTTTTTTTAAAAAAAAAAAGCCTCAATTTTTTCTTCAGAATGATAACTGAGCCCAGAGGTGACCCTTAGACACAATTGCAGTTATTCAGGTCTTTAAAAGACAGCAAAATCACATGTAACTGTATCTTCCAGTTTCAACAGTAGGGCAGACTGTCAGCTCCCTCATCTGTCAGCACTTGTTCAGGCTGGTAAATAAAGACGGCAGTGCACACCAGCAATATCTATTTGTTGCAGGATATGTGCTCAAGTAAGTCACGAAAAGGGGTTTCAAGCAAAGGCCAAAACCAATCAGTCATTTTCTCTTGTCATTGATAAGAAAAGTGACATAAAAGACAGAGCTGTCTGTTCCAAAAGCAGTATCAGTAGCAAACTGTCACCAAATAAAAATAGTTAAAATCCTAATGATTATACTAATTCACTACAAATAAGCCAGGTTATGGTTTGAAATGGCTTCACATTTCCTCTTGCTAGGCTTCATGCAGAAAAACAGGTGTCTTAGTTTTCAGAGGACAAATTCTATACAACTTGTTTCGGGTGGAAAGAGAAATATCAAATAGTGGGACACTTCATGTTAACTTTAGAGCTGGAATGCTTGTAAAACATACTGTATCCCATGAAGTTAGGCATCATATTCTTTCCCTTTTCTTCTCCATGTTGGAGAAGACTCAGTCAGAGTTACAGACTTTCTCATGCTCTGTGTATACTGTTTTTAGTTTTTCCCTTGTTCACCTTTAGGTAATGGAAATCTGTGCCATCACCCAGGGAGACCGAAGGAGGATGGTGAAGCAGAAAAGGTGTAATGCAGAGGAGCTCTGCTCAACACTCAGTCTTTTCCCACACCTAAGAGACTGCCTTCCAATTAGCCAGCACCGTGTGTTGAATCCCTCCACAGGGAATTAAAAAGTAACAGTAAAAGCCTACTACTCAGATTTGATATGATTTTGTAACACTATTATGATTTAAAATGATGGTAGAAGGTCCGAGACAGCAGAAAATTGGGTTAAACATCTTCAAGTGGGTAAATTTATAGCGAATGACTGACTAGGGCTCTGCTGATGCTGTCCCATGTGACACTTATGCTTCCAACTATGTTATACACAGCTGAACATCTTTTCACATCTAGACTGAAGCTGTATCTGGGTCTGTAAATTAACTTTGCTTTTCCGCTACCATATTCCATGATTGATTCAACAAAGCAGGTATTTGAAAACAAAACATTCTCTGATAGTTCTTCTTGAGACTTTATGCATAGTAAGTGCTATCTTTCAGTATCATAGAAACATTTTATGTACATAAAATATCAACTCTAATGATACCCTGAACTTTTTAAATGTATTTTCAATCTAAATACTAAAAAAACACATATTGTATTGTGATATTGTGATATCTTTCCAGAACAGTCATTTGTGATGTCACGTGACAGACACTAAAACAGCCATGTGCAACCTAAGAAGGTAATTAAAAAGCATGGAGCCATATGAGGACAGCCCCCTGCCCAGATTAACATATCTTGCATCTGATTTGGGCAAGTTGTCCAAGGAACAGCACTCTGATAGTGTGACTCCATAGCTCTTGCCATGGGGTGGGTCATGCTGTCTTTTACTTGAACACACTCAGAGTTCTTCCTACAAGACTTACTCATCAGCAGAAGATTAAAAAGGAAAGGTTTGTCTTTCTACATATGAATATCTATAACCGTTTTAGAAAATGTTTTGGAAATATACTATTTGTAAATGGAAGCAATTTTAAATACTTGAATATGCATTCCAGTTCCAAATCAGTTATAGCTTTCTGTGATACTTTTTCATTAATAATCAATGGGTGTTCTCATATTAAAGTGTCTTTTATAAAAGTATTGTCTACATTGGTAATCAATATCTGGACACATGTTTTGATACAAAGTATATGGAGGAAAGATTAATAAAGTTTAATGAGATAGGACAGATAAGATTAAAGCAAAACATTAAAAAGAAAAGAAAACAAAACAAAACAAGACCCACCACCCTTCCCTATATTCAAGCTCCCATTTTTCTAACCCTATTTCTTACAATATCTCCGTAACATTAAAACAACAACAACAACAGAATACAAAAACAACAATAAAACTTTCAAGTGATGCTTTAAGTAGTGGATGCTCTAATGAACTACCATTCATCTTTAGTTTTTCCCTGTTAGCTTCTTTTACTGATGTCAGTAATTTTCCTTGCTTCTCACCCCACCTTTCTGAACCCTTGCACAAAAGATGTTCAGAAAGAGACTGTGGTATAGTGATTTTATTCAACCTAGATGTTTGATTTCCACAGCTCTTTTGGATACAGCTTCCAAAACTTCCACTCTTCAGACAGATCAGAGAAAGGATGATTTCACTTTACAGCCTGCTGCCACAGCCATCCTGAGTATTGATGTTTTCTGCCGTATTTTCCCTTTCAACCTGCAGCACTCACTTTGCTTATAAACTATGGGCCTTTTTGTCTCCTCTGGTCTGTTCCTTCTTGGGGAACTTTGCTCTTGACTTGTCCCCACTCTGAATGGCTGCCCACCTGAATACCGTCAGTAACTGTGAGGAGAGACCAAAACATAACTTTGTATTTCTCAGAATCTATATACTAGATAGAAATAAGCATAACATAATATGCCACAGATATTATGCCTTCATATATGCTTTCATTCAAGATAAGTTATAGGACACCTGGGTTACTCTGGATATAGATAAGAGGAACTGCATCAGAAAACAAGACTTGAGGTACAGTTTTTAAGGGCCTTTTTCTCCCTCACTTTCTTTCTGCCAGATAGAAAAAAGCAGACAGTCATCCATCTACCACAGTGTCAAAGCAGCTGATGTCTTCAAGATCTGTACTGGTTCCTGGTGAAGTAATGGAAGACAAAAGCCTCCTTTCAAGGTGCCAGATGCTTCAACATATTAGAGATTTACCAATCACTTCACAGAGTAAGCATTCCCTTTTAGACGTTTATGAACGTGTGAAGGGTAAGGCTAGATATTTTGATCAACCAGTCTTATCATTTCCACAGTACAGCCAGACAACCACCTTGAAATATTTTTTTTTTTTTTTGCAACTTTTAGAAAGAGATCCCTGGAATCTACCATAAAACTTACTCCAGAGGTAATAGTTCCTACTAAATTTCAAGACAAATTTTGTCATGTTTTACCACCAGGAAATAGACTTTTTTCAGCTGGAATGAAGATCACTCTACTCCTGTTTTTTTCCATTTCATGTAGTCACCCAGGCTTAGCTCAGGTCACCTCTTAAACTTTATTTTTGATAAGATAAATAGACTGCTGGAGTCTCTCAGCAGGGAGGATATTTCCCAGTCTTTCAATTATTCACATGGGATGATTCAATCCTCTCTGAAGGCTTTCTAACTAGATATCCCTCTTCTGCTGGACACAAGTGATAGGTACAGGGTTGCAGTAGTCAACCTGCAGCACTGAAATGAAATAACAAGGTAAACTCACCCACTCATAATTATTTCAAATTCACTGTTTATATATCACATAATTGCATGGGCCTGTTTTAGCTACAAAGCCATGTGAATAATCATCCTATTGTCATCTACCATGCAGCCTAATTTCTTTTTTGAGGTGTTACTCCAGAGAGTATTATCATGGTCTTATCATACAGTGATACTTTCTTCCCAGATATTTGAGTTTATATTTCTTCATACTGGAAAATACACTACCAACTGTGTGAACAAGTTATCAGCTATCCAAGCAATCTGCATAAGTAAGCTATCCTCTTCATGATCAGCAAACTCTGAGTTTTTGTATTTGTAGTCAATACAAACCAAAGGACTTCGTTTTCCGTGTAGTTAATGCAACTCCTGAAAAGGCTTGGACAAGCACTAATCCCAGTAGTACTTCACTAATAGCATACATGGTGATGAATGCAGCTCAACAGTTTCTTAACCAAAATGCACTACATTACCAGATGTGCAAAGACCAAATCCACATAAAACAAATTCTGTTATCTTTAAATATTGAAAAATAACATAACATAAAATAAAATAATAAATAAAGTAAAATGCAATAAAATAAAATAAAAAACAGTGTCCCTGAGTAAAAAGATTGTACAGAGAGGATAATCCACCAAATGCAATGACAATAACAAATTTATTCATGAGTTGAGTGGCACTGCTGTTAATGTGATAAAATGTTCCTGACAAATATATGCCCAGAGCTGTACTGGAAGTTATGAAGACCAGGGGAGGATATTGAGAAAAGAAAATACACTGGGTCAGTGGGGTTAAAGGCTAGGAAAAAGTGTGTTCAGTCACCTGTAAACCCACTGAGGGTAGCTTACCCACCTTTAATCATCAGTGTCCAGTATGTTGATTTTTACAAATGAAGTTTATAAGTCTCACAGAAAAAACAAAACAAACAAACAAACAAAAAATTATTTCTTAAATGTACTCTTGTGTTTTTAAAGTTCTTAGTAACCTTATTTTTTCCTTTAAGCTAGCTTGCACTTTGCTTTGAGTTTTGACCAGGTTGAATTTTTTGCCCATGGTATTTTAGATATCCAGTTAAAAAATATTAAATAGTTTGCAATAATAATTTAGACTTTTCCAACTGAGTTCTGTCTTCCAGTTGACTTGTCTCATAATTGTTTTCATCTTTGTTAAACTGATCCTTTTAAGCACCAAGTGTATATCTCATTGGTATGTCTTTTATTCCGATTGCATACAGCAGTGAAATCAAGTTGTAATAATTTGCACCTAGGAAACTACTAATTTTCAGTTCTCTGATCAGGTCCTCTTTAACTGTCAAGATGAGGTATAAAACAGAATTCCTCTGTGTAAGATGAAACACTCTCTAAGTTAATATATTGTCATCTATAATTTTTAGAAATCCCAAGCACATTTCATTACTGGCAGACAGAGAAACCCCAGCATATGTCAGGCAGATTGAACTCCTCCCCATCCCCCTTCCTTTTTCCAGATAAAACAGTTGTTCTTTTTTATTATTATTTTTTTATTTTATTTTTTTTCATACACATTATAGCTAGGTGCTTGAGGGCATTTTTTATTCTGATAAATGCTGAATGAGAAAAGCGGGTGCTAGAGATGTAGATCAGCTCTAGTCCTAGATATTTTTCCTTGGTGATCATCCTCTGCTTCCTACTGAACATTCATGGAAGTAGAACTCCCCCACCCATCAGGCTCACAATAAATATTTTTTAATTTTATGCCTTCAAAGTTGGAAGGAACAACAGACAATGTACTGACACAGAAAATATTCCAAACCATCAAAGCATCTGTCTAAAAAAGTACACCAAAAATGCATTTGTCCTGAATGCATGTGATACTTTATTATATTGTCACAGTGATTCATGATTCAAAATAATTTGCCTTAGGAAGATATCACTTTAATTGGACTGGACATTTTTTTGCTATCCAACAGTGAAATCAGTAATGAGGAGAAGATAGTGTTAGACTGAATTCTGGAAACTTGGAGCTGAGACCTCACTCTGGACATGTTTTTTTGTTGTTGTTGTTTTTGTTTGTTTGTTTGTTTGTTTATTTTCTATTCACAATAGACTTCCATTTCACTCTCTTTGTTATGTGTATATGTGCTCTTGCCTGTCTCTCTGATTTCCCTGAAACTTAACAGCTGTATTACTGACAAGTCAGAGGTAGCTGACATGAATTATAAAACTAAAATGGGATATAGTAGTCAAAAGTAAATGAAATAAACATGCTAAATACCTAGGCAATTTAATTGTCTGGACCTGATAAGCTACATCTGTGGCTATTTACATGTGTGTAGGTGAAGCAGTACGAGAGAGATCTTCAAAATTGTGAAACATTAACATGATGAACTGTTGAAAGACTAGAAAATTGAAAAAAAAAATAAATATCAAAAAAGTAAATGGAGAAAGCTTGACACACACCTCTTCTTAGCTTCCATTCATGGAAATGGGATTCATGGGATGTCTGCAATCTTGAAAGCACCTTGGAAAAAGAATCAGCTAACTTGGAGCTTTCAGGAGCAAATTCAGACAAGCCAATTTAATCTCTCTCTGCAAAAACAGAGCAGACCTTTCAGTCAGAAGACACAATGGATTTCTCAAATTTGAGAAGCTTCCATGTTGTTCTCATAAATGGTCTTGAAAAATGTAGTAATAGAGTAGCTACAACCATAATAGGATAAATAGGCTGATGACTGTTAAACCAAGGCAGCACTGCTATCAATACCTAAGTAGTAGTACACCTATATAATGGCCTATTCTCAGCCTAGTAGTTAGCTACAATACTGGCCTATTATTAGCTGAGAAGTACCAAACACTTTCTTTAGCAATGCTTATGAATCTTCTTGTAAAATCAAAATCAGAGACACTAAGATTTTACCTGGGGGGGGGGGGGGGGGGGGAGGGGAGGTAAATTAAAAACAGCTTATATTTCAGTAAGGACAATACTGTATATCGGTGAAAAGAGTGACCATCTCCCGACCCCTGACCCCCCTAGCACACATATGCATGTCACCCCGTGGCTGAAATTTCAGTTAGAAAATTAAGAGAAATTTCTTTTCAGAAAGAGTCGTAGTCATTGGAACAGGTTGCCCAGGGAAGTAATCGTCCCTGGAGGTGTTTAAGAAAAAGTTGGACATGGTGCTTAGTTACATGGTTTAGTGGGTGATATTGGTTGTAGGGGGATTACGGTTGGACCAGATCATCTTGGAGGTCTTTTCTGACCTTGATGATTCTATCATTCTATCATTCTATGAAACTGTCCTTCCTTACTTTGCTTGTTACTTTAATGTGGCTTGCATGTATGTCATGACACTAGCCAATGTAGAGGAATAACAAGGATTTTTTTTTTTTCCTTTTATTGCCTCATGCTTTTCTCCTACTTCTGTCTGTGGAACTGGGATTAATTTTAGTGTTGTATATTAACCTCTAGAAGCAGGACTAATTTTATCACAATTCTGTGTCCATTCCTTGAGGATCACTGAAACAGTAGGGAACAAAAACACAATCACAAATAGAAAATTACCTTGGTAAAATTTGCATAAAAGCATTTAATTTGAAGTAAGCCACTTCCTTTTCAATGTCTGATGAGTGTTACTGCAAGATGAGGTATATGGAGGAACATACTAAACATAATATATATATATATATTGATAATAAAATAGTTGTACGACAGTGTATCAAGTCCATTATTCAGAAGTAATAACAAAGAAATTTTGGGGATAGGATTCTTTCTTCTAACAAGAATCAGCATTTGGGATTTGTGAATAATTTCTATGAATGAAATGATGAAAATGATAGCTGCATTTGATAAATTAAACAGTTCTAAAATAATATCTGCATAATTTTTGAAATATCAGGAAACCCGTGCCCTGTTGACATATTCCAAGAAAAAAACAATATTCTTTTCCCTTTCTTCTTATTAAATTTTTAGTTCTTGAACCGTGGATGCATATCATTTTACTGTTTATGAAAGGTCACATGAAATTGTGCATGAAACTAAATGGCTTCAAATTTGCAATTAGAATGGTATGTTTAAATAGAAAAATAATATCTCAAGCATAACATTAAATACAGAAATGATAAACAGGCAAAAACTTGCTAAAATTATCGTTGGTATCAAATCATACATTCTTTGAATATTGCAGAAAACTATAAGTAACTGATAAGGGCTGACTAAGTCCTCTTTCATATGTATCAATTTGGCATATAAGGAGTGAAATTTCTATCCTTAACAGTTCTAAGAAATTAGAAAAATGCAAAGAAAGCAGGAAAAAAAAGAAAAAAAAAGAAAAGAAATACAAAAAAAAAAAACTCAATGTTGCACAACTTTTTCTTCAAATTGAATTGTAAAAAGTTAATTAAATAAGCAGTAAGAAAAAAAAAAAAAAGCTACTGTGTAAGCACTCCATTACTATCTGTGGAAAGGCTGTTCAAGAAGTATTTCTGAAAACTTCATTAGGAATAGAGAAAATTCTTCAAGACATCAATTGCAAACATATTACATCAGTAGCTTTTTCTGAGACTTGAGACATAACCTTCAGAGGGCGCTTACCATAATTGCCACCAGTAGTAACATGGCATTGTGTGCAAGAGTTATGTTCTTACCTTTGAGTCCTTTTCTTTAAGGAACTTCATGACAACTCTGATGCCAGGCCTGTGCTCCTTTCAAATGCAAGAGGTCTCACTAGGAAGGTTTATTGGAAGCAGACTTGATTACAAGACAAATGCAACAAATAATGTTATGGTTCAATATTTTGGTTTCAGCTGATCCAACAATAGAGTTTCTCCAACTCTTGTTAGCATTTGGAATCAGATACATTGCTGAGAAAGGAATAATGTATAAATTTATACAGAAAACTGTTCTCAGAAGTCTGTAATGTTAACAGACTCCCACAGTACAATTTCATGGTAATTTTATTCCATATCTACCATAGCTTAACCTCTCCACTATAACTGATGGAAAGGAACGGGATTGGGAGTGGGAATGGGAATGGGAATGGGAGTGGGAATGGGAATGGGAATGGGAATGGGAATGGGAAAGGGAAGGGAAGGGAAGGGAAGGAAAGGAAAGGAAAGGAAAGGAAAGGAAAGGAAAGATGAAGAGTTCTATGTTGTCGTTGACAATTTGGTTATTCTGAAAAAGAAATAACTGGATCATGCATGTTGTTCTATTACTTCTAACTTCAAATTCCTCAGTGATTTCAGTGTTACCAATTCTTCATTCTTCTCTAAACTATGTGAGATCAATATAAAGAGATATAAATGCACTGTGAATTTTATAGAGAACTCTTTCTAGAACTTTTTAGACTACGCTTCTCTTCTCTTACACCTTTCTCTAGCATGTTCAGTTTCAAATATTTTTCTTGACCTCTTGACTTTAAGCTTCTTGCCACAAGGTTTGCAGAGAAAACGTGCTCTGGCTTCTGTTAATCTTACATAGACATGATGTAATCCTGCCTACATTGCTTCACTATTTTTTTCAGTATACGCACATATATATGTCTTCTGCTTAACTAGTTAACTAGGGGAGATTATAAGGCCATTTTGTAAGATTGGACCAGATTGGAATTTAAAGGTTGTTCCTAAAAGAAAATGGGAAGTTATTGTTTACTCTGCATGAAGAACAAGTCCCCAAACATTTGCTTGAATTTCAAATCCTTGGGTACAGTTCTAAATATCTATGTGTATGCATATTTATAATATTTGAAAGCAAGAAACAACAAAAGAAAATAAAAGCTAGGATGGTAAAGAAGTATTCAGTGATTGTAAGCTCTTCTGGGCTTCCAAGTACATCCATCATGCCCATGGGCACTACAAACCTGAAAAGGTCAGAATGTTTGGATATTATTAATATAACCATTCATTTCAGAAAGTAGTCTTGATTGCTATAAAATCAAGCAACAAGGTTAAAGTTTGAGAAGACATTTAAATTTGTAGATTCCAAAGAGAAATTCAAAAGTTTAAAATTACATTAATTTTAATGTTCCAGACAGGTGATAAGCCAAAATAGCAGCTTTTTTAACTAGTTTTTATAGCCATGGTCCCTATTGCACTCCTGTTACACTGTTTCATGAAGGCAATAGGTTTCATCTTATTTCTCAACTGGAAGAAAGCATAGTCGAGTAGCTGTCATACAATACAGCTAATGTGACCCTTCTCTACTTTTAATGCTACATGTGATGAGAACATTCCTTTGCCTAAGAAGTAGAAAACTCCTGTACAATCCAAGTACTATGCGAGTGGTATAACTCATAGATATTCATTGGTTGCTGTGTTATTGCCCCTCTAGTTTTTGTCAATACTCACACAGACAACAATAACATAATTTCATTAAATAAACATGCATATTTTCTCTTTTCTAAGTATCCAGTTTGATTTTCATTAGTGATAGAAATATATCAGTTCCTTTTTCTTTCTTCAGTACCTCCTTTGCAGTCCAAAATGGTCTGCCAGGAAGACAATGTTCCTTTTAGAGATTTTTGTCCTCTCTGAAACTTTTCTGACATTTACAGTGTAGCTATGAGATGTTTCAAATAAGGAGCTCCAATAAGCTTATTAGAAGACAATTTTGACTTTAACAAAAATTGCTTATGAGAAAATAAGTTATTTCTTAACCCCTACACATCTAATATATTTATATTTTTAAATGTTGTTGATATTTCCAGTACTTGCCAGTAAAAATCTCTATCATTAAGTATGGAAATCGCTTTTTTCAAACCTTTATATTAATTATAAAATCCTTATTGAAACTCCTAGGAGCCCTCATTCTATCTTTTATTCAAATTTCTTCACGGACATATTTTCTTTATGATAATACTCAAGAATGTCTTAGTGAGGATATTGCATTTTACAAAAGCTATTTTAACATGAGCCCAGGCAGAAATGATACACTTTATTCAAACAAATTAAAACAAGAAAGCAGAAATTTGCAAGTAGTCTTAATTTCACTGCACTTTTAAGTAGGAACCTCAGGAGTAAACAAGTTGTTTCAGTAGAGCTGCCCTAAATTGAAAAGGCTCCATATGCTAATTTTAGAGGTGCTCAAAGTAACCAGACATAATTTCAACAAGTCTATCATTAACACTGATTTGTTTCTCTTGGTTTCAAATGCCGCTATTAATTTTTCAGTCTGTCAATTTTTGTATAAAACTAGTTTTGACATAAAGAAAATTATATTTTCACCCTCCTTTTTCTCCTAGTACATAGAGTTGTGGCTATAAGGAGATTCTTTTTCTTAAATTGTTTGAATTCTTTTCTAGTATTCATTCAGAGAAATGTCAGCTTCTCTTCTGTAAGCACATGATAGTTACAGAGTCAAAGCCTAGTATTTTTAGTGTAAACACCTTGGTTCTACACCTCTTAACAAGCAGTGTTTTAAAAGAAAACAAACTTTTAACAGAGAAATTCATACAGCAGTCCTGATTCAAAGTACATTCTCATAAGAGTGAAACAAACCTTTAACATTTTTTTTCAGACCCACTCCACTTTCTCTTTTCCTATCAGCTTTTTCTCATTTGTACTTATTCTTCATACACATATGTGCATATATATAAGGTATTAATATTAATTTTCTCACTCAACAATGGTCAGGGAGCTGGAATTCTTTTATTACTTTTTTAACCTACATTCCTCATACTATGTTGTCTTAATTTAAATTGAAATTTGCCTGTGTATTGAATAAAAAACATGTAGCATTATTCCTGAGATTACTGACAAGGAATTGTGAAAAATAATGCCCAGGAGTAACACATCTCTGAGAGTTTACATGAAATGCACTGTTTTGAGAGCATAATTCAGTCTCAACAAGATTTTCATTTGCAGCTGCTCTGAGGAGCTTTCAACTTTTCTGTATTGTTGTATGACATTATCAGTCAAGATCTTGTCATAATGTATTCCTGATTACAGACCATTTTTTCATATTTACTTTAAATTCTGCAAAATTCACTTTAACCTACCAACAGAAAAAATGAGCAGTAATGGAAAGTGAGAAATTCAGAACAAACATAATGCAGACCACATAATGTAGTTGTCCTCCCATCATGGACGGACTTAGAGAAGTTTAGAGAAGTTGTGAGATGTTTTTTCTATAACAGAAGGGTGAAAAAAAAG
>CM021698.1:91567942-91637843 GCA_011074415.1 Stictonetta naevosa
CCTTTCCTTTCCTTTCCTTTCCTTTCCTTTCCTTTCCTTTCCTTTCCTTTCCTTTCCTTTCCGAATTTATATGATACTGGAGGTTTTTTGTTGTTGTTGTTTGGTTGGTTGGTTGTTTTGTATTAATAATTTAAAAGTTCCATCTTTATTCCCTTACCCAATAGTATGCTTTAAAGCATTAGTGGAGAATACTAATAGGGCTACTTTTGCATGGGAGAAGCCAGTGTAAGAGAGAATACCTATAATAAGGTTCAGCATGAAGTACAAGTAATCAAGTAATCCCTTGGTACATTGTGATATTTGATTTGATTTGTGGTCTCTTGGGAAAGAGACATACCTGAACCTGATAAATGTTCTGTAAGAGAAGCAAAAATGTCTATTGGTCAGAAAACACAATTACTCTCAGAGGGATATGTTACCTCAAGAGGGAATATTTTCCATATCCAACTTATTTTTAACAGCTGGACAAGAGGAAGAGACAGAAAAGGCAGATTTAGATGACTTAGATGACTCTCCAAGCTTCTTCTGCATAGTCTCTGTAAGGCAGTATAATAAATTTTTGTAAAAAATAAAATCTTCCCAGTAGGCATCGTAGTAAATACCAGAAGGTTTGGAGTGGTTTAGTTAAAACACTATTATCAGCAAGTTTATCAAACTTTTCAAGAGACTAAAGAATTAAATGTATATATCTTTTATTATTATTTATTTTATTGTAAGTTTTCCTGGGGAGTGACTATATTTTTAGGTATAGGTAGATAGTGCCTGAAATATTGGAACCCTCTACTTGCCCGTCTCCAGTAGACTTCCATGCCTTCCTGTCTGGCTTCAAATACATTGTAGTATGTGGATATTAAAGCACAACATTCCTAGTGGGTACATACTGATTCATCTAATACTGTAATTTTATTATTTCTTTCTTTCTAGGTCTAGCTTTCTTGTCTGCAAGCACAAACAATTCTTTCTAATATTTAATGTCCTTTGCTGATAAGGTCTTCAGTGTACTCATCAAATAAGGGCTCTAATTTCTGTCTAAATCAGTTTCCTAATTATTGTGATTTCCATTTAGGAAGCCACCAGCCATATCTTCCACATGAAAAGGACCTCCCCACTATTTGCATAGTTGTAGTTTTTTGAGTGAAAATGGAACTAGCTGAATATCAGTGAGACTGGTTGCAGTTGGACTTGATGATCTTTGTGGGTCCCTTCCAACTTGGGAAATTCTATGATTCTATGAAAACTGGTACAACAGTGTCATCGCACAGAGCATGTGAAGGGGATCCTAGAAGTAAGAAAACCTTCTGGAGACAACAAATGAAGGAAAAGTCTTGAAAGATAACTATGATTTGCATAGCTGGACTGTCAAACTTCCCAATTTTGACTACCCCCTATTCAAATCCTTTTTTTGAAGGAAAATATTTTAAACTCAGGAAACAGGTACATGTTTTAAGTTCATGAATCTCATAACACAGCTGATGATGATACAGAATGTCCTAACCACACAGAGGACTAAAGGAGTCACATACCTCAAAAGTGAGATGTTGTGTCCAGTAGAATGCCAGTCTTGCCAACCCTAGGGTGAGCCAATATATTTTCCAGTTTTCATGAGTAAAATCAGTGACAACATTGACCATGGCTTTTTTTAACTAATGAATGTGTGTTTTCAGGACAAGGCTAAAAAACAGGAAGAAGTACTTGAAAAATGACTGTGTAAAGACATACTTCATATCTTGGTGTCATGGCTTGAAACCTTAAATCACTAAAGGAAATGAAATGACACTGCTTGTCTGATCCTCCAGGTGAAAGTGGCTGACAGAAGGACTTCATCACACACACTCTCACACACAACCCACGCTTAAATAAATGCACAGAGAAGTCTTGCACTAATCTTTCTTGTTATCACCAGCACTGAAAATGCTACTCTTCCTTTCATTCTCTTCAATATACTGCAAGCAGCTTTGAGCTTTTCTCATTAACCTCTCTTTTCTCTACTTATCAGCATCTTTTCCACATTGTTGGGGCCATTTTCCAAACAATTGTTGGAGGGGAGGGGAAAAGCCAAAGCAATAATGGGTTCAGGGTCACAATTGAAACTGCTCCCTATAATAAGCAAACCTGAAACAGTAAACTGAGAAAGAGAGAGGGAAGGAGAAGGAGAGAAAAGAAAATGCTGACTGGGTCAGGGGTCAGCTCTCTGATCTCATTGTCAGCGCCTCTGCCTTTTGCGTTATGGAATTTGTCTTTCATTACCCTGTCTGCCACTCCTGTCAATGTGCCCTGAAAAGGCTCCTCAATAGGAAATTGTGAAGTTCTGGTTGAGGTAACAGGGGAACTGCCCTCTGAAGCTGGGATGTGACTCACCACACTTTCCTGGGCTTCTGGCTGGGTGCTGATCTTTCCTTGGCATCACTGAACCAAGCATTGTCATCTCCTCTTCAAGATAACACAGGCAGGGAATCCCTGCTGCGAGAGGTAATGCATGAGTATAATATGCAAGCCCCTTGGGTGCTGCAAAGATAAACTACAGAGGAAAACCTACTAGTATTTAAATATATATATAATATATATATATAAATATATATATAAATCATTTGTTTCACCAAGAGAAAGAACAAAATGCTCCTCTGAACCAGAAGATGAGGTAAAATGAAATGAGGGTGTCAACTAGAACTTTATGTATCCCGTGCCATCAGGATATCTGATTTATTCCCTCTAAATTCCTTCCTTTATCTGACTGGGGATTTCTATCACAGCTAAGAGAGTTATAATCTGCCTGACATTTGTACTATATCAGCTCATACTGAAGGTCTTTCCAATTGAACAGTCAATTATTATTAGCATTACTGGATGTCCCAAGGAGGAATTTTATTAGGTACAAATTCACAAATGCTTCCACTGTCCAAACCAAAACATCTGCCCACTAGTATCCCAATTGAAGTATTTCATTTGAAATGTCACATTTTCTTTTGGTGTTCGTTTATCCTTTAATTTTAGATACGGTGTGTACTTAAATACTTTTATTTTTCTTTTAATTTAAAGACCTTTCTTCTCAAAAATTGGTGTAATGTCTTGAAATTCATGATGTAAAACCTAAAATAAATTATATCACTAAGGATCTTCTAATATCCTCCCCTGTAAATATTGTCTGGAAATAAGGATTACACATCCACTCTGTTTCTGAAGTTCTGGAAAACTGTAATTAAAGCATTTTTGCTTTAAAGTTTTTCTTTCAGAGACTACCTTTAGACAGAAATAAATTTCCAGACTTCAGTGTCTTTACAAGCGAAGACAGATCTCTGAAATAAAACTTATTCTCTGCCCAGTTCTATTCATAAGTGTGTTAAGATGTGTCTCTTCTAACTGCAAAATATAGAAGCAACAATTGTCTAAATATCCCCCAAAAGAGCTGTGGTGTGGCTCATTGAATCCTACCTAATTCAACTTTCACTTCCTATACAAGCAGAAACTCACTAAGGAGGATACTGCCACTTTTTGAAAGTCCAAAAGTCTAAAGCAGTCCAAAGGTGTCTTCCTTGTTCAGAATTTCCAGTTTAAGAAAATATTCTGGTATCATCATATGCAAGATGATTGTTTTCCCTGAAGTTCCTGAGTCTAGACTGGGGAAAGATAATAGATTGATCTACATCAAACTTTAAAATGACAGGTTGTAGGAACTGGAACAAGGGAAGGGAAGGGAAGGGAAGGGAAGGGAAGGGAAGGGAAGGGAATTGCTCACCCAAGATTTCAGAGAGTATGGCATCCCATAAGACTGTCAGTAGTGTAAGGAAATAACTCACTCTTGCTGACCTGCTAAGGAACGTGTCTTGATTTGCTAGTTTTTAAAACAAAGAGGAGACAATAGATGTTTTGGTGCTCAGGCACATGATATTAGTGTTAGTTATGCTGCCTGTTGAAGCTCACAGAATAAGAGAGGGAAATTTCACCATCAGGTCTATGGGATGCGCTGAATTGTTCTTAGAATTAGCACAGTTAGTAAGTTGTCAAGTTACCCTAAAATCTATTTAAATTATCAGCTTACAAAGGGACATGGGATATTCTCCATGACGGGAAAATTGAGATGGGATTTCTTTTCCTATAAAGTATGTATACTAGTTCAATAAGAAATGAATTTTGTCTAGTCCTATGATCTTAGTTTTGCATGAAATCAAATTAGATATCCTAAATGATTCTTTGTAGCCTTATGAACCCCTGAAAGGAATACAGGACATGGAATTATATGCATTTTTTTTATTATTTTTTAATTTTTCTGAAAATAAGGTTTCTCAATTACTATCTGGACCTCATGGGAAATCCCTGACGATCTTCTCATGGCTCCCCATCTGCGATGCATCTAAATAAGGACTATCAACTACACTACAGAAATGAAATCTTGAAAATTAGTTGTGTACTACTATCTATACTTTCAGAAGTGTAATTGACAGAGACTGGTCATCACTAGGACAAACGGTACTGCTTCCCATAGTCAGATGTGTTTGGCAAAGCTCAGTATCTGCGGAGGCATACATTGTAATGACTTCAGAGGCACTGATGTGTAAAGAATGCAACTCAGTTCCTGAGTTCATTTGGAGTGAAAAAATAAAAAATAAAAAAAAATGATGTAATGCACACAGAAGCCTCATCATGTCCATGTGTCCCAATTCCCACCTTCTCCACTGACGAAAACAAACTGTATTACCATCATGAAGCAGTACAAAACTACAAAACTTTGATAAGGTGATCTTTGGAATGTGGAGAGTTGTCTTTTTTCCTTTCCTGATACAATTCTCTGTACTTGTGTGGATATAGGGAAGCGTAGTAGTGCATTTTAGGAAAAAAATAAAAAATAATAATGATAATATAAAACCGAGCCATTTATTTATATCTTACTGGTAGGTAAAAAGCCTAACTCTTCTTACTAACTCAACTACTGTATCAGTTCAGTCCACAGAACTGAATTTCACCCACAGAAATCCCACTAGTCAATTTACCAGCAGATGTTGTTTTACAGGGAGATCTATTAAATTAATTTGTCCTTCATTAAGAGACACTATGTTATAAAGTTTCCCTGATAGCTTTCCAAAGCACACTTGCTCCCAATTTGGTTGAAGTTCAGTCTTTGTTATAATGTACGAAATACTTGGCTGCTAACAAAAATATATACAAAGCAAGAAACACTTTTTAATTAATACAAAAGAAGTAGCTGTATTATTAATAGTGGTACTGGGAAAAAGATTTATTTTTCCCCCTAAATTATTATTATATGTCTCCCACTGCTGGCATTTGCTTTGGAATAATTGTTCTTTTTCCAAAATGTAATGGATACATTTACCTTCTATACTTTCCCTTTATGAGCCTCACTGCACATACTTTATCCAACAGGTAAAGTTCTACCTTATAAAAAAGCAATTTAGCTTTATAGATTTGGCAATACTTAGTTAAACGAAGGGTGCCTCACTTAAGGAATGGCATATCTGAGAGGGCTTGTAATCAAAGCCTTAAGTCAGTTTAAAACCACCATCCAGCACCCTACTTCAATACGGATGAACACTAATGCTTTTGGCATAGTCTCATATTGGTGAGTGGCTGGAAATCTTTGCATATATGCTTCAATTTAGGTGGAGAAAATATGGTGTATATCTTCAGGATGAATTTCTATTTGAAACTGTGTTTCTTTGTATAAGAAAACATTTATACAGAAATTTGATACATTATTTAGTCAATTTTTTAAGATACATTGTTTTCCAAAATAACAGACTTCAAAGGAAACATTTCTAAAACAAGACAGAATTATAATGAAATTTTACAATATTAAATGTTACACTGTCTGTAATCCAATTTTAACCAATTTAAAATTCACATACAAAAATTGCTTTAATTTGAAAGAGAAATGTCAGAAATGTCTGACAATAGTAATTAAATATTATATTTTATAATGATAATGAGATTAATATTTTATAATAACCTTAGGTTATATTATTTTTAAGGTGGCAGAAAATAAAATATGCAAACACTAGGGCATTTGAGGGTCACTTTATTAGCTATGCCTATGGTCATTTTTATAAGAACATTAACTGATTAACTTTAAAAGTTAATCTGTTAAAGAGAACAAAAATACTTTTCACAACTTTAACCTTTAAATAAAACTCCTTTATTTTCATTTAGCGCACAGTATTTTGAGTTATTTTGAAAAGCTTTGCAATTATTCTTATTGTTTTTATTATTTAGTGTTAATTTAAAAGTAATGTAAATTTATTTTACTCTAAATGACTTCTGGTGTATGTGTTTTTTGTTGTTTTTTGGTTTGTTTGTAGTTTGGGGCTGTTTTGTAGTTTGCTGATAATTAAATTCAAAAAAGAACAGATGATCTTAGATCTTACTCTTCAAGTAAGCTATCTCTCCTTACTATTGAAATGTTCCCTAAGATATCTAAAAGTCTTTTAGCTTATTGGTCCTGGTCATCATTTAGATATAACAAAGCTGAGGAAATTTCTGACAACTCTCTGTTATTGTATTTTGTAAACAATTTATCTACCATTTCTTTAGAGCTGTTGTCACCCATAATTCTCTCTTGTGTACCATTGACAGACTGACCTTCATACTCACTGGCTCATCCATCCTACAATGAACATTTCACGTTACACCATGCTCATCCTTTCCTAGAAAGGAAAACCTTTGTCCACATCCCACTTTGTCATTCACTAGAGATTCTATACTTGTGCAAATGTGTATCAGAAATGAAAAAAGAGGAAGTGGAAAAGGACTGCTAGTTCAGCATCTTTGAAAGTTAGTGCAGATGGTTACCTTTAAGGCACATCTATCATTCTCATTTCCAGTGTTTTTGCTGATAAGCCACCTCCATTTGTGCTCCCCCCAATTGACAGAAGCTACCTAGTGAATCAGTAACAGTGCAGAACTAATTGCCATTTGAGAAATGATCTTTGCCTGGACTGCAGGACGTTCTGTGTGTTTGCCTCATGCCCAAATTTAAGAATCCCAATGAAAAGAGTTAATTTTTTAAGTCACAAGAAAACTTTTTAAATGAACCATGTTAAAGAACACAGATAAAAGTATTATATATATATATATATATAAATTGATAAAATTTGTTTTCAGAGTTGTTACAACCAAGGACAAGGGATTAACACTGTGGACAAATTTATGTACAAAATCTTGTGTACTCTGGCCCTGAAAGGTTTCTCCAGAGAACAGGTTAACACAGTCCATTTCAGTGCAGTTCTATGTACATTTAATTTTTATTTTTCTCTGTTTTTTTTTTTTTTTTTTTTATATATGATTGTGACATTTGACTAAAACTTAATGTTCACCTCTCTAACTGCTTATTCTTTATGCATATAGAACCAGCATCTTTTTTATAATATCAATGACTTTGCTGTGTCCCTAGAAAGAAAACCAAGAAATGCTTACTCTTAAGTTGGCATAATGACATGGAATTGTGTGGCGGTTTTACTCAGGTGGGCAGCTGAGCTCTACCACAACCACTCTCTCACTCCCCCACCTCAAAGGAAAAGGGGTAGAAAATACAATGAAAAGGGTTCAAGGAGATAAGGATGGTGAGATTGGTCAACAATTATTGTAATGGGCAAAACAAATTCAGAGTAGGGAGACTAGTAAAATTTATTGCTTACTGCTAGCAAGCTAAAGAAGTGAGTAACAAAGGAAAGAAACCAAAAACACCTTCCCCCTATTCACCCTCTTCCACCTCCTCCCCACAAATGGTGCAGGGAAATGGGAGAATGGGGATTGCGGTCAGTCTATAGCACTTTGTCTCCACCACTGCTTCACAGTCACTCTCTTCCCATGATCCAACATGGGGTCCCTCCCACGGGATGCCATCCCTCCCAAACTGGTCCTGCCATGGGCCTCCCACAGGCAGCAGCTCTTCAAAAACTGCTCCAACATGGCTCCGTACCACTGGGTACATCCATCAAGAGCACACTGCTCTAGCATGGGTCCCCCACAGGCAGCGGCTCCCCCCAGGCCCCCTGCTCTTGCGTGGGCTCCTCTTCATGGGCTGCAGCTCCACCCCAGGGTCTGCTCCTGCGGGGGCTCTCCATGGGCCGCAGCTTCCTCCAGGCCACATCCACCTGCTCCACTGTGTTCTCCTCCGTGGGCTGCAGCGTGGAGATCTGCTCCATGTGGGACCCATGGGCTGCAGGGGGACAACCTGCTTCAGCATTGGCCTCTCTGCAGGCCGAAGGGGAACTTTGGCTCCAGTACCTGGAGCACCTCCTCCCCCCCTTCTGCACTCTCCTTGGTGTCTGCAAGGCTGTTGCTCAGTCCTCACTCTCCCAGCTGTTGATGAGCCACCGTTTTTTGTTGTCGTTGTTGTTGTTTTCCTTTCTTAAATCTGCCCTCACAGAAGCTCAGACAACATTTCTTATTGGCTCAGCTCTTGGCAGCGTCAGGTCCCTTTGGATCCATCTGAAACTGCCCTTACCTAACATGGGGCAGCTTCAGGATTCGTCTCACAAAAGCTACACCTGCAGCCCTGCACTACTAAAACCTTGCCATGTAAACCCACCAGAAATAGGAAGTAGGTTATTGAATTCCTATGACTTTTCATTGTTTTCCCACTAGTATTATGGATTTTATTTTTTCTGAGATTTTCAGAAAAGTAAAAATAGTATGCATGTATTCATTCCTTTAAATTATATATAAAATAATAAATAGGGAAAGACCCCAAATTCAGAAAAGGGGAAGAGAATTATTGATCTGTATTTAATGATAACAAGATATATAATGTGCTCTATAGAAGCACATATATATATAGAAAACTAAGTATTTGCACTGGTGTGTCAGTGACATTGACAGATAACGAATGTAAGTACACTTCCTTATGTTTAAAGCTTTGGTTCTCTTGCTTCATGAAGGTAGAATTGTACTTCCAACATTTTCTATTTGTTATTTATTAACATAATCAAAAGCCAGCAATTTTGCACTAAAAGTCCAATTTACAAAAATATTGCAAAATAATCATAAATTCTTACAAAAATTAATCATTCTTAAAATAACAATAACAAGAGACTAAAATCTGTGGTGAAAATATAATTAGGCTACAGACGCTCTGTGAACATTTTTAAATTTCTTTTTTCATTGCAGGTGACAGAGCCTTTCTACTTTATGTTCTAGACTCTTGCTAATCCCAGATCATGGACTTGAACCATCTCTCTGTACTACTGAAATAAATAAATAAATAAATAAATAAATAAATAAATAAATAAATAAATAAATAAATTTGAATTTGAGTATGCATGTTTCTCAGAGGCTGTTTTCTTTGTTTGTTTTTAGTATCACTCCTTCTTTGGTCTACTGTATATGGATTTCGTAAAGGTTTTGTGATACATGGAAGGAGGTACTCCTCCTTTTATGGGTAAATTATATAACTGGGCTTGCTATAAGTTCATAATAAACCATGACAGAGATTTACAGAGTTAGAACCACTAAGTTAAGTAAAATAACATGAAGTAAAAATCTAAAACCTACGAATGCCTTTGAAACATCTCTTTAGACTGCTGTTTTTTAGGTCTAAGTCCCACTTTATTGTTTTAGTGGGATGAAGCTGCTGTCGTCCAGAGAACAGAGGTATCTCTTATTTGTAGCTGAGCCCAAGGCAGATTATATTTCTTGTTTCTACTGATTAGTAAAACAAGGTACTGCCAAAATAGACATGATCTGCTAGACATCAGGCAACTAAGAGGTGTTTAGTACCTGTAAGAGGAGTAGGTCTGATTCTTTTCTTCAAGATGACAACCACTTATACCCAAATAAATGTTCACCTGCCAGACTTTCAGGATCCACCTCTGAGACTCAGTACAATACAGTAGATCAGTTTTATTCCTCATCAATATGGTTGTGGTTAAATGTCAGGATTACCTTCCCAATATGTAAATACAACAATAAGACATTATAAAAGTACTGTGTATCATCTAACAACAAAATCTGCTTGACAATGTCAACAAAACCATCAGCTACTGAGAATGTTAGCTTAATTGTTGAAATATCTTTATAACTAATACACATCAGAAAGTACTTTATCACTGGGTTTCCATTCACTTACACAAATTGCATGGAGGGTGAACAATGGATAAAAATGAAAAACTGAAGGAAAAGACTTTGACAGAAGCCAGTTTTAAGCAAGAAGGAAAACCTCTTGCAAGGAGAGAACACTGCACCAAACAGGTAGAGTTAATACTGTATTTGCTGTTTTTCTGCCTTGTCTCTCAATCTGAAGTCAGCTGAGCAGCAGCTTCCTTAATGTGAAAAAACAGGGGGAGGTCAGGCGGAATGACCTCCTTGTTCTGTCTCCCAGTGGCCTGCCTCCCATTTACTACACCTTTTGACATCCTTAAGTAGATATCTTTTTAAGTGTTCAGCCAGTAAAAGAAACTGAAGGGCAAGCAATGGAGGGGGGGGATGGGGAAAGAAGTGTAAACTATAGGGCTTGAATATAAGACGTGAAAACTGTAAATGCTGTATCTTACTTCTTCAGCCATGAACAAACATAGCTTCTTCCACATATTCAAAAACTATTTATTTAAAGTTTACTGCTAAACTACTACAGTTTTCAAATGGTCCCTGTCACAGACCATCTGTCAGGAGAAATATGACATGTTTCGAATTAAGCTCCTCAGTTATATTTGACAGATTCTGTTCAGATTTGTTAACTCAGAAGTGGTATTTTGGAGGTTATTGAAATTAACTTGACCAATGAACTGGAGAGTTAGGAATGTTGGTATGTATTGTACTTAATGAGTCCATATCATATATATTTAAAAAATAAATTCATTGACTAGTTCTGGAGGAACATACATGAGATTTGTGATAATGGGATCTATGGCTCTGAGCGTAGTATTTCAAGACTGTTATGGAGAAGTTCCAGAGTTTTACAAAACTTTTAAGAGATTATTTCAATTTTCAAATTATACATTTCCCATCTCTTATCATTATCTATTAATTAACAAGTTAAAATATTATGCTATGAAAATAAATTCTTAAATAATCATCAGATGCTACCCATGCACTTTAAATAATCTTGAATATAAAGTTCATCATTCCAGACTCATAACATTATAATTAGGTACATATCTTTCTTTCAAGTTTAATTCATTTGAATGACTTTTTTTTTTTTTAATTTGAAAAAGCAAAATTGTCTTTAATTATCTTTTTCTGAATTTCACTGTGCAGCTTCCCACCCTACATATTTTAAAGCAACTTTCCAAGTAGAAAAACTACATCTTTTCAATAATCAGCTATTTATTTAATACAAATCAATTCCTACCAAGAAGAAATCTCTTGGTAAACATAGTATTAAATTATTATTTGTATCAGTTTAATGTGTTATTTTCTATTGTTGCATATATAGTTTTTTTTTTTTTTTGTGAAATTCAAACTATGTAAAAGTACTGGGTCAGGTGAAACAAAAAAATTATTAAGTAATTAATTTTTGTCAATTAGGTGAGCAAATATGAATGATAATACTAATAATACTAAGATATCTGACTTCAGATATGCTAATACTAAAAGAATTCAGAAAAAGTCAACATCACTGGTATATTTTAAAAAGTAACTAATTCACATCCCAAAGATCTGCTAAAACGTGTTATCACAACAGAATATAAATCACTTATCATTGTGACCCAGCCTTACCTGAAATAGAGGAAGTTATGACATCTGTCAAATAAGCAGAACAGAAATCTGACCTGAGAAAGGGTAAACTGTACCCTGAATAACACCTCCTTCTCATTACCATTTGAGACAGAAGAACTCAGGTTCCCCCTCAACAAGTCTTTGCCTAACCTGAGATAACTAGATAAAACAAAATACATTTTTGTTCACATAGTGAAATCATAGAATCATTAAGGTTGGAAAAGATCTCCAAGATCCTTTGGTCGAATCATCTGTCACCCACTGTCACCCACTAAACCATGTCCCTAAGTGCCACATCCAACCATACCTTAAACACCCCCCAGGGATGGTGACTCCACCACCTCCCTGGACAACCCATTCCAATGCCTGATTACGCTTTCTGAGAAGAAATGTCTCCTAATTTCCAACCTAAACCTCCCCTGGCACAACTTCAGGCCATTCTCTCTTGTCCTATCGCTAGCTGTCTGTAAGAAGAGGCCAAACCCCAGCTCCCCACACCTTCCTTCAGGTAGCTGTAAAGTGCAATACTTAAATGGGGTTACTCAGGATCTCACATGTGAACAGAGGAAGCAAAAAACTTCCAATCGGTATGCAAACATTCCTCTACAATCACATGCATTTCGTTCTTATGGACTAGACAGCTTGAAACAGTCTCTGCCTACACTTTATTCTCCAGTTGATTATTTCTCTTAGATATATCAGTTTCTGGAGAAAGGTAGAAAAACGGAGGAATCAGACCCCATGTCCCTAAAAACTGTTTATGAAATTCTGAAACTATAGAGCATGATGCAGAAAAGCTAATGACAAGATAAATAATCTAAATACTGCTGTTGAAACTGCCCCCAAAGTATTTAAAATCATTTTTATTGTAAACTGCCTTACATTTTGTTTGTATTACAAGGATCAATTTAGGTTATGTTTACTTTTTAAACTTTTCATGATGACTCAATCACAGATTTTTTTTTTTTTTTGGTCCTGATTTAAGAAATTAAATTTCCTTGCACATTTAGACAGTTCCGTTATACATTTTTAACAAAATGTTTTGTTTGTTTGTTTGTTTTTAAGGAGTAAATATTTTAAGACAAATTTACATCATAAGGGAGACACTAGTAACTTTTTTTTTTTTTTTTTTTTTTTTTCCCCCAGTGTTTAACACATTTCTTAAGCTAGTCTTCTGATCTTAGCATTTTCTCTTCAAAATGTGCCATTAATTCCGATTACGGAGCTACTAGTAAAGAAAATTGCATGTTAACTTTTATCAATCTGTATAAATAAATGTTAACCATTCTCAGTTAAAAGCTCTCCTTTTAGTTCCACTCAAGTGGAAACACCTAAAGCATTGCACACATTGGCAAATCATTCAGAAGATTAATGCACTTAGGCCTGTACAAAGAATCAGAGATGTGTATTAGCATTATAGATTTTAATTTGAAATGATGTCAGTCTTTTCTCAGCTGCATTGTACTGCAAGGACTGCCATCTGCTTATAATAATGAATCTGACAATCCACGTAAATGTGATTTGCTGCTTCTTTTGCCAACATAATGGCCTGGATATTGATCCTAATGGTGGAGCAGTTGCTGCCATTTCATTCAATAGAAGTGGGAGGACAAGGGCGCAGGAGCGAAATTTCCAAGACTTCTGCTGGAATGACAACGAAGAACAGAGCTGTGTTTTTTTTTCACTATAATAGGGAATTCAGACATCCTTTATCCTCTATTTTGTCCTGGAATGAACCACAGAACTCGTGACTTCAAACATGAAACACAGGAAAGTAAAAGGACATGTGAAAATCTGTTATGAAAAGGAGTACACAACAAGAAGGAGATATGCAAACTAAGCTAAAGGAACTCCCAAATGCTCTTTTCATGTTTGTTCCTCTTGTTGATGACAATCAAGTTAGTAAAAGAGGGAAAAAATGTTGTTATCTTTTCCATATTTTAAGGCAAGTTTGGACTCTAGCAATTACTGTGCACTGTCAGGTGCAGTGTTTTGCATCTTTCTCAGATTTCTTCACAAGTTCTTTCACCCTTGAAGAAAGATACTTGATGACAAAAGCTGACTGCCATTTAGAAGTCACAAATCTCAGAAGTTAACTTCTTTCCCGCTAATACTAAATGCATGGATTTAATGTCTGTAGTTTTTATCACTGCAGTGCAGAATTGCACATATCCTTCAGGAAAGCTTTTCTCCAGGATATGGAACCCGTTTTCTCAGGAAGCGCTCACACTCATAGCTGTCTAGAACAGAAATGAGGTGCTATTTCCCTAAGCTACAGCAATTATTATGTCTAAGTTGATTCTAACTCCACTGTTAATGTGATTTGTGCAGGGCCCTACAGTATTACAGTAGCTTTATAACAGGGTAGATGGCTGTTTCCATGACAGCCGGAAGAGGTAGGGATAGAAAATGCCATTTGAGATAGCTCAGTAGAGTTCAATTGGTGCAAGACATAAGGTCAGCTGATTTAAGGAGTAAACTCTTGTGCCACTCAGGCTGATTTTGTTAACAAAGTGGAGTTCACAAGTATCAGCATGTTAGCTATAAATAGATTTTAATCAAAATAGTTAAAAGAAAAAGAGGCTCTTAATTTTACCTCAAGAAGTACCAAAACCAGACAATTTGACCTCAGAGACTGATATATTATAGCCATCTCCATGGCTATTTGAAGTGGTTGCTCACACCTATAGTCAATTTTTCGGCATACCAAAGAGTGATGTATGAAGAAACTTATATATAAATACATCTATAACTGTTTCTTTACTTCAAACAGCTTTAACTACTGATTTTTCAGCTTTCATTTCTAACCATATAGATTGTTATATTTATAAATGGAACACACACTGCTCATTTCAAGATATGCCCAGTAATCCATCATCGTCAAGTCACTTGATCTCATGGGACTAGAATTTCAAAAGTATTCTCAGAGTCTAAAACTATCTACAGATAAGAGCTGCAGTGTGCATGGAAATTTTCTATATTATTCTATAAACACTAACCACTAATCCTCTTGATTTAATGTGGTACATCCTAGAATACCTTGCATCCTCTGACTTACTTGAAGGAATAGGCATTTAGTGTTTATTTCCCACAGGACAGTGAGTGAACAAAAGCCCAGCCAGAGAACTTACATAAAAATAGAAGGTATGGAGGAAACATATATATTTCTATATATATGAATCCAAAAAATATATCCAACAAGCTTCTACAAACTACAGTAAAAATTACCAGATCAGAAAAAAAACAAACAACAACAAAAACAAACAAACAAACAAAATACAAAAAAAAAAAAAAAAACCACTTATTCTCCTTTTATCTTTCATCATATGATTGGCAATAATGAAAAACACCTGATATCAGTTAACAGACAAAAAACAAAACAAAATAAAACAAAACAAAACCTTCCTTTAAGCAAGTAGGCAAGAAGAACTTAGCATAACCAGAGAAAGGCATTATCCTCAGATATGTATTAAAAAAATTAGGTGACTTAGTACTAATGACAGGCTCTCATGTGACTGACACAGTACATCTCAAACTCAAACATAGCTCAGAATCAGAAAGGAAACTGCTCTCTTATCTTCCTTCAAATGATTCCCCTCCAGTGTTTCTGCTCAGGTAATAGCAGACAGGGCCCTTAGGTCTAACACTTGGTCCCCTCACCCAGTGAATTTTCATTTTTCTACTCTGATGACCTGGTTTCTCACAGGTCTTTTCCAGTGGGTTCTTCGGGCTCTTCTTAGAGATGTAATGCCTCTAGTTTTCTTTTGTACAAACACTTTTTTAAGAAAGGAATGTTCAGGTTAAATGAGAGAGAGAGAGAAAGAGAGAGAGAGAATTAAAATTAATATCAGTTCAGAAATCAGTAGGTAAAACCTGTTTGCAATCAGACTGGACACTTTTAGAGCTTGCAGATAGGATCTGCATGGCTCTTACCCTGTCTGGTTTGCAAATGCTACCCATATTTCACTAGTGTTCAAGTTACTATCAACTATCCAATACAAGAAAATATGCGTATCTTTGCTTTTGATTTAAACTTCTGAAATCCCTTGTCATAGGAAGAAAGGCAAGCATTTTGGCTAAGTACAAATCCAGAAGGCAGTACTCGCATTCCAATCCCATTTTTTGAGGTTATAAACGTGTAATCTGAAAGCTACAAAACCTTGTTTCTAGCTTAAAAATATGCTATAGCAGACACAGTTTTCTGGGAAAGAGGAAGAACATCACAAGTTAAATAAATATCTTTAAATCTGCTGAAATGCATATATTAGTTTGGACATGTCTCTATTTCTTTCAGAGTGCAGCAGTAATTCATGTATATGTGTTCACGTGTATATCAATAAATAAATAATCAATATACATAACCTATCCATATAGTAGATGCCTGTTTATAGCTTAAGCATATACCTTAAACTGGATAATCTGACTTCAGGAAAGAACACTGTGAAAACTGCTAACATGGTGACAAACAAGATATTTTTTCACATATTCCCAAATTTTAAATTCAGTAAGAATATAATATTATAGAAAGAATAAATATCCAGCTGTAACTGGAACAAGTTCATCTGTACAAATACAAGTGATGTGAAACCCTTAGAATAAAGGTACCCTAAAAAATCTGTCCCAGATGACAAGTGACTATTTAATTCAGCAGATTGTCCATGCTGAAGCAATACCCATAAGCACCCACAAGTCTCAAACTTAGTAGTTTTGGCAGCATCAGCATAGTGCCCTTTTGAAACTCTTTCTGAGAAGTGAAAGAACTCCAAGAGACATAAAATACTGCCCTGCAAGTTGAAACAGAAACGTAGATTTCCTACCTTATGTGGAGCAGAACAGGGTCTGGATTTGTGTCAACTCTGATCTCTGCCAGCAGTACCCTTAGGGGCCACAACTGAATAGACTTCATTTGTCTGACAGGAAAGGACTTCATTCTGGAGACACCTTTCAAGGCTTCTGTGCAGGCGAGTTATGGAAAAAAGAAAATAAAAATACAGTTTCCAATTGTAATTGGCATTTTTTGTGATGTATCAGTAAATGAGTGGTATACGATTACACCTCCCAAAGTGACTCATCCAAGCCCTGCTCCTCTTCTTCAGTTTAACAATATCTCCATTTTTGTAATCACAGTTAAAAATGCTGAGTGAGAAGTGCCCTTTTTTGAGTTTACAAGTATGAGCAGCCACGAAAGACTTTCTGCAGGAAAAAAAAAAAAAGAAAAAAAAAAGAAAAAAAATAAAAAAAAAAAAAAAAAAAAAAAAAGAAAAAAAAATGTTTGTCAGTGTTTCTTAATCAGCAGAAAGGGAGCAGCTGTCAGCCTGCCAGAATTCAGAATTTAGATGAGCTGTGAGGCCACACTTCTGTTGCCCTGCATCTGGTTTGGAAACAAAGAACAACCTGTCTTTAGTTGCTCTCATCTTGTAAGTACAACTACTGCATAGGTAATTAAAACTCCATGATAAGGGCTTAATTTTGCATATCTTTTTTTCTACTGACTCTTTCAAAGTGTAAGTCTTCTTCCCACATGTAATAATAATAATTAAAAAAAAAAAAAGTGAGGAAATCTGAACTTATTCTAATACTGAGTTGAAGTGAGGTAAATTTTCTCTTTTGATTAATTTCCTAGAGAATATGCTATGGCTTACAATACCTTAAATATATATATATATAAATGTTTTACTCTTAAAAGAGGAAAAATAATACTTCCCTTCCTCTATATAATTATTTCAAGATTCACTTTCTTTGTGAAGTACATGATTACTAATGGCAGTATTTTTAAGATGTCCTTCAAAAGAAGAGGTCTTGGAATGTATTAGTGCTATTTAATTAGAGTAGTATTAGCTTTGCTCTATGTTGTATGCACTATGAGTTCAGTTGTACTGTCTGTAAACTGATGAACAGAGAGTACCACAGAGATCTAACTACATGGGAGAATAAGAATTCTTCTGCTCTCTCTTCCCCATTCCATCTACAATAAGATAATTCATCTGCATCTACATCCAGAGAAATCAGCGCAGACAAATGCTCTGTGACAGACACTCATATTCATGGGCAGAAGAAAAAAATGGAAGGGACAGACTGTTGTCCTCCTCTCTAGCCTGAACATCACATAAGATGAAAATAACCTGATCCTTTATAATTTCATCCCATAAACTCATCCTATGGACCATGGATTTTGAAAGCTTGTAAAATCCAAAACTGCAGAAGGAAGTACATGTGAATATGACACTGAACATAAGATAAAGACAAAAATAATATATATATATATTAAAGTATAAAACAGTTTATTCTTTATTTTAACACTTCTGATTGATTTTCTTCCTCTGTGGTTTTGGTGAGTGACAAGTAAATAAACATCTTACTATCAAGTAGTGCTTCTGTTAAGGAATTTGTTTATACATTTTCACACAAAAACACTTAAAGAAAGGAATAAACTTGCAAGTGACTTAGCTAACCAGTTTCCCAGTTGTGTCTTCGTTTTATTTCATTTTTAGTTTTTCACTTTTCTTTTATGCTTAACTGTCAAGTGAAAGATAAGCCTGTCATACTGCCTGAATAACAAAAGAAATACAATTTTCTTACATTAAATTGTGCTGGAATTATGCCACTGTTAAAATTAAATTTGTCCAATACCAGTTAGCTGCAACAAAAAAATTTACAGCAATAGTTGGCAAAGAGAAGAGAGCTTTCTGTTTTGTTTGGTTTTGTTTGTTTGATTGTTGTTGGTTGGTTGTATTGGGTTGGGTTTTTGTGGCTCCACTTCCCTGAAACAATTGCAAGAATTGACATTGCCTACTCAGGGTAGAAGATAGGCTGTCAAATAAAGCAAGACAAATGTGATGTCCTGACTGATTATTTCCTTAGATGCTAAATCAATGAGCTTATTATCACAGCAATTACATTACTAATGTAAACAGATGCTATGTGTAGACAACTGGTTAACAATTAGGTAGGCAGAGTGTGCTATTTTTTTCTCTTACAAAAATAATAATAATCAGGAGCATGTTATATTACAAATAACATTTGATCCTTAGTTCATATGTGTCAGTTAACTTCATACATGCTGTATAACATGATTTTACATGTAGAAGAGATGTACTGTAAAGAAGTAGTAGTTTTCTTCATAATTAAAGTTAAATTTGTATTACCTTTATTATTGCCAGCATTAGTTATCTTATTTATACCAAAAATCTGTAATAAAATTCAGGGATTCTGAAATAAATAAGCAACTCTACAATTCTGCTCAAATCTGCCAGTTTAGTTTCAGCATCTGTTACTCAGTTTATAATAAAATCAAAGAACAAAGCAATATCCTGGACAATGGTTAAAATTATTTTCACATACCTTATCTTGAACTTACAGTCTATTCTTCTATTTCATATATAGTATCCTCTACATTTCTAAACAGTTCTCAGCTCTGGTCATTATATATGTGCTTTAGAGAAATCTGGTATGCCTAAAATAAATCATTATAAATATAACAGCATTTGCTATATAGTAGAAGGTAGTTCCTTTTTATAAAACAACTCAAACAGCTCTTAGGCTTCTATGATCAACTGTGTGTTCAGGTTATGTATGTTCAGCCAAAAGAGTAATGGGGAATCAGCATAAATTGGTATGTGAGTTCTGTAAAACAGGACTGTTAACCAGTATTTGACCTGATGGAAGGATATTTCTACACTAAATTTGAAGGTCTTTGAATTCAAAGGAGACTAGCAAGTACTAATAATGAAGATATGGATTCAGTCCAGATATAACAGAGATCATGTCATAAAACAATTTGTCAGATGTTACTTCACCAAGTGCAAAACTTTCCATGGGAACACTAATAACTTCACTGAGCCCTCACCAAGGAAAGTTTTTACTCCACTGAATGAAGACAGTGAGAAGCTTCAGCAATATTTTCTTTCCCCAGACCGGATTAAAAACAAATGGGAAATAAATAAATAAATAAATAAATCCTGCAAGTTTTCTTTTCATCACTATTTTTGAACAGTGAAAGAATAAGCCATATTTCTCCCTACTCTCTTATTGAAAGAATTTACATGGAAAATCTCCTGCTAATCATCGTGTTAAATTAAAAACCTCAGCTATTTTCTAAGGCATTTTTGAAGCAGCAAGACCTTTTCTGAGCTATTTAGGAAAGCTTATTAGGAAAACTGCACTTTTTTATGTTCTCTGTGTTCTATAAATAGCTGGGTAGTAACTGAAAATGACCAAAGAAGAAATAATTTCCCAAAGGTTAAGTACACTATGAGTTTGAAAAGCAAAGAATGAGAAAAAAGTTCCTTCTCCAAGTTTTAGCCACAGGACATTTCCCTCTGTGAGAATTTCAATAGTTTATTTTCATGAGATATTACAATGTGCTAAATTGTTTGGAAGCAGATCACTTAAGACATTTGCATTCTGCAAATCTATTATATATAGACGTATGTACCAACAATATCAAAGTGCATGTTGCTGGTCTGGTGCCTGATCTGTACCACTGGAAGGAGAAATAGTTGTCACTACTGCACCACTGAAAAAAAATAAAATAAAAAAAATGGGTACAGGATTAACCTCTTAGCAGCAACACACTTGGAAACTAATTCACAGGCAGTTTATGAGTTTTAGCTTTGTCACTTAAATGACAAAATATATTTTCCCTGGAAAATATTCAAAACCATTTTTCCTTTGTGAGGACTTATTTCCATTACAGATTTCAGTCCTAGATGTTTATGTTCATATGTGTATTTTGTGGATACAAGTTGGCATTTTTTTTTATTCAGGAATATTCAAATCATTTTTGTTAAAGTTTAAAAAAAAATCTTCCTGATCCTACATAGGGATCAAGTAGAAAACTATTTCTGTTGCTATTCTTTTTAATATACATTTGTTTTAATAATTATACATAGCAGCATCTTTATAGTAAAAGCCTTAAAACAAAATCTTTTCTAAAAATACCATTTTTACACCTTGTAGGAAAAGATACCATATTTTACAGACAACAGACACAGATGATTATTTTTTCCTTTAAGAAATTGCAGTAGTTATTTCTTCTAGAAGTGAGTAATAAATAAGATAAAGGTTTTTAGTTTTGTGGGTTTAATTTCTTTTAAAATCATGTATTATTACATTGGGTGTAATAAATCAAATGGTTTGCTATCTCATCCACTATCCAAGCAGTTCTATTGATCAGTGATGAATGAGTCCCCAAATTGCCTACTGTGTGCTCTATTCATGCACACTGGAATGCTTGTTTTAGCTACGCTTATTGTGGAACTGGGAAAAAAAAAAAAAAAAAAAAAAAAAAAAAAAAAAAAACTGCAGGTGTGAGAAAATTAAGAAGCTTTGCCAAAGAAGGTCAGAACCTTGGATGTGCTGAACTGCTCCAAAATACTCTTATAGATAAACTTAAGGTGTGAGACATCTGCCTTTCATTTTCTCGCTGTATCTTAACTCATACAATTGTAAATCAAAAACTAGAGGTATTTTTAAAGTTAGATCACATACCGAAGAACAAAAGGAAATCTTAAATCTGGCTCAGGCATTAATGTTAAACATTTAAAATGGGAATATTCTTTCATTTCTTTCATTTCATCATACATATGCTACTCAATAACATATTTATAAAAATAAGTAGAACTCCATTTCCGCAAGGCTGTTTTTCTACTTAGTTCTTTCAAACTCTTCCAAATGGTTTTAGCTCATCACCACTCATGGCATTATAACTTCTGTGCAGCACTGAATACTCTTTGTGTTCAGGGATGACATACCAGGTCTTGTAAATGACTCAAGGCTGAGCAATGTTTCAATCACACATTTGCTTAAGTATATTCAAAGCAGACAAATGGAAGATAAGCTGATTTTGAAGAAACATAGCTTCAAGAGAGTTAAAGTGCTTTTCACTTTTACATATAGGTAAATTCAATTTAAACTTTTAAAAGAAAAAAAAAAAAGTAGTGCTTGCTCATCACTTTGAAAACTTAGCTGTTATTAGATTCTTAAAAAGGATTTTAGGAAATAGATGCCAAATTCTTATCTCTCATCATAATCTCTCATTTTTCTTTCCTCTGTTATTTACAGGGATGTGGGGTGGAGGGGGGAAAGGGGGGGGGGGGGGCAGATAACAATAAAGGAAAAGAGATCCTAGCTTTCATTTAAATGGCATTTGCATTTCTAAAATTTTCTAAATGACACGGTGTTCAGAAACTAATTTCAGTAATCCAGGTGTAACACAAGTCTGTTTTCATATTACAAGAATAGTAACAAAAATAATTTTAACATCACACATCATGTTTAGCAAAATATGGAAGTCTGAAGCCCCTGAGCTTTACATCTGCCACTGCACTTGTAACCTTTTCTAATGAAAATCTCTCCCACTCTCCTTGAAGCTTCAGGGCAGATTTTGATTCCTGAGCTTGCCTTCCACTCTTGCTCTAGTGGAAAACATAGCCAAATAATCAGTAGGTGTTCATGGAGCCACAACCACAAAAAATGAAAGCCACTTATAAAGAGAGTCATAATGCATTTTTTTCCTAGTGTGTTTGAGAATCTAGGTAATAAATAAAGTCTTAATTCAGAGAACAGCGTTTTATGTCTTTCAAAGTTTGTGCCTAGATTACCAACAAAGCCTTGGTGCACTTCCTACAACAACCAAAAGATGTTCACAGTCAACATATCGACCCTCTGAGGTTAATCAATCCTAAAAGCAGGACTGACAACACAGATTTTTTTCTAGAGTAGTTATTATTATGATTCTTCCTTTACTTGACTTGCATTGGGTTACTGGTTTGGGTTAAATTGTTCTGGTAAATATCTAAGATTCTTAAATACATAGGTACAACTTTCTACAGACAAGATATTTTGGGCAATTACTTTCTGAAGGAGACATTGAATCAGAATTGGCTAACATTCTTATATTTGTATGTTGTTGAGAAAATAATTCCACTATGCAACCCTTCACAGTTAAGTTTAAACATACACAGATGCAGTAACTACTAAAACAAGGAGCAGAATTCATTCCAGATAGTCATTATGCTAGATCTTTTAAGGCTAGATAGGAAATGAGTGTAGTCTCTAATAAAGTGTTTACAAGCCAATTATGAATTTTGTGCATTTCTAGACTGGAAAGACTGGCTACTATACTAAGCCATTCAAATCAGCTAAACAGTATTATGGGTACATAAAAATAACATGAAATTGAAGTTTTCACCGCAGTACTGTATATTAGTGTTTTATATTTAACATAATAAAGTTGTACATATTTTGCTGTGTTTAACAGGAAAAACTTTTCTGCCACTCACTGATGTATTGCTTATTGATTGATCAGAAGAAGAGATACCTGAAACCAAGTATTTCTTAAATTATCCATCTTTGCTACCACTGAGTGAGCAAAGAACAAATGATGTTGCCCTATCTGAAATGATCTTAAATTAAAATCTTTGCTCAATGTTCAGAGCACTCTGGAGAGGATTAACTGAAATTTGAAGCAGTGAATGCCAGTTGCAATGCAATGTACAGTCTACATACCCATTTCCTTCAGAGAATGCAGAAACACAGAATATTAAATGCAACAAAAAAGTCATTGCTAAAATGATTCTAGATTTCCATAGCATTTTTCTCCAGTTAGGACTAGTGAACCTCTGGACAAGTAAAAACACCAGTAAGTAGCCTTGGTTACGATTCCAATGAATTTGTTTTGCAGTTTCAGAATATTTTGATCTGCATATTGTGATTGATATTCATACTTTCACACATTTGTATGAAGATGACACAATAAAAGGTGGTAACCTGAGACAAAATTGTTGCCACTTTGCCAGCCTAGCAAACAAACTTGTTCTGTGTTAAACTCAAATCTTGAGTCCAAAGGAACAAATAAATATAAGGAGTTATTTTTCTTATGTTAGGGTCTTCAAGTAAATTTAAACAATACCCAATAGATTGCAAATTTCAATTACTAACAAATGCACAGGCTGGACTCACACTTTGTATAACCCTTGAAACCCCTTAAAAATAGTTAAGTACTAAACAAGTTCCTTAGCCTTAATACCCTTTATTGCCTTGATTCTTTCTCCTCTTCTTTTTAAAGCCAAAATCAAAATGTTTTGTTGTGCTGATCTTATTTTCATTGCAAGTTACTTTCAAGCTGATTTCAAAAGCTGTTTTAAAGTTCTAACGTTAGTGAAAAGCAGCTACTGCACAATAAAATCCTTGGGAAGAAATGTGATTTATGCAGATGAGTTTGTTAACAAAATTTACACATAAATGAGAACATTTTTTTCCATTCCAGTTGCTATTACAAAGAAACATTGGGAAGTAAATTATCTGTAGAAGAGTACAAGATAAAAAATGTATTAAAAGCTGTAAGAACGAAATTGAAATGTCAAACATAGTTACTTATAAAAAACAGGTGATAGGATCCTTGTAAGCTACCTATTAAAAAGAGTAATCAAAGTGAACTAAAATGACTTCAGTTCTCCTACTAAACTTTGGTCTCAAATTCTCCACAGGTTTATTGCCTGTTTGCAGAGTTTCATTCACTTTTAGGAAGTTGGTGCTTCCAGAAAGTTAAGGCTATATATGATAAGACTCTTTATTACCCACATCAATAACATACAAACTCTACTACAGGTTTTAGCAAAACCCAGATAAATGCTTCTCAGCACTAAGATTTTATGCATGCCATAACTGGGAAGCCAAAACTGGAGGAAGAGATGCTTATTGACCAAGGCGCTCCTGGACACAGGATGCTTCTTCCTCAGGACCTCCCTCCTATGAACCCAGACTGTTTCCCCACCACCCCTGATAGCCTTCTGGTGGGGTTGCAACGCCTCCCGCCCAGTCCCTGAAGCCTTGGGACAATAGGGTTGGGAGCGTAAAGCATAGCGCTGTGACCAAAGCCTCCTGGCTGGCAGGCCTTTTCAAGCCGATGGGAAGCAGGGCCACTTGAGCTGGACATGGCTGGCTTGTCAGTTCCTGACAACAAACTGTGTTTGGTACGTGGTGCATTCATGGGCAGTGTCATGCTTTTTTTCCGGAGCTGTGCTGTCTTTCCCTAGGCCAGCTTCTGACTGTTGTAACAGGGCAACTGTGTGGGGAAATCCACCCAAGCAGAAAGCCTCAGCTCCCGCCCCCCCCCCCTCCCCCCCCCGCCCATCCGGTGATTTCTCACATTTAATTACTTGATTTTCCTTTCCTGCAGTCAGGAAGAAAATGGAATTACATCACGCACCATGTAGCCTCAGAAAAGGACTGATTGTTTCTAATAGAGCCGCTGGTGACAGGCACAATACATGTGCTCCTTGTTTCACATAGGATATTAGATCCTCCAAACAAGTCTGAGTGCTCCTGGTTGGAAGACCTTCAATAGGAAACAAAGGGGACCAGGTTTCCCCTGTGTCATTCCCAGCAACCCACAAAAAGGAAATCTTCATTTAGGCACACTTCATCCTTTATTATTCTTTTCAGGCATCTTCCAAGATTCAACAACTGGTTCTGAAACTACTGCTTTACCACATGGGATTTGTGAACTGTTACTTTAATCTGCCCATCAAAAATCAGTTAAATACATACCTCTACAATTTCACGAAACCACAGATACGCCCATTTGTAAATTTATAGTCACTAAGAAGTACGTGATGGGTCTGTGATGCTTAGTTCTGCAGCTGTACAGTAATGACAGTTAAATTAGGTACATTTCCCACAGGCAGATTAAGTATCTTGTGCAGATGCTCCAGTACTGTTGATATTATTGTAAGAAAAATGTAAAAATGGCCATGTTTGATCAGACCAATGGCACATTTTGCTCAGTGCTGAATGTCTAATAGCTAATAGCATGAAGGACAGCCAGGGAGAAGTATGGGTACATAGAGTAATATTCTTCCAGAATACAGTATACCTGTTGTAAAATACATAGTTGTGCTGCCCCAGAATGCCTTCTCCACATGCAGTGATTTGTCACCAATGACTTTGTGAACCGGAGTATTTAATAGCCTTGGATGGACTTCTCTCTTATCCTATCTGCCTTGGCATTACTGGCATGCTCAGGCCCTGTTGCAACTGTTACACAAAATGCCTAAAAATGCTTTCTTCAAGATCTCCTTATCTCAGGGAAGATACATGCCTGAGAATCACCTGGATGCACCTTTCTTCCCAGAAGATATTCACTCTCATTATTGCGAAAACTGGAGTTCAATGCTTGTGCTTCTAAACATGGTTTTGAGGCCTGAGAAGAGTTATTTCTTCCAGATACTGAAAAATGAATACATACTTGTATAATAAGTGAAAGGTCTAAAGGGGAAGATGAGAGGAGTGGCTGAGGTCCCTTGGTTTGTCCAGCCCAGAGCAGAGGAGGCTGAGGGACAGCCTCATGGCGGCCTGCAGCTTCCTCACAAGGGGAGCAGAGGGGCAGGTGCTGAGCTCTGGTCTCTGGGGACAGCGACAGGACCAGAGGGAATGGCATGGAACTGGGACAGGGGAGGGTCAGGCAGGGTGTTAGGAAGAGGTTCTGCACTGAGAGGGTGGTCAGGCACTGGGACAGGCTCCCCAGGGCAGTTGTCCAGGCACTGAGCCTGCTAGAGCTCAAGAAGCATTTGGGCAAGGCTCTCAGACACATGGTCTGATTTTGGGGTGGTTCTGTGTGGAGTCAGGAGTTGGACTCAGTGATCCTTGTGGGTCCCTTCCAACTTGGGATATTCTATGATTCTATGAATTGCATCAGGTGCATCATTGTTCATTCATGACATATGTGGACAGGAGGCCAGAGTCACACTACATCAAAAAGCAGGACCAGAATGTAGTCACAATCAACAGCAGGGTACGGAGCAACACTTGGGGCAAGCAGACTTCAGACAGAGACCATAATCAAGATAGGATATAAAGAAGAGCAGAAGGTATCAGCTGGTGATACATGTGAAATAGAAATAACTGGACCTTTGCTTCCCAGATGATCATGCAGGTGATTTTATCACACAAATGCTTATTGCTCTTAATAATATTAACATATAAATATTATATTATTCCAGTTATTTGTTTCACATAAAAATAGACCTCTAGGACTGACAGTGTCTAAGGTATATGTGCTGTCTTCCTGCACTAAGAGACAAAGAAGTCTCTAAGGTTTTACTGACAACTTTTGGATTCAATATTAATGAACATCGCAGTAGGAGTCCATATGGCTGGTAAGGCCTGAGTGGGAATTCATAGGACATCAGTCAGTGTACTGCAAGAGTCAGTTCTTATATATATGTTTGTTTTAATGGTATATTAATCCACTGATGTCAGTAATGAAAGAGAAAGGAGAGATGTATCTGATCAGATCAGCTAAGCTTTTTTAATGTTTTTTAATTATTTGTTTGGTTGTAGACCTACATTACCTAACAAAAGAAAAATATATTTGACTGTTATACATTCTAATTACTTCTTTTATCTCTTCTCTGCTAACTAAAAAGTAATAGACAAAATTATTCAAAAGTAGGGGTTTATCTTTCATGCCTGTGTTTTGTTATATCTTTTAATGTTTTAATTCTGAACTGGAATGAAACAAGGAATTTTCCCATGTTAAAACCAGTGGCTGCTTTCATCACTCACTGCAATAAAATCTCAATTTTATAAAAAATAAATTTAAAAAAAAATCAAAATAATAGTACTCTCTAGAAGAACAGAATGCAGTGAAAAAGGTATATTAAAAGAAGCTCTGAGGTTTTAAAAGCATTTCTGAAAAAGTAGGCTTAACACAAATGCACATTTGCCAGAACCAGCTGTTTTGCCTGGGGGAAAAAAATAAATAAATAAATAAATTATGAAAGGAAGAAAAGAAAGAAAGAAAATAAATTTGTTTTCTGATATTTGTTTTCTGGCAATATTTTCAGTCAGGAAAAGTGATTCTGACAGATAAAACATCGAGTGCTGAACCCAGAAGACAGAAATGACTGTATTTCAATTTGGACCTCTACTCTGGGCTACCTACAATGCAGTCTTTAAACAAAAACGAAAACAAAACAAAACAAACAAGAAAAACAAAAACAAAAACAAAAGCAAAAACAAAACAAAACAAAACAAACAAACAAAAAAAAACTCTGATTAGAGTTGCTGATTAACTGAGCTGGAGAACTGCTTGTTAAAGCATTATCACTTTCCTGGCAGCTGAGAAGAAATTGACAAGTAGGTATCTATGTCACAAAACTGTGCCACAGCCATGCTGTGTCTAAAACTATAACACAGGTAAAGAACCTGGCTGAATATTGCATAAAAGTCATAAGTCCAAGCCATGTGTTTAACAGTATTAGTATACAACTTCTTCTGGTACAGATCAATGTTCAATTGAAGTGCACAGTGTCTTGAAAACACATAGTTTTTAAGCAGTTTAGGAGATGACACTTCACTACATCTTAAAGGGGAAGTCTGTTGAATACAGTGAGCAAACCCTGTAAAAAAGAATAATGCTGACAAGCAAAAGTGATGAAAACACATTAACTACTGTGGGTAAAGGCTGGAGGTTGTGACTCTCTGTAGAGTGGTGGAGGAAACACAAAGCATCATGTTCTCCCAAAAGGGAGAATGACAGGATGAGCTGGAGAGTCGCAAGATGTGAGAATTCATTAAAACTTGTTTTAGCTGCTCTCCCTACAAGTCTGTGCAACTAGGATACAATTGTATTTATCCTGTGAATTAGTTGTCTCAATAAACTCAAAACTGGTGTCTCTTGAAAAGCCATGATTTGGACAACTCCTTCAGTTCACACTTTACCAAACAACCTTCTAGTCAGCATATTAAACATATTAAACAAGGCTAAGTTCATTCCTTAAGTGCATTTACTATGTTTAATTTGAACTGACTTTAGTAACAGTGGTCCATAGGGTAATGTGTTGAAATACCATTAATCTCCAAAAGCTGTACTAAAGAATCCAGTGTTGAGATAGTCACATAACTGGCAGCAGCACCAGAGCTTCTGAAATATAAAAATACTTAGCTTTATGTATGAAAAGCTCACAGTATGACCCTAAACACCCATGAACTATTTTAACATTCATATTGCTATTGGATGGTTTAGGCAACTTTCTCAGCTCCCCTCAAGTAAATGTTATTTTCACGGTAATGCATGGCTTCAAAACAACATCAAAGGGCATAGTTTTTCCTGGCATTTAATGTAAAGCTGAAATTGATATGTTTGAAATGCCAGGAGTAAACACAGATACTGGTTTAACAAGTAATGAAGACCACACATCCCAAACTAACTAACAAAGGTAGCATCAACTCAGTGCTTGAGCTAGACACAAGCTCAAACTCATGTTTCCTGGCTACTTGCTTTAACCTCTAGACAACACTATTTTCCCATGATCACAGAAGAACTCTGACTGTATTTTTATTCAGTGTTCACATATCGAGACCATTTGTTAAGTGCCCATTTCAACACACAGTGAAATGGGTGAGTTCAACTTGACTGAAGTCTTAAAGATGGTTTGACACATATCAAGGAAACTTCAAAATTGAGGGATTGTTTTAAGTGATTTAAAAGTAACCTCTAAGCCAACTTTGTTGCTAAAAAGCTGCAGAGGATTAAAATAAAAATAACACATTCTTAGCCAGTTTGCATTTCCTGTTCAAAGAGCTTGTTCATCTTTAATCTTAACTCTTTATCTCCAAAATCTTGAATGGGGAAAAAGACCAGAGACTATACCAGAATCCTTTGCTCTATCAACAGATACATGGGAATTAGAAAATAACCCTCTGCTCATTTGCCAATAGCCTTTGCCAGTCACCTAATTAGATGATTAAGTCATTAAAGGGATATGCGCATCTGAAAAGCCTCTAGTCAGCCTCTGAAATCAGAGGAGATAAAGACAAGACTCTTATTTCTTTTTTCTCTTACACTGAAAAGGTAATTAATCCATTTAACTCTGCCTAGCAGTGCTTTTCTATAGTAAAAAGGAGAGACTGAATCAGGATAGCTTTTCAGAAACACTCTTTGAAACACCAGACTGACAAATGCCTCTTTCTTTTGCATGCCACGTGAAGAGGTTAGGCTTAGCTGCCAGTGGTCAAAATTATTTAGACAAGAGATCAGCAGCAGTGTGTGTAATGCTGTCTTTGGTATTTGGGATAGTATTACCTGCTAATTTGAATTGTTGTAGTTCAGTGTAAAGTCACTCCAGATCAGCATTTAATACTGGTAAATTCTGGAGAGAAAATTATTTAGCAGCATTCAACTCCTTCACAAAATCAGTCTTGGGTGTCATCTGCAACATAGGGAATGGCTTCCAAATAGGAACAACAATGAATAGTGATTTTATGGCCTCTACTGTTAAACTGGAAGTGTTGTGTTAGAAATGACAGACAAACACGTGTTGCCCTGGCAACTAAAGAAAGCTATACATTTCAAGTTGCCAACTGCCCTGTGAATAGACCAGTGCTCCCATATTCAGAATTGATAAGATCTCCCTTTGTGTGAGGTTAGAGGTTTAATTTCTGTTAATAATTTCTGACATTTGCAATATAACAAAACAATAAAAAATGAAAGCTAAATAGCACGGCTAGAACTGCAGATAACCTTACCCAAAAATAACCTTATCCATTAAGCTGTTGTAGTGTGTCTTTGGAAGATACACTACACTTGCAAGAGCTCAGCCTCATCACTTCTTCATCATAAGAGGGTTTGTACACAGGTGCAAGTGGACAGAGGTCTTGCACACCGCTTTGCAATTCACCTTTCCAGAATGAAAATTGGTGAATGAGGTAAATTAAAAATTTAATATTTATATGAGCTTAAAGTGAGACACTTTTCCTCCAATTTCACTGCTCTAAAATTTTCCCCAGGTCTGACTACAGAATAAACAACATAAGGCAATGTCAAACACGGAAAGCATCTTTTTATTATTAACTGCCATTGTAATTCTAAAATCTGACATCTATATCAAAACAATTCATATTTTTAAGCCATGTTTGGACTAAAATCTAAATGGTTTCATGCAGTTTTTTAACTTACAGTGCTGTAAGTTAAATTAGAATATTATATGATATCTGTAACAATTTTTGTGAGAGAGTTCAGCATTGATCTATGATGTGGTATGCTACTGTGTATAAATCTGGTAGTGATTCAGTACTTCATCAAGCAACACAGAAGACAGAGGAATCATTTTGAATGGTTTAGTACACAAGTTAATGCACATTTTAGTAGTATGTTCTGAATGAAATTTCCAGCAAAGTGTGACACAAAAGTCCTTATGTATGGACAGACAATGCTTTCCAAGTTTTGTGACTAAAATATGATGGTGTGCCTGCATATAGGCACGCTCTCTTCGGAAGGAAGATGCAGAAAAAATGAATCAATAGATCCTTAAAAATCCATGAATTGTTGAAGTCCAAATATTTCATTTAAGAGTCAATTGGCACCTTGATATCAAATAGATATACTGCCATGATGCATGCCTTTAGGCAAAATGATTATCAGTCATCCTCAGTTGACAGCAATTTAATAATAATACCAACATGAATTATTAATTTCTAACAACACTACAAATACATTGAAAATTTCTTGTCATCCATTGCCTAGAAGGCAATAAATGAAACTTCCCTCAAATAAGAAAAAATATATCTCTTAAGACATTTTTTTTTCTCTGAAAAATGCAAATGGATTAAACAGCATTAACTTAGCAAATGTTCTTTATTTTGTTCATTCTTTAATAGTTGTTGTGTTCACTTAAATCCCTAAGAGAACCTACAATAGTTTTGTTTGTTTACTTTGTGCTTTATAGTCTTTATGTTTAGCATGTAATAAATAAATAAATAAACCCTATTTAATTCTCACCTTATAAAGTAAACTGACAAACAATCGGCTAAAGATATTTGATAGCTTGCTGAAAAATTCTGATTAGCATTCCATTTGTATTGAAGAATTATTTTGGTCAGGATACTACAGTGTATTTAGTCATTCTAACCTGCTGCTAAAATATTTTTCAGTTGCAAATATTGTATGAAATAGTAATAAGTGCTAAATATATGCTTTTCCTGTAAAGTGAATTAGTCATTCATTGCTAAACAAGATGTAAGAATATGTAATAGAATGAAAGAAAATAACATAATTTAAACACAGAAAAAGTTTTAGTGATTGTTGTTGCAAAATAGTTACATAAAGAGAGACTATCGCTGTCAGTGATTAACAGTTAGGAATTTGGTCAATATTAGAAATACAAGACCTGCAGGGCAGAAGAATTCTGAAAGCTAATTCACCAGTGAGGACTTCAGTAAGTAACTAACATGTCGGTATAATAGAGACAAAATACCCTTTTAGGACTCAAATAGAGACTTAATAACAGACAGTGCATGTATACATTCCATGAAAAATTCTCTGTCATTGTTTCTTTTCTTTCTTTCTTTCTTTCTTTCTTTACTTATTTCTTTCCTTCTTTCTTTCTTTCTTCCTTCCTTTCTTCCTTTCTTCCTTTCTTTCATTCGTTCATTCTTTCGTTCTTTATTTTTCTTTCATTTTTTCATTCTTTCATTTGTTTTTTCCTTCCTTCCTTCCTTCCCTTCTTCCTTCCTTCTTTCCTTCTCTCTCTCCCTCTTTCTCTCTCTTTCTCTCTCTCTCTTTATCTCTCCCTCTCTTTCTCCCTCTCTTTCTCTTTCTCTCTTTCTCTTTCTTTCTCTTTTTCCTTCTCTCTCTTTCTCCTTCCTTCTCTCTCTCTCTTTTTTTTTTTTTTGCCAGCTGCTTCATTCATACCTCTTATACACTGAGGGCTCCCCCTACTCACAAATTCCTCATAATGCAGTCCAGTAGAGAAAAGACTATATGCAGGAGCTGAAGGAGGATTTGTCAGTCAATCTTAGGTATATAATATAATATTTGTTGTCTACAGTTCTTTTGCCACTGGGAAAACAAACAAACAAACAAACAAACAAACAAACAAAAAACTGTAACCTTGCTGGCTGGCGCATACAGCAAGTTTGATGCAAGTGAACTTTAAGAATCAGAGACAGAGTTGAACAGCACAGCTTAACAACACTTTCCAATCCAAAAATTATTGATTGCATTTTGTTCCCACATGAACTTTTTCCATACTCAATACTAGACAAGCTCAGGGTCATGCTGTGCAGAAGCTTAAAGTGTTAGTACACTACTGGTCTGTTTCTTCCCCCCAAAAATAATAAAATAATAAAATAATAAAATAAAATAAAATAAAATAAAATAAAAATCAGCAAAAGGGCAAAGCTGACCAAGTAAGAAGCTAGGCTGCTTAACATCAGTGTGTGAACCCTGAGATTTCCTGCTGATGAAGCTGAGGTGCAAACAGATGTTCCAGGTTTGTAGAGGGGGCAGTAACCTTCTAGATGGAGCAGTCAGCTAAGGACTCAAAATTTCTGCCTGTAAATTCACTACAGCTCTGTAAATTCATTACAGCTCTGTTACTGTTGTATCAGAAACCCTGAAGTTAAAAAAATAGTCTTGAGAAGAAATTGTTGGACTGCACAGCATCCTACTAAAAAGCACATCTGCTGATTTTCATTATTATTTCACCACTCTGAAGTCAACTGGATGATTCTTACAAAAGGTTAACAGCACAAATTTGGGACTTGCTACAGAAAAGTTAAGTATTTATTTTAGGTATTTATGTACTATGAAACAGTTACCAATACCTGCTTTCCAAGATATCATTATCTTATTTGGATTGCACAGGATATAATAATGACAATTAAGGAGAAAAAAAAAAAAAAAAAAAAGTTGTTTCTAACCTAGGATTTATCCCTGTTAAATTCAACCTTGTTTTGCACTTCAGCCAATGTGATAACTTGAAGAGAAATGACCAGAGCTTTTTAAAGCACAATAATGCCATCTCAAACAATCCTCTATCAGACCTTGGCATGCCCCCTATCCTGTATTCTCTCCTGAATTCAGCAGGAGGCTTCCAATATGACAACTGATCTACTAGACTTCCTACTGAACAAGCCAGAGTTTTATATTGGATAAGCCACTTTAAAGGTAGCTGTGAGGAGCCTGCCAGCCATGAGCTGCATGCAGATGAAAGTGAATAATGCAACATGCAGCATGCAGCAATATTCTGCCAGTACCGATTCCATCTACACAACAAATACTCATCATGCGAACATAGACGGCAACTGAATCAATTATAATCTTTCAAGAAGCATAAAACAAAGACCTATGTTTTCAAAGCAAATGTCACCAAAACAGCTAAAAAGACAAAAGCCAGATGAAAAATATGAATAGAAAAGATCTCTTGATTATTTTTCTCATTGTAAACTGCATGGTGAGAGGTGTTTTTTTTTTCCTCCTGTTTGAAGGGTCACAATAAAAAGTCTGAAGTGAAAAAACATGTTTAAGTTTTCATCTTTGAAAGGATTTACTCTTGGTGAGAAAAGAAAAGAGCTGATAATATTTTAACATATAGGGATCAAACTAGCAGTGCCACTCACTATCAAAAAGTAAAACACATTTGAAGCATGTCATTTTCAAACTTTTTTGCCCTAAAGAATAACAAGCTTTCTAGTGAATCTTCAGAAAGTAACTATCAACAAAAACAAAGAAATATCAGATGACTTGGACCTTCCTAGTGGGGAAAAACAATACACTAACCCACATTTACTCCTTTTCCATTTTTCTGAAATACAAGTTACTTTGATGTAATGTAATGGCATTACATTTCTACCACTTAAATACATTTGATAATCGAGACAAAGAATACGTACAAAGTATGTTTAATCTACACTCTCAGGAGAAGCAATCATAGATACAGAATACACAATCAAACATCCAAGATCTTCCAAATGAAAACAGTGAGTTGAGTGACTTAACATACATGTTGAGTCCCACAATCTTATTGTCATGTTGTATATTAAGTGGTGTTACAAATTGCTTATATTTAAAAAATGTGCATGTTATCCTCAAGATTACACTCTTACTTACCTAGTTAGATTAAGACAAGCAAGCAGACATATATGCCAAAACACACAAATAATGAAATCAGCTCAAGCCTTCTACTCATACCCTGCTCCCAAAGCAATTTCTTCCACTATCAATATCACCCCCTTTGGCTTATTGAAAGAGTTAAGTAGGTACTCTTTCAGAAGGACCTAAGACCACATGTGAGTGATTATTTGAAGGCCTTCTGCCCCACAGTGGTCACATCCAACTTAGACCAGAAGTTTCTCTTAATTTGGGGGAAAATGTGGAGTAGTCACTTTTAAATACCATTAGTTGTCAATTTTGCTCTGTCCGGAAGTGCAGAGAAATAGTCAAGTTGATATTTGAGTGTACTATTTATAGGCTGTTAATCAGTTAGTAAACTGATCTGCAATCATAATCAAAGACAGTACAGAAAATAATAGCTGTTACTTATTATCATAATCATGAATTGTTTATTAATGAGAGAGGTAAAGTACTTTTCACAGTTTAGAGAAAAGCTAACAAAGTCAATTTTTACCACTGCACTTAGATATTGGTGTACATATTACATTGCTGGAAGAAAGAAAGAAACAGACACAGACACCCCTACAGATAAATAAATAAATAAATAAGCAAGTCACCAAATGTCTGAACTTTTTTCCAGCTCTCTTTTGAAAAGACAATTGTAAAGATGTCCGGATATGTCTAAAAAAATCATATAATAAATTGAATGAGATACTTTTTTTTTTTTTTTTTTTCAGTTGTAATGAAATTTCTGTAGTCCAGCAAGCAGCATGTGGCTATGAATCACACTGTTGCAACCTGAAAAATAAAGTCAATCACAAAGACTAGAACAGACACACATTTTGAAAAATACCATTCATTATACATTTTTCCTCTGAACTATCTTTATTATATTTGTCTACACCTTAACAAATGCCACAGAAATCTATAAATTAATATGAATTCTTGATGAAGGAAGTAGAGGGAGATGAGTGAATTTAGCTGCTGCTGTTCACAACTGCAGAGAACAACAGCCTTTCCTCCCTATTCAGTGCCTCTCTGGAATGGAAAAACCTGTTTCTAATTTTCCATTTACCTTGAGTGGTAGATTAGAAAACATTCCCAAGAGGAATTGTAAATCTTTGACCGCACTCCTTAAAAAAGCTAAACTAAGATTTTCTGGTTTCTTTTAAAAATGAGCTACCCAAGTTTATAGTGCAGAGAACTGATTTTGTCACATTCAAGTATGTGCTAATTAAGGGCTAATCTGAGGTATTTACAGATGCTGCAATAGGAATTAGCAAATTTCAAAATAATGATGAGCGTGAGTTCCTAAATGAATCAAAAGCTTAGTTTCATGAAATTATTTTGTAGGCTATAGCTTGCTAGCACCGCCAAAGGCTGATTCTTTTCTCAAAGGCATCACAAGCTCTCATATACTTGCTTTCCAGCAGAAAATTGTAAGATTTGCTTGCACATAAGGAAGGGTCACTGTGCAATTTCCTTTTACTATAATTTGAAATCCCACAAATATAATTTCTCATCATACTCTGGGGAATATAACAATTTTGGCAAAGTCTAAAGAAAAGGTAGAGCTGAAAATATATAAATATATATATATATAAAGAGAAAAATATATATATATATATGTTTCTGCAAAGCAGTTTTCTGTGTTTTCTCCTAAAAAGGCAGTAACAATAAGCAGACCAGTTTGAGATATTTGTTTTTAATGAAACAGAGTTATACAAATAAATACCCTGAGTACATTTTGTGTCAGAATATTTACTTGCCATTCTTCTCAGAGCCACAGATTTAATTTTAGAATCATACTCCCTAAGATATTAAAGTTTCTTTTATTGTCTACTGTAGTATAAGATTTCTGTAGTCATTCTAAAGCTCACATTATCACTATGCAAAGAATTCTAATTCATAAAGAGTTTTAGGTTATATTCACAAACTTACAAGGAAGTCTGTTCTCTATTTTTAAATGTGTATCCTGAAAGACGAAGTTCAGTGTTTCAACAACAATTTATAAGCAAGCAAAAGTTAGTCATTCTAAATGAATTCCAAATAATTACTCAACATCCAGCTATTTATTCTAGGGTAGGATGCTATGCCTCACTCTTTTTAGTTAGAATATCACTATAGTAACTACAATGATCAGAACTCACCTGGGCAAGAGGGCTACTCTGGTTTGGTTACCTGCCAGAAACTGCTTTTTCATCAGATCTGAAACGAGAGAAAAGAAATCCAGAAATACAACCAAGGGTCATACTGGAGGATGGTGTGTTCATTTAGGATTTCTTGTTCTTTTTAAAGGAACAAGGAAGATCATGTAGAAAAGCTTAAAGTTATTTGTGAATGAATACACATTGGGCATCTTATATCTTCTGACTTCATAGGAATCACACACTTTAGAAAATGCTTGTACAGTTCTTATTGATTAAGGCACAAATATGCTGTTGTCTGCTATTTTAGCATCCAAGCTTCTGAATGTCTTTTCTTAGAAGTCTCAGAAGACAGAAAAACAACAACAACAACAACAAAATTTTGCATTTTTCCCCAATGTATACTACATACCACATAGAACAATGTGTTACGTGTCCAGTTGGTGGAGTGGTGGGCTCTAGGGTTTCCTTCCTGTCCTGGTTACTTCAGCAGTTAAAATGGAAACACACTGCAACTCCACTCCTACCTGCATGTGCATTTCCTCCTAAAAGAATCCAGACATGCAAGAAGACTGTTGTAAGGTTACATCTCAAACCAAAGAAATGTGCCAAAGCAAACAAAAACAAACAAACAAAAAAGTACTTCACAGAACAGACTTCTCCAATACTATAATTGCAAGTGTCAGGTAATTCCTAGCTTGCTCACTTTAGGATTCTTTGAATCCATGCCTATTTTGAATACATTCTTAAAGTGGGAATGTTATTGGTTATATATTTATTGCTCGATTGCAATGGTGTTGGTGTCATAACAAATAATTAAATTCCCAGGCATATCTGCTGACTGTTGCATAACATAGGAGATGAAGTAGACTTTTGGCAAGTAGGCTGGGTAACCATTCTTGCGATTGTGAGACTTTTCAGGAAGTACATGTTTTTTTTGTAGCTGCTTTTCAACACATACAATGCAAGAAAAGCACTAGACAGATTTCAAACTATGCTATCCAGAATTATTCAAGTAATATTCCTTCAATGATGGAGAAGCCTTCATCATTGGAGAAAGAGTGAATCACTAATGACTCATATCAGCGTTATTGGTTCTTTAAGTCATGGTTCCGCTAAATCTTCTGATTTGCTTTGTTGCATTTACTGCAAGGAATACTAGATCATATTATGCCAGGATTGTCTTTGCTCAAGTTTACATAGAAATTTTAGTTGTTTTGTAGCACTTTAGACTTCACTTACAATAAAAAATCTTTCCAGTACAACCCAAAACTTTGTAAAAATGTGCTTCAAAGCTGTAGTATATGAGAACCCAAACCACCATAAACCCATATGTGAGAAACCAACAGTAATGTCAAAGATCTTCACAGAAATATGATGCCAATATTTTTCTTGATGCAAAAACGTCATAGCCTCCATATCACAGAATTATGTTCCATTTCCGCTACTCCTGCTTTACATCTTTGTATGGGACAGTTAGTCAATGGCAGATAAACCATTAAAATGAGGAATAGTCAAGCATTCAGGAAATGGATGGTATCTAATTCTGCAAAGAGTAGAACGAATGATCTTAGTTCAGTAGTTCCCAAGTCTTTGGACCTAATGGGGACTCTTGTATTGTTGAAGGTAGATTGTTTAACTTTGGCTTCCTTTTTGTGCCCTTTCTAGTTTTACTACATTCCTTTTCAGGTGAAAACAGGGCACAAGGCACACTGCCTATATTATTTAAGACAAATTTGATTTGTCCCCACTGCACTTTGATCAACACAGTAATATTGTCTGATTTTTTTTTTTTTTTTTTTTTCCCTGAAAATTATGAGATCCTGTGTTGGTAGTGTTTGTTGTTGTTGTTGTTGTTTGTTTCTTTGTTTCTTTGTTTTTATGTGTATGAACACATTTTATTTCAGGATGACAAAGCTTGTTTCACCTTGCCCATAAGTGCATTTTACAGAATACTGCAAATCAGGAGACTGGGGACTGGGGTAGGGTGATATATATTTCAGGACGGGCAGCTGTTTCATCTCCATGAAGAAGAAGCCTGCTCTGAAGGGAGTAACTATGTCTTAATTCTCTTGGCAATATATAGAGGAAAGCAATGCTCATGCACAAGCCACACCTCACTCAGAGGCCATTCTTCCCTCAAAATATTTTTTTCTGCAATGAAATATTTTTGACAATGGTCAAACTCTCTCCTTACCCACTCCAATGAAACTGTGGACCAATTCCACTGTTTACTTATGGAATGTTGCGGTTTTACATGATACAGTTGGTTTTCAAAATTGCAAGATAAAATATTCAGAGCTTCCTTTTCATGTCTCCTTCCTTTGCAACATGTTCCCTTTAGCAGTAGGCAGAGTACAGAAGGATAGCAGATCATATACAAGAGCCAGGTGATCCCCTGGCTGATGAGAGGTTTGTGTTGTCATTGCAGCCACCAGTGACTGGCTGAATGTCTGGCATTTCAGAAAGAAACCTGACTCTTATTTTCTCTCCTTGCATTTGAAGAAACTTCACAGAACCTGACAGATCTTAAAACTGTGCATATCTACTGCCATGTAAGAAGCTTGCCTTTAATTTGGATAGATACAGTAGATAAATATTACTTCAGTAAGGTTTACTAAAAGTCTTTCTTAAATCAACAGTCATGCCATGTAGTTAGAACTATATGCATGCAGAGCAATTTTAGGCTTTTTGACATCTTCACAAAGCCAGTTGTGAATACCCATTTTCAGACTTTGAGAATGATTACATGATATCTTGGCAGGCCAAGATGACAGTATGCAGCTGGTAAGCTGTTTCTAGCTGTCATAATAGGTAGTGTTTGAAAAGGAAAAAACAAAGGCTTATTTTAATGAGGCCTACAGCAGCAGCAAACTGAAGCTATAAACACATTTGCTGCTATTTTGAAATTTTCAGTGAACTTTTTCTCTTACTTTACATTCCTTTTTTAAACACATTTTGCTGTCTGCCTTTTTAACTGCAGCCACTGCTGTGTGCCGTCTTGTGTAAAACTCGATGGGAGATATTTAAGGGTTATTTTTGTTTGTTTGTTTTTGGGGTGTTCTTTTTTATCTTTATCCCATGTCTCCTTTGAATTTTTCCTTGAAGAAATAACTGTTTCCTCTAAATACAACCATTTGGTTGAGTGTAAAAGTGTTAATTGGGGCATTTATTTACTCTGCCGAATTAAATTCCTCAGCAATTCTACACAGAGCTTCTGCAAATCCAGTATTTTTTCTTCTGAAAGCCTATGCAGGTGGCGTCAGTACTGGATATTCTGTTTACAAATCATTAATGAAGTGATTGTGGCTTTTTTCATTTGCTCACACTTTTGAACTGCTCAGAGCGACACATTCCTAAATAGGGAACACAAGAGTAGAGAGAAGCACACAATAGTCTTATTATGGGGGCCACACAAACACTGGTAGTGCTGAGGGTTTATATTAACCCAATCAATTAAAGATGTACGGAAAGAGTTCAGCTACTAGGGGACTGGGAAAAAACGGTACACAGCAATGAGTTGCTAGGCATGCTAATCTGGACTCTGAAATTTTCACTTAGTGCTATATCTGAGCTTTCTTCCTGCACAATAAAAGGTCTCTTTCAAAGCTGAGAGTCCTTAGCAGTGCAACCATTGGAAGTCACTGCATTCTCTGAATGAAATAAATGCCTTGCTTTTATTTCTATAAGGCTTGTGTAAATTTCCTTCAGTACTAAACCATTAGAATTCTGAAGGAAAAATGCATATATTAGGCTATACTGTATCCCTATTGTGCTCTAAACATCAACTCATGTTACTGATATGGAGTTTAAAAGCTTAAATAAAGTGTGGAGCTCCTGCTGGGCAAACAAGCTGAACTGGCCCAATGAACTAACCTTTTTGTTAAGAATTCTCATTTGAATAAACAGCATGGTGAACTGCTGAATGCAGATGGCTTAAGTGTTCAGGTTCTCTGGAAGAAAAAAATAAGTCTTGGTAGTTTCACTGTTTTATGAACAGAATCATATTTTATAAAGGACAAGCTCCCCAATTTCTTACAGATTGTACAGTAGACATATAAAGAGCTAGAATTAACTGGCTCCTACAGAAGGCTTAATCAAGGCAAAATAAATTTTACAGATTTTATTCTGTAATTCTCCTCTTGTATGCTTGTCTATGCAAACACATATACACATGTACAGGCACATAAAAATACATGGCTTTAAAAGCTAAGGTCTCCAAGGAGTAAATGAAAGCTCTGTGCTTAGGGTTTGCATTATTTTTGTGTTCTGTACTCATTCTGTGATACTTCTTGAATTGAACGCAATAACATGAGCCTACCAAAAGCTATGGAAGATTTTGCATACTACATAGTCTGTCTTAGAATAGAGATTTGCTTCAACTTTTATTTCATTCTCTACAATTTGCCAGGTTGACATTTTTCTTCCTGTCAGTAGCATGCTAGTCCTGTTTCCCTCCTTCATTTCTGAAAGTGAGCAGGTGGTGGTAAACTCCACTGATCATGGAAAGAGTTTATAGAGCCACCTCAGATGGAATATAAAAACTGAGAGATTCAAACATTAATTTGTAATACAGTTTAATGGCATGCCATTGTGCAAGTTAAATTGAAAGTTGATTGTGCTCAGCTGTCCAATAGATATCCCATTCTCTGCACCTTTTATAAGAGGTGAATTAGTTATTAATTGTTGTGTGAAGCATCAGCCAGCTTGTTGTACAGGCTTTTTCACCCTATGCTGTATGAACTGCAAACATTTTAACTGTAAATGTTGGATACCTATTTTTCTTGAAGAGATTTGTCTCTAATCTGAGATATTCCAAACAGAAGCTTGTGCAAGATAGTGTTAAAGATGTTGAGGGGATTCTTTAGCTCCAGAAAGTGAGTAAATATGAATGACTAGGGGTAGGGATGGGAGGGTGGGTGGGGCGACAGGAAACAGTAAAAACATTTGTCAAAAAACTACCTTTGAAAGGGTCTGCTGAATACAAACAATGTATGTGCTAATTAACAACAACAACAAAAAAAAAGATGTGATATTTTCAAAAATTGTGGAGAACAGAAGGAATATGGTCAAGAGACAGTTAGGTAACCTGTTTACATCTATATCAGGAAATAATTTCTAATAATCCTATAATTAACATCGCCTGTAAAACCAGACAACTACTTGTTGGAAAAGAAGTATGAGAATTCTGCACCAAAACTCTTAAGATAGAACTTTTGTCTAGCCATTACATTGTTGTCTGGTCCCATAAAGCTGTGATAAATTTCTACTTTGTTGTAAATAACATTAGTATTTATTTATGATTTTTCTTCTGATCTCATAAAACTTTAAATAGTTCTGTAAGTGCATGAACTATATATGAATTAAATAATTTCTCTCATTTTCCTGCAAAAATAAAAATAAATGCATAAACACTGATTGCACTGTAAATACAGTGAAGAAGTGAAGTTATGTCTCTGGCCACATTCCTCTGTGAACAGGGAAAGACCTCTGAGGCAAGAAAAAAAACTTCTGTCAAAAAAAATAATCTTGATTTTTCTCATGACAATGTCTGTTTTCCTTCCCAATCGTTTTTATGGTGGATGCCTAGTGATCTTTTTCAGCTGAAGGCCACTAAAGAAGGCCACTGTGCCCAGAGAGTAGAATAATGTATTCATAACAGTCACCTCTACAAGTATATTTTCTAGTGAGGACAAAAATCATATATATATATATATATTTAATTTTAAAACATTCCTATTGTAAACTTGGAAGGATAAATGAATTCTATATAGGATTTTATTGGGTTTTGACATATTTCTACTTAGAAATAGCAAATTTAACAGGCTATTTATGGAGCTTTATTTTTATTAAGATGTTAATGTACCTTACTTTGCAGCTTGTTTCAAGTTCATAATGTAAAAAAAATCTAAAAATTGAAAAATGAGGAAAAATGAAAGATATCAAAATTGCTTAATTGAAGATAGTGATCATTAAGTAGTCAGAACTCCACTGCAACTTAAGTGGAAACTTGATGATTATCACAGCTAAAACAGTTATAGTTCAAATAAATGGGTTTAGCGTCATTAAGAAGAAAAGTATTAATTCAAGATAATCAAATGGATCATATTACTGCATGACAGTTATTTTTTAAAAGAAAACTATATTGTCATGAAATATTTTAAAAACAAGTTTCAGGGTAAACTCTTGGCTTTTTCTTTCAGTTTCCTTTTTTTTTATCTCAAGGTCAGTTTCCTAACTTTTTAAAATTATTGTTCTAGTATGAAAATTGGAAGAGTAAAAACCTTCAAATTAATAGTACAAATGTTTTTCTAAGCTAAGTATTTCAAATCTCCAGCAATTCCCAGTAACAATCCATGGTACTTTAGACTTCTTTAGACTTTTGCTAGTCTATTTCAGTCAGAATTACCCCAATTTACATCCAAATTTAGTCTTTGTACAAGAAAAGTACAGGAACAAACAACAAATCAAGAACTGAAAAAAACTTACAGTGATGCTAGTCCAGTTTACTGCAAAAAAAAAAAAAAAAAAAAAAAAAAAAAAACTTTCTAGATGCTCTCCTGCCTCTCCTTCCTCTCTTGAACTGAAAGCAGCCCCATGCTCCTTCAATACCCAAAATATTTCCATACTGGGAAAGCATGCTGTAATTTTCCTGTAATACTTCATATGAAAATCTGTGTTCCCCTACCCCTCAGTATTTTAGTTTAACCTTTCACTTAAACAGAACAGATCTTAATCCTCCTGTCTCTTCACACATGCCAAGAAAGGAAGCAGAAGTGGCATTCTCCCTCAAGTTCAGACCAAACATTTTTTTCAAAATTTCTGCTCAGTTTGCAATTGCTTTAAAAGACACCAGTGGTAAAAGTCTACATAAGGACTGAAGTGTTCAGTCTATTAAGTGTTGTGGAACAGAATGTGAACTGTTGAGATTTCAAACAATTCAAAGAAAATTGAAAAATGGTTTAACTAAGGTCAAAATTTCTGATACTAAGCCTAACTGGGAGACAAAGACTAGCTATTTAGTCTATCATTCATTTTTATACTCTTTGGTTTAATAAGCTTGTGAGAAGGAAGCAGAGTTTGATATCAGCCCTAAGAGATGCTTTGATTTGTCTGAGCCAGCCAGAAGGTCCTACACCACATGTCCTGGAGCTATAAAATGCTAAGCCTCTCCTTTCATGTGAGAATTATGTTTCTGCTGTCATCTTTTCTTCTATATATCATTTTCCTACTCCTCTTTCTGACCTTTTTTCATTTTTTCTTTCTTTTTTTTTTTTTTTTTTTTATTCTTTTTGCATTCTAAGTACATCCACTCTACCAGAAAGACTCTGAAGTAAGTGTTCTGGCCATGTAAACAGAGAAGAAGGCTTTCAGATGTCAATGTCTCAGGGAATGAGATATAAAATGCCACTCAAGAGACAGTCATCTTTTGGAAAATTTCCCATACTTATATATACAGCCAGACAACTGTGTGACAGAAGTACTCATAGGAAGGACAAACACTTCTTCTGTCTAGTAAGAATTATTCATTGCTTATTGTATGTGTATAGAGGGATATTAATTCCTTGGTGTTGTGCATATTTATATATTTTTAACCATTCATATATGCTTCACATTTCCAATTCTTTCTCTCAATTATGGGTGCTATGCCTTTCCATCAGGCTCTTCACTGATACACAATGCTAGAACATTTGATCTAAAATGAACAATATGCAAACAATACTAAATTTATACAACTCATTCAGTGATAATAAAATTTATAAAGCCCATTGGTATAGAGGCAAACTGTATTATTCAGCCTATAAGCAGAGCAGAACCAGGAAAAAGTTGTGTATTATTAAAATGCTATTATTATTAAAGAGAAAGGAAGAAGATATAATTTTAACTATATTAACATGAAAACAAACAAACAAACAAAAAAACCCCTTTCCAACAATGCCCAATCACTTACTAATTACTACAAATCAAACCACTCTGCAGTATAGGCTCACTTACAGACTTCCACGCCAGCTTAACCTGAAATAAATTTAGGAAATGACAGCAAAATAATTATTAATCAAACTCATCTGACAAGCGGGGAGAACCATTATGAACAGTCAGATATCAAAGGGAAAAATTAATCACTTTGCAAATCTGGCACTTTTGCAATTATATCTAATGAAGACTCTCTAGAACAACCACCCTCTTCTTTCAATCCAGAAAGAGTTTTAGCATGATGAAGAACAGAAAATCTGATCTTTCCCTACTTCACACAACTGTGAAGACATTTTGCCATATGATTTTTATTAGAATGTAGTAAGGGCTCACTACAAATCTTTAAAGCAGGCAAAACTTGGGTTCTATTGCAGATTGAAAACTCTTATTTTATCTTAAGCTTGTGCACAATTGGGGGAGATCCATATGACAAAGAAAGAGGATATAAACCTTTCACCTATGAATGAAATGAAACACCTCCTGCAACACTGAAGTTAACCCATAAGCAGGAAAACAGAGAACTTGTTGATAAATTAAAGACAGTTTGGAGATAAACAGGAAAATATGCAGAGACAAGAAAGGCTTGTGACTAGTAAAGTTTAAACGAGAAAAGTTTTGGTGTTATGAAAAAAAATCAGGTCAAAATGCTAAGTTAAATCTTCTTTGTCTAGATTTCAAATTCATAATGTAATATCCAAATCACTGTTTTACTGAAAAAAAAAAAAAAAAAAAATCACTATTTTCAGTTATGTTTAAGTCATTATTAAAATCTGTTGAAGCATAAAAGTGTAGATTTCTTTCCAATGCAGTAGAGAAATTATGTCTGGGATACTTCAAAATCAACTCTACTTTCTCTGTTATCATGATGTGAGGCAGGAGCTTCATTGAACTTTCCCTTAAGATAAAGAGAGGAAAAGCAAACAGATACAGAGGCAAGGAAAAAGTTCAGGAATGTGACAGTGACACTGAAAATGACAATTTATCTGGATACACAAATTTGTCTGGAAAAAAATCTAGAAAAAAAAAAATCATTAATAATAAAATTACGTCAAGGACTTCTAAGGCAGAATTAAAACAATTAATTAGGTAAATAACATGCACCAAATCCTAACTTAACATTAATAAGAAATTGATTTTTTCTTTTAATAATCTTGTTAATTCATGTTTTCTGATTGAGAAGAATTATTCATCAGAATTATTCATCAGAATTATTCATCAATGAGAAAACAGAAGAAACCTCTGTCCTAACAAACCTGTCAGAAATCCCCATTACTTGATATACTTGCAGCTCAGCTTTCACAAAATTCCCAGACCTGATCTGATAGTCAAAACCATTCAACTTTATGCTGTACCTCCCTGCCAGCATAAGGATTTACCTTTAAAAATTACTCACACATTTGGCCTTGCAACTTCTCAACTAAAAGAGAGGTGACCTGTAATATATAGTTTGTTCTGGCTGATGTTTTTTTGCCTGATATGAAATTAAGGAGTTCACTTTCCAACATCTCTTTCATCTTTCTGAAAACTCTATTGCTTGTTACCAAGCATCCCGTAACTGTGTTTCTAACAAAGATTACACTGATCTTTCTGTCCAGCTACATGTCCTGCAGGGTTGTTCTGAGGTCTTCCGATCAGTAAAAATGTAATAACATTTTCACATAGTCAATATTTAATTCTGTAAATGCAACTGGTAGTTGTAATCTAGGTTATTAACCACACAGTGATTTATGATGGAGGGCAGACAGTGGAGGGGTGCAGAGCACTAAGAAGGTCCTCTGGTGACAATAAAAATGTTATAAATTTCATAGCTCTGCCTGAGAAATATATTTATATCCTATATTAAGAATAGCTTTTTATAATTTTTAATGATCCATGTTATTAATGGTGCTGTCATCATTACTGCCTGTGCAAGACTGTAGTCTTTTTTTTTCCCTCTTATACTTTTCCATCAGCTGAAGGTCTTATATTTTTAAAAAGCTCTTATTAGCAGTGTGCCCAAAAAAATCTTCAGGAGTTATAAGTCTATCTTTGTTTCATTGGGCTGCAAAGACTGCAAGGAATAGTCTGCATAAATTTTTATGGTCAAGGCAAAAGTTGGGCTAATTGGACAGAAAACAATTGCTTCTCTATTATGTTTACAAAGCCTAAGTCAATACATAGAAAAAACTAGCACCATATCAAAAAGGAATGTATACATGAAAGTTGTTCTTAAATAGTGTAACATACAGCTTTGGGATGCTAGAAGATAGACAGTTATATATCAAAGATCCAATATAAATATGCATGGTGCCATGGACTCCATATACAGTGAAAGAGTCAATAATCATGTTTACAAACCACACCACCAACAACAATCAAACAAACAAAAACCACATATTCTTATTTAGTTTCCATTAGAATACCCTGTCACTTTTGGCCTAGTTTGCCAAGGGAAGATAGTCTTTGCCACTCTGCTATTCGAAAAACTTTCCTGTTTATCTGATGTTCACAAAAGAATATTAGAAATACAAAAAGCAGTTCTGAAACTGATCAAAAGACAAAAGGAACAGAAAACAGAAGGAGCACCATTTCAGCTCTGAGCATTCCTCACTAGTCACCTTTAAAAGCAGAAGCAAAATCCTACAGCAGACACCTGCTTGACTTCTCTCAGTTTTTTTTAAGACTGTCAGAAGTCAGATGATAGCCAGTATCCCTCCCTGGAGGAAAACAGCACAATAGAAATGGTACACAGGCATCTGATCTGTGGACAAGGATGGAAGGGTTGAAGTTCTGGAAGATGTGTTCAGTAGGGAAGAAACACATTCTTACGGGATTGTGTACCAATGTCACATATGCCCCCTTACTTACAAGCACAGGCATTTTTATCATAAAAATGTAAAAATAAACCAGGCATATAGGCTATCAGGCATTCTGATGCTTAGGTGATGGCAGCTTCACAGTTCAACTAGACATATTAAAGAAGATACATGAGTTGAAGCAAGGTCCCGTGGAATCATATGTCTGTTGTTCAGTTTTAAAATATTCACCAAAATAAAACAATAATAAACACTATAATTTCTCAAGAAAGCAGCTTAAAGATCTTATAATCTCTAGATAAATGTTATATTTGCCTGCTATTTTACGGGTATTTTCATTTTTGTGTCCTTTATTTTGGTTTCATGTCAATACAGAAAAAGTGATTTTTCACCTTGTCTTTTAGCTATTTATCTTATTTCTGGGATATAAAATATGAATATTTATATTGTTAGTTAGTAAAGAAAAGATGTGTGCATTTCAAATAGCACACATCACATTTCCACCTCAACTTGAGTTTTTTTTCACCTCTGTACATATGAGCTATAGTCTCCATATATTCCTTTCTTACTGTATTTTTGTCTTATGTTGGCGTCAAGTCTTAGATCCTCAAAGTCTATATCGAGATGTGCCCTGAGCCGAAAATGTAAGTGGTATCAACTCAAATTCAAAGGATGAGTAAAAAGTGGACATTTAGGCAAAGTGATTTCAAAGACGAGAAAATAAATTATTGAATTTAAAGACCAGAATGGTAGAGCATCACTAGACTGATGCAAACAAAATCCCATTATCCAGAATCCTAGGAGAGTATTAGAGTATTTTGCTTATTCCAAATTTGCTTTCATAAGAGAGGAATTTTCTGTTCCCTTCCTAATCTGAGGAAAAACATCTTCTCTAGTGCTAAAAGAAAATTCCGTCTTCCTGGAGCCTGGTTCTCTTCCCTTCTTAAGCAAACTATGCCATACTACATTCTTCTAAGTTCATAACCAAATTATTTAAAATAAAAAATGCATTTTCATTCACCTGAAACTCCTCCTAATGAAAAGTTATTAAGACAAAAGAAAAAAAGAAAAAAAAAAAAAAGTGTAATTCACTTTAATATAGACTTTTCTAGGATTTTTCATTTATTTATTTATTTATTTATTGTAGCAAATAGAACCTGCTCAATACTTAATATAACTCTTATCTAAGTTTTCAATAATCATTTTATAGCGATATAGTAGAGTAGTTGAACAGTATTTTGAGGACATTGAATAACACTGATAGTTAAGGACTGCTCAGTATCTGTCTCAGGAAAGTGAAGTAAGAGAGAGACACTAAGTCATTAAAGAATAAGACTATTGGAATACTATTCTAAATTAAACATTTCTAAATGAAACATTTTATTAAAAGTTTCCCTAAAACTCCAAACTCCATTACTGGGAAATTCATTGGTTCATAAGCAAAGCAAACAGAATTTGGCATCAGCTTGGCCTAAGAGGGAGAAAAAAAAAAAAAAAAGGTTTTGTTCATCATGATAAACTGCTTTTTTAACATAACAATATGTAATTTAAGAATCCTGTGTGGGTTTTTTTGTTTTTGTTTTTGATTTTTGATTTGGTTTGGTTTGTTGTGTTTTTTTTTTGATTCATGAATGAAAAAAGCTTTTATTCAAGGTGATTACAAAGTATTCTATTGATTTAAGTACTAAGTATTTACTTTAACTTTTAAATTCCTAAAAAAAGCATGAGATTTCCCTCTAGCTAACAGCACAATTTAAAAATGTAAATGTACAGTTCCAGGACATTTGCACTTGCTCACAGAGGCTACTATCTCATTTTATGTGGGAAGCAGGCAGGGAACCAATATCATAGAAGAAAAGGTGATGTGCTAGTGGCATTTATCCCGAGATCAGAAAGCAAAGCAAGGCAGGAGCAATGATACAGCAAAGAAAACATCTTGGCGGCAGCAGTTTGTTCCACTTATTTTCTTGCATTTTAGTTAACTTAAAATATTACAGAAAATGTGATACTGATTGGCATACATTTGTATACTGGGGAAGGGGGTCAGATAGAAAGGTGGTTTCTCAGTTGTACCATCAAGTGAAAATATCCTAGAGAAAAAGCATCAAAAGGTAGGGGAAAAAAAAAAAAAAAAAAAAAAAAAAAAAGTAAACATCATTGTAATTCCAGAAGCCCTCTTAGAGAGTTTCCAGCAGCCTTGTTACAAAATAAGCCTAGATGCACTCATCACCTCATGAAGAGGCAGGAGGCTTCCTACTCAATAGAGAAAGTTAAGAGGCAAAAACTGTGATCAGCAAAACCTGGCTTGTTTACTGGGAACCTGGTGAAAGTGCATAGTGGGAAGAAGCATCAATGAGAGTGGGACATGTGCTCATTTAAGAAGGAGTTTTCTGGAAAATAGGTGACTGCTACTCAAAACCATAGCTTCTACTCTCAGCCTGTCCTTTCTCACAAAGCATAACTGTCAGAGGAGGTAGGTGCCACCCTCTCATGTAACAGCCTTTTGGTTACAACAGCATTTCCAAAACACACAGGTCCCCTGTAAACTACGTTTCTAGGTGACCACTGCATCCCTTATCAAATCTGAATTTAAAAGGCTCAAACAGACTTGATACGGAGCCACACTGTGCTCTTGCAGTTGGCTAGAGACCAAAGATCCACATTTGAAGATCCTCTGGCAGAGGGTTCGTGCAGGCCAAACTTCCAGTACATAAGAGGATTGAAATCTGCTCCTTCCCTCTCCCTGGGTGTTATTGTAACCACTAGGTCATACTGTATCCCTGGACACAGTATGGTATAGGTTTTCTCTGTATTCCATATCCTATCAATTCCTCTTTTCCCAAAGAACTTAAGATTTTCTACCTCTTCTACTGATTCCAGAAAAATACTTTTTATTTCCTTACTTATTTATATTTCTGTTCTACTACAGAACCCAAAACAGTGAGTAATAAGACTTCTTGTCTACTCTTGCAACAGAATGCTGTCTAGCAGTTATTGTGGAGGGATTAAGGCAAAATGATTGATTTAAATCAGAAGTCTTGGTGAATTATTGCCATAGCTCTCACTCTTGCAGCCCTCCATGTCCTATCCTTCCCTGCCTTCCTGTATATTTTAAACTCTCTACCCTTCAGTCTTCTTTTCTTACTTTTTTTCTTCTTATTCCTCCTACTATTTCCCAGCACAGTAACTATCCCAACAGAAATGGAAAAAACAGGTTCTTCACATTTGTCAGATGACTTGTCTGCTGTGGTTTTCTGTATAATTCTCTTCTTTATCTGCTTTGTCATTCTAGATAACAACTATATGTAAAGAATATGCCTATTTTTTGTTAAGAGAACAGTTACCCTATTTTGGGTACTGCCACAAACAAAATCATTCTCATAATCTTTTTGAAAGAATTGTATAGATACATATTTATATATGTACATGTACATAAATATATTTTCAAATCCCAAAGTCCTTTACTATATTTATGAGAAAGAAAATCTGGGGTGACTTTCAGAAACTGCACAAAAAATAGATGAAGAAACCCAGATCCCACACTGGCCAGTGAAAAAGAGCAGCCAAAAATCCTCATCCTCCCATTAGAATGATGGAGAAGTTTCATGGCAAACTAAAACTAGAATCATAGAATCATAGAATCACAGAATGTCCAAGTTGGAAGTGACCCAAAAGGATCATCAAGTCCAGCTCCTGGGTCCCCAGAGGACCACCCAAAACCAAAAATAAATAAAAATCAGCTCATGTGTCTGAGAGTGTTGTCCAAACACTTCTGGAACTCTGGCAGGCTCAGTGCCATAACCACTTCCCTGGGGAGCCTGTCAGTGCCCGAACACTTTCTGGGTGAAAAACCATTTCCTGATATCCTTCCTGAACCTCCCCGGTCACAGCTTCAAGGCATTACCTCGGGTCCTATCACTAGTCACCAGAGACCAGAGACCAGTGCCTATCCCTCCTCTGCCCCCGTGAGGACGTTGTAGACTGCAATGAGGTCTCCCTTCAGTCTCCTCTTCTCCAGGCTGAACAAACCAATGGACTTCAGCTGTTCCTCATATATCTTCCCCTTTACCATCTTTGTTGCCTTCCTTAGGACCCTCTCTAACAGTTTTATACCTTTCTTATACTGTGATGCCCAAAACTACACACAGCACAGTACTTGAGGTGAGGTCACACCAGTGAGGAGTAGAGTGGGACAGTCACTTCCCTCAACTGACTAGAGATGCCATGCTTGATGAACCCCAGGATACGCTTGGCCCTCCTGTCTGCCAAGGCACATTTCTGGCTTGTGTTCAGTTTGCTGTCAATCAAAACCCTCAAATCCCTTTCTGCGGAACTGCTCTCCAGCATCTCATCCCCCAGTCTGTACATATAACCAGGGTTGCCCTTTCCCAGGTTCAGAATCTGGTACTTGCTCTTGTTAATCTTCATATTGGTGATTACCCAGCTCTCTAATTTGTCCAGATCTTTCTGCAAGGCCTCACTGCCCTCAACAGAGTCAACAGCTCCACCCAATTTGATATCATCCACAAACTTGCTCAAAAAACCTTCAAGTCCTTCAGTCAAATTGTTTATGAAAATATTGAAGAGGACTGGTCCTAAAATGGAGTCCTGGGGAACCCCACTGATGTCACCAGCCTGATGTAGTCCTCTGGGTCTGACCTATCAGCCAATTGTTTACCCATTTTACTATGCATTTATCTAACTATCTTCTGGTCATTTTCTCCAGAAGTATATTATGAGAGACAGTATTGAAAGCTTTACTGAAATCCAGAAAGATTACATTGACTAGCTTCTTTTTGTCAACTATCTGGGTGATCTTCTTGTAAAAGGATTTTTTTTTTTTTTATGACCTTCCCCTAGTGAACCCCTGTTGGATCTGACCAATGACTGCACTGTCCTTTAGGTGTTTTTCAATAACCCCCAGCAATAACCTCCACCTACAGTCATCTATCTCCTTCTCTGCATTCCTTGCTGAAACCATTTTAAATTCCAATTCTGCAAATACATGTTTAACATTATACACCTAGTGAGATCCTCTGGACTCTCAAATACTACATTTTCAGATAAACTAAATTACTCATAGTAAAAGCAAGATCAGGACTTGCAGCTACAAACTCTTCAAGGCAGAAATCTCTTTAATAGCATCCCAGCCCTTAAAAATTTGTACTGACTTGTAGAGTAAGAGTAGGGTAACTCCCCTGAATTTCATTCCTATTTCTTACTTTGTCCTAAGATGTATTTTATAAGTAAAATAACAATGACAAAAAAAAAAAAAAAAAGATATTTTTGGAGTGCATAGCATGTCTTCTCTAAATACCACTCTGTCAAGATTCTGAGTGCATCATTTAAGACAAACTGACTATTTATGTACTTATGCTTCCACTTTTCTGATCACACCCATGTCATGCCCAAGCAGTAGAGTTTGGAGACAGAATGACTGCTGTAGAGATGTGACAGGCAACCCTTCCTTCTAAAGCAACAAACCCAGAACAAATAAAAAAAGTAATAGAGCACCATGACTAGTGTCATTTCATTTGTCCTGAATGTTCTACCAGAATTAAACAGGCACTGTATAGACTTGTGTAGGAATTGATCAACATGTTGGCAATCCTGCAGTTCATCACTGCAGTGGAGTATACTACAGTTCAAGTGAAAGGTACGCCAGGAATCCCTGCATTAATTTTAACGGAAGAGCAGGAAAATGCAAAATACCCCCATTAAAAGTCAAAATGTCTGTTAAATCTGAGCTTCTTAATTATAACACAGTTTATTACATCTACAAATGAGAACTATAAGATAATGTTTTTTTGTTATTTCAGCATTTCGTATTCCATCAAGTGGTTTGTTTTTGTTTTTGTTTTTTAAATATTACTTTACTTATCGAATTTGGAGATTTACAAGATACCTAATTGTGTGTTACATTATATAAAAAATATTAACTAGTCAATACACCAGTTTCATACCTGGCAGTGACCTCATTTAAGTCAAGTCAAACACTGAAAACACACGATTACCAGGGCAGGTGTGTGTGAATTATCTATTGATTCTTAATTTTTTTTTAGTGAAGAGACCTCATTGTGACTTATTTCAAAAAAGAATGAACACAGCCTTGTTGTAATCATAAAACAAGAACATTTAATCTTTAAATAACCTCAGTTTGTCAGGAAACATAACAGATGTGCAAAAACAGATCTTAAAAACAGGTTTTTTTTTCTTGATTAATTTTTCTCTTTATGACATAAATATACTATTGTCTTATCATTGAAAAGATACGTGTTGTCTTTTTAAAGTCTAATCAACTTTCTTTTGTTATTATATAGAGAACCTAAAGCTTAAAACAACATGCTTCTTCTTGTATACAGAAAAAGAACTGGGCTTTGATTCTGCAAATCTGTAGGTAGTGCTACTGTAGAGGAATAAAATCACCTAAAAGTGCACAAGTCCATGGGACCTGATGAGATACAGCCACAGGTTATGAGGAAACTGGCAAACGTAGTTGCTAAGCAATCATGTTTGAGAAGTTGTGGCAGTCTGGTTAAGTTACCACTGACTGGGAGAGGGGAAATATAACCCCAGTTTATAAGAAGGTAAAAAAGGAAGACTGACAGGCCAGTCAGTCTCACCTCTATTCCTGGCAAGATCATGGAGTAGATCCTCCTGGAAACTATGCTTAGGCACATGGAAAATAAGGAGGTGATTGGCGATAGCCAACATGGTAAATCTGTTCTTCACTAAGGGCAGATCATGCTTGACAAATCTGGTGGCCTTCTCTGACGGGGTTACAGCATTGGTGGATAGGGGAAGAACATCATCTACCTGAACTTGTGCAAAGCATTTGACACTGTCCCCACTGATATCTTTGTCTCTAAATTGGAGAGACATCTATTTAATGAATGGACGACACAGTGGATAAGGAATTGGCTAGATGGTCACACTTAAACACTTGCAGTCAATGGCTCAATGTCTAAGTGGAGATTGTTAATGTGTGGTGTTCTTCAGGGGTCGGTATTGAGACCAGCACTGTTTAACATCTTTGTCAGTGATATGGACAGTGAGATTGAGTACACCTTCAGCAAGTTTGCTGATGATAACAAACTGTGTGGTGCAGTTGACAAGCTGGAAGGAAAATATGCAATCCTGAGGGACCTGGACAGGCTTGAGAGGTGGACCCATGAGAACCTCATGAAGTTCCACAAGGCAAAGTACAAGGTTCTGCACCTGGGTTGGGTTAATCCCAATCACAAATAAAGGCTGGGTAGAGAATGGATTGAGAGCAGCCCTGAGGAGAATGGCCTAGGGGGGGTGGTTGGTGAGAAGCTCAGTGTGAGCCAGCAATGTGTACTTGAAGCCCAGAAACCCAACTATATCCTGTGCTGCATCAAAAGAAGCATGGCCGGCAGGTCAAGGGAGGTGATTCTCCCCCTCTACTCTGCTCTCATGAGACCCCACCTAGAGTATTGTGTTCAGTTCTGGGGTGCCCAGCACAAGAAAGACATAGAAGTATTATCCAGAGGAAAGCCATGAAGATGATCATAGGGCTGGTCTACCTCTCCTATGAAGATAGACTGAGAGACCTGGGGTTGCTCAGCTTGAAGACAAGAAGGCTCCAGGGAGACCTTACAGAGCCTTCCAGTACCCAAAGGGGACTGGAGGAAAGCTGGGGAGGGACCCTTTTTCAGAGAGTGTAGGGGTAGAACAAAGAGTAATAGTTTTAAACTTTAAATAATAATAATAATAATAAAATAGAATTAGACTAACTATAAGGAAGAAATTCTTTATTCATAGGTAGGTGAGGCACTGGACTAGGTTACCCAGAGAAGCTGTCCCCATCCCTGGAAGTGTTTAAGGCCAGGTTGAATAGGCCTTTGAGCAACCTGGTCTAGTGGCTGGTGTCCCTGTCCATGGCAGGGAGATTGGAATTAGATGATCTTTAAGGTCCCTTCCAACCCATTTAGACTCAAGTGAAACTTGCATTGATCTTAAACTTTGCACTAAGTAAATATGGAATCTGATTCAGCTCTCACAGCAGATTAAGGTGGGATATATTCTTTAAAGTCTAAAGAGTCTAAAATGAAATGCTTTGTAAATTTCTGAAAATGGGCTCCAAGATGTATTCTTTTGACTATACTGAATACATAAAACAATAAACACAAATACATATTGCTACATCATTCATCCAAATGTCGGCATCCTTACAGTGTTGTAGAAAAGCTTGGGGTTTCATGGGACAATTGCAGGTTTATTTTCTGCTCTTCTTAGAAAGGCTCACCCAAACATGACCTCTGGAAACATACATTTGTATAGACGGTACAAAGCTCATGCACTCATCAGCTTACCCTCACTAAGCATCCTTCAGCTTCTCAAGATTCCTACACAGAAGAAGTTTGAGCAAATATAATGTTTACACAGCAATTATTCACATTTCATTTCAGACCAAAAAGACAGTCTTGTGGGAGCAGAAGTTAGGAGGCACTCATATCTGGTCAAAGTGAGAAAGGTATTTGCACGGAGCATACAGGGAGAAGCATTGATCTGGGACTCCTGGCTCAGAGTTTATTCATGTGTTATGGGCTCAGACTGCAAGACAAGATCACGTTGTAAGCTAGCATTTTTAAGTAGCAAGTGCCAAAAAAACCTGCTTTTTGAAAGGGATACTATTTTTTTTTCCACCTTTTTGTTGTTGTTGTTGAAAACAGATATTTTTAAGCCTCATTTGTGGGCAAACCATCCCTAGTTATATAGATAATATCTACAGCAAAATGAGTCAAACATAGACACATCAGCTTTGTCCATATGATTTTGCTATAAAATAGTTTCAGATCTCAGAGGCAGGTCTACAGTCAGAGTCAGTAAGTTCATGGGCCAGAGTTTCCTTCCCCAGGCGCAGAAAAATGTGATAGTGGGGTTTGGCAGTCCTTACCTGAATGACTGCTAAACCAGTCGGCCAAGATACTTTTCAGGAATGTTTCTGAGTATGCAGTATACATCATAGAACTTGTCTGCTTTTTACTTTTTTTGGTTATGTATTTTACTTTTTTTTTTCTGTGATTTTTTTTTTTTACATTAACAGAAACATTCACCCTCATGTCCTGTACAAATTTTCAATTGTCATCGATGCATTTTTTCTACCCAGTTTATATATATCCACAAGCAGTCATCTTGGAAGTGCTTAGCATCCATGGCTCCACTCTTTCAGACAAATGTAATGTGGATACCTCTCCTGTACTAACAGCCAGTACATGTGCAGATCATGTCTTCACTTCTTTTGTCAGCCTCCCATAAGAACAGTTACACACTGCCCCTCTGGAAAAGATTCATTGCATTCCCAGGAATGCCAGAAAAGCAGGTTTGCAACACTATCCATGAGTTTTGTTTACACATAGGGAGGCACGCTCTTTACACAAACAGCAGAACTGTGCACGATAATCTGAATTTACCTTGAAGGCCAAACTTATTTTTCTAGCTAGATATCTCAGTGTATTTTTTTTTACAATGGAGCTTCTCCTGTAGAGTAACAACTCCTATTGCCATGGGAACCCAAAAGCTTTTGAAAACCTTGTGCTAGATTGGTTACAACAGGGAAGCTTTTGACTGCAAAAGCAGCTCTGCTTCAGAGCAAAGAATATGAATAAAAGGTAGCAGTGATTTTATTATTATTATTATTCTTTTCACCTCTCTTTCAGATTTTACTTGTTTCTGCAACTGTTCTGTTACAGTAGTTGCAGGAATGCCTGAATGACAACTAGAGTATGAGCAGCAGGAAGACAAGTCATTATTTATGAACCCTGGGTTTATACCTGTCATCAGTAGAGTCCCTGGGTGATTATGTGAATGTTTTATAATATCCACAAAATTAATGAGCCATTTATTATTATTATATGTACATATAATCAAACCAATAGTGATTGGTAGTGATCAAACCAATAGTGACCAGGTAAGATTTAAATAATAGGTCCTGCCTATTAAATAAGAAAAAATGAGAATATTCAATATACTTGTTAGAAGATGCTGTCTAGACAATTATGGTGTTTGCTCCCTGGTAGAGCAAGTCTAAGGGAAGCAAGTTTAAGGGAAGAGCAACTTTAAGGGAAAATAAATATAAATAAATATAAATAAATATAAATAAATAAATAAATAAATGAGGTTTGGAAATTACTGTCTTCTGTGTTCTCTATAAGTGTGTCTAAAGCCTAGGGAATAATTTAACAAATCTCTAGCACTGCAAGTGCAATTCTTTACTTGCTTGTCCAGTACCACATCAACAATATAGTTCATCAAAGTATATGAGTAAACAAAGGAACTCTTACAACATCATTGGTAGGTTATATGACAGAAATCATCTTTATTGATTGGAAAGACCTGGCTATTTTTCATTCTTTTTAGGTCACTCATCTATTTGCTTCTTGAATTCTTGTAAATATTTTATCACTAATAACATCCTCAGGTTCCTTGGATTAAATAGGTGTTGTGAAAATAACATGGACATTTGCATTTATTCATATACATATATATACATATATTAAGTAGTCCCAAGCCATTTTAAACCAACTGCCCCTAGATCTAGTATTGGAAGAAAAATCAAACACCCAAAGCTTATTCACCTACTTCAGGGTTTCATAGATATCTGTTATATCCTCCTTCAGAGCTCCTTTTCTCTTTGCTGAAGATTCCTACCAGATAAAGATGCTCCATTTGAATAGCCACTTAATGAATTTGATCAGCCTTGTCCTTTTCTTACTTTTTTCCATCACTATAATTTATTTATTTATTATTTTAAAATGAAGAGGGGTGACAGAAAGAATCATATTGTTCATAGAGTTCAAGATGTAGGGCAGTACAGTATTTACAAAATGGTGTAAAAATGTTTTGCATTTTACCTTGTGCTCTGTTTCTGATAAGTCCCAACATTCGGTAAAGACTCATTGCACTACTGAGCACTGAGCAGACATTTCACAGAACTGTCTTAAGTCCAAAATTTCCTGGAGTGGTAGAGATTAGTTCAAAGCTGACTATTTAGTAAATACCATTGTATTTACTATTGACTATTTACCTTTGTATTTACCATTAGGAATTTACATAACCATAAAACTTCCCTGAGAATTGAGCAAGGGTGATAATGTTATCACAAACCATTCTTTCTACATCACTTAGATTTTCCAGATGGCTTCTAGAGTATACCCACATTTATTTCATTCATTCATATTGTAAGTTTATCTTCGTAAATCTGCGCCATTTATCCCTAATGTATTTTGGAACTGTCTTTGGTTTGTAGAGGTGGGAGAGCTGTGTAGCTCATTATCATGGTTTTGACTGGAATAGAGTTAATTTTCTTTGTAGAGGCTCACACAATGCTGTGTTTTGGATTTTTGATGAACATAGTGGTGATAAGACCTGGTATGCCTCAAACAGGTGAGAGGCCCAGACTAAAATGCCAAGGAATACTTGGAAACCCCTCATAGTTCCTTCCCGCAGCCCATCTGAACTAGGATCTTGTTAATTTTTCTCTTGAAGGGAGCCTGTCTGGTGTCATCAGAACTAAGCAACATGCAAGGGTGTGGTAGGGACTTCCAAGAAGAGACCAGGAAGACAGAGTTTTCAGGACTGGGAGGCTGGAGATGAAATTTAGAACTGAAAGATCCTTTCTAAAAGCACCAACCCCAAGATGCAAGATGCACATTATCTGTCAACCCATATTATCAGGAACATCCTAATCCCATTAGCTGTTGTCCATCATTTACCCTTTCATTCTTTACTTGCAGTGTCTGTAAACAAAGAAGAGACACTTCCAGCTCATCTCAAGACAATGCCACAGAAGTCTAGAACCATCCAGAAGCCAAACCTGCAACACTTCATTGTTCTCAAGTATCAAAGCTAGGCTGGAGAAGTGATCTATGAGCATATTTCCAATTATGTCCATGTAGAGTCAGAAAGGTACTAAGCAACCTGAGCCTGTGTTAATAATGCCACCCTGTCAAGGCTGTCATTGAGAAAGTCAGCAAAAAGGGCCCAGCTGGTCCAATCTCCCTCATGCAGTGATGTTTATGGCATGGACAGAGACATTTTTACTGTCAGCCATGTGCCAAGTTTGCTTCTGTGTCTTGGTCAGGTTCCTGAAAGACAATTTCTCACACAAAACTTCTGACCTTGAGAAGCCAAGCTTACAACAAGAACACTAGATGGAACACCTAATTCTTCAAGGACAGTCAACTTTGCAATATCTGGGAGACATAGAGACTCCACAGTCTTGTATATTACAGGGATAGTTGTGGAGCCTAAGAATCCCTGATGCTATCTACATTTTATATGTTTTTCATTTGTTTGTTTTATTTTTGTTTTTGTTTTGTTTTGTTTTTAACATTCTTTTGCTGCTGATGGCATTTCTGCCAACACAGATGCACATATGCAGTCAGGTCAGCATCTGTTTATACTGGGAGAGGAGAACCGTATATCTGAGTAGTCACCTCAAAACACCCTGTAGTGTATATTACATTTTGAATGTGAAGTATAGGTGAGCATGCATCAGAAATGTTGACTGGGCCCCAGATAACTGATTACCTACCTGCAATGACTAAGCAAATTTGAATTGTTTGGCAATATGAGTCATGGTGACCAGTGCTGGAGCAGGAACTTCAGTGGTGTAAGTACTTAGTATGTGAGTGTAAGTTTGGAGGAGGAGGGCAGTGATGTAGAAGGACTGTCTCTTCCAGCAGCTTTTTGCTTCTCATGATGTGTGGCTGCAGTCCACATCTGCTTCAGCCAGCTGTATACAACTTTCCAAGCAAGAATGTCCTATGACCTCTTCATGGTACTTCTACTTTGCTGCTGTTGAGGCAGCCAAGTGATGTCCAAGAAGGTATGCATTCTTTTCTGGATCTAGAAAAGTGCAGTGAAAAGCATAACCTGAGTTTAATCCAACCTAAATCTCTATTTCCACGTCTGTCAGGAGATCTCATCTTTAAAATGGTTACTAAAAGACCTAAAATTATTCTGATCATGACTCTACTCCATAAAAACAAATAAACAAACAAACCATTCCCCACATGCATTTAAACAAGATGAGCTTTTCAGGTAGTGGGTAAAACCATGGCCTTCTGGAAATCAACTGTTGTCTTAAGAAGCATTCCATGATTTCATCTCTGTAGCATTCTGTCAAGTGGAAAACAAACTCACTGAAATTCAGACTTTAAAAAAGAGTTGGGGAAGTAGTAGCAGCCTGATGAAAGGAGAATAGGCTTTTCCATTGTCAAAAGGAAGGTTTTTAACCATTTTTGCATTAGTCCAGACAGGTCTTCATGAAAAGAAATGAACTTTGAGTGAGAATGAAATATTCCTTAATCTCATTTAGTCTTATAGAAACGTCTACACTCATATCTTACATCAGATATTATAAAATTGTACACCATAGAGCAGAAGCACTAAGCAGGAAACATCCCATGGTTTATGGAGAAGTGGTTCACCACCTACTGCTTCTGCTTTAGAGCTGGTGAGTTGGATTTGAAGATGCTGAGAAATAATGGGATGTTTTTCTTAATATAAGAAAACTGTGAAAGAAATCTCTGAAAATTCTACAAAGGAGAAGTCTGTAAGACTAATTCTTGAGCAGCTAAAGTGATTTTAAAAATAGTCTAAGAATACTTATAGGGAAAAAAATAAAAATGTAATACCTGTAAATGGTTTATTTCATTGCAATAAGGTCAAGGAGTCCTTTATATGACTTCATTACCACACAGTCAAGCTTAAAGAAAAACAAACAAACAAACAAACAAACAAAAAAAAAAAACACACCTTACCCCATGCTACAATGCAGATATTAATGTAGATATTATTTTTTTAAATTTAATTCATACATTTTAAAAAAACATTTTGGCTCTCTTTTTGTCTTTTTTAATAAACAAACAGTGCCTTTTTTTTTTAGAAAAAAAATTGTTTGTATAACTTATAAAAGTTATTTTTGTGCCATAATACATAAAGTTTGAAAATACATTATTTTGCCATATCCCTTAATAGTATATAAATGTAATATATATATATATATAAAATCACTATCTTCAGATCTCTTTTTTTTTTAGTTAAAAATAATATATCTTTTTTTTAGTCATGATACAGAATGGTTTTTTAGGGATCTGGCATTTTTTTTTTTTTTCTATAGAATGTTTAGCATTAAATGGCACTTAATTTAGTATTACATATTCAACAAACATTTATTGTTGTTGTTGTGAAAACTGCAATTCTTGATATATTTTCTTTAATTATATCAACACATGTTATGTGGGTGTGCAGTTATTTGGTTCATTTTTAAATATGGGTATCTGCATTGCAATACTTCTTTGTGCATAGACTGTTCATACTATTTCTTCCACTCAAGTTCGCTCATTAATCACGGTGACAGCTGATACTTTTCTCACTGACATGAAATATTCAATTTAAAAAAAAAAAAAAAAAAGTTATACAGCTTAATATTGTCATTTATGATGTATGCAAAATAGAAAGAAACTTCATTGAAAAACTAATATGACAAATATTGATACCAATGGTAAACAAGTGAAGACCTCTTTGAAAAGTACTAAGGTGTTAAATGAAAAGACTACAGATTTTTTTAAATGTCTCATGGTACTCAGTTTAAGTGATTCTACTCATTTATAATCTCCAAATCCTTTAAATGACAATAGATATCTTTAAGAGTATGAAGAAGTACAAGTTCAGTTCTGAACAAGATAATATATTCACATAGAAAATAAAAAAAATAATTTAATCAAATACGCTATGCCTTACAAAAAAATAATAATAATTTGCAATCAAAGGATCAGTTGACATCTAATAAAAGGGGCGAGACTGTAAACTGTGTTCTAGTAAAGACACGCCATCCTTGTGGAACAGGATTGAAAATCATCTCTGAGGGCAGAGAAACTTCAGAGCTCCCCAGCTGTACAGCAGGAAACAATCGTACAGGATAAACTCTCAGATTAACCCAGATTAGATTTCACGTTGACAGGACCCTTCATATTAAATGTATTATGCAATAGTGTTACATGAGAGGAATGATAAAACGTTTGGAGGTAGTGACCTCCTCCAGGGACCTGAAATGGATAAGAGAAAAAAAAAAAAAAAAAAAAAGAAGTTTATGAAAACAGTTCAAAGAGTTTAAAACAGCAAAAGTAAACTGTCAAAGGAAGCCTCATGGTCAAACTGGAAAAAATCCTAGCTCCTGTATGGAAAGGGGAGAAAGCAAAAGTAGTGTCTTTTCTATTTCAGTCAAACTCTTCACATGTATATTTGACCACTTCAGAATTCAGAAAGAATTCTGCTTTCCCGGACTTTTTCTGTGCTAGCGAGACTAGTCAGAATAGTCAAAATAGATTTCCTTGGACAATATACCTAAATTCAAAATGTCATCAGCTTTCCAGCTTTTATTTATTTTACAGATATCTTGATGTATTTCTCTATGAGGACTATTAGGGATGCCTGGGAAATTTAGTATCACTTTGCTTTGTACTCCTTTGTCTCTGTGTTATGAAGAAATTTGTTCTGTTGGAGAAAAGATTACTTTAATGTATTATGACCAAACATATGCATTGTTAAAGGAGTAAAGAATCCCACAATACATAAAGAGCCTCAGAAGGTGAGCTTTAGTGACACACTGGCTTAATCATTATCAATTTCTTTTATATAAGACTAGAGCAACTTATTTGCCTTTTGTGGATAACTTTTTTTTTTTTTTGCGAAGAAGATTTATACATGTACAGTGAATTTCAATAAAAGGCTTGGGAGAGACACAGGTTTCATGTATGCAAAAAACCATGCTATTTAAGTTGCTGAAAGACTTGGAGCAGAATTTTGTCCTTGAATATATAGGTCACCACTGTTTACTTTAATGGGATGTATATGCCATATTCCAGTGATCTACCTTGGCATTTGAAGAGAACTCCAGCTAGGAAACCATTTTTCTTTTTTTTTTTTTTCCTTAGATATACTGAAGTTATTATTGCTGGAAAGATGTAGACAACAGCAGACCATAGAATTAGAAGCTCCTTCAATTTTGCTTATTTTAGAAGCATATCTGTTCTATGGAAGGCTTGAAGACGTCTTCTTAATTCTTCCTAGAGTCAGTCATGTATCAAAGTGTCACAGCACCAACTCTTGCACCAAAACCTATGTAAATATGCTGTCTTCTTTTTCTCATTTAGGATGATACATTGGCTTTCAGAACCTACCCTTAGTTTGTCTGGTTTTTTTTTGTTTTGCTTTTAGTGAAAGTCCAAGGTATTTTTCTATTACTCTAGCCTGGTTATTTTGCCATACAGGTTCTGGTTGCATTCATCTCTCTTTATTTCATACCGGTTTAGAATGCCTAAAACCAAAGATTTTTGGTTGTTTGTTTATATCAAATTCCGCAGTCCATCACGTTAATATATATTAATTTGTCATAGGTCACAGACTATGAAGAGTTATGTAGGAGAGTAGGTACTAGCAATTCATTTTTGAAGGACAAAGCTTTAATTCCCTGGAGATGATATAGCAGGTATTTTGCAAGTGAAGGTATACTATCACTTAAATCCTCAAATACTTTCGTCCATTGTTTTCAAAAGTAGAACATGCATTAGCCCACATTAATTCAACCTCGCTGTGACCCACAGCGACATACCACTGTCCTTAATCTTTACAAATGGCTTTTGCACTCTTCACCATCAAAAACTTTCTTTTTGCTGATCAATTCAAAGTGTATTTGAAAAGAGCATTATCTGCTTTGAAAAGGCCTTCTGGACAATCAATGGTCTTCAGAAGCAGATGCTGATCAAGCAAGCATAGGCAACATTGTAGAAAGCTAGTAAATATTGATCTCAGTTCAGAAAAGGAAATTGCCTTGTAGTTGCAGTGTCTGACTACATTTAGACTATAAGTTTACTAAACATCTGATTGGCTGGCGTGGTAAACACAATGGTGCATCATCACTGATTAATGAGCTTGTATGAATAACATGCCTTGAAATTTTTATTTGGTCACAGCATGGAACTTAAACTAGAGTTAACCCAAACTCAAAGAATTTTCATTTAACTTGTAAAAAAAAAAACAACAAAAAAAAAAAAACCAACACAAGTAATACTCATTGTCCACATAATTTCACAGTAGACTGAGGCAAGTGAAATCAAAAGCTCTGGCACTGGCATTTTTAATGAATTTGGACTCCCTAATAAAAAGGAAAAAAAAAAATCTATTTAATTATTTATATTCACCAGGCAACATCCTGAACTCAATTGGTTTGACAAAGTTACAGACTATTCATTTCTTTGTTTACCAAGATTTTATTGGTAGAACCTGTTATTTCTGATAGCAGAAACAGCATTTTACAGTAGGCTTAGATCCAGCCAGTACAACTCCACTAGTATAGATAGAAGGAAAGATGCAAAGAAACCTCAGCAGATAATCCAAACTTTCATATAATGCATTATAATAAAACATGAATTATTCTAGATTTATGATGTTGTTTATGAAAGAAATCTTGTTTAGTACTTCCAAATTATGAGTCACATAATTAGCTGTCAGAAAACTGCACTGACCATCATTCTGTAAAAGATATTTTAGCTTACAGTACCGTATAAATCACCAAATGTCTATGGTCATATCCTATGTCACTGAAGTCAATAGGACTAAATTGATATTCACCAGCCTGTCTGATCATTCCTTCAGATTGCTGTAGGAAAGGTTGTTCCTCACAAATGTAGGGGAAAAATACACTAATTTTAGGTCAAAGATTCAGAACTATCTACACTGATAGAATTGCCTCAATCAGTCCCTTCCCTCTCCGCCCATCCCCACCCCCACTCCCCACCCCCTTCCATTAGTCTACTCACTCTAGAATAAAAACAAATCCCAAAATCTCAGCAGTCCCAAGATGGACGACTTACCTTTGAGCCAGTAAAATGCTAAGCAAAGTGTAACAGGAGAATACCAGCACACAATAAGCATTTTGTTCCAAAAAGCCATTCATCACTGTTCTCATCCTTATGAGAACAGTGGGATTGGACTGAAACAGTCAGTCTTAACAAGACAGACACACTTAGAATTTTACTCAGCAGAATAGGGATGAGAAAGTCTACAGCCATTCCTTTAGCCCACTCAAAGGCTAGGGAAATGTACTGGCCATCAGCTCTGTGCAAATAATCTTTATGAAAACAGAACAATTGGACTTTTCACAAAACATGTTTTCTACTTAACAGGAAAAGACTACCTCCTGTGTAAGAGAAATTTAAAAAATTTTTATCTTACTGATTTGTTGTTACTGATTTACAGACTTGTAAATAAATGCAACAGACCTTCATTTGGACTCCCAAACTAACAAGGATATACCTTACTGCATGGATAAAATTAACTTTAAGGTTTAAAATATTTTTACAACATGAGAAAGTTTTGAGTAAAATTCAATGCATTAAGAAGGACTTTGACCTCACATTTTAGACCTGAGCTGAAAAATAATAATAATTAAAAAATAAATAAAAATACAAATACACAAAACCAAGTTGTGAAACATTCTAAAGCCAAATTTTCTAGACTTAACCTCTAATTCTGCAGACACAAATACAGTAATTGGGCATAAAATGCTCATGTACCATAAAGATCTTATAGTGTGGTATTTGGGCTATATCAAGAGGTGAATCCGGGAGCTGCTGTGTGGTTTTACAGCCACTATATACTCTGAAGGGTGGGAAGAGTAGCTTGGGCTGTCTGGATTGTAGCTGAACAATGGATCTGAAATAGGGCTGTTTCTAGAATCTATGTGGAGAATAAAATATGACAAAACTATTTCTTGCTGTCAGTTTGTGGGCAGTTGAAGAGTGCTAGGTTTGGGTTGACAAGCCATATGTGATAAATGGTGCATAGTTTTGTGTGACTGTATTTTGCAGCAAGAGGGGAAGTCTAGTGTGATGACTGTGTTTGCAGAATGGTGGTCTGATGCCAGCCACTATGGGAAGACTTGCTTGTGAAACTTCACATACATGACACCATCACAATATTGACAATCACTTCTTAGCATTATTAGCATTGTTCTGCAATAATACTCTGAATCCCCATTGGAATGTACAGCACACTGTCTACTGTTCTTGTATTGACCAAACACATAATGGAACAGGGTTCCTTACCAAGGAGGAATGGTTCTTGCTGTATCTCTGCTGCTGACTCAGTATTAAAAATACATTAGCAGAGTAAGTTCCATGTAACTACACTTCCTAACCTGTACTGGGTCTGGCTGGGATTTTAACTTTCCCTGCAGCAGCCCATACAGCGCTGCGCTCTGCACTTGTAGCTAGAACAGCAGTGGTATCACACCGGTGTTGTGTCTGCTGCTGAGCAGTGCTGGCACAGCATCAGGACTCTCTCTAACCCTCCTAGGGAGTGGGCAAAAATGTGAGAAAGAAACATCACCAGGGCAGCTGACCTAAACCAAAGGGATATTCCATACCATATGATGTCACACTCAGCAATAAAAGGTGGAAAAAGGAAGAAGAGGGGAGGGGTGGGCTCTCGTTGTGAGAACGTCTGTCCTCCTCCCGAACACCGGCTACGTGCGTTGAGGCCCTGCTTCAAGGACGTGGTCAAGCATCGCTCATTTGTGGGAAGTAGAGAGTAATTTCTTTCCTCTGCACTTCCACACAGCCTTTGCTAGTTTTGTTTTGTTTTGTTTCCCTTTCCCCCTCCCTTTTCCCCTTTCCCTTTTTTCCCTTTAGTTAAATTGTTTAATTAATATTTCCTTAATAATTATTATTTTTTTTCCTTTAATTAAATTATCCTTATCTCAACCTGTGAGTTGTTCTTTCCTTTACTTCTTCCCCTCCTCATCTGAGGAGGGGGAGTGAGAGAGTGGTTGTAGTATTCACCTGCCTAGCACGGTAAAACCACCATATAACTATATGCTAACACACATGGCTTAATGTCTTCTATGGCGCTGTTACTCATGATTTACACAAAATATGTGAAGGAGGCCCAACAGAGAGCTCTTAAATTATTTTAGAATACTAATCAGTTCCTACACACAACAGCTTTTATGCTGTTTTAAAGTAGATTACAAAAGCAGAAGAAAGCAAGCAAGCTGCAATTACAAACCTCAGGGTAACATCCCTTGGTCCCATACTGTTATCAACACCTAGCAAAGGCAATTTAAAGGGAATTACATGGTTGCTAATCATCAACTTCATGACTCATGACTATGTGAATCCTTAAAATAATAACCATTAATCATAAACAGAATAATTCCTGTTGCGTATCACCTACTTTTTTTTCTTTTTTTTTTTTTTATTTTTTTCCCTAGGAGACCCCATCTTTCAAATTAAGGAGCATGTCAGAGAACCTTCTGCTACACAGGTCAGTGGGCATCTCCACCACACCCTAGGTCCTGACTGTGCTGGGGTGGAGGCATAGGGCCAGGATGGTAACTCCTTGGTCCTCTGAAAGTCAAAAGAATGAGTAACATCACTGGAAACAACTCTATAGGAACAACTGAGAAGAATACCGTATCAAATCCATGTATTGGGGTGGCATTTAAATGAGGAAAAAAAAAAAAAAAAGGAGTGACATGACAGTGCAATGAAAACCTCCCAGACAAAAACAGTAGTTTACAATGAAAGGTCATTATTGTTTTATACAATGTAATATGCTGATTTTAAGGACATCATCATATCTACGAGCTCCTAATTAGTAGTACTATTTCTTTGGTCCTGAACATGATAAAAAGTGAAGCTCAACACAGTAATTTTTTGCTTTAACCTGAGCAATGAGAGCCTGATCCCCTGATATACCCAGCAAAATCCTCTCGGCTTTTGCAGCTTGGTGAATATAGCCAAATCTGCATTCAACGTGTTTTCCACATTTCCATCATTGTGCAGAATGAAGCCATGCAGAGCCCCAGGGACATGTGTTTAGCTGCCATTCTGCAGCACTTGTAGCATTTTAACTTGAAGCCTCTGGGAAAAAGCCACATACATATTACTATGGCTTTGGAGTTTAAATTGTTAGTTGATGTGTCCTGTTTATCAAATTCAGTTGGTGCCTGAAAAATAGACCTGGCCCTGCAAGCAGTGAGGGATTTGGGCTATTTGTTTGTTTGTTTTAAATAAAAGCCTAAAGAAATAGCATTCACAAATAACTAATCAAGTATTTGTCCCTTGTCTGCCTCTGAGTTATTTTATACTTAAATTGACTCATTGCTGATATCGTAAGTTTTGCAAGGTGCTGTTCTCACCTCTTTGACCTTCTTTATGAAATATGCTTATGTGAGTAAAAAGGAGACAGGCTGTCCCATTCTTCATTCAGTGGGGTTTGTTTTTGGCGTGGTTAGACAGTGCAAAAAAAAAATAAATAAAAGAGAAAACCTAAAAACCAATCTCATGTAAATCTCAATCTACATAATCAAACAGGAGCAACATTTTGAAAGCAGTAAGTCATTTCATTTCTCTTCAGCTGTTAACAAGGAAATATACTTTTACATATACATCTTATATATTTTTTTCTTTGATATATTTTTGCAGGTAAGAGCATTTCTGTAGAGTAGGACGTGTGTAGATTTCGTTTAGTGTATACTAATCTACCATCCATTTATTGCATGAGTTGTAAATGAAACAATATCTGAGTTGCAGTGCAAAAACAGTCAGTATTACTTTTTAAGCCTAAAGAAAGGCCTTCATAAGTGAAAGGATTAACTTTTTCAGTTTGTTTGGAACACCTCTTATTAAAAAATAAAAAAAATAAAAATAAAAATAAAAAGTTTATTGTTTTGAATGAGCTTATGTTGGCCAGCTAGTCTATTATCTCATGAGCATGAGAAAACTTGCAACTCATTACAGTATTTCAAATAATGGGAAGTAATGGTAGAATTGCTGCAATAACCTCAAACAAAATTGTAATAGGCAAGTATGTTACGCAATGTGCATTCCCCACATTGTTCCTTTACTGGTGCCAAAAGCATGTCACTCAGGTAATTTGTTTTAGACCTTTAACAAGACTTAGAAGCAATTATTATGAAACACTGACACAACAGATCTCACCAACAATTGAAGTTTGACAGCTTGTGAGAAAAGTCTCATGTTTATGTCATTGGAGAGGTGATCCCTGTATGACCTCCTTTTTCACTGCTGTGAATGATAAACTATCATTCTCCAGTGGTAGCTCACTACAGCTGAAGGCCCAAATGTACTGTATTTGTAAAGGAAATTTTCATATGGTTCTCCAAATCAAATAAATCTGGAAAGTCCTATGGTTCCTTTGACTGATATGGTTTTAGCTTTATGGTATGCTCCAACTGAATAGAGAGCTAAATGCCTAACACATTTCCACATTGTCTACTTTGTAAAGGTCTATAGAAAAAACATACATATACATATTTTTCTGATTGAAAATAGCTTCATATTTGCTTGCAAAATGAAATATCCTGCGGG
>CM021698.1:91637943-91686442 GCA_011074415.1 Stictonetta naevosa
CCCCCCCCCCCCCCCCCCCCCCCCCCCCCCCCCCCCCCCGCGCCAGAGAGAGAGAGAGAGAGAGAGAGAGAGAGAGAGAGAAAAGGAGAACGTTAGTATGTATTGTAATACATTCACTTACCTTGTTCCAGAGTAGAGCTTGGAGGAATAATTTATTGCTTTACAGTCCTTCCACCATCTGCAAGCACCCATATCATCTACTTGTAATCCACATTTCAGAGACAAGTGGAAGATTATGTAGTAGGCAGGACTGCACACTCACACTGAAGAGTTCCTCCAAACCAGCTTGAGTTGATCAGAAATGACATGGAGCACCAAAGAAAAAAGAATCTTCAGGTAGTGATTTTAAAGTTCCCTTTTCTTGAACATTGAAGTCATACAGAAGCCGTATCCATTTCTTGCTGTATGACTTAGCTCCATGCTATACCTCACCCTGTGCCCAATTGGAACTCCATGAGAAATACTCTTCCATCTACTACAATGTTACACATTGGCCAAACTGCAAGTCTTCCTGAAAGAAGATCACTTGGTATTGTTAAGCATATGCAAAGTGGAAGAGTGTACTTTTTTGCTTAATGATTCTAATGAATAAATAAATAAACAAACAAACAAATAGTAAGACATGCTAAGGGTTACACAGTGGCCCACAAGGCATCAGATTAAAATACCTTTCTTTTCATTTGTGTACTCTGACTCGTCATTTGCATTGCTTGCACAATGTGAGAAAAACCCTAGCCCTCAAAACTATTTTTGCTTCAATTAGTATATTATGCAGCTGATAATCTACCATGGGTGTTACTTCACTTGTACTTTCACAACAATATCAATATAACCCATGTTAAGTGGTTTTAATTACTTCTAATCTCAAACAAAATGATTTTGTTTTACCTTCAGAATTTTCTCTATATTATTGAAAGGAGAACATGGTGGGAAATTCTTTCTTCCTTTTTATTTCCAGAAAGGAGGAGAAAATGACAATTTTGATGACCTCAAAAATGAGGTCATTATTAAGCATAGATGAAATATTTTTGAATCTTAGATGCCCCAAGTACTTCTGTTTCTCATACCTTCATACCCTTGTAGAAAACAATTGCAATTACCACAGGAAATCAAAACATAATCAGAGATACCCAATATAAGGGATAGTTATAACATGATAAAATCCTTATAGACTTTAAAAACAACAAAAACACATTTAAAGCCTACTACTTTTTCCTCTTGCCTAAGATTGCAAATTAGAAGATGGTTTAATTTAAATCTACAGAACAAGTGATCATTAAAAAAATAAATAAATAAAATGAATAAATAAATAATAATGATGAATACTTTAGTTCAAAACATTTGCTGCGCTAGCTGCAGAAGACAGAACCCAAACTTCAATACATATATATGTATTCTAAATAGTTTATTATATAGTAATTATATAAAAATTGCAGATGGTAAACAAATTTAAAAATCTAGTTTCACCACCTCCATAAAATATATTTAAGGTAAGTAAAATTGCCTCTGAGTTGACAGACTACCTAACCAATACAGTGCACTTGGGTCCTTCTCTACAGGACCTGTGGGAGAGTGACCCACAGGACAGTCAACTACAACCTGAACTCTAGGGGTTGGAAGTGAAAGACTTCATGCATGATCCTGAAATGTGTTGGTATCCTCTGATCTTGCTCTTACACCTCAATGTTCAGTCAAGGAGATGGCTTTAAATCAAATTGCAGTGCTGTGATGCTCACCTCCTGGAACAAGTGTGCTTAATGCAAAAACTCTTGCTCATCCTGGAAAACTAAACGCATCCAACATCTATACACCCCACTCTCCAATACAAATCTCACTAGACTTTGGGCCATCTCCTAATCAGAGAGTCCTGACCTGTTACAGTTATATTCTCTCCCCATTTTCGTTTATAACTACAGATATGCAAAGCTTTGCTAATTTTAGCTGAGAAAAAAGTTTCAGTGTGAATGAAGGCTATCTAATAACCTGCAAAGTAATTTTGTATACCTGTCGCATTGGTATGTTTCCCAGACACAGACGAAAAAGTACCTGAGAGACAGCAAATTGATGTGAAATACTACAAAGTACTTTTTTACACAAACACACCCTGTGGTACTTCGGTAACAGTCTGGCACTTTAGTGAAACATTGAAAAAAACAAACAAACAAACAAAAAAAAAACACTTGTGTCAGGAATTTGAATACACGGTCCTGTGATAATCTAAGACATTTAAAATGATTAAATTTGTACAATGCATTACTTGTTCACTATGTAGCCTTCTGCTTGGGCTCTTGGCTTTCTTACTACTATAGCTTATAGTTTATGGCACATCTCATCAGATCTATTTGCATTCTTATCCCATGGACTGCAGTGCTTAGAAAAACAGCTGCCTTCTGCCTCAAGGTACCTCTCCAGAAGTAACATAGCTAATAACATCTTAGCCCTGTTGCCCTATGGACAGATAAAGCACCTTTGTCCTACAGGGATATTAGAAGTCAGAGCTTTTAGTACTAACTGAACTTCAAACTAAACAAACCAACTTAATAGTCAACAAGAACAGAGAAAGGTGAAAGAAAAATCCTAACTTTGAAGGAACAGGAATGGCTTGGCACAAAAACAAACAAACAAACAAACAAACAAACAAAACTGAAAGTATACTCACAGTTTAGGCTTCTGTGCCATTTGCAATTGCCTCCTTGATCCTCGGTACTTCATCACGTCTGTAAAAGTGATCATAGAGTAGTTTTGCACCTGAAATGCAATAAATAAATAAATAAATAAATAAATAGATAGATAACCCCTCCCTAAGGTTACAAGTCATAACTGCAGACTTTCAGCCTCAGGGTTAAGGCAAGAATTGTATTCTTCTTGTGCAGCACCTGAAACAGGTGCTGGACATGGCAGAACTTCTGACATTTAGGAGTTAATATAGCTAGTGTGTGCGTGTATGCACTAATTATGGATCACAGCATGCACTAGGATGCTAAGAAAGTTCAAAGAGAATATTAGATCCCTGACTCCAGCAGATGCACAGCTCTGGGGTATAAGAAAAAAAATGTGTGAGCAAATCACACAAGCTTCCTGAGCAGCAAGAAACAAACCTGGAACCCTGCAGGCTATTGTTGGATTTGTAAAATTGACAATAGCCTCTGCAACTTGTAATTTAGTCTTGTTTTTCCTTACTATTAAGATTATTGTTTCAGCTTACTGAGCTCGTGAAAATGTAAAAAGTAGAGAATGGAGGGATTCTCTGCCAGTACTTATGCTATAAAATATTAACCTGTTGACACCTCGCATTAAAAATGGATTAATTGTTAGATAGACCATAATAGTTCTACCATCTATATAAGTATCATACACTAACTAAAATGCTTTGAAACTGCTCCTTCAAGTCTGTACAACTAAGTTCAGTTTATACAATATTTAGAATAAAGTTAACATTTTATATGTACAGCTTTTGTTGTTTGAAGATCACCAGATGAGGCCATAAATATGATTGTCTTACAGCTGTTTGGGCAGAACAGCACAAGGTAGTTAAGGTTAGAATACACAGTAAAGAACTCTCTAATGCAAACCATAGATTTAGAGGCCAAAAACAATTACTATGTTCTATCACCCAGCTCATCTTAAAAGAATTTCACATGGTCAGTAACAGAGTCAGGGCAGAGTGCTTCATTCCACTTTTGTGGTGGCATAGAGCTCATTTGCAGGGTATCCATTATCAGTATAGCAAAACTGACCTGCAAGCCTGCCTTTCATCTTGTTTTCACTGTATGCAGCGAAATACCTTGGAGTAGCACATATTCCAAAAAGGACATCCAGTTCTGAGCTGAAGACACCATGAGAAGGAAAAGACACAACTTTATCCCAGTATTCTGTTTCAAGAGCTTCTCAGGCCTACTGTAAAAATGTGCACTTGGTTTCTCAGACGACTCTGCCTTGTCTTGGCCTCCAGACATTGGTTCTAATTATGCTGCTCTCTACTAGATTAAAGCACCTTCAGTACCCCATACTCTCTCTCCTGACATTACTTTTACAGTGAGATCAAATCACCTCTGATATTCTTAATATGATAAACAGAATGATCTTTATGTTTCTTGCAGTAAAATGCCTTCTCCTGGGCCTCAAATAATTGCTGTAGGTCTTTTCTGCAATTTTAGGTATCCTTTAAAACGTGGATATTAAAACTAAGGGCATGTATATACCTACATATTTGTTAATTACTTCCCTGTTCTCATTTCCAAGGAGCATAGTTTCTCTCTCTTTTTTTTTTTTTTCCCCCTCAACTTCACCATTCAAACACTACACTACACTGTCAGGATCAATTGATTCTCAAGATGCAACTTCATACTGTAGCTACACACAGTCACACGGTGCTCCTTGGCGCTTAATTCTGTGGTGTTTCTTCTTATGAATGGATCTTTTTCACTAATGCACCTGGACTTGACCATCTAGCCCCCATCACTGTTAATATCTCTGCCAATCCCCCAAGATTTTGTCAACTACAGTTCTGTATATACCTCCAAATTAACTTCTTGAATATTATTAGACCTGAAATCTTTTCTAGATACAGCCTACCCAACAACAATCCTCCACTGACATTTTTTAAATTTTGAAATCTATTAAGTTATACCTATATAACACAAAGCTGGGAGGAGAACTGCCAAAACATGACACATACATACAGTAAAGCATAGTATCAAGCAGAAATCTGGTTATTGTACAGGTATCCTGTTATGGTTCCTGGTCATCCCTCCCATGTAGAATAAATACTCTGTTGCTTAGAACAGATATGTTCTTAGTTTATCTATGAAGCACTTCATTGATGTTACCTCTCAAGCAGGTGTTGCTAGCAGTTCGCACAGCATCACAAAATGATTAAGGTAAGACAGGATCTCTGGAGATCACCTAGTTCAATCCCCTACACAAGGCAGGGTCAAGTACAACAGGCTGTTCAGGATACTGACCTGTTGCATTTTGAATAGCTCCAAGGACAGAGACTCCGTGGCCACTCTGGGCAACCTGTTCCGGTGAACAATCTTAAAGCATTTTTTTTCCTTATGTTTAAGTAGAATTTCCTTATGTTTAAGTAGAATTTCCTCTCAATTTTTTATCAGAAACCATTTAGAAGACTCTGGCTCCATTTTCTTTACTCCATTCTATCACACTGCAGTAAGATTTGCCCCTGAGCCTTTTCTTGAAGATAGGTATGACATTTGCATTCTTTCAGCCATCAGAAAGCACTTCCAGTCACCATGACCTATCAGAGAGAATCAAAAGTGGCCTCACAATGACATCAGATAGCTCCCTTGGCATTTGTAGGTGCCATAGAGGTTCAATTTATTTAAATGCTCCCTAATTTGATCCTCCTCTACCAAGGACAGAGTTTTATTTCTCCAAACTTTCACAGTGAAGCGAGACAGCTTCTAGCATGACTGGACTAATCTTCCTTGAATTTGTTCACTCCTTTTTTTAATTCTCTGGTTATAGAGTCAATAGCATATTTTTTGTGTATGGGTTTAAATCTGAAGGTTGCTTCCTCTTCAACCTTCTTCAAACTACTTACAATTTTAATACCTACTCTACTCCATTATTATTTTTTTTGCTATCTCTTTTCAGAGTTGAAGGGAATATTATATTGAATCTTTACTCACACACCAGTTGTTCCATTCCTTTCACCATTCTTGTTACCCTTTGCAGTTACTTAGAATAAAAACATGTCAAAATTCAAAGGAAGACATGTATGAATAAGATGCACATCCTGACTTGTATTATGTAATCAGAGTGAAAGAGAATATCACATTTTTTAGCATGAATACAAGTTGCTCCCACTTTTTCCAATTGTTTCTTCTGTCTTTTTGTCCTTATTTATTTATTTTGCAAAGACATTTGACTGTTTTCCCCCAAATCCTGGTACATGTGTACAATTGCCGGGATAAGAGCATTGTTTTATTTTCGCAAGTCCACCCCAAATTGTAGCGTCTGGCTCTAATTCACTATTCTCCCATGAAGGCCATGGGGAGGATTATGTTTCTTTCTTCCTTATTCTCTCGCTAATGTCTGCTGCTGTCACACACTGCTGATAGCAGCAGAGCAAGATGGGTAAACCAGATCAAAGAGAAATGTCAGCTCCAATTTTTGTCCATAGCACTGTAAAGTAACAAGGAGTTAAACAGTCATGCCATTTTTCAGCATTTACATTTCATAGCTGGCACTTCTTCACCATGCGTCTTGGTATTAAACAGCTTCATAATAAGAAAAAGCCAAATTCCTTACCCTCCATAACCCCATCAAGTTCAAGAGGTCTGAAAAGAGGTAGGTAGCACAAGGTTGAATTGGGCTCTGTGATTCAGAACTGACATCCTGGCGAAGCAGTCTGCAGCAGCACATATAGGAAGAATTTCTTTTCCACTACAGATTGCTATTGCAATTCTTGATTCAGCCTTTGTGCAGATTTATTCTGTAAATCAAATAGGTATTTATTCTATGGAACAAATGCAGCATATGCAGTAGAGATTTTCAGGTTAGATAACTGAATATAATCAGAGAAGAGAGTTTTGCTTTTTTTAACAGACAAATCTGCATTCAGCAATAGAAAGGCTGTCTTAGTTGCAAAATACTTTGCTAAAAGCAGAATCTATCAATACTGCATTAAAAACATTAGTTGGTATTCACACAGTGGATAAGTTCAAAAGGTACAATGAAGGAAAATGAAAACAACCTCAGCACCTACAGTATTTAACGGCACTGGAACACAACCTATGAACACAACCTATGGAATTTATTCTTCAGAGGCCCGTATAGAGCTTTTATCATGAGCCTGAGTGAGAAATCGTGTGACACGCTGGCTCAGTTCTGTTTCTTTTCAGCTATTCTGCAAACTTGTTGGATGATATCTTTTGCCATTTCCTTCCATTTACTTATGTAAAGTTTATTTTTTTCTTCTTGTAAAAACATACAGTTTATCTAATCAATTACTTTTCCCTAAGACACAAATTGCAGAGTGTCTTTGGATTTTCTTAACTGTTTTTCATGAATGCATTCATTCATATTTTTTAATAAAATTGTCACACACACTTCTGTATTTTTGACTTGTGTGCCTCTTTGTGATTTTAAATGGCACTTCAGTTGCTAAAGGTCGAACGCCATTGCTCTAAGGGGCATATTTTCATTTTGGTGTACGAAGAGTTATGCACATCAATCTTTAATCAAGATGAAAAATTCTCCTAATGCTTTCTACTCACAAGCTCAGTGCATAGCAAAAGAAACTTAAAACAAAGTTGTGAGTTTCAAAAATTTATTTTGATGTTTTCATTCTGAAAGATTCTATTCTCTTAAAACCAATGCCACTGTTAACATTTGTGGCTCCTAGAGAAAAGCTCGTGTTGCCTTATCAAAAAACAGTTATCATAAGAGGCGACTACTTTTAATAAATAAGATTAGAATGTACTTTATGGCAGCTGCTGATGAAAAATTACATATGAAAATATGCAGATGGAAAACAATTCTAATTTCCAGGAAAATACAACAACATATGAAATTCTGGAATGTAATAAAAAAACGTGCATTTGAAAGCAGCATTTATTACATATAAAAAGAATAAGGAGGAAAAAAGCACAAATCAGGGTGATAGGTATATATTCTCATGCAGAACATCGCATATAGTTGTCATAGGTAGCATGTACGTGCAGAAACCCCAATTCATAATGTAGCAGAGAACTGTCGATGCAAACAGACATACCAAGGAAGCTTATTCTTTTTACTTGTTTAGCCTCATGCTCACATCTATGAATGGATCCAATTTCTTAACTATCTATGAATGAAACATTTTCTGTAATGGATCCATAATCAAGAACAAAATTAACATTTGAAATTCCAGTGGTGTTACTTAGTTTAAAAAAAAAAAAAAAAATTGATCATATAGTGATAGTTTTAGTTAAATGACTAATTTGATATCTGTGCTTTACATGAACAATCACATAAAATATATTTAAAATTTTCTTTGTAGAATATGACAGATATGACAGATTGAAATACATTTTTTGCAAGTTTCTGAAAAAGAAAGATAAGGGAAAATTTGTGTTGAAGCACATTCCACTCTGAGGAAAGTAGGGGGAAAAATCATTGGAACAATTCACCTGGGTTTTGTCTTATCAGTTTCTTTGCAATTCCATTTTTAGTAGGAAAATAATTAAAGCAAAAATTTCCCAGACCTTTTAAAACAGAGTAAAATCCTCCTGGTTTTGATCATTAAAACTGTTTTATTTCTTGAAATTCATTTCAACAGGCATTCTGGTAAAAATGAAGACAGTAGAAATTGAAATTCGCAGAGATGATTCTATTGTCATTGTCTACCTACAGAAAGCTAATTTTTATCAGGTTTCCTGAATTCGTAATTTTATTCTAGAATAAAGTTGCTGACAAATATGAGGAGAAATTGACTTTTTTTTTTTTTTCCCCCTACACAGGCAGAGGGGAATGATACTCATTATAAAATTCACTTACTTCAGAGAATAAATTGCACTTTATATCATTACAAAAATGAGAGTTATCCCAGTCCAAAAAATCCTTTTTAGACTGGAAACATTTATGGAAGTTACTAAAATAATCCCTCATAAGAGTATCAGTTTTGTTAAACGTTCAGTAGAGGAAGTCTTGCTTACATAATGTTTGTTTTTTTTGTTAAAACATTCTTCCTATATATTTGATATATAATTGAATAAAAGTATTGAATTCATTTTCTCCCCTGATGCTTTTGCACTTCTGTGGGAACAAAATGATTTTTTCAAGTGCCTCACACAGCTTCCGTTGGCTTTAGTTTCCTCTGAACGTTGCCAACTCAGGCTGCACAGATTTGGATCCTTCTTTTGTACCTGTTATTTTGAGGTTTAACCCTAATTTCAGTGTTACAAAATTCAGAGCTATAAATAATCAGTTCATTCTTTAACTGCAGAGGAGCTCTGTTAATCCTTTAAGAGCAACATCTTTACATGCCTGAACATTTTTTCAATACCTTATTTCCTGTTGTTGAGCTGTGATATCAAACACACAAAACATGCAAACAAGAACAAGTGATAAATGCCATTTTGCTATAACACTCCCTCCCTCTCTCTGTTGGGAAATGCATGAGTCCCAACTGGACGTACATGTGCTTTCCCATGTGAGACTCCTCTCCCTAACAACAACCAATGCACATTTGTCACTGTCACTGAACTGGCTAATCCAGGCAGTATAGAAGACTATGTATCGTAAAACAATGGGACTAATTTGAGTGGCAATCACTTAAATGGAGCAGTCTCTTAAGTGGCATACTGAAACACCGAGTTCAACAGTGAAGCGTACTACTGCTTAAAAATAAGTTAATAGTGATAATAATTCACACCACAAAGGAAATTATAATAATAATGACACATCATTCATAGGATTTCCCATACAAGGGAAAAAAATACTGGAATTATAATTCTAGGGAAAACCCTCATCAACAGTTCTTTTGCATTCTTTACTATATACATTTAGTATATATTTCCTTTCTCTATACAGCTAACACACTGCATTTCTCCCTTGATTACATTTTCTTGGAGCAGAAACTAGTTTGGCATTCTCATCCAGGGTAAAGACCTCTTCCTGAGATCAACAGAAACGATTCTGCCGATTTGGCACGCTGTATTCTTGGGGAGAGATTCACAGGATGAATACAAGCTTGCTCCCTTTTCTGAGATCTCACTTACAGCTTTGAGTTTAAGATTGCAGCTTACACTGTTAAAATGCATGCTGATTTGATCCCCTCTTACAGGGCTGGATTCATGGAGAAGCTGGGCTCTGTTGCGGTGATAAAGGCCTATTCAATGTGGGGTCTGACCTGCAGAGACACTCAACCCCGCAGGCTTTAATGGAGCTCTTGCACCCCCTGCAGCCCAAAAGCCAACAGCTCACTCGAAAGGAGCAAGAAAGAAAAAATAGTAAAAATCCCAATACAAAGAAGGAGGGAAAAAATAAAATAAAATTAAATTAAATTAAATTAAAAAGGCAATCTAATGGCATTTCATTAAATGATTTCCATCATCCAGATCAAGTATCATAACCTCATACTGTTGTTCTAAATTAACTGCCTGATAGAAGGACACTCCTCGGCATCAGCTGAACTTCTTCCACAAGAAGCTCTGTGCTGCAGCCGTGTCCCCCCAGGGAACACTGCCCTGGGACCCCCGGTGGCCCCATGGGTTGGCTCAGGAGCACCCTGCTCCTCTTTGTGCCCCCACACACGGTGGAGACTCCCAATCCACCACCCCTTCTCTCCGCAGTGCTGGAGCTCGCCAACAAGTCAGTGCTGACAAAAGCTGGGCAGTATGTATGCATATTTATTAAATATTATATATATATACACATATATGCAACAGCCTTTTTCTAACCCAATATTAAAAAGAAAAACAAACAAACAAAAAAGAAAAACAAACAAAAAAAACACATTTGTCTGCCTAATGCACAGCCTGTGTGGGGAAGAGAGGAGAAGAAAAAAAAAAAAAAAAAAATTCCCTGACAGACATCTTAACGCAGCAAGTCACACAAAGGACAGAGAGACTGGTAAAAGCAACTCATCCCAGCAGATATAAAGTCTTGGAGTATCTTGTCTGCAAGTGTGGTGGCTTTGAAAAGAAACTACTAGACCTGGTTCAGCCTAAATTTTCATAAGCTGATGGTCATTCATTGAGATGTCTCATACAGGCAGACTACTCTGGGCATTGACACTTCACTTTCATTAGATACCAGTAAAGAAGTTTGTGACAGGAACTAAAGTTAACTAGAAAAACCAAGCAGAGTCACCAGTTTTATTTCAATTCCAAATCAGCAGCCTCCCTCCAGGCATTCTAAAGCCATTGCATATATGTAAAAAACTTTTTTGGAACCATTTTGTAATCTCAGTTACACCATATAAATCTCATTTAACCCAATTAGATACAGTCAAGTTACTAGATATTGTAATAGATTAAACTAAAGAGAGAATATGAAAGTGAAGGAGACAAAAAGAAGACCTCCAGATGAGGTCTTCCAGTTCATTATGAGAGCTGGGTGCCGTTTATTAGGAAAGTTATATTAACTAATACTCATGTATAGTATTGTCTTCCTGTTTGCTCTGGTCACCTCCTGTTTCTTACCTGAACAGCAAAGTCTTCCTATCTTTTGCATTATATGTTTGTCTCCCACAGTCATGGTTTCGGTTCAGACCAAAATCCTAACATTACATAGCCAATTAACAAAACATGCTTCTCTCTTGCAAGCTCAGAGCAAATGATTATTGTAGTATTCTCAGATACATGTCTTTCTTGTCTAGAGGAAAAAGAAAAAAAAAAAAAAAAAAAAAGGTTTTACAAAATTTGAAGCAAAGTAGAAGAGTTATCCCCCTCATCCTCACTTCTCTCCTGCAGTGGAATGACTAGCTTTATGATGACATAGAGAGATTATGTCATCATCTGTAGAACTACCAGAACACATCTCCTCTCGAGGTAGCCACAGATGAGAACCACAATGTTACCTAAACTGAATCTGAGTGCTGTTGAACAACAAAAGACAGATGGCAGAAAACATCAAAGTAGTTCATCTTCTTACAGTCACAGAGATTAGACTTCACTCAGTGATAGGTGGAGTTTTCTCTATAGCTAAATGGCCCTGTGTGCTGGGACTTCAGTGAAAACAATAAATACCATCAAACATTTCATTAAAATAACTCCAGGAGTAAAAACTACCATCTCTTACCATCAGCTTACTGGTACAGGAGAAAGAAAAAAAAAAAAATTTTTAAAAAATGTATAAAGGATTCCTTCCCCTGAGCAGACCTCCTCAAGATAACATTTCTTAATTAACACCTTAATTAGCACTAAGAGGGTATGGCCTGTCGTTTATTGGATCTATTTAACTCTCCAAGCAGCTGCATTGCTTTTAATCAGCAGCAATGTTTCTCAGAAAACAAAAACAACACTCCTGTTCTGAATACGATGCAATACATATAATCATTTATCTCCCAGTCCATCTTGGGAATCCTGCATAAAGGACTGCTTTACTTTTATTTTTTTTATTTTTTTTATTTTTTTTAATAAATAACTGGTGTTTATGTTTGTTATGACTGACCATAAGAAATTAATTGCAGCTGTGAAGGCCTGGGAAAGTGAAAAGACTTGCCTAAGTTTCAGTGTCTATCCAGAGAATATAACCACTTAGGGCAATGTTCATATAGTGACAAGATCTTTACATGCCCAAATGAAGACAAGGTCTCCTCAGTGACCTGATTAAAACATGACTAAGTGGTATGTAAATTAATAGTGTAAAACAGCTTTTATTTTTTTTTTCATCTCCAAGTCCAAAGGAAGACACAACAGCAATGTTTTGTTGTTGACTATATAATATTTTGCATTACAATAATAGCTGACCACCACAGAGAGCAGGATGTTAGTACTCTCAGCCAAGTGACTCCTACTCTGCTCTTGCAGAAGCAGTATTAGCCTCCTTGCTGCAAGCTATGAGAAGATATGCTAGTTCTTAAGTTACAAATGAAGTAGGATGCTGTTGGCAGGGTGGCCATTTTTAGCAGGACAGGGTGGCCATTTTTAGCAGAACAAATTACAATCTAGGGCTGAAACAGCCCTTCTGAAATCAAGCAATTTCAATGGGAACAGAAGTGAACTCTATTCCTACTGATAGTCCAGTGTAACAGTAGTCCATAATTTTCCCAACCACTAGAGAAGTAAGTATGTGTCCTGGTAATTGTCTATTCTTGTGGTCAAAAATCCCACAAACTCAGCACAAGATACACATACAACAGTATGCAAGAGGACAGCAAGAAGAGTTACCTGAGAAGTGCTGAAAACAGTAAGAGGCTAAAAACACTAAATGAATTTTAAAAATGCTCAACATACTATCTTTATCTGTGGTTTTCTCAGACAAAAGAGCTCATACTGCACTGATAATAAATCTCTGACAATAAAAGCTGAAGTGTTAAAATCTATCCAATCATTTTTGGAAAATAAATTAAAAAAAAAGAAAATAAAAAGTTTAATTTATATTTTATATTGCATTTCAATATCATTCTTCTTTCACTTTGGTTTATGCCATTTTCATTTTCATTCAGCTAGCAACTGTCCTGACCAAATCAGAGTAAATGACAGAAACCAGGTAACGATTTATAAGGTTGGGTTACTAATCCCGTAGGAGTCTTACTTCAGCTGCCGCGCTGAGAAATTACCTCTCAATAGACCCACATCAGAAATACTGAAAATGTGACAGAAAACACCAAGTAAGAGGGCAGAAAAGGACATTTGAAAGGAACGTGTAATGCTAGGATTTCTGGAACTTTAATAGCTTTCCACCTCAATTTTGGCCATCGTGAACTCAAGCTAAGAGAAAAATATATATCTTTTTAATGAGTTTTACAACATGCAAGTTGCTTTATAACATATTACATAATGATGTAAGTGCCATAAAGAAGGTTGTGTGCTGCTCTGTAAAACGTATTAGATCATCAATATTTCTGGTTTCGTACTGAGGAATTAGAAATAATGATGAAGATTAGGGTTACAAGAATTAAAAAAATCCTTTGAATTGAACCAGTCAGCTGTCCCCAGGGATATACTAAGGAATTTGTAGGCTGAGAAAATAGGTAAGTTTATAGGTTCTCCTTAGGTGAAAGAAGTCATGTTAACATCATAAGTTTTATACAAACTTTCCATATGCTGTCGTACCCTCTCAGCTTACCCCCAGCTTTCTTTCCCTTGCTCCCTTATTGTGTAGCCCAGTTGGAAACAGATTTATTAAAAATGATCCATCAACTTTTACACAGAAGGAGGTCAAACATCTTTCAGTAGCATGATTCAAAACAGGAATATCCATTTAATCCTCCTGCAAATGACAGGCTGGGAGAGTGCCTCAGCAAGCATAAAGACCAAGGAGAAGAGCAATCGTTTAGCTTAAAACCATGTTTCCTCAGAGACGCTGATGCTCTGTCCCATAGTCCACCTCTGTAAATGTTCTGTATTCCTGGAGAGGAGTGCAGAGACCTTGAGACTTCCAATTTTTTTTTAATTTTTTTTTTCTTGTTCAGATATGTACGCTTGATTTTTGAAAAATCTGTAAGACTACTATGTATGTGAGGCAATTAGCAAGCTAGAAATTAAATTCTGACTTGATGTGACTAGGAATGGGACTTGTAGATGTTTTTTATCTGTTTGATTAGAGTTCAGTATTTAGCTGCTTCTGAAAGGCCAACTCAGCACCTGACTACTAATACAATTAGTAGGTGACCAAATGCAATTTCAAATCTGGCATTGAGCAAGCTAAATCATGCTGTCAATAAGACAGATTTCTATGTTGTTCTATGTTTTTGTTTGTTTGTTTGTTTGTTTGTTTGTTTTCTTTTTATAGAACTTCGGTTTTAATGATACTGTCCAAAACCAAGACTCAGTAATTCTAAAAGGATTAGAAGTGAAAAGGATGAAATAGCCTGCTAAATGTAATGATTTTCCTCATATAAAACTCAATGTGTACTGACCACCAATTACCACTGTCAGTGTACAAAAGTTGTCTGTATCTCTCAAGAACCAATTGTCAAGAGCCATTAGAAACTTTGCTTGTTTTTATAGTAAGAAGCAGTATCTTCCATAAAGACATATGTTTGCTATGATATAGTGAACAGCAGCTTATGAAAGCATGTGAGGTATTACATAGCCTAGTGAAATTATGATTCAGTTTCTACTGTTGTTTTCATTTAAAAGAAGTATGATTTCCAAATTTCCAACAATTAATTTTGTTTAGATTTAGAATGTAAATCAACATTAAATTCTTGAAAGTTTCTAAAAGCTCTCAGTGTCTATCAATGACCAAGTAACTTGATCAGGCCTAGTAAGTTTTCCTGTTTTAATAAGGGGAAAAAGTGTCTTTCTGCCTTATTTGAAGCACTTTACATGTGAGTCTCTAATTTTTGTGATGAAAGATGCGAAGAAACTGCAGTAGGTAGAGAATTCTTACTGATGCTGCAGAAGACCAGGCATATAAAATCATCAAGTTAAAGACCTGAAAACTGGAGGAAAAAAAAAAAAAAAAAAAAAAAAAAAAAGTTAGGAATCACAGAAATAAATCTCTTTGCTTTCAGCAGGGAGTGCAGTCTGCAGGCTGGTATTAAGCTCAGGAAGATAAGGCTGCTAGGCTGCATATTCCTCATCCATAAAAATTAAAGGAAGTAGAAAGGTATTAAAAGGGCTCTTTAATGTGTAGTGTGATTATATACTTTGCACCTGACCTCACTATTTTTTTCTTCCATTTGTATTTTGCTGAATATAATGCAATATACTATAGTAGATTTTATTTTCTCATTTAAGGAGAGTGAAAAATGGTATCATATACAGTTTATTAAAGGAGTGAAAACCAGTCAGATCACTAGACACCATCAGTGATTCTCCAAACAGATGATGTTCCATACTAATCTCACTGTTCCTCAAATCTCAACATAGAAAAAATATGAATAGGCTCTGGAATAACACTAATGTTCAGGTACTAAACATGATGCTAACTTCATTAACAATATCTTGCTGATTTTGTTTCCTAATTAAAATTAAAAATGATATTCCCTAGCATTATTTTTCCTACCAAATCACTGATAAGAAATGTACATCAAGAGCAATGTATTTTTAAAGTTGGCTGGCATGTCATTTCTCAACTCATGGTTGTAACCGCTTTTAGGGATATATTCTTTACCACTAAAATCCCCCAGGTATCGAAGGAGTTGTGTTTACCATAGACCTACACTGAAGCTATTGTTAAATCAAGAGACTGCAACAGGTTGAGAAAATTTTGTGAGCAAGCTGGGAATTTCTTGTTCCTGAGTTTATCCATAAGATGATATTAAATCAGTCAAGTCTTCCCTTTCATTTTTCACTGACTTTCAGAAATGCCTCAGCATACCCATATGTGTCAGGATTTCATTTTTAAATATACCATACCAACTATTCAGTAGTAGGAAGAGACAGAAATTATTTAGGGTGAGCTTCCTCTGACCCCACGGACTATGCTGGCTGGACTAGTGTGGGAGCTTCAGATACCTGCAGCACACCTAGACATCTTCACATGGATTTTCCTTCCTACACTTAAGAACATCAACACAGACTTACTTCCTACACTTAAGAACCTCAACCCAGCACTAGAGGACTCCCAGAATAAACTCAATGGACTAAAAATATATGCTTATTTTCATAGTATGGAAACTACTGAAAAGCCTCTTAGAAGAAAATTCTCCAGATGATATTCATAAAATTCAGATATGATCCATGGAATGGCTCCCTTTAGGGAGTTTCCCTTTAAAAGACTCTCATTGGACATATTGCATTAAAAAAGGTTAGTATATGAAGAAGAGCCAGGAGATAAGATGTGACTCTGAGATTAGTGAATCCTGCAAGTTAAATGGTCTCTGCTGTAGACCAGTCACTTCCCAGGTTAACATTTTCTAACGGTACTAAAGCAAGTGCTGAAAGAAAAGAACATTTTCTTCTGAGAATATATCCTCTACCAAAAGAGAAAAGAAACACAAAGCAGAAAATTCTGAAAACAACAAATTTCCAGTTATAACTTTAATAGCTAATCAATTAAATAGAACATGAAAAAGGTTTTCTTTTTTAGAAAATTGTTTCACCCTCTGTGAAGAGATATCAGGATGCTGAGTTTGGATGGTTTCCATCTCAGTAGACGGAGAACCAATCTTCTTGGAGACAGGCTGGCTAGACTAATCAGAAGGGAGTCCAAAATTCAATGTATGTACTTGGTGTTTTAAAAGGATCATTTCACAAAGGTGAAAATAATTACAAGACATACCAGGCCAGAGAAAGAAATCAAACAGAAAAATGTAAATGGCAATTTGGAACTGTTTAAGTATGTTTTACTAGATGTCTTAAAAGCCACAATCTCATAACTGACAGTATAGGTTACACAGATAAAAAAATAATAATAATAATAATAATAAAAAAAAAACCAGCTTGGTTTAGTGGGGAAGTAAAGGTAGCTATAAAGAAAGGAGATACAAAAATAATGTAGAAACAAGATAAAAGTAAAAAGGAGGAGAAGAGGAGAAGTAGAGCGCAATGGTTATAAACTAGGAACTGCAAAAAACTGAGAGATTAAAAAAAATAAAAGGGCAAGTTAAGGACAAGACAGAAGAGCTTGTCTGTAAATAGTTTAGGAATAAAGAGTATCCCAGTAAAGGAACAGAGCCATTGTCAGATGGTAATGGGAGGTGTGTAAATATTACTACAGCAATGTTTTATATTGTGAGAAGAAACAGAATGAAGTATTAGTCATCTCATGATCATGATCATGACATATTTTTCCTTCCCATAGTAATGGAAGAGACTACTAAGTAGTCTCTAAAGTTGAGTATTTTGAAATTGTTAGATCTAAATAATTTGATTCCAAGAAATTGAAAGCATTTACTTTCTGTATTATTGTTGTTGCTTTTCAGTAATTGTTAAAATACTGAGAAATTTCCTGAAGGCTGGATGAAAGCCAATGATGTAGTGATATTTTAAAAGGGAAAATGGGATGACGTCAGTAACTGCAGGCATGCCGTTATCATAATAACACTGGAAAAAGATGATGTGATGGTTGATAAGAGACCTGATGTATAAAGAATCAGAAGAGTAAAATAACTGCTTTCAGTCAATACGGGTGTACCAGAAATAGATCTTATCAAGCTAACTTAATATATTTTTAATAAGATTACAAATTTGGTTGCTCAAGATAATCAAGTTGATATAGAATACAGAGATTTCAGTGAGGCATTCCACTTATTACCACACAATACTTTGATTAAGAAATGAGAGCAATAAAAAATCAACATGTAATATATTAAATGGATTAAAAACTGGCTAACCAGTAAGTCTCAAAAAGTACTTCTAAGCAGAAATTATCATCAAATGGTTGTGCTTCTAAATCAGTTCTGAAAAAAAATAGTTTTACACTTTATTCTATTTATGTTTTATCCAAGATACAGAAGACAACTTTAAACAGTTATTGATAAAGTTTGCAGATGGCTCAAAGGCTTCAGGTACAGAAGATGATAAAGAAGGCAAGTCACTGAGTCACTGTTGCAGATCTATCTAGATTGCTTGGCAAGCCAGGGTCATTTTAATGCAGCCAGTTGTAAAAACCTACATGTACTCACAAAGAGTGAAGGACATATTTACAGGATGGGGGACTGTATTGTATAAAATGGAGATGATGAAAAGGACTCTTCGGGTGAAGGCAAGGTCAATGGGAGATAATCAGCTGAACAAGAGTTCCCAGTATGATGCTGTACTAAGACGAACAGAAATTTGATAACAGCTCTTTGATCTCCAGACAAAAGTATAATAAGATCAAATGGATAGAAGTTAAACCTTTAAAATTCAGAAGGAAAAAAAAGAAAAAAAAGAAAAAAAAAAGAAAAAAACATTTTTAGCAGTGAATATATATGTATATGTATATAGAAAGTATATATATATGTATACGGGAATGACTTACTAAGGACTAATTAGATTTTTATTTTTATATTTTTTAATGGGAAAAATCCAAAAAGTGGTTATTCAGGTATGGCTTGTCACAGAAAAGACCAGACTAAAACATCTCACTGAGCCCTTCTGTTCTACTATATCTGAATTCTAAATGCACTTGTCTAATACATTTATTCATGCTCTTAATAATGATGAGGATAGTATTATTCAAGTCTGATTTACCTGTTTAAGAAGGATTTTGTGCTTGTTGGATAACTACAATTAACATTCTGAATAACCACAACAGTAAATCAAAAACATTGTAATTTCAAATCTATGTGGTGACTTGAAGTCAGTGGTGTTTCAGGTAGTATCATTCTAGCAGTTCATTGAAATACGAATTGAAAATAGATAAATATTGTAGTTTATCAAAAATTATATGTACTTTTTATTCTAAAAGATTGGCAGTAGGACTGTGGGACTTGGTTGGCTTCTTTGATGTATTTCCTAGGTTTATGCCTTTGCCCAAGTGCTTGAACAACTGTGTAGGACTCAAGCACACGCCTCATGGTACAGTATTTGTCTATTTTAAATTTCTTTGCTCAGCTTGCAGCACACAAGCCTGTGCTATTTGACAGCAGCAGACAACTCACTATCTTCCCATTCAGCCAGGTGATTCTGAAGAGGTATGACCATGAGCAATTTTTCCCCAAAATGATCAGATTTTTCCACTCTCTCCCCAAGAGTAAATGAGTCCCTGTTCCTGCTTAATCCTAGTCATTTTCATTGCCAACCCTATGTAAAAGACAGCAGCTCAAAACCTTTTAACAGGACTTCATCTAAAAATTTTAATCAAGATCCAAGTTAAGCTTTTCAAATAAGGAATAAAGTTTAAATCAGCTACAAGTACTTTAAGTGTTATTAAAACTCATGACCTATTTCCCTTATTAAAAACAAGAGGCTGAAAGCATTTCAAAGTCATATTTAAGCCTCCTGCTGACATTGCAATACTGAAATATGATGGGGGCTTTATTATGTTACTTGGATGTGTCTTAAGGGACATTACTGACGCTCTCCATAGTATATAAAATTGAGGAAACAACTAAAATATGTTTTGGTTGCCACTCAGACTTGCAAAGAGAAAGTATTAAAAATGAACAATTTAAAAAGTAAAGTATTTTCTTAATGGAAACAAAATTAAAGTGTGCTAAGTCTGCTATTTCAGACTGCTATCTCAATATAGAGTGGGGGAAAATTAATTATATTTCTGATATCTGGAATCAATTTAAATAGGAAAAAAAAAAATCTAGAAGAAAGAAGATAAACAATCCTGAAATGAGAGTTAGAAATTAGATGTGACATAAACACCAAACAACATTGGGTGGATCTAACGATACCATGCCTTCTTCTAATACAAATGAAAGGTAATCCACAATTATGGGCTCTAGTTATTTAATTAAATGTTTATTTGTGTTTCTTACTCTCTGGTTGAAATTCAATCCCCTGCACTCACATGAATCCAGAGTAATTGGGGTCTGTGTAATGGCTGTGTAAAGGGACTAGTGAAGTAAAATTCATCCTTCCCAATCCGAGGCTCATGACTATTCCGTATTGCTCCAGTTCCCAAGCCAGCTGTTCTCATCTGTGCCTTTGCAATGCTTGGTTGGGAATGGCAGTTGCAATCTTTCCATGAAATTTATATGGCTTGGAAATGGTTTTGGTGCCCTTTGAATGCAATTTATAACTCCTTTTGCCCTTCTAACCAGAGAAAAAGATACTCTGTAATCCACAAGGCAGTTCAAAAATAATCAAAATGGAACACAATCTCCTGATAGTCTCATCTTAGGTGGAACAGATGTAGAAATGGCTTGGAACATCCCAGATTTCCAGTTTTGGGGCATAGGAGCAGAGGCATTTTATATCCACTCACAAATGGAAGGGAGAAGAGAAATCTAAACCATGTCCCACAAAAAGTATCACAGTTATTTTTAATGTGAATTCCTTATATATGAAAGATACTGTCAGTATTCTAGTACGGATACATGTAGTAAGTGTGTGTTTATTATAAACATTTGTGAGAAAGAGAAAGGGAAAGGAAAAAAGGGGAAAGGGAAAGTGGAAAGGGAAAGGGAAAGGGAAAAGGAAAGGGAAAGGGAAAGGGAAACGGAAACGGAAACGGAAACGGAAAGGGAAACAAGGGAGCACTGTGCATGTGTGCGTGTGTTAAAATTAAATAATATATTAAAATTGACAGCGAGAAGAAGAGCTTTGGAGACGGGCTGAATGATGAAACTGACAGTTTCCAAATGTCACTGCATTTCCACTGATGAACCATTCACATTCTGAAGTTATTGGAGATTTGAATGAAAATCACATTTTTCACAAATAAAATTTTGATCTATTTTGCTGTAAAATATGAAAGAGTCAAGGCAACATTTGGGGGGCTTTAGTAAAAGGATCTGCCTAAGGATTCAATCCTAGGTGGTCAAGTCCACAAGTTACAGGACTTTATTGTTATCTTGCAAAACTGAGACTTCCAGGCCAGATATTATTTACAGAGACACTGAGCATTTCCTCCATACAACAACAAGTGAACAATGCTATAAAGCTGAACAATATTTTGTTTCAGCCTATCTTGAAGAGTTCTAAACATGCACCATCAGTGTTCTTGCAAATCTCTGATAATGATCTATAAATTTATATTCTGCAATAAATAAAATACTTCTGTGAGCCAATCAGAATAAAACATTCAATTAACCCATTTCTTTTAAAGGAGACTTAAAATTAAATCTCTTAATGTGGATTTCCAAGTCTTAAAAAAATCCTTCTCTTTTATTAGAAAAAGTGAGGGAAAAAAAATAAAAAAGTAACTGAATACTTTGAATAAAGACTTTGAGCAGGCCCTTCTCAGAGAAAGTTGTTTCTTACTGAAAGGCTTGGTGAGTGTCTAATTACTTCCTTTAGAGCCGCTTTGAATTGAACCATAATATTCCAATGTGTATTGAATTTAAATTCTACTTATGGGCTCTGCTTCCTTTGATTCTGCATTTCTAGCAAGGGGAGCTCCTTACATCACATTTATCATAATATATGGAAGCATTTCTGTGTTTGCTTCTGCAATGCACTAAGTTGTCCCTGAAGATTTTTTTTTTTTTTTAAATCTCCCTTGGAAGAAAAATTTCATTGTAAATGAAGATTTAAATTGAAATTATTGGAGAATTTAAGAGGAAGAGATATGCCCAGTAAAATTAGAACAAGCATTTAAATGGAAGAGGGTATCTTTAATTATTTTCTTCCTTGGCATAGCAGAAAATCCCATGATATGATAACTAAGAATACTTTGGGGGTTTAAGAGCCCAACAGCAGAAAAGCTAATGTGATATATATATATATATTTTTTCAGTGAGAGGTTAAAATGATGGTATTGTAAGTAGTCTGTCAGACTATCTCAGCTCACCATCTGCTACATATTAATTTACAATAGAGAGATAGGTGAAGTGAGTGTTACTCTTCAGGAGCTATAAAAATGTATAACTTTCTCAATTAGTATTCACTTCAAATGAAGAATAAAATCCAGGAAATCTCAGACCACAAGCCAGGCAGTATTATGTTTAAATGGTAATAATATATCTATAATATGCAGCTAGAGCTGCAGAGTATTGCCTGGAACAGAGTCCAAAAGGCTAGGCTAAGCCATTTACCATTAACCTCCTGAGACTTCTTTGTTTTGGATAGGTAAGCAAAATGGAAAAAAATAGATGTGTGTTTCCAAAAGGCATATTATGTACATATAGAGAGAAATAGATGGAAATAAATGTTGCACTTTTAATAAATGTCGTGGGAATCTTTTCTTTAAAAGTATTAAGCCCCAGTTTCACCAAAACTCAAACCAAGAAAATGATTGAGCTACTTAAGAAAAACAATCACTACTTTCTCCCATTCCTATGTAAATCGTTTGTTATTTGAAGAAAAATAGAGTACTATTATTTTTTGTGTGTAGGGAGACCAGCAGCTACTCATAAAAATGGGAGCAGTATTATCTTTCTCACTGTAATGGCAACATGGAGCCCTACCACATCTCTTGGACAGATGTGGGACTTCCTGCCTCGGGGTTAATTCCCTACTTCTCTGAATCAGGCTGAAAATCCTTCTCTTGATCTCTAAGGAAACACACAGCTCAAACATTGATACAAGCACACTGTGTGGAAATGTGGACTGTATACACTTTATAACTGTTGAAGATACCTGTTAAAGCACGCAGACGTTCTTCTTTGGTAATTAAAAACTTGGTATGATATACAATGTAATCTGTCCTTTTAAATTCATAGTTCTTATTTTCCCCGGGTCTCTTCAGCACTTACTGTAGCATGAAATATTGGTTAACAGTTAGCTGCGCTTTAGTGAAAATGCTGATGAGACTTCTGATACCCATGGCAGACCTGGCCTTGTTTTGTGACCTCTTACATCTGAAAGAACACTTTATCCCAAGTTGGAAGCACCTTTCTTTTCCTCCTTCACTTATTGTCTGATGGTATGGGATTTTCCACAACAACTGTCATTTCTGTCCCACAACTAGACATTTCCCTAGACTTCCTCTCCCTTCCCCTTTGAAGGAGAAGCCTAACTTCTAGAAAAAGCAGACAGTGCTCCCACTTTCTTTATGTTAAGAGCCATCATCCATTGAATATCTGCTGTACAAAAACAAGGTGGTAATGGCATGTCAACAATTGGACAACACTAGACAAGGCTGTGACATGGTCTAGAGCAGGGACTGTCCCATTACAGCCCTTCTGCAGATAACAGCTGTAACAGTGCGGTGGCAAGTCCCTTTAATGCATAGCTATCTCCTGCTAAACGTCCAGAGCAAAGGTGGTGTGTTCAGCCATAATTTAAAGGACCGCGATGTGAAGGAAGGGTTATGATGTTTAACTTATAGGCCATCCAAATGTTATAGGCCCAAGCAAGTTCCTATTAGCAATAACTCAAGTCCGGCAAGGAGATTTGACATTCAGAACTGATGAGCACAAATCCCTTGAGCCTTCTCCGACCCAGCCACTCTCAGGCCACTTGGTAACCCGAGTGACCTGGGAGTCAAACCGTGATAACCCTCTTCAATTTAAAGAGCTGCTTCTCCCCATCTGTCTGAGCTCTGACTCTGCACAATAAATTTCCCAAAGAGCATAAAGAGCCATCTAGTGTATATCAAATCAATATCATTGTGGCTTTCAGCGATATCTGAGGCTACAGTTCACAAAATAAACTAGGCCAGGGGCTGGATTTCTGCCCTTGGCAATCAATCAGACTCACTGGGTCATAGATTTTAGTGTAAATTAACACAGCAGAAACAATCATGCTCCCTAGATGATGATATAATACAGTATTTGCTTTTCTTTTTTCCCCCATTTCATTGCTCATGCTCAGCGGCTAAGCTGTACTGAACAAGAATAATAAAAAGCAATGATTAGAAAGGTGGTGGTAATCATAAAGCAGAACATTAATATTCTCCTGACAAATGTATATAAAATACACATAAAATATATACACAATATTAAAGGAAAGAAGGAGAGGGGAAATGGCATTAAGTCACTGATGTTTCAGATACATTATTTTTGCTAAAGAATTTTAGAAGTGACCTCATAAATCCTTGCAAGTGGTTATCATTGTCTTACTTTACCAGACTTGAATGCAAAGATGTTAAACACTCCATTATTGTCTTCATATACCACATCCCCTACACTGTGTGGAGCACGCTGTCAACATGTTCTCCGCTTGTTATTCAGGCTTTTCCAACGTGTACCTGAGCATTGCCAGCACTTCTCCCCAGAGGAGTTTTGATTTTTTTTTTCCTTTGGCATGTCATTGCTGTAGTAAAAGAGGCACCTAGCATAACAAGACACCCACCTTTACGCAAATCTCATCTTTTAAAATTTTCTCTGAATTTGCTGCTTGTGAAAAACTTGTGGGAATTATTATAATCTCTAATTATTCAATTGATGTAAAACAGTGTATTGTATTTTCTGTCAGAACCTCTGGAAGAAATGTCAATATTTTCAGCATTAGAAGGACATATTTTGAATTATAAACACCCATCATGTAATGTTATTTTATCTCATGCATCTTCTCAAAATATTTTACAGAAAGGAAATGTGATACATATAAAGGAGACTAAGTAGGGTTCTTTAATTTTTGCAAAGCCAGCTGGATATTTAATTAATGCAACAGAAATTTCTGATAAGCAGCCATTTTATTCTTTAAGTATTCAGACTTTTACATTACTGTTCAGATAGTGTAACTCCAGTCAAAATGTATTTATTTGCAAAATATCTAATTAGATTATACAAACAATATTTAGTTTAGATATAATAAAATACTAATCTGTGTACAAAGTCTACATGGTATGGATTAGAACTGTGTGAGAATAATAACTACTGTGCAGGAGTGGTTTTTGTTGAATAGTCAGAATAATAAGATTTATCAAATAACAGTTATAAGCAGGAATTCATTTCTTAGATTAAATTTATCCACTATTTTCTGCCAGGGTCATAAAGAAACAGAGGCTTCAAAGGTAGCTCTCTTCTGAGATGATTGAAGGCAAACTGCCTCCTTTCGTGACAAATCTACTCTTCTGTTCTCTGACTAAAGAAAGGAGCTGGATTAAGAGGCTGGGGAAGGGGAGCATCCCTTGTATTCTCTGGTGTGTCCAACTCAGTAAAGCTCCTAAGCATTTGCTACAAAGCCAAGATACAAGATAGAACTGAGGAATCTGCCACCACAGCAATGTGGCAGATACCCCCTCCCCTGTGCAGCGGGGATGCCAGCTAGACTAGCCAAATGCAGTCATTTCGAGGCTATCTGCACAATGTCGTTCCATGGTCATTGTAAAGGAACTCCCTTTCACATCATCTCAGTTCATTTTATTCAATAGGTACAACAGAATATAATTTTGCAGAAAGAATTATCAAAATTTACAATACTAGTGGCAGGTAACTGAGTATTTTGTGTAAGGTAAAGCAACTTCCTCTACCACCACCACTAGCCCTCCCACCCCACCCCCTTACCTCTCCCCAAAAAAAAGAAAAGCAAAAAAAAAAAAAACAACAACCTGTCCAATAGGCTGAAGAAGCAGATTCCCCTTCTTCATGATATTCCACACAGGAATAACCAAGTTACAAACTTTTGCAAATTATTATTTTTGGTCTTAACTTTGGATTCCTAAGGAAAATTCTGGTTGTGTGCCACTGTATCAGCTGATATGTTCTGGGATGTGTAGCAGATACTAGGTTGCCTGTTCTTCTGAAAGCTGATACAGGCCAAGATTACTTTGAGGTAGCAACCATTCTCTGCATTTGTTTACCATAGTTTTACCTTTAGCTTAAGTCATAACTTTTTTAAAATTTCTTTTTAATGTCTCAAATGTAGCAGTTAACTCTGTTGGCTCTATGTGGAAGTTTCTGTTACATATAGAAAGCTGATCTTTACCTCTCCTAAATAAATAAATAAATAAATAAATGAAATTTGTAAGTAATTATACCTAGAAAATTTTAGCTTAAAACATTCTTAGAGCTCCACACTCCATCTCAGAAGGGAGAACATAGAAAATGTATTAGCAAATTTAATTTGTCCCTTTGTGAATCTGTGTTATGCTACAGACCTTTATTACATAGTGATAGGGTATTTTTTCATCAGACTGCTTCATTCAGAGCACAGGTTGTATGCACACAAGAGCAGAACTAAGACCTCACACAGTACCATAAATGTCACCTCATTCAACGTGCTCCTGGAGTTTGCCACATAAACATCACTCTTCTGTCCTATTTTCAATCCCTTTAAAATAATACTTGTGTTGCTTCCATGTCTTTTGCTGCATTTTGCCTACATAAAGCTAGTCTTCATTTAATGCTACTTGAAACAGCTACTTGAAACAGCTCTGCATCTTTGGAGTGATACAGTGATAGTAATCACTAAATAGGAAGCAAATGGTGATATCTGTCAATACGTCATGCACAGTAGGCCATATGAGAGATCTGCATTACATCACTCATAGACTTTCCAAGGCTGTAATGTCCTTTCAGTGAACCTGAACTGAGTGTTGAGCTTGTAAGGAAAACTGAAACCCAGGGAGTTACTTGTGGTTTAGGATTTTTTTGCACAGCTTCAATATACACATACAGGGAATCATTGCAATAGGCCAAAGATGGGTTTCAGCCACTTGTGAGGTAGTAATGTTGATAGGTAAAAAAATTGTTCCCTAACATAAAAATGCTTCATTACTCCATTTTAGTGTTTGATGGGAAGGGCGGGGTGAGAGGGGGGTGTTTGTTTTTTGTTTTGAATGAACACAGTACATTTCTACCAGGCATCTGTAAGACTCTTTGCAGTTCTTCAGTCATAGAAAGCAGGCAAGTGTTGTTGTAATTATATATATTATTCTACAGATGTGTGAATATATGATTTTGTTTATTTTTTTTCTGTATGCATGTATATAAAAATGAAATAATCACTGGACTAGAAGAAAGAGAGGAAAGTGATAAATGAATCCTACAGTCCAATGGTCAGGGTACTCCCCTGAGATGTGGGAGAATCCAGTCACTGTCCCTGCTGAGATGAATGATAATTACACACTGGAAGTAGAGCACTTCCAGCAGGAGAGAATAAGAGGTACCTATTCACTAGCCCAAAGATTAAGTCACCTTTTGGGAAATTTGTGTTCAGAAACAGGATTTGAACCTAATTCATGCAAAAGGTGAGCACTCCATTCACTTGGTATCTCCATAGATGTGAAAGGGAAACCCTGCTCCTGTCTGTTGGATAAGTTTTGACCTTACAAGTGAGATGGACAAGAGCTCACCTTGCTTTTTAAGCTTGAGAGGTTTTGTGCATAAGACTAGCTCTGTTCTAGCAAGACAGTGACAGACCTTTCTATGAAATTCTGGGGTCTTGGGAATTTTCCTGTTAGAAACAGGCACATAAAGAAATGCAGATACCTCCAACATTAAGGAAGGTGGTGGTGGGATAACACAGAGTAGGGAAGACAAGAGAATAGGAATGAGTGTTATAGTTGAGTCTCTTAAAGAAGTAGATGGTGTTTTCCATATTCTCCCCATGAAACTCTGGTAACATAGTGTCATTTTTTCCCTTTCATTTCCAGTGTACAATTCTGTTGTCTGGCACTGTCTTCTCATCCATTTTCCTTGCCACAAGCATGCCATGCCAGATTCTGGAAGTCAGTTGCTTTAAGGGACATTTTTATGGTGTTCCCTTTGTGACAATGCTGCCCTGAAAGTCCTCTTGGTGTAAGGTGAGCCTGAGGTTTCAGTAGGCCTAAGAATCTGTCTTTGTTTTTTTGGGAAAGTCAAATGTCCACTGTGAGGGGTCCCATCATCATGAATCAGAGGACAAGCTGGAGAAAAGAATGTGCTGGGAAGCAATTATTCTTTCTCCCACTTTTTTTTCACTCTGACTTCAGAAAACTTTATATCTTCTAAACTGTTTCTGTACTCTGGGGTCCATAAGCAATTGTTTAGATCTCTCCAAGCCCTTCCTACCCAAATTCCAAATACAGCTGAAGAGAAATTCCATTGTGGTGGTTTTACCATGCTAGGCAGGTGAATACTACAACCACTCTCTCACTCCCCCTCCTCAGATGAGGAGGGGAAGAAGTAAAGGAAAGAACAACTCACAGGTTGATATAAGGATAATTTAATTAAAGGAAAAAAAATAATAATTATTAAGGAAATATTAATTAAACAATTTAACTAAAGGGAAAAAAGGGAAAGGGGAAAAGGGAGGGGGAAAGGGAAACAAAACAAAACAAAAAAAGCAAAGGCTGTGTGGAAGTGCAGAGGAAAGAAATTACTCTCTCCTTCCCACAAATGAGCAATGCTTGACCATGTCCTTGAAGCAGGGCCTCAACGCACTTAGTCGGTATCTGGAAGGAGGACAGACTTTTTCTCAATGAGAGCCCACCCCTCCCTCTTCTTCCTTTTTCCACCTTTTATTGCTGAGTGTGACATCATATGGTATGGAATATCCCTTTGGTTTAGGTCAGCTGCCCTGGTGATGTTTCTTTCTCACTTTTTTGCCCACCCCCTAGGAGGGTTAGAGAGAGTCCTGATGCTGTGCCAGCACTGCTCAGCAGCAGGCACAACACCGGTGTGATACCACTGCTGTTCTAGCTACAAGTGCAGAGCGCAGCACTGTATGGGCTGCTGCAGGGAAAGTTAACATCCCAGCCAGACCCAGTACATCCATCTAATGAAACACCTTGATAAATACATTCAAATGACAATCTTAAATACAAAATGGCATTCAACTTATTTTCTTAGACTTTGGCATGCAGAGGAAAACCTAATAAACCCAGACTGAAGATCTGAATGTGAAATACAATTGAAGTCCATATATTTCTACCATACTACCCAGATATCTTTCCTCTGGGGATTTATTTTTAAATTCACTTTAGCATTTGAAATATTCAATTTATTAACGGAAAAATAGATTGTCCAAATTATATCTTTAGTTTCCTTATAATCAGCATACAACTTAAATTAGAAGTGAAAACAGTTGCCATGGAGGTTAAAACATCAGGTAGTTCTTTAAATATTGAGAGAAACCTGGTCTTATCAGATTTTATTCCTACTTTACAAAATTTAGTTCTACTGAGATAATTCAGATAATCCTTGGGAAGAAAAACAAATGCTGTGTTCCTTACAAGTCCCAAATTTCCACTAATTTGCTTGGGATTGAGGTAAGGAAAGCAATGCCAAACTGGGTTAATTTGGGTGTTGGCCCCAATAGCTAATTTGACAAACAGAGCTGAAATTTAACTGGCATTTTTTCTATACAAGCTATTTTTGTTTGGTGGCCATAACAGTTATTAGCATGGCTTATTTCCTTCATGTTACTGCCTTTCATAAAGTTAACTAGTAGAAATGGTGCCAAAAAAAATATAATAATAAATAAATAAATAAATAAACAGTTCACGATTTAAAGTAATAAAATGATACTGTATTAAAATGGCAACAATCCTGCCCTTACAAAAGTGGCTGGTACAAAACTAGACTACGTGGTTACAAACTGTATGGCAAGATATAAAGCAACAAAAAGAAAGGCATATTTGCCTATTGTTTTACTGAATGTCATAAATGACCACTAAAATTCTGGAAAGTAATGCTCTGATTGTTTTTCTAAGTAACATTAAAAAGCAGCTTAACTTAAATGGTTTACCATGAGAAAATCATTTCTAATTATTTTAAGTAATATTTAGATCAATTCATAGTAATCTTATTATCTTTCATGTTTATGTCAGTATTAGATTACTTTCATGTTTGTTTAAGCTCTTTTGCTTTTTAGAATGTCTGTTTCAAAGGCAAATTGAGCATAGTTAAAATAATCAATGTCCTTTGTGGTTTCAGCATATGCAAATAACAACAACAGTTGAAAGGAATCTAGTGCTTTCTTATACATACTATTAAGCTTTTACTGAAGAAAAACATAATTATCTAGCTAATTATATCATTCATTATTACTACCTGCATATTAGTCTGTAACTTGCAGTCTATTAAAGAAAATATAATGAAAGTATGCTGGGAGAAAACACAGCAGCTGGACAGACTCAATGCCAGCATTGCTCAAAAATGTTCTTTATTTGCTCATGGCAAAGAGTAGGAGGGAATAACTCTAGTGTCGCAAGGCCTGGATTTCACCTGGGAAGATATGCCTTCACATTCGTACTAAGCCACAGCCTTTCTGTGTGATCATTTCACTGATTCTGAGGTCTGTCCTGGAGCAAAACAGTGCGGAGCTAATTCCTTCCTCCTCTCCTTTGCCTACAGCTGGACTGTGAGGAGCTCAGGGCAGGCTTGTTTGTGATGTGCTGGTGCAGTGCAGCCTGGCAGGGCTCTCATCGTGGCTGCAGCCGCTCTCCCAGGCTGTGTGGTGAGTGATGATACCAATCCAACAGACCGTCTGTACATGAAAGCACTCATTAGCTTCACTAAGATTTCCACAGGAGCCATAATTGCTGCGGTGAAGTGCTGACAATTTCTCAGCATGGGTCACCTTCTGAAATGTTTAATGGGAGTGAAAAATACCTGAACTAATTGCTAGAGTCTTATTCTTGGTTGTTTTCACTTCCTCCTTGCGTGCTTTTTACCTGACTGACATGAAAAGAAAGTGAATGTTTTGCTGGGACTGTCAGGACATACAGGGCTCCATTACAACAGAAGAAGCAATAGGTATAAAGGGGCAGCAGTGCTCAGCAGGGCTCTCCATACCCCTCGTCTCCAGATCATTCAACACAGAAAGAGATTCCCAGGGTATGCTGTGGTTCCCTGTGATTTATGCATCTCAGATTTTTTTCAGATTTTTTCAGGCAGAAGAAACCAAAGCATGGCAGGAGAGGGAAGAGTTACATGTCCAAAGCAAAGCTGAGCTTTCCCTAGATCCAGGAATTCAAAAAACACTCTTGGGTCTACTGGCTGTAGTCTAATATTTTTAAAAGGTGTGCTTGCAGATTTTTGCTGCTTCCCCAACTCAAATGGAAGCTATGTATGTCCATTACAAGACACCACAACATAATAATATCACACGGCTGCACACTGAGAGCATCTGTGAGATTACATTTTGATTAAAAATAAATAAATAAATAGATTTCCTTGATTTTAAAATTATTTTTTCATTGATTTTTGCAAGGAGAATACCTATAAATTACTCTCTCCAAAAGAGGTAGTGGTAGATAGTGTTGGCTTTTCTTAGTACCCATCTTTCTAAACTGTCTTAAAATGAGCTGTTTTTACATAAATCAGTCAGACACTATGTTGATAAAAACATAAAGCCTTCTTCAATATCCATAGGTCAGATATGCTAAAAAACACACAGACAAACAAACAACAACAAATTCTGTTCTTCTCATTAATAAAATCCACCCATAATGTTCAGATATGGTTATGTTCAATGGCAATACTGGTGTAGCATTGTTTAGTCAGACTAATGAATTTTATTTTAGCAAGTTTATCTCTCACAGGCATAAATTCTGGGCACTATTTCAAAACTGAAGATAGTCCAGTAGCTCTAAGTTAGCACAATGGTTTCAGTATGTTTCAGACAAGTGAGTGTGATACTTCTGATCAAAATGTAAGAACTGTACAAAAACTTCATTTTTAAAAGGGGTATTATTGCATTCAAGAAAAACATTTGGTAACTAGCTGTGTTTAGCAAGAATGTCCAGATTTGGATGAAAATCACAGTTTTCCAATATTCTTGTGTATTCCAAGCCATACCTATTCAGGCCATACACCACCAGGGAAAAAAAAAAAAAAAAAAAAAAAAAAAGGATGCGGATGCGATGGAGATCTGGAAAGATTTCCTTCTCACAGAATTTGAAATGGACAAGTCTGTTTCCTTAATATCTCACCCTTGTGAATAACCCAGTCAGTTTGCAGGAGCAATGGTTGTGGAACTGCTAACTTGTCTCTAAAGTAGTCCTTTGTCTCAATGACAGCTTCTCTATTTTAATTGTAATCAGAATAAAATCTACTCAGTGCTGTCATTTTTACTGCATAGGATATAAAAGCAGTCAATAAAGCTAGAAGCAGGTTCTCAAATTGTTTTCCTAAGGGGAAACTGAAGATTTGGGTAACAGTGTTGAGGTAGCCAAGACTTTCTGCCCCAGGAGGTCTTTGAATACAACTTTGCAACTTAAAACAAAGACATTCACTGTTTCTGATAAAATGACCACAAGTGAAATTCTTAATGGTGATGATATTTAAATAGTTCATTTGTAGTTCATTTTGACATCAGCAAAAATGCCCATTTTCTGCCCAGTTTTCTGATTCATGTGGACTCAGGTAAATCTCCTGAACAGAAGAAAATCTGTTTGCACTTTCAATTCACAATCCCGCCTTTAAAACAACAAAAAAAGAAGAAATTGTACAGACCTATTTGCATTCCAGAGATAGGTTCTATAAATAAATAAATAGATAGATAGATAGATAGATAGATAGATAGATAGATAGATAAAATTGTAGTATCACAGAATGTACAGGCCTCCAAATATTATCTTTATTCTAATAACAAGTATTATTTAACTTTGATTTCAAGGCATACCACAAGGAAATTAATAAGCAAAGAACAAAGAAAATAGATATTCTGCAATCTGATTGTTCTATATGATAAAAAGAGGTGTTCTTTAAAAAGTTAGCAAGCCTAAATAGTCAAAAGTCTTGAATCTAGCCTAAAAGCTACAGACTGCAAGTCCATTTGAGTAACTGATCTTTGCTGGGACCAGAAATTTATTTCATGTCCCAAGGAATACCAACCAGCAGTAAGATTCCTTAAAAAAAAATTATTAACAGAAGAACGAAAGTTTTAAGTGTTGCCAGTTTGTGGCATGCTACTGTACAGTCATCCTTTTCAAAGAGTATATGACTAGATTCGGACTGTTTCCTCAGAACCTTATCTGCAAGTAACAAAACAAACAAACAAAAGTTTCACACATTACAAATATTTTTTACTCCATAAGTTTTATTTTGTTTTGTTTTATTTATTTATTTTTTATTTATTTATTTTAACTTCAGTTTCCTGAATTCTGCATGCTTGTATTTGGCAATGAGGGAAGAGTAAGAGTTCTATAAAAGATTGTTTGAAAAATAGAAGACCAAGAAGGTAGTAATTGGTTAACATGTGATTTAATCAGCCTTCATTCCAAAAAAAAATGACTAAATATTTTATAAAAAAGAATAAGGAAATGCTCGATTTCTTTGAAACACAAATTTTAAACTGGTGCAAGGAAATAATTTACTACATTTAAAATTAACTTGTGGGATTAATTATTGCAGTACATTTTTGTCCTAAATACCTCATTTATGCATATAATTATTATATATAAAGGCATACATAGCCACAGAAGCACTATTTTCTAGATATTTTCTGGTATTGCATGAACGAGCACAAAACTAAGAGGGTTAGTGATACTTATGTTTAGTAAGTATCTGGCCCCACTGATCTCAGAGAGTATGAATTATTCTATTGTGGTAGAATTTGAGACTTTTAGGTATCTTTTGTTGTAACGAACACTAGGCTTTTAAAATAGCTAACTTCAAGTTCTCATCTGTATTCCTGTCTTCCTCATCACCTTCAATACTCCAAGAAAAAAGTTTAGCACGTCCAGCAGTGCTTCAGATCATAAATGCATTGACTTGTTCTGTAAAGGTGCTTATTCTTCTCCACTGCAGTGGGTCTATCTTGCTAGCTTAGGAGATTTGACTAGAGGACCTCTCGAGGTTCCTTTTTAACCTGACTTATCCTATGAATTACTCTATGATCTTTTATTCAAGTAAGACTCCAGAGGGTTTGTCCACATTAACGGTTTAGCTCAACTCCTGAAATTCATGTCCCATTTTTTTCCCTGTTCCTGTATTCTAACTGGGACATGAGACCTGGATGAAACTAAACTGATGCAACTGTATGCAACAAAAGATGCACTCTGAGAATGTATTTTACAGTATGTAATGGAATATTACAGTAGCAAAAGGGCATTCACTCCTCTGGACCACACCAGAGCTGGTCCAAAGTGAAAAACACTGAGAATGTGTACAGTTGGGATACTGGTGCCGAACACCAATCGCTATGCTCTTCAGACCCACCCCTTTTGGTCTGTGTTGCTTGTTGATGTACGCATAGTAAGAGCTGGCTATGTTAAGACCACATGCTCAGTCTATGAAAGACCCGCAAAATACAGACTAAACATTGTTACAATATCATCTTAAAGTAAATATCCAATGAGTTGATTTACATCACTAGCATTTTAGATCTTCCAGTCTGTTTACACACAGAACAGTGCAAGCACCAAAATGCTCACTTGTTTAACAGAGTTCATACAGGACCACAGAAATAACTTGAAATAATTTTGCTACAGGTTATATAGCTTTCAAAAGATTAGTTTTCCTTTTTTATTGCTTTCTTTTGGAAATGTTACACAGGATCTGTACAACTATGTATAAATATTGTAAGTATCAAGTTTGCTTAACCTTCTAAACCAGCCATTTTTTATTCACAGCATACCCATAATTATTGAAAAAATAAAATAAAAATAAATCAAATACTGACAGCATTTGAAAAAAAAATCCCCATATTGCCAGCAAGACTGTTTGCTACTTCTCATGAATCTCCTACTTTTAAAAATGGCCTGATCCACAAAAATAATTACTGAAAATCATAGTAAACACGAGATCACATGCATTCAAGCTTCATCTGTAAAGGTCCGTGATTAGTGTTGCTTTTGAAAAAGAAGCAATAATGCTGAATATCTTACTATTTCACCTCTAAAGTTGCTGGAGCATGTCACAGTAAGAGCAATCAATATTGGTTAATAGGCCAGATCTGTGTTATTAGTATTCTTTACAACCTTGACATACTTCATTTTATGTACAGATTGCCTATGAAAACTTGGGCTTATATCTTGTCTAGACAATGCCTTACATGGCCATTCAAATTAATAATGTGCCAGAATTATCCTATGTTTAATGCAGCTGTGCTCTGTATTGACTCTGAAAATTAAATTTACTTCATGGTGCCTATTGACAGCTGGGTCTCAACCATATTTAATGGATTTGAATGGAGTTTGGACTATAGCTTATGCCTCCAAGCAAAATGTTGATAGCTAATAATTTTCATTAAAAGTGAGAGTGTTTATCTATAAACATTGCATTTCTCAGTATATGAAGTCAGTGCAAAAAGAAGTCTAAGATCACCTTTCAGTCAGTTCACTCAAAACACTCAAAAGGAAATGAAGAGAAGAGAAAAATAACCTGTTTGCTATCTTTAACTGCAATTCTTTGCCTTATTAACAATGCATTTGCAAATATGTAGTGAAGGAATCCTATTCATGTTGAGAAAAATATCTTTAGTTCCAAGAAGGCAGAGACAATACCTCAAATTGCATCTGAACGTAATGAAAAACCTCAAACATAATATATTTATTGACAGCCCTGGAAACTGAACTTCTTTATTTATTGACAGCCTACATACAGTATAGACACTGCAAGTTTCTTTCACTGCTGAGCCAACACACTTCTTACTTGGCCAGAAGAAATTACTACATCTGAAGACAATACAATGCATTCACTATATGCACATGTTCTTTGCGTTATCTGTGAAATGTCCAACCAAGCTGTCAGCCAGCACTAATTCTTCTGATTGCTTTTCTGCTCCAGAATATGTTCTCGAGAGATACCTAACAGAAACAAGTTTTGTTCGCTGCTAATATTAGACTGACTTCTGCCACTAAATCTACAGGTAAACAGTTACACATCTAATTACCGGGAAAGCTAAAAGCCTCTTACATTAATAGCCAAACAGCTTCCTTTTATAATAGATATCCAGACCAATTCTTCTTGTTCTAGTATCCATCTGGTAAGTAGCTAAAATAGTCATTTTGCCATCTTTTTGGTGCTCTGTATCCCAACCACTCATCAACTGAGAATTTGTTGCCACATGTTCTTGGTAGAATTACAGTGTAAATGTCACTGTATAAGGCATAAAGGCTGCATGACATTTTTTTTTATTCCTGGTCTCCAATTCTTAAGTCTTTGAAATTTATATTTTGAGGGTAAAAAAGTTTGAACAGTTCTGCCTTTAATCACAAGATGATTGAAAAAACATGCATTTTTAACTTTCAAGCAATAATAAACTTTACTGGACATTCTATGACAAATACAATTATTAAAACTAAAAAGTTGAAATATTAAGAGGGTAGACCTCCAAAATATCAGGCTACAGGTCTGCAGTACATTTTGCGCAAGACTTTTTCCTAAGCTTAGAAAACAGACAGATTGAGAAAGACTGTGCTGGGCTTTAGGAAATCAAAGCAGGCCTACAATTCAGATGCAAGTGCCACATGCTCTAGCAGGCTTTGTGAAGTCCGTTAGCAGATGCCCTGGCAGTTTACCTTATATGCAGCAAAATTGTTTCAATTTAATACCTTCCAAACTGTATTCTGTGCAGTACAAACCAGTGGGGAAAAATAATAATCTGTTTTTGCTCGTTACCTCTCTTTTCGCTACAGATTCTCAACATGTTCTATACAGAAGTTTATGATAAGATTAAGAAGTCAAAGTGTATAAATTATGCATGTAATGTGCAACAGAGATTTTATACGTACACATACACATATATATACATACGCAAATGCACATATACCTGAATTATCAGAATAATACCTAGCCCAGAGCCCAGAGAAATAAAACAGAGACATGCATTACATGTAGTAAACAAAAATAACACCTACCTGAATTTACTAGCAACCATCATAAAAAAATGTAGTCTCAATATCACAGAAAGGTTGAAATGATTATGTATTTATTTATTTTAAGATAGTATTTTGATGTGGAAAAATGATTAAAAGAGTAATCACGGTTGCAAGGTAGAAAGTATATAAAGATTAAGGATGGACAGTAACATACAGGCCAACATGCTGCTGAAGTGCAATGAAAAAGAAAGCACAAAAGCATGATGATACCAGCTGGTACTTCCTCCACAGAAGGAAAAATATAGTGTGATGTTCCATGGTCACAGATGAGACATACTGTGAAGCAAATATACAAAAGCATTACAGACAACATTAATTTTCACATTTTCTTCTTTGGAATGCTTATCTTTAAATTCAAGCATTTTAGGGCTTTTTGTTGCCCTTACTTTTTTTTTTTTTTTTTTTTTTTTAATTATTACTGTTTTTTTAAGAGAAATTCCTAGACAATTCTTCCTGTTGGACTCATTTCTGAGGAAAAGAAAGGGTTTGCCTCCTCACAGAAGAAAATTAGTTTGTGCATCATGAGTCTTACAGATACTCCAATATTTGGGAAATCTAGTTGGATACAAAAGCCTTTTAAAACAAAATCCAGTGACTGCAGACCCACTTTCTGATGACACTAGCTGACTGCAATAGTCTTTTCTTCTACAGCATTTTTCTGCCAGAAACTGCAAGAATAGTGTGCCTACCTCTGACAACAGAGCTTAGATATGTCTTTTATCATCTCTGAGTTATTTTGATTGCTGGCAGGCCTGCTACACATTTTGCCTATCCAACAGTCTACAAAAGACCCCTAGCTTTATCCATAATTCCAAAGAGGATAGTCCCATACCTCTTTTGTAGTGAGAAACATTATTTGTATCCTGAAATTTGTTTTGTTTTGTTTTGTTTTCCTATAATAAACAAATCAGGAAACAATGCTGATTAATCTTTCCAGAAAAGGAGCAACTTTCAACACATGAAGACAAAAGTGAATGTCTTTCAATACTGAAGTTGAAACACCATTTGGACAATATATTCTCATTTTGATAAAATGTTAGTATTACGACTGATGCTTCTTGGTGCCAAAAGTTTCTTTTCCTGTGACTCTAAGCAAGCAAAAGAACAGATTGTTTCAGTAACACTGTCAGAACTGTCCAAATTGTTCGGTTACATTTTTTCACTCTTAAGATGAAACCCAGGAAACTCAGCTAGTTTTCACAAACACAAAAGAAAGTCACCAGTTTTTTCTTTTTATGCATTTAGTTTAGAAATGCATCAAACCTTTCCAAACAACTCCCTCAAATCTTTGCCTAAACTAATGATGGACAAAGTGCATCATGTAAAAGTGAAAATGTGTCCCAAAATAGTAGTTCAGTAGCAGATTTCCCCTCCCCCAAGTGACAGTAGTTTTTTACTCCTTTCCTTTCTCCCTTCTCTCCCCTTTCTTTTATTTCCATGGGAAATTAAAAGGTTCATAGTCTTTTGGGGCTTACCTTGTGATGGAGTGGTAAAGCAGGGATAGAATCTACAGATTCCAAACATTTTAAATGACAGGAATTGGGAGTCACATTTCAGCTCACAGAGGTAAGCTTGGTTTCTAAATTTTACATGGTAGCCATACCATGTCAGAATGTGACTTGAAATTTCTATGACACATATACTTTTAAAGGAGAGACATCTAAGACATTCCTGTTATGCTATTTTGCTCTTCCTTAGCTACAGAAAACAATTGTTATAAACTTTTAATTAATTTCTATAATACAGATCCTGATAACATCCTCTCATTGGCCATTTTTAATTTTGAAATAAAAGGAACTAAATAAAATAATTTCCTAATAGCTATAATAGATTCGGGTTTGCTAGAATACATAATCTAATGAACTGCTGTCAGCACTGAAAATTTTACTAATTGTGAGGAGGTTTTTCTTCCCACTCGATACTCCCAACACACCAGCTTCTCAGACAAACCAGGGTCTACATAATAAAGCAGAAGATGAGAGAACTGGTGCAAGCTATGGAGTACAAGCTGAGTGATAGACAACACATCCTTATCTCCTCTTTGGATGCTGTAATCATTGCTTGTTCATCACCAGATCCCCACTGCATAGCTACACTTTCTATTTAAACCTTGCATGTAAAAGAAACTTATTCCATTCCTCCTCTACCACACTTTTTCACGTTATCTCCCTTTCTGTCTGTATCCTATATTTGTTTAGAAGTACTAGAAATACTTGCATTGTTTATATTCCTAGGTACAACTTCAGGAAAACCCTGAACCTCCATTGTTCCTTAAAAACTAGCATTGTTCTGGAGCAAAGACTTTTCCAAAGATCTTATTCCAAGTCTTTTCCATGAAGTTCCAGAACTTGGCTTCAAGGAAAGTCTTCTAGAGTAGAAGACTCTTTATGTGTCACTTCACTGCCAGACATGGACTATGAAGTATGAAGTAATGATTTCTTTAAAATGGCAATCATAAGAACAGAAAATAGACAAGTTGGAAACACTAACAGCAATTTGTCAGTATTCTGTTTATGTGGTTGTGACTACTTAAAATAAAGCAGCCAAGATATCATTAAAATATGGAAAAAAAATAATAAATATATAAATTGTATGCATATATGATGTGGGACAGATTTCAATATTTTGGGAAGGACTTCAAAGGAAGCTGATGCTGTATGCAGCAGCACTCCTGTAAAACAGTGACTAAGACGTGTTGGTAGCTTAGAGTTTTTAATGAAGTGTGCTTTAATATCCCTTTAAATCCTCCTAAAAAATTAAGTATATTTATTGTTTATAATTTCACCTGCATTATTTCCAATCTCCAGATGGATTTCATTTGCATAAGAGTTCCCAGGAGGGCTTTGCTACAAAGAAGCCTTGCTGAACAAATTACAGAACTAATCATTTCTTTAAACAGACATTTGAAAATAAAATAAAAGATCTATACAGTATGTCAGATGTGAAAGGTTAGCCACTGTGCACAATAACAAAATAATTTAATTTTAAATAAATGACTTTGCTTTAATTAATTAGGAGGTGAACTGAGCCTCAACTCCCAACATAGTTAAGGGAGAATACTCATGCTTATGCCAAAAAGATGATTTAAAAGAGCTGAAAACTGCTTTCCCTTCAGTAACTAGTGCTAGCACAAAGTTTCTGCAAGCAGGAGAAGCTTTTATAGTCAACTTTCAAGGCTACTTTTTATTACTACAGGTTAGGAAAGTGGCTCTAAAGACCATAAAATGGACAGTTATGTGCTTCATTTGAACTTTAGACATGGTTCCCCATCAGGAAGGAGAGCCTTCAAAGGTAGCAAGGTGACATAATCAACAGGATTATATCTATAAATACTGGCAAGCTTTAGAATGAAGTTCAACAACACATTTGAGATTCCCTTTTTAAAATCTGTGTCAGGTACTCAGTGTGTGTAATACTCTTCCAGATGTAACCTACTTTCCAAAACAAATAAAATTTAAGCTAATGTAATTGTAGTTTAGGTATAAAGTCTATAAAGGTTAGTGGAGATACACACTTAAATGACTCCAGAGGATATGGTATTAAAGATATAACAGAGTATTTTCAGAAACTGCTAACTCTACCAAAATATATATATATATTATTATTGTCCTGTTAGATTATTGTGAATTTGTTGATTGATTGCCAAACTTAAAAATAACAGTCCTCTGACTTCCACTAACTTATTCTCTACACGCCCACAGTGAAAATCTCTTATTAGATCAAAACTGAGTTTGCTCACCACAGAAAAGGCATATAATGTGGTCATGATTTTTAAAATGTTAACAATTTACATTTCAAAAATTAGAAAACAAGGGAAAAATATTTCTTTAAATAATATATTCTGTCTGTGCCTCCAACCTTATTTAATGAATTTTTAACCATCCATTTACACAGTTCATGATGACTGGCTGAGCTGAAGTTATGTGCAAGACATGGATCATCAGCAGTACCTGTAGCAGCCAGCACGAGTATGAGTTTTAAACCCTAGTATTTAAAGTACTACACTGGAACAAAATAAGTGACAAAAATCCCCATGAGACATCTATCTTGATTATTTTCCACCATTAAACTTTTGGGGAATTATTATCATGACTATCATGTGGACCTGTAGATGGGTTCCTTTGTGAATGACGAAACCTCTAGGGTAAACCCTGTGAACTGTTCAGAGAAGCAGAATTATCCATGTGCATAATTATCTGAGGGACAGATAATTATCTGATAGTAGTTTCTTTTAGTCTGAAGTTTTAAAACATTCATAAATGAATGGTAATGGTGTATACCTTTTAGTGAAGTATTATTGCAATTGGTCTAATATATGTTTTTTATCTTTTATCTCCTGAGGCCTGAGGGAAGGAGGGAGGGAGGAAGGAGAGGGCAGAAAAACAGTAAACCGGTGACTGCTCTTATCTTTGACATGCTGTGAATAGACAGGATATTAGACTAATACCCACAAAATCACAGATAAATGATTATCTTGTCTTGATTACTACTGCCCTTTAACAGGCTCCTCTTTTTACCCAAAGACATTAGTTCTAATTTATTTGACACAAATTTCAAGGCCTTCTGCCAAGAGGAGAGCAAAAGCTTCATGGAAATGTTCTTAGCATAAATTCAGGACATCACTTGTAAAATGAGTCGATAAAAAGAAAGAAAGGTCTTTCTACTGAAACCAGAGGATCTCCCAACTTAAAGTGGCTCTGGTTTCTATATTTTTCCATGTATTTGTAATAAAGACTTAACTCACTTTTGATGTGAACTTCCCAGCAAAAGCTGAGGCTTAGAGACTGTCTATATTATAAGCACTTAATCATAAATTACAGGAGAGCACACTTCATACCTTCACTTGATTTATATCCTTACAGAATAACCTTTAGGAACAAGAAGTCTTTCATTTTTTTTCCCGTTGTGTTTAGGTGCTAATTAATTTTGAGGAAAAGTCAACACTTTATTTTAGCTGCAAGGGAAATTATTTGCTTTGCCATAGGAAAATGCATCATTGTGTTATGAAACACACTAGCTATTGGCTATATTCCTAACAGTCCAGGATGTCGGTGAATAATGTCAATGTTACTTTGCTATGTGTATTTTAAGAAGCATTTCTTTTAAATTTTTGGATTCATTTCTGTTGAGTGACTCGTACCAGCATTCTCACAGAGGTTTCATTTTGAACAATTAATTTGGCTCGAGTTTCAGTTGGTTGTTTTTAACAATTACCTTACTGGTACCTCTAATGGAGAGTACATTAGAACAGAATGTATTAAAAAGTATATTCTGTTCTTATTACCAAAGGCTGCTGGTGAGGACAAAACTGCATGCAGGGGGTTCTCCAGTCCTCTGCCATTGTTGCATTTACAGTTCCAATCTTTCTATTCTCTTGGCTTTTTTTTTTTTTTTTCCTTTTTCCTGTCATTTCTAAGCCACTTTGTGCATAATTAAACTATTGCTCAATAAAAAGATGCTGTATTTTCTCTATTTCTACAGTAACTTCTTTGAGCCCTGGAACCTGTAGTTCTTGTATCCAACCTGCACTGAATTTCATTTTAGAATTACGGAATTATTTGTGCTGGAAGAGACACTCAGCTACTTTAGCCTCCTGCTCCATGCAGCACTAACTTCAAGGTCAGATCATGCTGATCAGGGTCTTGTCCAGCTGAGTTTAGCTTTCTCAGTCTCTAGTTTTAGAAAATCAAAAATGGGAATTCTACCAAAAGTACAGCTTAAATACTTGGCTAATTCAAGATGACTAGTTCATTATAGAGTGACTTCTGCACCCATAGAGTTTTGAGTAGGACCAAACCAAAAAGGAGAACCACTTTAATTATTATTTAAGTATTTCACAAATACTTGGAAATGTCTAAGGGTCTAAAAGAAAAAGAGTGAACATTATTAGTTTAGTGAGGAGTTTCAAGTAGATTACTTGACATTTTGTAGGCCTTCATTCAAAGGAAACACACATGCATATTGCCACCAAAACAATCTTTCTCCAGAAATAATAAAATGTATTTCTAACCTTGATTCTGAAAGTATTTAGATGTCTGAATACATTCAGGAATTGGGAGCAGTTCCACTGAAATAACCCAGTGGCTAAAGTTCTTATGAAATAAAAGATGGACTAGCTTTAACTATAAAATTTATTTTCTTTTATTCATGGAAGGCAAGAGTGATCTGATTAAAAAATAACAGACATGAAAGATTAATTCTAATTTTCTAAACCCTATGTCATTTTCTTGACATAGATGATGACACTTTCTTCAGGCTTTTGATAGAAGAACAGATTTAGGTACCCAAAGAATTGGTATCTTTTTGGATATCTTGGTATCACTTTTGGATAGACCCAAATCATCACTTGCTTACTCACAGAAATTCCCATTCACCTATTTGGAAGTTCTCTATGCTAAAGAACTAACTGAACAGTCATTTTGAGAAAAAACAAACAAACAAACAACAACAACAAAAAAAAAACACTTTAATATTTAATTTGAGTATTTGAGTTAAATAGTTATAGTAAGAGTTAAATATAAAAATATTAAATAATATAAAAATATAATAATATTTTAACTTTTTTATTTTAAATGTGATATTTTATATAATATGAATCATATTTATTTATAATATTTATAAATAATGTGTATTAAATTTAATTAAATATAGAATATAATAGTTAAATATGAGTAAGAAAGGCAATTTAATAAAAAGACAATTTACTAAAAATGCTAACAATAGCATCTTAACATTAAGATTTGTCATAGTTAATGACTGGAGTTTTCTAAGACAATTGTTTAAAATCCTTATGCAATAGGAAGCAAGTGGGTTTGCAATAATATTATTTATTTGGATTGAATACCACATAAGTTAAATTTGCCTGAAGTAAAATTACACTGAATAGAAAATAGGAGCTGAACTGATTGACTTCAATAATTCTAAAGGTTGAACAATTAAACCTAAACTGAAGAATACAGAGGAAACTTTCATCCGGTTCTTTGTTAGAAAGTCTTTTTAAAAATATGCCAGAATAATCACAATAAGAGGTGCAATTAAGCAATAGGCCTTTTCAGAGATACATCTGTAATAACTGCCAACAATGAAGTGGCTTATTGTGGATTATACTTCATGTAATTTAAGAAAAACAACTGTAATTGTAAGTAAAGCTTATGGCATCATACTTCATGTTTGCACAGGTGTGATACTATGACTTATCAGACTGAAAGCTTTCTTTAACATAAGAACAGCATAAAAATGTCTTGCAACTTTGCCAGAAGTAATTGGATGGTTAACAAACAAGTGTATTCACCTGTTCAGAAACAACTCTGCATTGTCTGCGTGTAACGTCTGCACACCATTTAAATCAAACTGCTTTGAGCATGGAGTTAGAGTTAAGAGTTACCTGAACTTATCTGTCTGGTCAGTTTTGTGTTATTGTCCTATCCATTGCCACTGGGTCCCAAACACACACTTGGTCTGTGCAGCCTATGGTGGGAGCCATCAGCCAGCCCTGTGTCTCCTTTTCTCAGTGTTTCTGGACAGGGAGAAGGGACTGGTGCTGACCAGGTCCCAGCCAGCAGCTGAGCTGCCTCTGGCCTCACCAGATACAAGACTGGCCTCAGCCAATGCTATTTGGGATCTCCTGGGGGAGAAGGGGACTATGGCACTGCTGGGCAGAAGGGCAGCCAAGAAGTGGCAGCAGCTCAGGAGGGTTTCCAAGCACATCTAGCTCTAGTTTGTGCTCATCTGTCTGGGCTGGAACAGGTAAGAAGCTATTTCAGGGTGAGTACTTGGCTTCTATGCAACCACTCAGATCCCATTTCCCACCAGCAAACAGCACCCACTTAGTACTTTGTATTCCCTCCTTCTGCACACAGCATTGCTTGTTCATGATACTGCTGATTTAAAGAAACTCTCACGGACAGCCTTCTATCTTGTAATTGTGTGTACCACTTCCTCTCCATTTGTCATCACTGAAATTCCCTGGGTAGCAACAAAGGTGGTGGAAAAGCATTTGTGTATTTTTTCTGCCTCTGGGCCATGCTATGGAGCAGTTTTGAGCTTCCATTCTCATCTACAGTGGAAGAGCCTGAAGATATAAAAGGACATCTAGAAATATGACCTTTACCTATATATATTAGCAGCAAGGGAGCAGAGGACTATACTTTTGGAGTCAGTATTTAAGAGAATCTCATTCACCAGCCAATGCTGAAGGAACATGGCTTGTTTTTTATTCTCATTGACACACACCATCTTTTTTAAAGGTAAAGCACAGTAATGGTGACAATTACACTTGCATTGGGAAATTGTTATTTTTGCAGGATGCTGGCCTCATGATTGTTGGCAATCAGTCAAGTGTACAATAAAGATAAAATAAGATATCCTAACACAAGACATGTCGCTCTTCTCATTTCCAGAAATGCAATATAAAACTTGATACTTGTAATATTTCCAGAAAAAAAAAAACGGGGGCGCGCCCCCCCCCGACAATGTAAAATATTAAGTAATCTGATATTACATATCCTTGAGTTCAGTGAAAAGGTTGGTCATACCTGATCTATGGCACTAATGTAAACTTGAAGCCAGATTCTCACCTACTATACATTAGAGAGTAGATCATTGATCATCAATACAGATTTACTGTTGATATCACTTCAGACTTGTGGCTATATTTAAAAATTTGTTATCAGCCTTTTTATTTTTTTGTTTCTAAATGCAGGAAAGAATGGAGCTGACTTATGTGGAGAAAAAGTTGAAAACCATTCCAGTATTTCATTATTTGTGTCTGAAGCTCTTTTCTTCCATCATTTTTTTTCTTCCATCATTTTTTAAAATTTTGTTCATATTGAAAGTATCATATTATCATTATGCAAAAATTTATGAAGGTAAATAAATCCTATGTAAAAATACTTGCGTACACACATAAGTATCAGCAGCCTTCTGGTCTATAATCTCTCTGCCCTCTTTGCTGTCTGACCACCACTACACCCACCTTAGATCAGTTCCAAGAGGTGCAAGAATAATGAGCAACAGTGAAACATTTGGTAGCAGTAGGTTGTGTATTTAAGGGGACTCATTTTGTTTGGGGAACTGGAGAACTGAACTGGTCATGGAAAACTGAAGAGTTGTCTAGAGTACTTAGCACTTTTCATTATAAAATCTTTCTCTATCAATATTTTATCTGAGAGTCCAAATTGCAGATTAAGAGCCAAATGTAAAGTATAACACTACTGTTTTTGCCACAAAATTTTACAAAGCAGATTTAAGTTACATTTCCCTTGCCAATGCAGAACTGACAGTTAAAACCTTGGTATAAGAAAACATTTCTGTTTTGATCTCCTCTGGACTGCCTTTGTGACAAACACATAGTATGTTGTTACTGCTGGCCAAGAAATAAAGGAGATGAAATACATGACATTGCTTCCTTTTTAATATGTTGATTCTTCACTGTAAATATTTGCACTTTAAGGGCCTAGTCAGGCAATTAAATATGATAATAATCTCTCACCCCCTCCTGAAAATTCCTGGAACACCAGTCTGTTATCATTGAAGATTTGAATCTATCATGCTGTAAGGGTAGCATCAACTCCTAACATTGGAATGAGACAAGAAAGGGATCTAAGATTTCATTAGTTCAGCCCATTTTTTTTTCCATGTTCTCAAACACAGGCTAAATGAATTCAGGGAAACTTAGTGGGGCCCTGAATCTAACATACAGTCTGTATTTTTAAACTTGGAGAGTCTCTCTTGGTGGGAAAAGGAGGTGAGAAACTGGAAACTACCTACAAAAATGTTAATAAAAATGTGGAAAGAAATAATTTGTTGTGCAAATGTTGTTGTATGTTCTTTTAAAATATTTTAATAACAACTAATTGGCCAGTTAAATTAATATGGCTATACAGAGCCAAAAAATTCCAGGCATGTGAAATAAGTGGCTTAACTACATCAGGCTGAAGTGAAGAAAGAGCAACTTGCTGCACACCATGAACTACACAAACATTAACAGTAACATAGAGTATGCATAAATGGAACATGAATAAAGGATCATAAACAGTAATTTTTAAAAATGTATAGTCTACAATGTCCTGTTTCAAGATTACATTAATTGAATGTGAAATGTTATTTGAAGGGAAAAAAGTGATAAAGATTCACAGATCCTGAAGATAAGTGAGTTAAGGAATAGTGGAAAAACTGTAAAATAAATTTGACCCAAGAGCATGCAGATAATCATAAGCTCTTTTATCTTCTGGACCTTTGGTTTTAGTGCTTTGTTTTTTGTTTTACTGCTTGAAAAATAGATTTTAAAGATTTACATACTTGCTACAGAATAATATCTTAAACATGTCTGGATAAAATTATGACTTAGAGGAATTCAGCCATGATAGGCCTTGTATTGTAAAACCTGCCATAACAAATTTTAATTCATAATTGTTATTGAATAGCAAAGACAGATTTAATTATCTCCATTATTGACCTGTTCTAAGCAAGTACTTTCTGTTATAAATCCACACATTATTGCCAAAGAGCAGGCTGAATGCATAAATTCTCTGCCAGTTCTCTCAGCAGGTTCTTTATGCCACAGGAAAACTTCTAAAAGAATAAAATATGTCCAGCTTCCTCCAGCCCACCTAGCTATAATGAAGACACAGATTCATCAGGCTTGTAGACCCACAACAAAATAAAATTATTATTTGGGGATTCACTAGAGTTAAATAAGTCAAAAACTGAAGCCTAATTAAAATTTCAATGGTGAAAAAATGTTTTTCATTGGTTGTGGGACTGGACATTAATTACACAGAAATCCTTCAGCAGCTCTGCCACTCAAACCCATCTGTTTCATAGTCATCTAAAGGAATGATGACACTGTGTGAAAACACGTAAAATGTGTGATTCCTTTTCTTTGCTGGAGAAAATAAAAGGGGATATAATAGCAACGATGACCTTGTACAGGACATTTTCTGGGGAATTGATGACCGCCGTGGACCATCAACTCTCCCAGCTAGTCATTAATCCCCAGGAAATGCCCTGTGTCTGCCTTGTTATTGCTTAATTCAATTATTTGTAGTTGTGGCATTTATTCTGTGAATATTTTATTGCTCAATCTGCTCTCTGTCTTACCTCTGCACCTCTTAAAGTCCATCTCACTGGTACAGACTGGCTCAGCTCAAAAGCACCTCGCATTTACGAGAACAGACTGCAGTTTACACATTTCTATGTGCCTGCTATTTCATTAAGATATGATAGCTTGAATGGAGTAACAAAAAAGTGTTTTACTATCTTAAGAATTTCATAAATTGCAATTACCAATGGAGATGGAATAAGATTTTACTAAGCATATACATTGTATATATACAAGAGCCATAACAAAAACAATTTATCCAGCTTCTTGAAATATTATCATTATACTGAGAAATTTTTTAGGTATATCAGAATAGTAGGATGCTGTAAGAAAGGTAGGAAATAGGATGGTGTGATTACTTTTTGTTAGTCTGTATTTCTCCTGCCTTGTATTTCTGTTGTTCTTATTTGCCATTCTGAGGATGTAACATGTCAAGTGTTTGACAATCAGCCTTGCTGTTTCTCAGTACTGAGGCTCGATATTTATTACTTCCCTTACTTCTGGCAACAGGACTGTTCTGAGGAAAACTAGAAAGATAAGGTAACTGGATTTAAAAAATCTACAGGAAAAAAAAAAAAAAAAAAAAAAAAAAAAAAG
>CM021698.1:91686542-91709115 GCA_011074415.1 Stictonetta naevosa
AAAAAAAAAAAAAAAAAAAAAAAAAAGCTAATGTTAACCCCTGCAAACCAGTTCACCAAACAGCCACACAAATAGTTGTACAGGCAGGGAGAGACTTTGGAGGGACTTGTCTGGAGCCACTAAGGAGCGGTGAGGGCCAGGCTGGGAATAAGGGTGGCTTAGCCAGCCTGCCACAGAAAGAAATGCTCCTCTAATTACAGTCTGAGAGTTGTAGTCTCTTCTACATTGAAGGCCTCCACGGTACTTTGACTGTTTCAAGGAACCATTGAATAAGTTTAAATAAATATGTTTAATGTTACTACTAACATGGAAGAAAGACAACATTGCAGAAGTAGTTGAAGAACATAGGTATAAAAATGGAAATTACTAGAGAACATCTGATCATTCAATCACAACATATGTACAGAAGTCCATGGGACCAAGAAGTTGAAGGAATCAGCAAATGTCATTGTGAAGCCACCGTGCCATATTTGAGAGCTCAATGGCTATTGAGAAAGGTTAATAAGAACTTGAATATAAGAATTAGAACAAGGCTAACAAGAACTTCTAGAAGTTCAACAGGAGTGAATGCAAAGCCTTGTGCCTGGTACAGAACAACCCCAGCACAGTAGTGTAGGATGAGGGCCAATCGTCTTGTAAACAGCTCTGCAGAAAAGTATCTGGAGGTCACAGTGGGCAGCAAATTGAACTTAAATCAGCAGTACAGAAGCAAAGATGCAGGACAGAAGACCAGGTACATCCTGGGCTTTATTAGAAAGAGTGCAGCCAGCAGAATCAGAGAAGTGATCCTTCCCCATTATTTGATGTTTGTTAAGACTGTAACTAGAGTACTTTGCTGAAATCTGGTCTTCCCAGTACCGTAAAAATGTTGACTTACTGGAACCAGTCTGGTGGAGGACTAGAGCATGGGACAGATGAGGAGAGGCTGACAGAATTGTCTGCCCAGCCTGAAGAAGAGTAGATTAAAGGGAGAGTTTAGTGTAATCAATAGTTGCTTCCTCAATCAGAGGATACACAGAAAAGAGCAAAATTTCCTCAGAGGTGCACCATGAAAGTCCACAGGCAATAAACACAAGCTGATTAGATATAAGGAAAAAATATTTTATTCTTAGGGGGGTCAAATACTGGAACAGGAGGCCAGGAGAAGCTGTGGAGTATCCATCCTTGTACATGTTCAAGACTCAACAGAATTTGGTCCTGGCAACCTATTCCAAATTAGACTTGCTCTGAGCAGGCAACTGGATTAGGTAACCTCTGGAGGTCCCTACTAACTTAAATTATTCTATGATTCTAAAGCTGTATTTGAAATAACGAGAACAACATTTCAAGCACAGGTGCCCAAATGATATGGATATAACTAATAATACCTGTATTTCTCTTTCCCTTAGTTCTCTAAAAGGCCATCCTCAGTGAGCAAAACCAGAATTATAACATGTCCATTTTTTTTATTTTTTTTTTTTTATTATTATTATCAACATTTAGAAGTAGATGCTAACATGGTTTAATAGCTTAAAGACAGATACTCTTTTGGAGCTACTAATTAAACATATTGCCTATAGTCGATTGGCATACTGGCATACCACATGCTGTAAAATAGAAAACAAGACTTCAGAATCATATGATTAAAAAGAAATGTGATGAGAATTGCTTTTGCTTTCTTCTTGATAACATTATTGTCACACAAGAAAATATGAGAGTTATTTACTAGGAGGTAAGATTGCTTTGTATCACAATTGAATAGTATTAGAGCACCTTTTGAAAAGGTGCTTAGCCTCATTTTTTTTTTTCTATACTTCATAGTTTTCTTGCTACAGGCAATGTAAATGATGGTCTCTACTCTTCCCATGCAAGGTTACATATTCAGAATCATCAGTGAACTAGTTGTTAGTCCCATCACAAAATTTCTAAACCCTTCATAGGTTTATAGATACAGTCCCTAACCTTCTCATAACTTGATGATAGGTCCAGGGATGATTATCTGGCCCATTCCTTTTGATGAAATTAGAAAAATCAACGCCACAGAGACATGTGACTGTGCTCATTCCCCTGAAATCTCAGTTTTCCCATTAACTGTTCATAATCTTCATTCTGCTTATTTCATTTCAGTTTTATATTAATGTCACTAAAGAGACCATGAATGTGAAGTATAAGATTGGAACTTAGAAAATATATACTCTGGTCCAGCTCTGTAACTGATTTGTCTGTGACTTCTTGCAACTCACAACATATTACTTGTTTGTCTAACCTGAAAAAAAAAAAAAAAAGAAAAAAAAAAGAAAAAAAAATAGAAAAAAAAAATAGCTCATCCACTTTTAAGCTATCCATGATCTACTGGTGTTTTTTTCATGTTTATGAAATGTTTTTATTTTTTATAGAAACAAGAAAAAGGATACACATGTGAAGATGCTATTGTCACAACCAGTCTGTGACTTTGCCTCTCAAAGTATTCAAAAATAAGTATAAAAGGCACATGTAAGTCAAGATGAAGTTTTAGACACAGACATACACATGACTGCCTACACACACGCAAACTAAATAGTTCCTAAATTCTTAAATGCTGCACTCCTTTGATAGCATAACCATAGTTAATGTTGTGTCAGGCTTTCCACTATAAACCCTCTCTTTTATAACTAAGCAATAAAATTTTACCCCAGGCATGAAGTACCAGGTCTCAGCACAGCAGCTGACTTTTTTATATGTATACATTTTCACACACTTAAAAAAAAAAATCAGCTTAGCTACTTTAATACATGCAGGTATAATGAGTATAAAAAAAGTTTATAATTTTTCAGTTGATATATAATACACACACACACGCATGTTTACGCATATATAGCTCAAAACGTTTTCTCCTTGTAATTGAAAGGATAGTGGAGAAAGATAATAAAGACCATTCACCTAGAAAACATGCATTCATGACTTATATCTAAAGAAATAATTTTATATGACCAGATATTTGATTGAAAGTCACTTCGTTCAAGGAAACATATGAGCCCTACCACATGGCTCTGCCTCCCACTCCAACAGCAGTCCCCTCACCCCCAACATGATACACTTCATTAAACACAGAAGTGCTTTGTTGCATTAGGGGCTTTAAGAGAAGTGGAAAGGTAGACTCCTTGCACTTCCTATGAGAAATGAACATTGACTTCCTCTGAAGAAAATGTAAATGGATTTGCTTAATTGGACTTGGGGCACTGGAGCAATTAATAATAGATTGTGTCATAGTAAGGGCTTTGTTTATATTTATAGCAATAAATTACAAGTATTAAGTTTATATTTATTCCAAGTTAAACTCATTTGTAATTGACATGTTACTTAGCCCAAGGCTTTTAAGATCTTTTAGTATAATTAAATTAATAGAGAGTTATAGATCACTTCATGATAAACAAACAGCACAGACTTTAATATGACAGATATACAGAGAACAGGCCATGTAAGTAGATCATTATTATCGGTTTTACCTTCAGCAAAAAATACAACTGAAACTGCAGCAAAAGATTCAGTGTAAACAATGGTAAGTGCAAGGATGGTTTGTAATAAATCTTTTCATTTCTTAACTTGAGAGTTAACAAACACATTTACCTGTGCAAGGGAATTAGTCACTAAATGGAACTTCTGAAAATTGTGTTACTATCCCACCATTCCATCATCATTTTTTTCTCTTGCCCTCACACAAAATAATTGAGATTACATTTTCAAAGAGTTCACACCATGCAAGAAGTCACTAAAACTTTGGACACTTGTTTTAGGAAGGAGTGTCTTCCTTAGCCTGCACATCCAGAGCAAAGTTTTGCACATAACAATGCCTACATTTAAGAGCCTTTTCTACACATAACAGCTGACTTCTGTTTTTACATGCCTACAAAGGTTGCTTAAAAATGTGTTGAATTCATACAGCACAAATGTTGGATGCACTGCTTTTTACTTTTTTGAATATCCCTCATTCTGAAATAAAACTCAGATGTTTGTTTTTAGTAGTTTCCTATCCTCCTCAAAGTGCCCTCCATCTCAGGCCTGGCATATTTCTCAGCTACTGCCACAAGGAGGGCTGGAATAGGAGCATGGCCAACTACTGTGCATAAATAAAAGAAAACAGGAATACTCAGGTCACACACAATCACAATTTTAAGTGAAAACACTTAACGGGTAAACATCACAATGTTAGCTATGAAGAATATTCATTAAGAGGCTTGCTGGGACAAAATGCACAAGACCTTTAAAGCAAGAATATTATGAAGGAACATGTGTGCATGACTAGTGAGGAAGAGTTGTAGTTTGGAGGAAGGGAACTTCAAGCAAGACTCCAGCAAGGCATTATGACAACATGGTCTCTGTAGGGGTACTCATGCCGTGCACAGCACGTCACTGATCATTCAAGTAAATGTCCTGTGGGTGGGTCAACAGGCAGCCCTCAGATGTGTCCTAACCATCCAATCTGAATCACAGAATCACTGGGTGGGAAAGGATCTCCAAGGCATCTTCTGGTTCATCAGCCCTCTGCATGATAAGGTTAAGTATATAATTCCCAACAGACCCTCAGACCCTCACTGAAACAGTTATGTTAGACTTTCTCTAATAACATCCACAAAGATCAATGAAGATCCTACAGGCTTATTGGCAACTTATTTCAGCATCTAATAATCATTTATTATTATTATTTTTTTTTTGCATCTAACCAAAATTACTTGCTCAATAGAGTCTGTTTCTTTCTGCCTTGTTCACTGAGAATAAGGAGAACATGAAATTATGTTTCTCTTCCAACAGCCTGTTAAGTCTGGTATGACTCAAAAGCTCTCCCTATCCTTCTATTTTGTGGAAACACACAGAGTAGCAGATTGTTCAGCCCATCCACACAGGAGCTGCTTTTCAGATCTCTTGACCACTCTCTTTCTCTCATGTGGCTTTCTCTCTAACATCAGCCTCACCTCCACTGAAGTGCCCACAGAAGCACACAGTTCTGCTCCTGATCTCTTACAAATGCAAAGAAAAGCAGAAAGATATCATATAATCATAGTATTATAGAACATCCCGAGTTGGAAGGGACCCATAAGGAACATCAAGTCCAACTCCTTGCACCACACAGGTCTACCAAAAAATTCAGACCATGTGACTAAGTGTGCAGACCAAACTGGGCATATACCATATGTTTATTCACTTTACCCCTTTTTAATCTTCCCAGGACTGTGCTTATCGTTTTGTCAGTGGCATGACCTTACTGACTCATGTTCCACTTGTGATCTACCTTTAAATCCCCATCTCCTGGCCTGTTTTTCAGCCAGTTTTTCCAGATCCTGGATCTGTGCAGGTGATCAGGCCTGGCTGTGCTGTGTTACTTGTGCCTGTTGAACTGCATTTTGGTTTGCTTCAGACTCTTGTCTTAATCTGTCAAGATCCTTTTGAATTGGAATCATGTCCATCAATACAGTGCCTTCTACCCCAGCATAGATATATTTTGAGGCAGATACTTTACTTAGGAAACTATTTGTCACCATCTTTTGTAGATCAAATGGAGACAAAGAAGTAAGATTTGTCAGTTATTTGCATAAATCATTACCTCTACTCCTTGGTAAAGCAAAGAATTCACCCATTGTTCCGAAGATGTCTTCCTTTCTAGGAGTTAACACTAAATGTTGTTTTCTCTTCTTGTTCTTTATGAGCCTTTCTCGTTTCCACCTTGTCTTACTTTTTCTAACTGAAAGCTATCTTATTGCACATTGAGCAGCAAAGAAATAAAAATATATTGATTACCAAATTTATTCTTATGTACATTTGTATGTGTATTAAAATATAGATATGGTTATATATGTATATGTGTAAATGTACTGCTTTACATGTATATATATTTATATATGTACATGTATTTACATATATATATATTTACATGTATATATATTTACATATATACGAATATAAATTATTTTGTTGACCTGTTCTGCTATTCTAAACTCCCCTTTGGACAGCTAGTACCATGCTAGTACTATGTGAATAGTTCTTTATTTGAGTTTTCTACTGTGGAGCAGAGTTTAATTATGCTGCGGTCTATTATTCACTGTGTAAGTACATCATTTTGTGAATTAATCCCAGAACTGAGAAAGTCCTTGTCTTTTTTGGTACTTTCTGTCCCAAGTAGTGATCATTCAAGGAATGGAAAACTACCTTTCTGTGTTATATCTCTTTCCAATCAGTTAATCAATTCCTAAGAAGAGAAACCACATATTATTACTTTTACAACAGCCTCAGTTGTCTAGATCTTTGCACTATGCCTTTTGAGAATGTTTGATCAAAAATTCATAACAGTGACAGACTGTGAATGCAGAGACTATTTTAAATATATAATCATTTTTCAATCACTTTGTTTTGGGGTAAAAATGGAAAAAGACTAAAAGATCAGAATATCAGTAACTTGCTCTGTGAGAAGACGCAAAACAAGCTGGTAAAATCCCTACACTCTCTGTGATTAGGCAATAATAGAACAGAATTAGCTTTGCTTTTTTTTAAAAAAAAAAAAAAAAAAAGTGTCTTTGCTATCATAGGTTTCTCTTACAAGACTAACATTACTGAATGTCTGAATATTCTATTTTCTCTGTTTACACAGCTTTACTTGCAAAAGTGAGAAGAAGAAAAAAAAAAAAAAAAAAAGGGGGGGACTTGGAAGAGAGTTATCCTGGTAGATTTGTCAGCTCCACTCATCATGTTGAACATCCATGTGCACTTTTAATTTTTTTATGCATGGTAGCTTTCCTGCACATGAGGTCTCTAAATATTACCAGCCCAGAGAATAAGTACCCCCTTCTGGGATACACTTATGACATTCCATCATAGATTGTTGTCACATGCAATAATTTCATAATGAAATTCACAAAGAAATTACAGATGAAATTAATTAATTCACTTGTGCCACAGACACAAGTGTAAATTAAATAACTTCTGAATAAAAAGAAACCTAGCTTTTTAAAAAGAAAATCCAATAATAACAAATTGCACTTGTCATACTCCGAAGTAAAGATGATTTTTCCGCTCACTCAGTCCTGAAGTTTTTTAATTGCTTTACCTGCTATGCTTAAGTCACTTCACTGAAATATACTCCAGGCAATCCTTTACTTTCAGATCAAGAGAGATGATAACCGATATGAGCTTCAGTCTAGAATTTTCTTCCATCATCACCTCTTTAAGAGAAATCAAGTACTGAAAATACTAACTTCCTAGTATTTAATTTGTCCAAACAACCACTGTATTTTTGTTGTTTGACTAGTTAACCATTCCTGTATCTTTTAGGCAGCTAAATAATTATCTTAGATAAATCTCACTGGTGTCTGTCACTAATATAGGTTTAAAAGCAACCTGTGGCTAATTTGGTACCTAAATATGCATTTAATGTTTGATTTTGGTATCTCAAGTTTGAAAACTGTAATTTAAATGACTTTGCCATCCTCATCTTATGATAATTGTTATCTTTCAGTCTTACTAGAAATAGAATAGGAAGAAAAAGGAAAAAAAAAAAAAAAAGCTATCTCAATATTGCTATATGATAAGTATTGACATATCTTGACTCTCCAATTGTGACTGGTAACTATGTGTAAAATCAGTATCATAACTTAAATTAGTTTCAGGGAAAATCCTGATCCCTTCGAAGATAATGAGAGTTATGCCCTTTTTATTTCTCATGGATAACAACAGCTCATTCTAACTCTCTGAAATGGAGTTGTAGACAGAGTTATGTTTTTCAAAAAATTGTCAAGAGCACATGCTCTATATCCATTCTCAAGATGATCTTCTCTAAAGCGAAGTTCTGACATCAGCCATCATACAGGCCATGAATTAAATTTTTCAAAATGTCATTAATAGCATCAGAAATGTCTTTTTACCGCATTGGATTAACCTAAGAAATACCAGATAACTTGATTTAGGAACCCGTGACTTAAAGAGGTAATCATCATTCTCAGCTCAGCTCAATTCTCATGAAATTGTCTACAAAATTTTGATAGAAACAAAGCCAGGAAATATGTTTCAGCTGTGATGTTATACATCACTGTTTTCAGCTGGAAATATTTGCATTCATGAAAAATTCCATGTACAACATTACAGGATTACAGTAGTCTACAAAAGTCAAGTAATAAGTGCTCATTCTTACACTGAAATTGCTATATCAAGTTTTCTATTAATGTTTTCCCACTAATGTTTTTAATGAAAATATATTTTTAAAAGCAAGCAGAGAACAAACAAGATGATTTCTGAAAGTGTTGCCAGTATGCTTCTGACTCCATCTTGCAGCAATTTAGTTTTCTAAATAATTTCAGTTGATGTACTCTTTGGAGCAAAACCTTGCAGAGAACAATGGGGTTGATTGTTTTGTTGACTGCAATTGTTTTATGTGTGGGTTGTTTCTCAAACCTCAGTGCTGGGCAGGGAAAGGAGTGGTTCAGAGAATCCCTTCTAATGAATGGGTAACAGATGACTGTAAACCACAGGTATTAGGCCTTTTCAGCATGGAGCTTTAGTGACTCAAAATGTTAAAAAAAGAGACAGAAGAAAAACTGCGAACACATCCTCAAAGCTCAATTAAGTCATTGTCTCAGATTAGGCAATTTGTGGCCAACCTCAGTTTGGATTTTTAACATTTTTGAAAATGGCACTGATTTTGCTATATACAAATAACTATACAATCTAATATTAAATGTACTTTGATGTTCTGCAGAAGATTTAACTTGCTATGGGGCACAGAATCACAGGATATATGATGATGATTGTAGTATTTGCAGAATTTTACCCATCACTTCCAGTAGCAAAAAATTAATTGATACAACAATAAGTTAATGAACATAAGGAGGAACACATTGCAATAAAAGAGTTGCATTAACTCTTAAATGTATCCACTTCCATTCAAAGCTGTGCTCAAACTAACTCTTTTGCTTGATTTTCTTGCAGCATCTCCTTACTGGTGTAACAACTCTTCACATGGTATAGCATGTAATTAAATTCATGAAGTTCAAAATGATCATGGAAGAGTTTATCCAAATATAGTTCCAAATATCCAAATTATAGTTTCAAATATAGTTAGAAATGAGGTATCTTCTCTAGTCAGTTATTACCACCCCTGAAACAAACAAACAAACAAACAAAACTACAGAACTTTATAATCACTGCTACTGCTTGAAAATGTCACCTGGGATGTTACTGCCTTTTTCGAACTCTGTTCACAGTTTAGAACTAGTTAGTTTCTACTCTGAAATCTTGTGTCTTTGGCAAGCATGTATATTTCATGCTGCTAGAGTATGAAAATCTTAGTTTAAAATATTTGGGACAATTGTCCCATCCTACACATGGGTGTGGAAGCAAGCTAACATATGGAAGGTCCACATTACAATTCACTTTTCTTTCAGACCTTGAAAACCTCATGAGACCAGCAATCCATAAAAATGCCACGTCTTATTAGCAGACCTGTACGTGCAAAATTACTTTTCTTTTTTGTTCATTAAATTCAGAAATATTGAAATGAAGTTTCACTTCAAAAATCAAGGTAATTTATTTTGCAAATGTTGAAACAAAATCTGGGGCTTTAAGTTTTTGTTTTCTTTTCTTTTCTTTTCCGTTCTTTCTTTCTTTCCTCTAAAGCTGTAATTTTCATCAAATAAACAATGAACCCTAAGAAATCTTTCTCAGTATCTAACATCTAACATCTGTGTCAATCACAGAAAACCCTCTTATGGTTCTTTGCATGGAACCAAGCATACCCTATCCCCTTCCTAGCTTCAGTGATTAATGAAGTGACTAAAACGTTCAAACATCTTAAGGAATTTGGACACCTAATCTCCAGTTATTTTAAGTCAACTGATATGTCCACAAGGGAGCTTTCAGTTCCCTACATGGTCATAACTTACACATGATCCTTTCCATGCTTTTCTTGATTTCCTTTCCCTGTGAAAACAGAAAGACTAATACCTGGAGAAAACAGCAGGATTTATAGTGCACTGTTTGAAAGGCTGCAGCACTACAAGTGTTTCTTTTCTGCTTTTCCCTGTTACTGGCTAACAATTGATCACTGGCAGTTTCTGACCCAGTCGCTTTTTGCCTGGCTGCTGTTCTTCAGCCACTTCCCTGTCATTCTGATGTGCACTGCAAAATGTCTGTGGATGGGCTTACAGCCTATCTAAATAAGTACCCTAATTTTCTTACTTCAAAGTTCACAGACATTAATTTTTGCAGTTCTGAGCTTTGGTTTTCATCTTCTGCATTCTCTTGTTGTTCACAGTATATCAGTGGTGATTTCTGCACCCAGGCTCGCATCATTAGGATTGCCATTCTCTCCAGCGGAGCTGTTTCCCCCATTCCAGAATGACCATGTCACTGGTTAGCTCCATTCAGTAGAAGTCCATGTGTACCTGTGGACCTCACAAATTTGCTTCAGCAACACAGGAAGGTCTCTGTTGCATTTTTAAATCATGTATACAAAATATACTAAGGCATCTCTTTGCCTCTGTTAATGAATACTTGGCAGGATGACCACTGAAAGCTTTGTATATCATTTCACCTTTTGTGACATATAGAACTTATACATCCACTGCGTGTTCACTTCTGAGTGGCTTATATACACTCTCTGAGTGGCTTATATACATATATATAAGCTTCCTCCCTTTTTCTTCCACTTTTCCCTTTCTTTTCTTCCCCTTTACCTCACATCTCCACACAGTCATACCAAATCTTGCCTTACACAATTAATATATCATTACCTTATAATTATTTCCCTTTGAAATTATTATGTCTTTAACTCTTACATCCTGTACTTTAGAATAAAAAAATGTTCTAACTCCTGAGTCTTTAAACAAAAGGGATATCAGTGCTTTGTGGAAGCAGAAATAGAAACTCCGCATCCTAAATCTTAATGACAGATTTTATTTGTATAACTAAGTATGATTTGAGCATTCCTCTATTTGTTCAGAATCTCTTTATACAGGTTTTCACAGCAAATTAATTTGTATAACACAGGAGGATTTTGCTACAGTTGTGACTAGACTAATGTCATTTTGGATAATCTTCATAATGTCTAAAACATCAATATCTCCCTGAGCAGCAGAAGCAGCAGGAAAAAGAGAAACCTCTCTCCCCTGTGGCTTATGGAGTTCTTTTCACCGGTCATATCATGCATTGCAAATAATTTATTTGGTGAATAGCCCTTTCTGTTCAGGAGATCAGAAGAGATCACTTTCATGTCTATGGTCTTGTGTTTAGGATGCTGTTCCATAAGTGAAGAATTGGTTAAAAAGGTGCAAATAGAAGTGAAAACAAGAAGTGCACAATTTGGCAAAACATTTCACAAAGAATATACTGTAAACATATGCTATGGTCTGGATCAGTTACATATCAAGTAGTTTATAGAATGATGGTCCATACTAAGAACTCATTTGATGGGTTAAAGTATGTATTTTGTTTATTAATGAGATAACCTTACCTTGACCAATTAATTCCACTTTCAGCTGAATTTAACTGGAGCCAAAGGGAACATTACCAACATTTCTAAAACCACTAAGCTATACTTTGACTGGGTTCTGGTGAAATGTTTCAGCTTTCTTTTTTATCAGTTGTTGGTATCTGGTTGGAGTGTCTATCTATTTCATGACCTATCCTGCTTTAAGCCCAAATTTGGATTATAGTCCTCGTAAGGTTCCTCCAGCACGAATTATACTATGATATTATAAACTTGTAATAGGATAATATTCTATAATATTTAATGAATAATATAATATTTTTATAAAGATTAAATGTTTAATTTATATCATAAACATTAAACATAAAAAATATCATAGTTTCTATTCTTTATCTTGCTTTTTTCTTGCTGTTCACAGATTCTGCAGCATTCATGAAAAATAGCTATGAAAATAAGCCTCTAATCAGCAGACTTCATTCCCCATACAAAGGTTCTTATCCAGGCTAAGAAAGTGTTAGAGGCCTGCAAGAAGGTTTTAAAATAATGAATTATATCAGTCCTGTAGCTTTTAAGAGAAATGTCTGGTAATTGCTTGAGGATTTAAATAGCTTGTTAGGATATCAAGATTTTTAAAGACTGTGGAAATAACCTTCTGCACCCAAACACTGCAATATCATTTATTTTTAAATGCATATAATTGAGGTCCTCATGAGAAGAGCTTTGTCTACTAGGGCCTTCTCAATCCATCTGAGATTGGTGGCTAAGGAAGACATTTACTGAAAATTAAGTCCAAATCATCAAGATCCTTTTAGAAGTCGTTTCAACATCAGTCTCTCATTCTATTACTGATTATTTGGTTTAAGCAATTTTTGTCTTTGAGAGAGAATACTGATACTGCAATTTTATTCAGAAAGTTCCAAAGCACTGAAGTCCTTTTCAAGGCCACAAAGCTGGATTATTATTATTATTATTATTATTATTTCCCAATCTAAAAAGCTATTCTTCTTTTCCTTCTTTTCCTTTACTCTTCTGGCCCATCTCCTCTGCAGTAGCTCCAGTGACTGGGCTGAAGTTAGAAGAATTTAACTAACAGAGTTCAACAAGTTTATGGTGTTAACAACAGGAAACCGCTGCACTAATCTGCAGATTGCCTGCCTTTGCATACAGGGCTATTCATGAATTTGTGCTGCTGTTTTCCTTCATTTCAGAACTTCCATTGTTTTATATGGGAGCTTGGAGGCTGGTTTAATTAAAATGATCTGAATAGAAGTACAGTATGCCAGATGTACGTCATAAATATAGAGTGGGTTATGTAATGGTAAGCCATCAGGAAATATATGGGAATGGTTTGTGATAACTCATTGTTAACTAAATATAAATCCTAATTTATTTCACTGTTTTAAACTTACTACTTTTTTTTTTTTTTTTTTTTAACTAGCACAAATGAACTTTCTTTGTATTTTTACTTTTTCCTTTTTTACTACAGATTTCCCATGAGGGAAGTCTGCTTCAAATTAGTTCATTCTGGTGAACAGGTACTATTCAGTGTGAATAAGGACTGTAGCATTTAGGCTAGATCCACAAAGGGACTAAGACAGGGTTTGGTGCTGCTGTTGCTTCTCTCCACAGTGAAGGTATAGTAAAACATGATTCAGCTGCCATCTAATTGGCATAAAGACAGGAAGTACTTTGTTTCGAAATTTAAATTCCCAAGGTATTCAAATGATATAGGTTTGCTCCAAAGCATCCACTTTTCATTATGATGAGCTGTTCAATTCTATTATCTCATGATTCACCAGTTAAGTATCATCCTCTTAATTTATTTATATGGACTGATTGATTAAGCATTTTCAACATCCTCTTGACAGCAGAGGCAAGGAGAGTGAAGTTCTCATTCTTACTTCTTTGTATCTTATACTTTCTTTGCTGAAGAGTGCCCTAAAACTAAAACTCACTTTCTCTTTCTGAAATGGGTCTCTGCATTCAGGGTGATCTTCATGAGATGCCTCTGCATCCCAAAGACAAAGAGCTCTTTGTGCAAATTTGGGTCAGGACATACAGTACCAGCTTTCACTGGGTTAAAAGGTAGAATGAAGGTATATGTTTTTCAACTACCTGTATACTGCTGCATACGCATCTTTGACCCATCATGTCAGTTATCACGTTAGTCATGCAGGTGCATGTTTCACATATGATTTAGTTTTTTCTTTCACAGCCTGTGAGCAACTCATTTAATAGTCAAACATTTTCAAATCTGGGACAATGCTAAACTATGATACCGTTTACATTTGCTTTTAGATCATTTGCTCCACTTCACTAGCAAAGAGGTTTTAAATTTTGAAGTAACTTTTTTTAAGCCACACTTCATATGAAAACTGAAATATTCCTGACAAGAAACATGCCCCTACATATTCATTCAGTTTTTTTCTTGTTTTTCACCTAATTAACAGTTTCACCTGATAGACATATTCAAAGCTGACTGGGCAGGAGGCATAGTGCAGACAAATCCCACTGGTTGCTAATTAACTTCTCTCTTCTTAAGATCACTAAAGGAAAAATCAATGGTCATCTAATGTGTGTTCTTTATAACCTGCCACTAGTTTAACATAATTTGTTGAAAGATTACCTAAACACTATTTGAAAATAGGTAAAGGTATTTCCTATTAAAAAGTCATTTTCATTACAAGCAGAATAGTAAATATTACAAGTATTTCTCTAAGAGTGGTGTTTTCTTTCAGAAGAATTTAAACTTCAAAGCAAATGCATATTCTAGAATCCTGTAGAGAGCTCCCTAATTTTAGCCTGCCTTTCAGTGAGTTTCTGTATTAAACAGAACCTCAGACTTGCCTGGGTGAATGGAAATGAAACACAACTCCTCCAGCTTCACCACTAAATTTACCCCATGATTCCACTTGTTGTAGTGGGATAAACTGGAACAAACTGGAATAATAAATCATCATGGCACGTCTGAGGTTGTCTCTCTAAATCCACAACATGACTGAACGTGACTCAAAGTATGATCCAATGGGTATGTTTGGGCAGTGATTTTCAAGTTTCAGATGTCTCTCTACATCATCACCCACACATCTGGTGCTGTTTACTGCAAGAGATTTTGATGAATGATTTTAAATGTTTTTCACTAGCTTTGGAAAAACAGCCAGGGCTTCTGAAATTAGGCTTAAGAGTTTGCTTTTATTTACATACAGTCTTTCAATACTATGTATGTCCAAATTCCTTAGGAACCTAAATATATCTTTATGTCTTTTTTCTTTTATCTGCATATTTTCAATTTTAAGGGGTGGGATGTCTCCATGCCATTATAACAGATACAATATATGTTGTTTTAAAGTCTTCAGTGAAGCATGGGTGTTTTGTTTCCTCACAGGCACTTAGCAAAAAGGGAGCAAGTGAATAATCTGATATTCACAAAACTATAAACACACTGTTTTAGATAAAGACTGTTTCAGTCATGACTCAAGGCAACTTCGAGGTGGGTTGCAACAGCTCTGCCAAAACAGGTCACCACAAGTTATAGCAGCCAAATTCTAAAGGTGTTGACAAATGGAGAATGATGGCCAAGTCTTGCCTGGTCTTCTTGTAGTTTTTCATGCCTGGTACTTAGCACATACACAAGAGGTTGCAGAATAGGAACCTGATAATGTTTATGAGACAGGAAAGGAACATCACCTTCTGGCTACATGATTACTATTATTTTGCATATGGTGTTCATGCATAGTAACACATTGAAAATAAATCAGACTACCAGTGTTACATGCCACAGGACACATAGATAGTTCTCAGTATGTGTTATTTTGGTGTATTATGGACCTTCAGCTACACAGGTAATGACTGAAGACAGCAGCTGACTCACACTTGCCAGACTCATTAAAATCTTGCCTTAAATATTCTGTTATTTCAAATTAATCCTGGATTTCATCTTGTCCGGCCAGAAAGTAAAAAGAATTGATGTATGGAGAGTGGGAGTCACCTTCTAGGTCCTGGAAGTAGTGTGCAAGAGTCTTACATTCATGTATGACCACACAAGATTCTTGTGTTTAGAACCAGAAAAAGGCAGCCACTTCCACAATGAAATTCTTTACAAGGTGGGAACTGTACTAAGCCTTTCCTCTGCAAACAGCAAGAGAAAGCATACTCCCCAAACTGCTGAAAACTGACTGAAAGAACATTCATTAGAGATTACGGAGACCTATACTCTAATGCTCAATCCCTCTGTTTTAGAAAACAGACACGAATCTGCAACCTGAGGGTGTACTGTAGGCACTGGCCAATCTGGCAATGTTCTCTGTCACATTGCATCAGTATTTCAACATTCACAGGGACCATGAGGAAAGCCATAATCTCCACAGCCTTCTAAACTGGATCCCTCAACTGGAATGACAGAAGCTAGACCTTGAATCCTTACTTTCCAGATATGCATTGAAGTACCCTCTGCAGAAGACCTAAAATCTTGGCTATGGTACTCTCCTGGTAATGAATAGTCAAGTCTGGGCTCCTATCATCCCAACCTACCAGGGGCACAGGGGCCTGCTTTGGTATTTTGATATCTTTTGTATAGTCAATTACCTGGTAGAACAGTTCTCTGAGCAAGATCAGATACAAAGATGCATCCTGAAAATTTCAATTTGATTTCTGCAGAGGTCTGGTTTCGCAGACCAGGTTTCAATGAATGACACATTCAATGTCAGAGATTAAAATCTCACCAGTTCCTCCAAGCTCTGTAGTGGCTGGGGTAAATTACTGTAGCCTAAGTAGCACACAAAACTTCTGAGGACTAGAGAGAGATGCCCAATGACATCTGAGAGTTGGAGTCTGAAGGTCTCTGTCTGACTCTAATATCTGTAAAAGGACTCTGTGAGTATTATCCTCCTTCACTGAAATCCATGGATAAAAAACCTATCCAAAATGTAATGATAAATATTAATGAATAATACCAAATGTAAATTGAAGCTATGAAAAGGCAACCAGGACATACCGTTAATTTAGCAAATGAAAAAGGAATATACATAGCCAAAAGCATTATGTTAGTAGCACTGTTAGAGTACTAGTAGATATTCTATTTTGTATTTATTGAGCTTGGTATTCAAGATACCACAAGTTTTTGGAGCAAGTTACACCCACAGTATTATTTTTAATTGGAGAAAAAAAGAAGGAAAAAGGCAGTGGTTGTATCCCCAGTACTGTCCACTGTATGATGTGATTGCACAGTCTCATGTCTCACCTACAGCCTCGATATTTGTTCCTCACAGAGGGACAGCAGCCTCTTAGAGGTACCTCATGGGTGTGATTGCTGTTAGATGCATACATCTACCACAGGCATGCTTTGGGTTCCTAAGAAAACTCAGGAAGATCACAGGCTTATCACACATCATCTTTTGATTTTGACAGGTACATCGCTCCTCTTTTAATTAGGAGCTTTGATTATTAATTTCCCTAAATTCCCACATCATCAAGAGGAGGAAATTTAATCTCCTTCTATGTCGCAGTGGACTGCATCTGGGATTTGATATGTTAGGAGAATGCTGGACCTTGTGTACTTATAGGTGGAAGGAAATGGCAACACTTCAGTGTAACACTGCACTATGTTTGTCCCTCAGTGGAGGGTTTATATAAAGAGTGTTTCAGTAGCGGAGGGTCATTTTTGAAACTGACAGGGCATTGCTTTCTTTAAGGTCACAGCATCTAGCAAGACCCCATAGATAGCGGTGAGTCAGCCTCTGATGCTCAGGAACAAAAGATCGCTGGAACAAGTCTAGTGACTAGCGGCTGGGGGCAGAAGAAAGGCAACAAGCTAGCGGGATACCCAGCCAGGTGAAAACCTATTGCCCGAGACTATCAGACTCCCAATTGTCTGCTGTGAAACTGAGGACTGCAGATTTAAGTAGGAGCAAAAACGAGGGAATGGCTACAAGCTAAAGGGAGACATTTCTCGGTTTCATAATAGGAAACTGCTGTCACAATGAAAAGAAAAAATACTGAAAAATTGGAGCTCTTATTAACAACTCTTATTAACAACCTCTAATAAGGTGAACTTTTTGTAATTTAACAGAAAAAAAAAAAAAAAAGATATTAAATTTCATGAACTTTCCGGAGGAAAGCCAGTGTGGGTATTTAACCTGTATTTTGTCAACTCTCCCTACAGAAATTATCTTTCTTCTTTGGGGAGCGAACACTCCGCAGTAGTAAATGACCATGCTATCTTTTTCCACAGTCCCATATGTGAAATAACTATATTTTTGCCCATGATTAATGAGATAAGTTCAAATAAAGGTTATGTATTTAACTAGACCTCAGCAGCAGAGTTATGAGACACACATTTAGTATTTTTTTCATCAGAAGCTACATGCTGTTCTAATTTGCTGATTGCCAAATTATGTCATCCAGCTACAGAATTTTTTGTTGTTGTTGATATTCAGGACTACAGAGATGTCTTATTTTAAATAGCAAGATAGAGAGAAACTATGTAATATAAAGGAATAACAATGATCTAAACTACAAAATATGGTTATCAGAGATTGCCAATAAATCCCCCTGTTAACTGAATAAATATGATCTGAGGCTACCCATATCATTCTTATATGTAAGACCACAGTTAAATTAATAAATCTCCTACTGGTATAGATTTACTGCATAAACAGGCAGTAGGCTAGAGAGGTTATACAATCTTCACCTTTTTGCTTTATTTGGGAGAACAGTGCATGGGAAGAAACTGTTTCTACTTTTTCTTCTCATTTACTCTCATTTTTTTTTTCTCTCTCACACCAATAGAAAGAGATAACCCAGTCATTTCAATTTTTTGAAAAGCTTGTCAACTCATGTCATTTGTTCAGACATCTTGCTACCAGCTGTAGAATGGATACAATTAAAATATGAGGGAAGTGATAAAACTTTCCCTAAAGAGATTGGAGTGCAGTACAAAGGAATCAGCTGAGGGTTTTATGATAATATTTTTTGGCTTACGCTTGCACTGCAATCTGCAGAGTTGTGCAGAGTTACTAGAGCAAGATTTATATGAAGCTGTTGAGCTATGGCAGTACCAAGCCTTGTGGGGACAAGGTGATCTCAACTCTCTCACTCCACACATTGTCCATAACTATATGGAATGTTTCTGGCAGGGCTTCAGTAGGATCTTCAAAAAGTTGGAAAGAAGTTGATGATCCTTTTTCTCACCTATTTATGTTTCCCTTTGCTTCTGAAGAAGGGGTGGATTGCAGATTCCATGGATTTCTACAGCATAACATCAAGCAAGCCATAAATGGAAACAGTATGAACCACAGTCAATAAATGGACAAATAAATTTTGTATATTTATGTGCATGTGTGTTTTGCACTGCACATTACTGTGAGTTAAGTATGTTTTGTTTTGTTTTGTTTTGTTGTGGTCACAGTCTGTTTAGAGCAAAAAAATTCCGCTTGCCCCATGCAAGCCAGAGTCAGAGCTTGGGAATGTGGAAGAAGGATGACTGAAGAGCATCTTATTGTCACTCTGACAAAATTTAATGACAGATGAACTGTTTAGGGAAAATGGAGAAATTTGCATCTAATACAAACTTTTCAACCTTGAATCCTTAGGTTTTAAACAAAAAATACTTAAGTTTTCAGGAGTAATAAAAAGAGCTGTAAATATATATACATATATATATAAACACAGCAATGTGAAAGTAAGTTTTTCACTTTTTAGAAAATCTTTGAACTTCTGTTGTGCCTGTAAAAGTATTATGTGATGTACACAATTTATTCGCTCTAATTCAAAAGGGATAGGACAACTGAAGCATGTTAATTGGGAACTGCATTATATTTTTCCTTCTGCTCTCTCCTTTTTCATTTGAATGAATTTCCATACTCCAAAGCCTTGTGGAAAGGGAACTCTTCTAGATACTCAACTGAAAATGATCTTGGAAGAAACAAAGACACTTGAAAATACTCTTTAAGGTCAGCACAGAAAGCACAGAAAGTATGGTCCTGAAAGATTAAATCAAAAACTTATTGTTTGTTCTTTTTCTCTGATTTCTAATTTTCTCTTAACAAAACTGAAAACAATGAAATACTGAGCACTTTTCAAAATGTGTTTTCTTTTTTTCATATCCTTGCAACAAATGGTGGAGGGATGTTTGGCACTTAACAAATCTGACTATTCAGCATAGATATTTTAAAACTCAGAAGCCTGAACAATAAAAATCAGAATAACTGCTTTGAAATACTGTGTTGTGCACTGTTTTGTAATCTGTATGTCATTTGCTAAGCAAGATATTGTGCTTTTTTATCATTATTATTTTAATAACTGTCTTTCCTGTGCAGTAAAGTTGCATAACAAACCTTTGCTTCATTACAGGTCAGTATGTCTAAACCCAAATCTCAAATGCAGTTGAGCAACTGCAACTATTTGCAATATTGTCATAGAAAGTTCACGCAATAACAAACTGAAAACAAAATGTAATAGAATTTTAAAAGATGTCATGCAATGCAATGCTACAAATATCCTATAATTCCTCAGAATATTGATATTTAAAAAGGCATACGTAGTCCTCTGAACAAATACAAAATATTTTGTAAACCTATAAACATCATATTAAGTTGTCCTGTGATAGAAATAACCAGCTCAATATTTTTGCCAAAGCAGGAAAATTAACGACTCAGCCAAAGGCAAAGAGTGAGATGTACAATTGTTAGCTCATATTTCAAATACAAAACTTCAACAGATAGAAACATTAAGGATATAATTCCATATATAAGTATATAAAACCTTAAATGTCGATTTAATTATTAGACATTGTCAGTTCTCAAATGCTTTGCCTAGCTCCTTTTGTCAGTCCCTACTCACTACTCTTTGAGTATGGAAACAGAAGAAAAACATAGTCATTACACAAGAGCTTAACATGACAACCGTACTATTCCTGTGCATAAAACTATTAGCATTTCTATAAAACACTGGAGTTACTACAAAAACACAGAGCTATGGATTAGCTCAGGGTTTGTGTGAAAACAATCATGCACTAATATGCAATTTCTAAAGAAAGAGGAAGCTAAATTAGATTTTTTTTCTAGAGAAAATCCTTCACACATACACAAAATAGCAAGACTTGAAAAAAATGTCATATTATCTGTTGGAGTAATGAAATTCATTAAGTTTCAAACTTCCCCGTAAATTTAAATAATCATTGTTCATACTCCTATTTATTTCAAGTGTATTAACACAGGTAGCACTATGAAGAACTAATCCCATGTGATTGATTGAGTAAATATGGGTGGAGCACACTGTGGGTGTGATTTTTAATTTTACACAACAAAATTTTGTAATATTATGTTATTCTTGTAATGAATGAAAGAGAAAAAGAGCAAAAAATCCAAGATTAATCTCACTTCACAATTGCATTCGAGTCTAAATAAAAACATGAGTGTGGCTAAGGAATTCTGTGTTTGATGTTACAGATCAGAAAGAACTTGCTATGACCCATACATTAATTTAGTCTTTTAAACATCTCTCTATAATTTTAATAAAAATTACAGATTTCTCTTGTTTTACACAGGCACATTTTAAGAGATAAAATATTGAAGCAATTTCACTTGAAACTTGATTGAGACATTTGAAAGAGAAGAAGGGAGCTTTAAACCACTAGGTTGGATTGATGCAAATTGATTTGTCCAAGGTTATTTGTTTAGATAATAGAGGTGATAGAAGGAAAGCCCTGGGTCTCACAGAAGTGATGCTCTGAGACGTCCCATCCTGTCATCATGCTCAAAGCAGGTTCACAACAGGGCATACTCCATTTAGGCAGGGAAAATTCAATTAGGATCATTCTGTGGACTTAAGGATCCCAGTGGGGATCAGGATAGGCAATATCCAGATTTCATTGTCTCACAACAATATATGCCAATGAAAGACTTTTTTTGCTCTGCCTTGTGCTCCCCCTTGTGTTTTCCCAAACACTGTTAATATGATTTTGGTATCAGAAAAAAAAATAAATAAATAAAAACTAGTTGTTTATGGTATATTTTATTAATTAAAATAATTTTATTAAATTACTATAATTAACAACTATCAGCAGTAAAAAAAAAAAAAAAAAGACTCACTAAAACTATGGAAAACTCTGATTTTGGCACTGCATAATAACTAGAATTTTAAAAAATTCCACATATACTTATGTGGAATATACAAAATAATTAAGGAAGAAGTGTCATTATCAAAATGAAACAATTAAATAGTTTAACAAAGTATGTATGTAAGCACAGGTCTGAAAGTCATAGCAATAACTTAGGAAAGCTGGGAAACACTTTAAGAAGACTATGATTTTAAATATACAAGTACAAGAACTGACAACCCTAAAATTCCAAAATCAAGAGTCAGACATCCAAAATTGTGAGACTGGCTAAATAACTGATTAAATGTGATATTGTTTTTGATCTGTCTTTGTGATTTTTAATGTCTTCATACCCCCCATGTCACTGTTACAGAAATGTCAGTTGTCCAAAACATAAATAAGCTGGTCCTGATCCACAGAGCAAGAGCTGTTGTAGCCCAATAATCCAGTTCATCTGCTTTTCCCCAATAACAGAATGTGTCATTACCCTTGGTCATACTAATACCATTTTCTTATCCAGAATTATTTTTCTTATCCAGAATTCTTTTCTACCACTGAAGAACTCCTGCAGCAGTTTTCATGGATGTCTTTTCCACAGGAGCAGCAAAGGTATGTATTCAGAGCATCCTTCCTTGAGGTAAAACCCAAATTAATGTGATTCCTATTAGCTGTGTGGTAAAATTCTATGGAGACTTATAAGACGCTGTACTGAACATAACAGATGAAAATTAAAAACACAAAGAGAAGAAAAAGCTTGAAGGACAAATTCCAAGGCATAAAATTAATAAATTCTATTTCAAACACATCAGGAGCAGGAGACTTGCCAAAGCAGATGTAAGGCCAATAAGTACAGAGGTATAGAAGAAACATTCAGAAAAGATAGTTACAGTAGGAAAGCTCAACAAATGTTTTTCATCTGTGGTCCCTATGGAGAAGCATGGGAAGGATTCTCCCAAAGACCTCTTTTTCTATGCAAGACTTATCAGAGAGTCTTTGTTATACTGAACTGCTGGAAGAAAACAGAAAAAAAAAAAAAAAAAAAAAAAAAAAAA
>CM021698.1:91709215-91742453 GCA_011074415.1 Stictonetta naevosa
TTTATTTTTTCAAATTAAATGATGCAACAAAAAAAAAAAAAAAAAAAAAAAAAAAAAAAAAAAGATTTAAAATAACTCTACATGCTGTGCAGAGTTCTAGGAACTCAGGTCTCAGCTCTTCACTGACCTATAGCACTACTTTAAAAGAACAAGGATGATCACACAAGAATAAGGAAATCTGGACAGTATAATCTATCTGGATTTCCAAATGGTCTAAAAGTTGCTAAAGAAATGAAACAGCTATTGGGCAATGTGAAGGTCCTAATCTGTGTAAGTAGTAGGTTAAAAATAGATAACATAGGATAGGAGAAAATGAAAACTTTCACAGTGAAGAGAGGTAACCAGTACAGGTCTACAAGAATAAGTGCCAGGATTTGTCCTTAGAGACCCTGCCTCTAAAGAACAACAAGAGAGGTATTATGAGACTGGGTGACAACAGTGTAAAAAGGCAAGTGGCATATGAAATTCAAGGTATATAAATGTAATGTGATAGACAAAATGTGAGAACCTCTAAGAAGGTTTCACTTGGATCTGGGGATTAAAACAGTTCCATCAAAACTTCAGCTCAATAATGATGCAAACATAAATTTGGATATTATATTTTTTTAGGAATCAAACAAAGAACAAAACAGAGAACATCAGTATGGCATTGTCCAAATCTTTAGTGTACACACATCTTGAGTAGGACTCCAATATTCCAGTGCTCCCAAAAAGGAACCAGTAAAATATCACAGGTACAAGTGAAATCAAATCTATGGAGAGGATTCTCTATGTGGAACTAGAAAGTAGTGGAACAGTAGAAAGTAGAACAACAGTAGAAAAAGTAGAGAAGTGGCTGTAGGCTTGAAAAAGAGACAGCTAAAAATATGTATGCTAGACACTTATGAAATTCTGAGTAGCATGGAGAACAAAGTCTGTGAATCAATTGTTCATTGGCTTTTCCAGAGCAAGAAATTGGAGATATCATGGATAGTAGACTCAAAACAAACAGAAAGGCTGTTTCTTCAGGCAATGTTTAAATAAACTGTGGAGTTCCACATAGCATGTTCTTGACGCTAAAGGCTTATATGTGTTCAAAAAGCTGCTGAACAAAATCATTGGAATTCATATCTATCAAAGGCTATTACATGGAGAAATATCACCTCTAGATCCAACAGTTCCTGAGTCCCAGATTTCTGGATGCTGGACAGGTATGGTTGTTTTTTTCCTTAATTTTTTCCTGAGCATTTGACATTGACCAAAGTTCAAGACAGGATGCTGGTATAAGCAAGCATTTTATCTGGCAAATATTCACCTTCATCTGTTTAAAACGTCTGCCATGGAGAATTCAAGCAATCTCCGGTAAGTTCCAGTCATTGCTTACCTTCAGTATTAAATACTGGTTCATACCTATAGCTTGAGCTTGTCAGAAGAGTGGATGCTCTTTAAGTCCTAAATAAAATTTATCATCAGATAGGTCTCAGAAATAGACTCCCACATCAAAACAAAAGAGGTGTGGATTTACTGGGCTGAGGGATGAAAGGCAGCCAGGAAAGCTTTCATCTCAGCCTCTGCATCCGTGCACTGCTACATCGCATCATAAGGTCATGGCTCTGCAGGCCTGTCAATTAGGCAAGCCAGTGTCTGACCTTACCACACACCTCAAGCATGAAGATATGCATTCTACCCAATGGTGGAAACTCTTTATTTTGCCTTACCCACAGCTCACAGCTGCCTCCTCAGTTCCAAATTCATAGAATCATAGAATATCCTGAGTTGGAGGGCACCCACAAGGATCATCAAGTCCAACTCTTGGCTCCACGCAGGATCACCCTCAAATCAGACCATATGTCTGAGAGTGTTTTCCAAACACTTCCTGAACTCCAGTAGGCTTGATGCCATGATCACTTCCCTGAGGAGCCTGTCCCAATTGTTTCTCTTGTCTCTCCAGCCAACTGCAGAAGCAACTAAGCACGTACTCAGTACTCTTCCTATTTCTACCTGCCTCCAGTTATGTTCCTAAACCCTATCTGCCATTTAACATGGAAATTCTGTAGAAGGGACAGCAGGAGAATGTGCCGTCCTGTGATAGGACCACAAATCTCTGTATTGCATACCCAATATCTGAATTCTGTATTCCTGAATCAGACAGAGCCATTAATGGCAGCAAGCAGTGCTTTGATATATGATTCATCATCAAACACTAACCCTCTGTCCCCAGATATCCTTTAAGAAACAACACAACGCATATAAAAGTAAGGCAAAATAAAACATAAGAAAAATATATCTATGCATTCTTCATAGCCATAGTTTGCCAGTTTAACATTCAGTTATAAATAAGAACAAATATGAAGAGTAATCTCTAATACCTCATCTACCTTGTCATTACCATATCCCATTGTTTTTGAAAATGTCATTTACTAGCTATGGTTTTACCTTAGATTTGTTTAAGTCTGTTGATCTACCCTTTGGGAGGATTTTCAAAACACATCAAGATACATTATTCTCTATAATTTAAATGCTTTCAAGATACATTTTAAGAAGGCACCTTAAGTTCTCTGCACTTGTGATAAAGGTAGAAGCCTTTACTATATAGGTTTCATTCCTGGATGTTGGGTCAATAAGTGAACAGAGATACAGCAGACAGATAACATTTTGTTTCTATCAGTATATTGGACCAGCTGGCTGCATAGCACACTTTGACAAATAAAGAAAACACTCTTTTTCCATTGCATTTTAATTATCTGGGAACTGAGAACTGGTCAGTATCTCCAGCCTGAAGCTTTCCATTCCTCCACCCATACTTGCTTATTTCACAGGATGATATTTACATGTTTTCTTGTCCTTTGCTTTCATTTTTGAATTTCATTCTAATTTTATTATATACATATCTTGCTTTAGCAGTCCCAGCTTTTGCAGTGACTGATTATTGTATGGAAGGATCTTACTTCTGTTAGTTAGTACACAGATAACTGCCTGTCTTTGATTTCCTTTGAAATACCTGGTGTCTGAATCTCAGATCAGTAAGACTATCAGAGCTAGAAGTGAAGATTATCACAATATCCTAGGCTTACTATCTATCAATTGAAGACATATATATGCAAAAACACAAACAGAAATATAATTGAATCCAATTATTTGCAAGAAAAAATGTATGAGTATGTAGATATATGTACATGCAGTTAAAATGTACCAATAGTAGTGTGTGCATAATAATAATTCCATGTCCTGTAATAGGCATTTGGAATAGTTTTTCCTTTGGCCATGCAAAAATTGGTTGGCTTTGGAAGTTACACAGATGTGAATTTTATGTGCATAGTGGTGCGTCATCCTGATTGCATGGACAAATATTTGCATCTGCTGAAAAGAGCAGGAATTTGTGTGACAGCACAATGTGGAGCTCCAAAAGGGATAACTGAAAATAAGAAGTCACAGGCAGAGTCAATGTAAATAATTAGAAATGTGGTCATTTCAGTAGGAAGTCAGTAGGAAGAATGAATGAGATGACTGCAATTATTTAATTTAGAGCAAAAATGAATAAAATGGAACAAAATAATGAATCATTTAAAAGAGACATACAGGGCACCTCTGTGCAGCCTTTTTCATAATACAAGACCAAGGAGTTATTAATTTTTCAATTGAAGGTATTTTTAAGTATGACAAATTCGAAGATGAGAAATGGTATTATATTTCCATGGAACATTATTAACTGATGAAATGCACCCATATGTCAGAAACTTCACAGCATACAAAACAATTTATATGAATGAGGGAACGATGATTAAATGATTTAAACAAAATCCCAATTTCTAAGTTGTTATTCTTACAGTGGGTGTTTCTCTTTTGATCATTTTAAATTGTTTATACAATGATAAACCAATCCTGAATTTCTGTATATTATTTTGAAAATAATAATAATAATAATAATAATAATCTGGAGCTCAGCATGCTAGATGGCATAAGAAATCAAGTAAGTAGACCTGTTTTCTATCAGTTGTGGCATTCAGAACTCAGGAAAATGGTTGTGAGAGTTACCTGTAGTTTTTTTTCAGTTTGACCCACAATATCTAGGAGGAACCCTTGTTTCTATGTCTTTCCCCTAGGAACATAACTATGTTTATGTAACCCCAGTTCTTTTGTTTATGTGTCTACGGTTAAGATCTCTCACTTTCATAAGACCTGATTCCAATGTATCCCTGTTAGTGATACAGGAGATAAAAGTGCAAAGCGGGTAAAAAAATGGAGAAAACAGACTGCCTACAACATGGGCAGTATCACCTCTTGAGTACGATATGATGAGATGGGGTTATATATTGTTTTACTTTTTTTGTGGGAACAACTGGTGCTTTTTTTTTTTTTTTCCCTCTCTATTAATGGCTTTGATAGGAGAAAAGAAGGTGTGGGGTTCACCTATTTCTGGAGAATTAGAAATTAACCAAGGCTGTAGAAAAGATAAAGCAGTATGCACAACTCCATCTAGTTGTATTTGTCTAGTATAGGAACACTTCTGAAATATATATCTAATTCCACGACTGCTTTTCAATGTACAGGACCAAGTACATATTTTCAATGTCCAAAGTGATCCCTCCCACACCTGTGGGAGTTTATCTTGAAAATCATTTTATATATGAATTTGAATATTGTCAATAATATAAGGTACATGATGTTTCTCACCTAATTCAGATTTTCATTCTGGATACTTTCTACAGTGAAAATTGCAAATTCGCAACATTTTTGCATTTTGACATTTTTTCATGTCCTATACACACCAGTAATGTTCATTTTCTTAATTACATATACAGGTATATAGTGAATTAAGGTATGATGTAGGTAGCAGGGTCTCTCGGTGTATTTTCTTTGATGAATAAATAATTTATTTGATTAATAAATAATATTTTGTTACCATTTTTCTCAAGCACATAAAAATAAAATAAATAAATACATTAAAAAGTATTAATAAATAAATAAATAAATAAATAAATAAATAAATAAATAAATAAATAAATAAGGACTTCCCTGACATTTTTTTCTTGGCTGTTACCTAACATCACTCTTTTGGGTTTCAGAAATATTTTTGCCTAAATTTTGCAGATGGAGAAAGTGGGGCACATGAAGATTCATAAATATATTTTGCCTCCTTGATAAAGGCATAGTCTCTCTGCTGCAAGTTTCTGTGCTTTTTCAGGCACAGTGAATAAAAGGAAGAGTAAAGGGAAGGATGCCCAAAATATGAGTATTTGCTTTTTTCCAGGAATGAATTTGTCCAGCCAGATTTTACATATGTAACTCCTGCATTTTGTGATTGCTATTGGATCATGGCAGCACTGCCACAGATGCAAATTTTCCTTACAAACTATATTGACTATGTGGAAAATCTGACTAGAAGAATTATTGGCAGTGATCACTTTCACTGTGCATAGACTGGTGGTCAGGTAATCTCCAGTGCCTTGACTGTCAAGAAAGAGGTCATCTGGAGTCTACCATGACCTCCCTTATGCTCTTTATAACTTGTTTTCCTTCCTACAGTAACTAGGTATTCCTTGGGGAGCGCATCAGGAGACAATGCAGCCCCAAATATTTCCTTCAAGGTCCCATATGTTGTTTACAGTCAGTAAGCAACAAGAATAAAACTTCATTAATGTCTTGTCTTTCTTTTTGGTTTGTTTAATTTGTTCCTTAGTCACTGGATTACCTTGCCTTCCTTTTATTGTCTCAGCTCCTCCTAATTTTCCTGGCAGTGTTTTTAGAAAGACACCTCTGAAGATGGATTAACATCTTTCCCAATCCTTATCATAGGCTTTCAAATGCCTAAATCAAGGATGAAATGTAAAAATTGTATTATTTTTTTTTTCTCATGGCAGAAACTCAGAAGAATCAAGAACAAATTTTTCAGCTGGCCTGATGCTGCCTTACTGCATGAGGCATGAAACTGGTAACAGCTTTGTAAACAATCAGTGGCAAGCCAATTGCACCAGTTTACCTGTCAGGATACAAAGAGCATGACCACCAGACCATTCTAAATGAAAGAATTCCTAAGGAGTTACTTGGTGCTACATACCCAAAGCCAGAGTCTGGAGGTGGCTGCTCACATCCCACTCCTCGGGGAGAGGAAGACTTCTCGCATCCCTCTAATGGGGAACACAGTGAAGCATTTTCAGAAGTTGTGTCATTATGCAGAATTTCAAATCCCAGGTACCTTGTGGGACATATGTCTAAACCAAATGTGTTTGTTTTTTGTTGTTGTTTGGTTGGTTTGGTTTGGTTTGGTTTGGTTTGGTTGGTTGGTTGTTTTTGTCACAGACCTGAATATTCTGTAGAAGGAGATATTCTGGAGTTAACTGTAACTGAAATAGAGAAAAATAAATGAGACTCTCAAATGCCAAAAGATTTACTCAGGCCTGATAATGAACAGCACAAAAAACTTAGCTTTCGAATAATTCAGAAGAAGCCAGACAGTTAAAATACAGCACCTATTTAAAGTTCTTACTCAATTTCTAAATTTATTGGCTCAGGATAAGTAAAACAAAACAAAACAACAACAACAAAACTCCACAAGCATTTTTATTAGACTCAATTTCTCCTTGGGTTGATATTTGTAAAATTGCTTCATTAGTGATTATACTTTGATCTGCCATCTTTTTGCCAGAAATGCTGTTTGGGGGAATTTTAGGAAAAGATCTCATATTAAAGGTGAATATAATAGCTCTTATGTGTGGAAGGAATCAGTCTGACAGTGTCTTCTATTAAACAGTACTATAAACAAGGTAATGGTTTGATGCCATATTGCTGCTAAATGTTTATAGTACTTCTCATATTGTGAACACCTCAAGTTCAGGAGATCTTCCAAAAACAGAAGCTCTGACAGTGTCTTGCTTAAAAAGATAATCATTGCATGCAACAAATGTTTTTATTAAACTGCATTAAAAGGCTTTTCTGAATACATTGTTTGCATTCTTCAGCCTTGCTGTGGCTGCTAGAACCTTTACATAAATGTCCTTAAATCCAATAGTAGAATAAAGTAGAAATTTTACTACAGAGCTCAACACAATGAACACAACTTCCATAGCATAAGCAGCTTACATGTTTTTTAAAATTGACTAAAAATTGTCACAGAAAGCAGTTGTGGATCTTGCTATTAGAGCCAGAAATGTAAAGATCTTTAGAAGTATTATTATATTTCTAATATTATATATGCATTTCAAGCTTCAGCAACACTTGCACTAATTTTAAGCAAACTATTTCAACTACTACCTGAAATCAGTCTCACGGCAGCAGCAAGGAGTTCCATGAATGCTGATTTACTTTGTCTTGCTGAAGGGTACAGTACAGGTATAGCTTTACTTTTCTGAAGTTTTGGATACATGATTAAAAACAATTTTGTATGCATGTGTGTGTTTATATGCTACTATGTGTACAGCATCATGGTTAAATGTCAGAAAAGTTGCACAGTTAGAATTTTGAATACGAAGTCTTGCATCAAAAGTGCATTTCCATAGAGAGAAATTATTTTTATTTTTTTGTTTCTTTGTGGTAAAGTTTTATAAGCTGCAACAACGAAAGTTCAGCACATAAGGAAATGCAAGAACACTACCAACACACAAGTGTGTTAATTTAGGGTGTAGTGTTGCTGCTACTATTTGTTTTCTATCCAATAAAAAGGTCATTTCAGAATTGTGATGCAATGCAGTAATATTATTTAAAGAGTAAAAAAAAAATCACCAAGGATATGTCTTAACTCGATAAATTTAGGGATATCTGAACACCAAATTGTTTGCATAGTACATTTTAAACTTGGATTTTAGAATCACTGCAGGCACTAACTAGCTGGGAGCAATGTTACTTTGTGTGCAATTCTCAGAAAAAAAAAAAAAAAAAGTGCTGAATTCAGTCATTAATTGAGCTAAAAAAAAAAAAAAAAAAAAAAAAAGCTGCCTTTTTTTTTAGTATTTTCATAGTAGGTTTTCCAAATGTGTTGACAGTACGGGACCGAATGGCAATATTAATTTCGTATTACTGTAAATTTTAACTGATACTAGAGAGGACTCTTAACTAATGGTAATTGTACAAGAAGTACTGATAATTAGTTTTTTTTTGTTGTTGTTGTGTTTGCTTGTTTGTTTGTTTTTGTTTTTTTTAAAGAACACACACAACAAAAATGTTCTGAGATTAGACCCAAATTGAAGGGGTTTGAAAGGGCAGCAAAACACAAACAAAGGATTTACACCACGCTGCTGTGTAGTTTGAATATTTTTCTGTTCTGATAAAAGAAAATAATAAAAATAAAATAATAATAATAATAATAAATAAATAAATAAATAAAAAACAACAGGAGAAAACACCACACCATTCCCAATGATGTCAACTATTTATCAGGAGGACTGAAGAATACTGCATTTGGGAAAATTTGTGAGGGATAAAAACTGGACTTACCAAAATCTAGGACTAACTAATAAAAAATAAATAAATGGTTTGCTAGAACAAATAACATGATGCTATATTATGGAAACCCATACATTTTCCATTCTTAGTATTTGCTGGTATTTTCTAATGCTGGTTTAATAGAACAAATACACTTCAGAACTTCTCAAAGTGCTAATGCAGAGAAAACACCATCAGCAGAAACAGTCTTTCTACTCTTCAGTATCTTTCTTTTACTTTTTCTTTTACTTTTGCTTTTACTTGGTGACTACTAAGATTTTAGAGAGCTGAGACACTGGTAGGCATGTTTTTAGCAGCCAGCAACAGCGTGGAACTGAGACACTAACAGGTAAAAACAGAAAAATAAATCATTATCATGTGATTATAGACCAAAAGCTCACATTACTCCCAGACAAATTATGCCCATGTATTTGTTCTCCTGTTTTCCTCCTGTGTTCATCAGAGCAACCACAACACTAGAAAAAAAAAAATAATAATTCTAATTAATATAAGATGTCCTTGATTCTGATAACATTTATTCCGTCATCTTTGATCCCTACTGTGCTATGTCATTTCTCTATTTATATTGGATACTCTGATAGAATAAGTTTCTCCTTTATGTTTGCAGAGTGTCCCGTAAAGGCCGGGAGAAGAGTAAGGTAAATTCTTGATATCTCCATTATTTGGTCACAAGAAAAGATGGAAATCTTCCAAATGATCCATCTATTATTCCTAACTATACTAGTTTCCAAATACAAAACAAAGCCCATTTATGTTTTTCTGTTAACTCTTTTTACTACATCTTGAATTAATAGGCATATAGTAGTAATATAACACTGGTTATTCTGCAGCTGTGATATTGAGAGAGAAAACAGGAAAATGTGTGGATTTGCCTGTAAAATAAATAAATAAATAAATAAATAACTCCTTTGGGTTTCTTTTACTAGAGAGAAACTCACAGAGAACTGATGGCTCCAAAAATGTCAGTCTCTGTGTCAACCATAGCATCTTCTCAAGCTGTGGAACAATTTTCTTTGGAACACATAAATAAACTTTAATGTCCTTATCTGAGTATTCCCTAAATCATTGATAACCTTCTTTATTGGACCTGACTGCACAGAATACCCTTTCTTTCAGAACAGTAACCTGCAGTTTTCCTAGACAGTTTTCCTTTTCTTTGAAGCTGAGTTACAGAATGGAGCCATGCAAATGTCAGCCCAAAATAATGCTTAGCATCCAGGGACAAGCACAGGCATGGTGTACACAAACTTGGAGCTTCTCAAGGTCATTTATCATCACAGGTATTACCATGTAATTATGACACCTTTCCATCTTTACTTTTTTAACACTTATCAGTTATGGTTGAATAAATGTTCACTATTCATGCACGCACTACCAGATCGGTCTTCCTTATTTAATTTTATTTATCATCTAGCATTAAATAAGAGGATTTAAGTTATTATATACTACTAAAGAATTTGATAGGTCAGAATGGACACAGCTTAAAGTTTAACTTTTCCATCTTTGCTTTGGTTTGTAAGCCTCACAGTTTGAAACATTTTCTTTTCCTTCCTGACAGACAAACTTGATCCGACATTTACATAACATGATTAACTTGGAACTCTTTGTTGCCATTTTTACAAGGTCAGTTTTAGAGTATACCCATACTTTACTTTAGAATGAACTGCAAGCAGGAGGATGGATATCATATAGTATCTTGAACAAATTAAAAAAGTAGAGAAACCTTGCATGAGAGGTTCTGAGATATGTTCATGTGTAAAGATGGAAGTTTCAGAGGGGAAAAAAAAAAATGCTACACTTTTCTTTGCTTTATTTATTACAGTTTTGAATCCTCTTGTTAATAATATTCAATTTTCTTTCTCTCTCCTCCCTACATTCCCTCCTCCCTTTCATCCCCTTCACCTAGATTCAGGCTGCCTGATCAAAACAAATTACAGGACAGCCTTATAAATTAGTTACAGTAGACTAATGTCTAATGGTGACATGTCTGTTTTGCCATGGTGATGCTCATCCTCTAGAGGTAATGTCACCTAGGTTGTCAGACAAGCAACAGCATTTTCATAAATAATCCATGTGATGCTAATACAGGATGATTTGTGATGCCTTATAAAAAGTTTGGTTGGGTTTGATTGAGTTTCTCTCAAGGTACTGTATAGTTAATACTGTGACCTGATCTGACTTGGCTGACTGATTTCTGAAAAGGCTACTCTAAAATATTGGTGTATAACATGAAGGCACTATGTCAGCCAGACACAGTTATGAAGATAATACACAGAAGACTGTAATATTTGGCACGTATCTCTGATTAGATCAAAAATTCACAAATGCATTAAAATACTTATAGAACCAAAAAAAATAAAAAAATAAAAAAAATAAAAATCTGTCTGACATTTTTCAAGCATAGATTAACTAGGTGAGAAGAGAAAACAAAGGGATTTGAATCTCTTCCCCTCAATTACCATGGCCTAATACAGTTTGCATGCTTCATCTCACATGACACTGACCTGTCATTCGACTAAACAGACCTTTCTCACCCTTCCCACCCAACCAGATCATAGTTTATCTGGCCCCAATTTTACCTTTTAAAAACGCAAACACCCAAGCTGGTATCTAAACATCAGCTAAAACTACAGAGAAAAAAATCCATTGTGGTTAATCTAATGAGGTTATATACCTTATTTGTAGAATAGCACCTCCTTTTCAACTAAAAAGGGCAAAAGTACAAATACATGACTGTAATGTAAATGAGTCCCTAACTGCAGTTTACAAATAAGAGATACTCATAGTAATATTTGAAAAATGTCAGGATGTTCCACCAGAGATGCTGTACTGGAGACCACCACCAAACTACCCATGTTTCCATGCAATGGGTTTTAATTCTACTGGATGACTGGCTATTTCTAGTTAAGGGCAGCCTGGACTTTTGACATGTGCTGCATTTACTTCTCCCATTTGTTTAACAGGGCATGTTCTGCCACGTCTTGACATACATCCTGGGAAATTACATCGGCCTCATGCAGAGCTGACCAAACCCATGAAAACAATGTTGTTTTTGTTTTGAAGAGAGTGTTAACCATAAATGTGGTGTTTCTGCAGCACTTTTGAGTATGACTGAGGTGCAGTATGGTTTGACACAACAAATGTAAAGACATTCACTAGGTCTTTAAAAGCCATGACATATTTTCTTGAGGGTCAGAGTGAATGTGTGCATGTGCATGCAAAAATGGAGACACAAACTGAGAGGAAAGAAAGAAAGAATGCAGGAAGACAGAGGACTTGAGAACAGAGAGCTCTGCTTAAGAGGAAGAACTTAGTATGGATCAGTTTGACCAAGAAATGCAAATTTCTCACTTGTCAGATTTCCTATGTTCTCTCTTTTTCACAAAGTAGTTTATGATGCAAAAACTAGAGTAATCACATATAGAAATCAAAAAGCTTACTGAAAAACTAAAAAAATAAAAAAAAATGAAAAAAAAAAAAATCTCCTCCAGCAAATATGCTCCAGTGTACCCCTCACTCTCTGATCAAAGGCAAAAGTATAATGTCAAAATAAGACAATAATTCAATACTGAGATCAAGCTATAGAATAACATACAAGGATGCAAGGATCAGCACAGCTGTCTATTAAATAAGAAGAGAAAGAGAGTTTGGGTATTTTTTCATGGGCATGCAGCTCCCCATGTTAGTAGCATAGTTAAGTTCTAGTGCTTCAGTCATGTAGTTGCAATTGTTCCCTTTTAGCTATTACACTCTGCACTAAACTGGCAGTTTTATCAACTGACAAGCATTCCTGGATAAATGGAGACTCTCCAAACTGGAACACCTTTGGTAATGTGTTGGTGACATCTCTTCTCTGAAAACACCAGTGCTTTTTAGAGTCCATGATATTTTTCTCCCAAATGTTTTTGCAGAGCTTTTTGGAAACAAATGAAGCCATCTTGGCAAATAAAGTGGATTCCAGTTTTCAAAATTTGGGCTCCATCATGCCTCCCTTATGACATTATTAAGGTGCTCCAAGAGTGCTTACACTTCATAAGGCAATTCACAGGCAAAACCAAAGCAGTTCTTCCTCAGACCTGAAGGGTCACTTCAAATAGACAAATTCCACCTCAAAATTAGACTATTAGACTACTTGATTTATGGTAATTTAATCCCAAAGGTTGAATATAGACACCTATAGAGGCTGTTAAGCATCCTATACCTCCAGGCATCAGTGTGTACCTTCAGATTTCAATTAGGACATGCTTACGGCCATAGTGGGAGAGGTCCACGATACACAGGTTGCTCAGGACAGTTTTGGGCATGTCAGGAAGCTTCTCTTTCACAGAAGCATTGAACGGCTGCAGAGGACTTTAGAGCAGCACTCCTTGGCTTAAGCAACATCTGATACTGTCCCTGCTCATTCGTCTAAAGCCACTTATTCTCAGATGACACACTGGCACAACAGAAGAACAGCTGCCAAAGTCTTTTATTTGCCCTCTGTGGTCATGCAGGCTTTAGTTCTTTTATTCACTGGGCTGTTTCACAGCTGTAGCCTCAGTTCTTTTTAGAGGTTTTGAGATATCAGCTACAAGAGACTGTGACTGATTTTTCATTAACTGCACATTTGCAATAATAACTTCCCTCTCAAACTCACAATTTGATACAGCCTGTAACTGCTTCTCCAAACATCATTCCCAGCTGGACGTTTGTGGTTTAAGACATTTCAACAAGCACACTGCTGTAGTCCTTTATTCATAAGAGGTTTATTAATATGAAGACCTCATGAAACTGAAATCCTAGTTTGAACTGCTTGAAGAGAAATATTATGCACTAATTGAAGGCATCTTTGAAACTATATGTGCCAATGTGCCCTCCCTGTTCCAGTACAGGTATCTGACTACCACAAGAAAACAGTTGTCCAATAAATGTTCCCATTCTATGATCTTTCAAATGATATCCACCCCTAGGGTGCAAATGTTGAGTAACCTGGAAAGATCTCACGTTCCATGTACAGTGTCAGAGCTCTGACTGTCCCACCTCTGCCCAGAGCAGAGAACCAACCCTATTTCAGCTCCTCCCCTGTGACCATAAGTCCCAGCTTTAGCTATGCTGTAGGTGTGCTTTGGAGCTCCATCACAGCCCCACCTCTGTCTGGCCACAGGTGCCACTGACTCAAACTCTGACACATTGACTGACTTCCTGGCTTGACCTTGGACCTGCCTCATCACCATGGAAGACTCTGTGCTGCCCCAGCTGCACCCCAGCCTGCCCTGCTCCCTGGCTGGTATGGTGGAACAAGCTGTGGCTCATGAGGTCTAGCCCTACCCACTTGCATGGGGACCCCACCACCACTACCAGTCCCTGGCCACAGGCTCCCACAGGGCGCAGACACAGAGATTTTAATTTCAATGGAACATTTCAGATCATCTACAGTAGTTGATCTTTAATAGTCACCAGTGTAAGTCTTATACTATAAGCTCTTTTTAATTATTTGGAAACCCAACCACATATCAAAGCAACAATTTCAGACCATGATGAAGATACAAAGGTGTTGTCTACAGTCATTGTGGCATATATGCCATTAAGCTGAATCAGTAAACTCTGTCTCCCAGAAACAGAACATTAGTTAACTCCTAGAGAAAGAACTGGAGCTTTAGTTAGAAAGGATTTGGGGGATGCAAATCTCAGGGTAGGCTTATTTTCCTGGCAGTATTATACCATAGCTGCTTAGGACCAGAAACTGGTAAGTAAGCAAGCACTGTTTCTACAGCAGAAAAAATAAGTACCAATATCTTTAACTGAACAACACAGCAACATAGGCAGCAGGGCTTCATACATCAGCGATTAACAGGCAGCATTAGCTGCTCTTCTCTAATCAGTGGTCATTGGTAATGGATTTTCTCCCTTATCACTTTTTTTTTTTTTAAAAAAAAAAAAAAAGTCAGATATTAATCATGTTTTCAGTGGAATTGCTCAACAGTTCTCCTGCCCTTCATTAGCACCTGTTGATGAGATGCATATTTGCATGTCTCAATATTAGCTCTACCTTGACAAATGCATCCAGCTTCTATCTTTCCCTGACATAATTTAAATACATGCTAAAGAACTACAGATATCTTTAAAAAATAGCTTCAAAAAAGCTCTTCTTGACAACTAATGAAGTGTGCTAGAGAATCAAAATGGGATTTTTCTACATGGCACGTTTATGATATATCCACAGAATGCCTCAGGTCTTTTTTACATATCTGGATTACTTTGGATGGGATACTGTTTTCCGATAGGTACTTTTTTCAGGCCTTTTCAGGCTGCATTGAATATAAAGGTCCAAGGCACATGAATTATCCAAGAAGTTCATGTCTTTGGAGGAAACACAGAATGTAATTAAGGTACAGTTTATTCAGGAAGAGAATACTGTCCATGTTTCACAGGAAATTTCGTTTCAGTAAATTTTATTTTAATTACCTGGTTTCATTTTTTATGTAAAATGACAGCTGTTCTACAACAAGGAAAGGAAAGTAGAGACGATGCAACAAAGAGAGTTGGCTAATACAAAACTGCTCAGTTTGGGGAAGAATATAAAGAATCATGTCTTTAACAGATCAGTGCTTCACGAAGCACTGCAGCTAAAATTTCTGAATATTCTCGTTCAATTCTGGGACCAGAGACACTGTCCCTGCATTTTAATGATATTTAGGTGTGAAGATGAATGACTTGTTCTCTTCCTACTCTAGAAGTGAAACCCCTCTGTCCTGGATTTTCAAAACATTTTTCTAAGTGATTCTAAGTGGCTGGCAATGCCAACTTTATGATCATTTTTAAAACTATCAAGCTACACTGCATCTTTCTGTAAGAAATCAAATCAAAATTGAAGAGACATACTGTATTTATTATTTACTTCCTGAGAGGAAAAGAGTTTGATAAATAGAAAGGAAATAAACACTAGTTTTTCTTAAATGACATTTTAACCAATCAGAATACATCCCCTGAATATGGGTTATGACTAGATAAAATTGCTTCAGGCTTCAGTGTTATTGTCATTTGAGAAAGCAAACAATAGAAGCCTATTTTCAGTCTGTTGTGAGCCAGCAGTTTTTTCAACGATGTAACCATATCTTCTATATTCACGAATGAAGATAACTACAGAACATTCCTAATCCTTTAGTGAAACATATAATATTGCAGTCTCCCTCCCTGTTTTTGTTCATCCCTGCACAAACACAGCTCAACTATAAGAAGTACAGTCTTGTTATGTTCCTTTTGCATTACAGATGCATTAGAGCTCTGCTTAGGCTTCATAATTGAGTTATAGCAGTCATCCACATATTAGATTCTACGCTGAGCTTTGGCAAGACTGAATAATATATTGAAAAATACAATTATTGCTTACCTACAGAATTCCTTTGCTTGGAAGGTAAAACATATATATCAGAAAAGTTTTTTCTTTTTTTTTTTTTTCCTTTTCCCCAGGCCTATTCAATAAATGAACGTTACACCAGGATTCTTACACAGAGTATCTTTGAAATGGGTTTTGTATTGATTTTTGTAACTACCCTGTTAGATGACGTTATCCCTTAGTGTGTCATGTTTAGATAGGTCTGCCCGGAGCAGGTCACTGAGGTGATAACTGTCATTTGGAGGGACAGAAAAGCAATCATAGCTTTTTCATTACTTACTGTTTTCCCCCTGCAAGTGTGGGATCATTTGACATATTATGGCTTCTGTGATTTAAGCTGCATTCTGAAATTAAGTGCTAGAATATCAAGCTGTGGGTTTAGAAAAATAAACTTCATGTCAGAGGAACCACATGCCCTGTAGGTCATAACTATGATCCAGAAGAAGTAAGAGTCTTCAGGGAAAAAAAAAAAAAAAAAAAAAAAGGAACAAATATGTTTTGTAAAAGGCAAAAGGACCCAAAATTGTTAAACTAATTGCTGTGTGGACTGTGTTTACTGTAGTAAATGAAAAAAAATGATAAGCAATTTATAAACCAAATCTCTTAATTTTCCAAGCTAAAACAAAAACATTGTAAAAACATCACCAGATTTTTAAATAAAACTCAACAAGCCAGTTGAATACTAGGTTACAAAAAGAAGCCAAAGAACTTGCTTTACCAGCCTTCAAAAAAACGACTGTACTTCCATACGATAGAGTTTGCAAAGCTTTTCTGAATATGACCAGCTGTCTAGGAAAATCTAAGGTGAATTTTAAACCAATCTAAACTCATTGTAAAATAAATCTATATTAATGCATAGTGTCTGACAGAAAATGCAGAATATGGTAGATATAACTTGTTCTGATATAGAGCAAGGATGCTTACTATACTTAGACTGAACTTTTGTGATTTTTTTAAATTGATCAAATAAATTCAAAATCATGTTTGTACGTGAATAAATTAATCCTCTATTCCAGATAAATTTTTATATACAATTTTTACAACATGGCGTATTTTTAAAATCAAGGCACAAAACCAATTTATCCCACCCCAATTAATCTTGTAATTTTCAATTTAAGAACTGTTCATGGCTTTCTGAGATAGCTCTTAAACTCTCAGATTAAAAATAAATAAATAAATAAATAAATCTTCTTTTCTGATCAAAATCACATTTAATTCACAAGTCAGATCATATACATTACATGAAACTTATTTTTACCATTCTCAGCCTATACTTGTCTGAAAACTCCTCCTACTACAAAACTTTATTACAGAAATGTTTATGTATTATATGGTCACTGGGTAGACTGCACAAAAAATCCTGGAAGCAAGGACCAGAAGGCAGTGCTGCAAAATATCCCACATATATGCCAAGTTGCAGAATTTGCTCTGATGTATTTTCTCACTCTTTAAACCTGTGAGCGTTGAAGGTTTTGACATACTGAGAAACAGTTTCAGCCCAAGGCAAGGATTGTAGTCTGGTGTAGTCTGCTACCCTCTAGGAGCAGAATGTCTTGACCTAAACAACTTTAGGCTGAAGAATCTAGGCCACACCCAAGCTGTGTGAAGGTTTTAACCATGAAGTTATGCTCTTCTATCATGTTTCAAAGAGTAAGTGTAATCTATTTTTTCCAGGAGAGAAAACAAAACTTATAATTCTCTTTTCTGATTCTAGAATAGATGAGGTCCCTAGACTCTGGAGAGAGAAACACATACGCTTATGCTCAAGCTTGTCTGTCTAGGCTAGTTCTTAGTAGCTATTACATTAGTAGTCAATTTGAATCTCGTGTTGAAATGTTTAAATCACCCTACTATCCATGGGGACCACAAATCACTAACTAAAATGTTAAATACTACCAGACAGGGATAAAATCTTCAACAGGTTAAGAGCAAGATTAGTAAATCACACCACCATCCCTCTACCCTTTCACTTTCCCCAAAGTAAGCTAAAAAACTAACATAGCAACAAATTATTATTTTTTTTTTTTTTAAAGTAGACAATTATCACATTCATCAGTACTGAAGTGGATATGGATATTTTCTTCCTAAACTCAAAAGTTCAAAAACTGAAAGCCATAAAGCACTCAGTTAGTCTTCATCTATCTTAAAATTTCCCATGATAAATTTTCTATCTAGCGGCTAAAAATAAATGTTTTAATAGGTGTTATTTTACGTGTAGGTCTTGTAAGTGATGCTTCTATAACATTCCTATCTCATCTAGTTAGAAAAAATCTTACCATAAATAAAATCAAACATTTACCAAATATGTTCAAAGTACTCTGCTTATTTGGTGCTAATTAAACATAACTGGACAGTTGAAAATGGTCTTAAAATATAAGGTGATCAAGTCACATATTTCTCTTTTTGTTGGATACTTGACTGTTTAAATAACTACAGTATATAAAATCAAAATAATTTATGCTTCCTGAATTGAAAAGTGACCGTTTCAGAGATCTCATAACCAAACATATTGAGAAATAAATTAATGGAATTAATAGTGAATGCTACCAGTCAATGTATTCAGTAATTAATAAGACCATAAAACTGATGAAGTTTATAGATGACACAGAGATTGGTGGACTCAAATACAATGGTGAGAACATTCATAGAACTCCAGATCACATGGAACCATGGGTATACTCAAGTAATGTGCATTTTAATATATATTTGATACAGTCAGTATACAGCCAGAGGCATGTTTTGAGAAAGTGCAAACCCAGGTTTCTGATGGAATGTTAGTCACAAACTTATTAATTATGAATTATTTTTGCATTCATATGACAGCTTAAAATTTAGCTATTTAAGATTTAAAAGAATCTTTGAATTTCCTTTTCATATTTACAAAAAAAAAAAAAAAACAAAAAAACAAAACACTGACAATTATTCAAAAACAGTTTTCATTTAGTGTTTTTATTACTATTATTATTATTATTATTTTATATGGTATTGATATGCCAAGTCTTATGTTTTCTGGTTGTCATAAAATTCATACTGCTGGTACACATTTTTTCCTTGGAAACAAACAAAATCATTTTAACATTGATTAGTGCACTCATTCTCCAAGATTCTAGAAGAGTTCTGATAATCTAAGCTTTTTCAAATTATTTAAATAAACCATACTAGAAATATCCAATGTTAACTATCAGGAATTAATAAAAGATGCATACTATTCCTTTCAACATTAATAGGTTTCCTACAAAGGGAAACTAATAGAGTATTGTGAAGGAAACTTTATTGTTCCTACAGAAAGCTATAACTGTGGGTTAACTGTCAAGGAAGTATGACAATACTATCCTTTTCTCACTGACATTACATTGTGAAAACACAGAATATTAAATCAGGATACTATCAGTTATTCTTCCTTACTTAAAATCAAGCTACAAAAGGTAGTGAAAATTGAGTGAAATTGACATTTTTGAACTTCTCAAATCTCTTTCATAATAAAATGAGTGACTTTTAAATTTTATATTATTATTATTAATTATTATTATTATTATTATTATTACTATTATTATTCACACTTTCCTTTCTACCTTACTGGGTCATAGACTTGCCAAATGACTTTACATTGTATCATCTTAAATATGCATTATTGCCTATCATGTCAACTTTCAGAGATATAATTCCAAAAATGTATTAAGGTTATTTAAAATCCATGCATATAATTCCAATATAGAAACACTATAAGAATCCATTGTAAAAAAAATCCATTCAATCACAATGTATTTATAACTTGTCACAGACTATTAATATGAGTCATCCCAACAAAGACTCTCATTGTTCCAAACTGAAAGTGGAAGAACTGAGTGAAGCTGGGAGGATTCTTGATCCACAGGCTTCTGTTATTCATTCTTAAGCTAGCATGGCTTCTTTTTCATGGATATACTTATTTACTTTGTCTTCTTTCAGGAACGTAAAAGGAGTTTAAAGTAGCTTTAGCTGGGCTGCAAGATTGGGTTAATAAGATTATAACAAATCTTTTCAATTCTTCAGTCCTCTTGCCTTAGGTTTGACTATGTGGTCTGAGGAAGTCGTTGAGCCTCTGCTGGAACAACTTTCACATTTCTCAATATGCAAACTTCTTTTTTAACTGCAAGCTTCATTAACAGAAGCCAACATTTAGACAGCCATTGTATATTCACCATAAAATTATTGCAGCTACTTTGCAAGTCTACTCTAGCAGCATGACATATACTGACCAGATGACCCCATTATCTCTAACTGGGTCAAGAAAGAGGCCAGAAAAAAAGCATCAGCACAATGTGCTCACATATTTCTAGATGTTCCATAAGCTCAAATGGTACTACTTCTGGGAGCCTTGGGCAAAGGTTAAGCCATGCATTTGTTCTTCCTCACATCCACACAGTGTCTGGCTTACTACCTCATCTGACATAGTGCCAACCATGTCCCATGCTTTTCCCGCTCCCTGTCAGAAAATTCTATAATTTTTAACAAAGTATCTGCCCTTTTTAAACATAAACAGACCTTTAAAAAAATGAAAATTTTCAAGGAAATTAAGTACCTTTACATCATGTTCACCTGACACTGCCCATGAGCCAAAACTACCCAACAGCCCATAAAGAAAAAAATATTACAGAGGCCTCTTCAATTTCTAAAGAACACCTCTCTATAATACAAAGACATGTCATTTCTATAAGGTCTCCTATTAAAAATATATATATATATATATTTTATTCTCTCTACACTTTTATTGACAAGACTTTCCACAGAGGGTGCTGGTTTAATGCATGACTTTTTGTAACTAAAATGCTACATTTTAGGAAAAAAAAATAATAAATAAATTTTCTATAAATAATGGCATTTGATGCAATTAATAAAAAGGCAAGAAATTAAATTTCCAGGAAGTCAGCACCAGCCATTCCAAACATTGATTTACACATCTGTTCTTAGCTTATATTAGTTTTGTCAACAGTTGTGATCCATAATACCAATTTCTAAACAGTATAATTGTTTGTAAACACAAGATACTTTTTTTTTTTTTTTTTTTTAATGACCTAAGTGGAGGGAAGGATCTGGGGAACTTCAGATCATGAAGTACAGTAGTAAAACTGTAAAAAAACTGTAAAAGAACAAAAACAGACACAAAAACACGTATAATTCAGCAAGGAAGAAATAAACTGGAATTCACAGAGAGGGTCTGTGCTTACAGTTTATTTATGATCTCCGTTGGACCGAAGGAGAATATTAATGAGAACGATCTGTTTGACATAATATATTTGGATTTTTTAAAAGTTATCTGCCACATCCCTTGTGATAGGCTACAAAATAAAATAGAATTCCAAGAGAAAAGACAAACACCTATTTGTATGACATGAAACAAAGAGGTAGGATAAATAGTGACTCTATAGAGGTAGGTCAACAACAGAGTCTTGTAGGAACCTGTACTAGCATCTGCAGTGTTAAAAATATGTTGATGTTACTAAGTTATTCAAGGAAATTCATAGTTAGCCATTAAATGTTAACTGCTATTAAGAGGAAAATAGAGAATCAAGTAGAACATATTAAAATTTCATTATCCTCTGACTGCAGGTGCAGTTCTGGTCCCATAATGGGTAAAACAGCACGAGAAAAGGTACGGCACAGTGTCTACACAAAGAACAGTTAAAGAGAGAATACGTTCTACCACCTGGAATAAAGATAAGAAAGATCTATAAATAGATTTATGAGAAAGTGATATAAAACCAAAAGTGGCTCTGGGAGAATCAAAATCATGAAATGGCAGGCTGAAAAAGAGGCAGTATTTTTTCACATAATGAACACAAAAAGGAAAAGCAATGACTCCCGGCTATGTTTATGGAAGAAAAATCAGAAAGATACTGCCTCTGACTCACCAAGTCCACATATTGCTGGCAGTCAGAAGGGTACACAGAGGGAATTATCACTGTATGCTTCCCTAAGCATCTGCTGCTAGTCACCAATGAAGAAAGGAAACTGGGATAAGATGGACTCTTTCATCTGATCCAGCATGGCAGAACTAATGTTTTTATTCAGGAGCCCCTGGCATTACAGAGGCAGAACAATGTCAAATGGCTGATTAGCAGTACCTTGCAACAGGGAAAAACAGATGCTCTTAAACTAAATTGCTTTATTTGGAATTCATACAGGACTGTAGCAGAAGTTCCCACAGAGATCCTGCAAACAGTCCAAATGCAGTGCTTCCACCACAACTCTGTGTCCATCTTGGGAAGGGGAAAGTCGGGATGAGGTAGGGCTAGAGGGGTTATCACATATCTTTTTGATATACCCATCCATACTCACTGTAGGAGAACCTATTTTAGAAGTAAACCAACCATACAATCCTAGTATTACTTGCTTTTTCTTCTAATTTACTGACAACAAAACCACAAGCTTTTTGAGATCAAGTCTGTCTAAAACTTTATAAATGAGAAACAGACAAATGTCAATGTCCACCTCTGTTGCTTTACTGGCTTTAGTTATGTCCTTCATTTATGGTTTTCATAATTGTAAAAATACTGCTGTCCTGCAGAAAAAGCCTCTCACAATCAGATTCAATACAGATCTCCCCCTAGTTATGAAGAAGAGATTATCAGTCAGGAAGAACAAAAAGGAGACAGAAGGAATCTAATGACTTTAAAAAACTTTTAAATATAACTTGGATCTCCAGAGCTAGTCCTCTATAATCATAAGGTTTTGCTCACTGCCAGGCATCATCAGAGATCAAAAATGAAGTCTTTGGGGAGGTTGGTACTCCCATATTTTTGGTTTTCTCTTAAATGCAACTTAGCTCTGAATCTCTTTGGTATTTTTACATTATCACTATAAATTTTTTATTACCATTAAATGGCATGTTCACTTTCAACTGTAATTGATGTTTTCTTGTGTGGTAATGTAGGGTATGGTTATAGGACTTTAGCTAAGAGCTACAGTTTGTAATTCATAGAGTACTTTGAGATTTGCAAAAAGAGTCTCATAAATCAATTTAAAGAATAATAATGGAAGGCAATGGAATTAAGTTATTAACATTATATTTACACTCACTTTCACTTCAGCTGACTTTTTCTTGACATATAAATATGAAGTTCTACAGAAGAGGAAGCTTTTTTCATTGCTTCAGCAAGTAACTGACTGGTATTATAGGTAAAACTAAACATTCCTTATAGAGATTGTGCTAAATAGTGAGTTCTAATCATCTATCTTCTTTGTTGCATTTAGGCATAATCAAGTGGAATAGGAAAGGAAGCATGCTGCATGGGAGTTGTACAAGATGCTCTATAATATAAAGATTACCTCTCAACGATCTCCATTGTACAACACTGAACACAGTAACTGCTGAAGCTCATTATCGTCATGTTCTGTCCAGTTTTGCAATAGTCTCCACAAGACAACTTCTTAAACCAGGAATCACAAAATCATCACACAGAAAAATATCTGTGTCCAAGAGACATTAACATCTCATGGCCAGATACTGAAATGAATAAAGCTTATAAAATACTGTTTCTTTTTCTAGTATTCTAGTTCTGCTCCATTGACTAAAAAGAAAATATTTAGGCCTGTCCCATCATTTCCTTCCGCTATTATAGCTATCATTGGCCCACAGTGGATGAAGCTGTTCCTATATGGAAATAGACCACAATTCTCCTTGGACCTCAGATAGGAGCAGAGGAATTAGAGGTTTATTCTTTCTCTTGCACTTCTGTAAGAATTAGGGAAATCTATACCCAAAGCTGTCAGCAATGTACAAAATATATCCCACATTGGTTCAATTTTGAGATTCAAAACCTTATTTTAACGAAAATAAAACTAAAGCATTCTTCGCACTTCAAAACAACATATTGGGAGCATAGATGTTCCATTTTTAAAGTTAAGAAACATGTAGGCAATGATCTTTTCGTCATTAACATGAGTAAAACTTGCTGTTTGCACTTCTACATGACAACTAGCTCTGAATTTTAGAGGCCTGATACTTTCCTGAATCACAGAGCTGGAACGTCGGAATAGAGGGCTACAAGCTTTACAGGAGAGACATGCAGGGAAGGAAGGGTGGGGGTGTTGCCCTCTAAGTTAAGAAAGGGATAGATTGTGAAGAGTTCCCTCTAAGAAACAGCCAAGAGCAGGTTGAAAGACTGTGGATAAAAATTAAGGACTGGACAAACAAAGAACACCTTGTGGTTGGAGTCTGCTACAGGTCTCCCGATCGAGAGGAGCCTGTTGATGAGGCCTTCTTGCTCCAACTACAGGAAGCATCACATTCACAGGCTCTCATCTTCCTGGGGGATTTCAGCCACCTGGATGTTTGCTGGGAAAGCCACATGGCATGCAGTAAGCAATCTAGGAGGCTCCTGGTGTCCACTGAGGACAACTTTCTCATCCAGGTATTAGACAAACCAATCAGAAGTGTTACCGGACCTGGTGTTCTCCAGTGCAGAAGAGCTCACAGAAGAGGTTAAGACTGGAGAAAGTCTGGGTAGCAGCAACCATGCCCTGGCTGAGTTTGTGATCTCCAGGGATATGGGCCTGGCTAAGAGAATAGGCCGGATCTTGAACTTCAGAATTGACAACTTCCATCTGTTCAAAGAATTAGTGGATCAGATCCCATGGGACACAATCCTTAGGGACAGAGGATCTGATCAGAGCTGGCAACTCTGAGGGCAGGAAACCAGCATGGTTGAACAAGGACCTGCTGGTCAAAGAAGGAAATGCACACATGGTAGAAATGGGACCATGTGCCTGAGAAGTGTACAGAAATGCTGTCCAGATGTTCAGGGATGGAATCAGGAAAGCCAAATCTATGACAGAATTAAACTTAGCGGGGGATGCAAAGAATAACAAGAAGGGGTTCTACAGGTACATTGGCAACAAAAGAAAGACTAAGGAGAATGTATAACCTGTGTCAAATGAGGACAGGGAATTGGTAACGACAGACGTGGAGAAATCAGAGGTACTTAACAACTTCTTTACCTCGGTTTTCACTAGTGGTCAGGCTTCCCACATCTCTTGAGTCCATGAACCTCTAGGTGGGGGCCGGGAGAGCAGAGTCCCTGCCAATGTAAGCAAAGAGCAAGTTCAAGACCACATTATGCAACTTAACAAATACAAGTCGATTGGCCCTGATGACTTGCATCCCAGGGTCCTGAGGGAACTGGCTGATGTAGTCACCAAAACTCTCTCCATCAAATTTGAAAAATCATGGCAGTCAGGAAAGTCCCCAGTGACTGGAAAAAGGGAAACATCACTCCAAGTTTTAAAAAGGCTAGAAAGGAAGACCTGGGGAACTACAGGCTGGTGAATCTCACCTCTTTGCCTGGCAAGATCATGGAACGAATCCTCCTTGAGGCAATGTTAAGGCACATGCAGGACAAGGAGGTGACCCAGAACAGCCAGCAAGGCTTCACCAAGGATAAATCATGCCTGACCAGCCTGGTGGTCTTCTCTGATGGAGTGACTACATCAGTCGACAAGGGAAGACCAACTGATGTCATCTACTTGAACTTCTGTAGGGCTTATGACATGATCCCACATGACAGCCTCATTTCTAAATTGGAAAGATTTGAATGGTGGACCACCCTGTGAACAAGGAATTGGCTCAATGGACACACCCAGAGAGTAGGGATCAATGGTTCTATGTCCACATGGGGGCTGGTGATGAGCGGTGTCCCTCAGGGGACTGTCTTGGGACTGGTGCTGTTCAATATCTTCATCAATGATGTAGACAATGGGATTGAGTGCACCCTCAGAAAGTATGCCGATGACACTAAGCTGAAGGTGGTGTCAACAGACAGAAGAGATGCCATTCAACGGGACCTGGACAGGGTGGAAAAGTGGGCCTGTGTGAACTGCATGAGGTTCAACAAGTCCAAGCACAAGATGCTACACCTGGGTTGGGGCAATCCCAGACAGGAGTACAGACTAGGAGAACTCATTGAGAGCAACCCTGAGGAGGACTTGGGGGTTCTGATGGATGAAAGCCTCAACGTGAGCAAGAACTGCACTCCTGCAGCCCAGAAGGCCAATGGCATCCTGGGCTATATCAAAAGAGGTGTGACCAGCAGGTTAATGGAGGTGATTGTACCCATCTACTCTGCCCTTAGAAGGTCCCACCTGGAGTACTATGTCCAGGTTTGTGGCCCACAGCACAAGAAAGATGTGGACCTGTTAGAGTCCAGAGGAGGGCTACAAAGATGATCAAGGGGCTGGAGCACCTCTCCTATGAAGAAAGCTTCAGAGAGCTGAGCTGTTCTGCCTGAAGAAGAGAAAGCTCCAGGGAGATGTCACTGCTGCCTTTCAGTACTTAAAGGGTTCTTAAAAAGATGGAGAAGGACTCTTTACTCATGTAGATAATGATAGGACAAGGGGAGATGGACTTAAACTAAAAGAGAATAGAATCAGCCTAGACATTAGGAGGAAATTTTTCACTGTAAGGGTAGTGAAGCACTGGAACAGCTTGCCAAGAGAAGTTGTGGATGCCCCATCCCTGGAGGTGGTCAAGGCCAGGCTAGATGGGGCCTTGGCCAACCTGATCTAGTGGGTGTCATCCCTGCCTATGGCAGAGAGGTTGGAGTTAGATGGTTTTTAAGGACCCTTCCAACCCAAGCCATTCTATGATATGATTCTATGATTCTTTAGTACAAATGGTGTTTATCAACAAATTCTTTACCAGAAGAGCAATATTTCCTGCTTATCATTCAGTTAGCTCCGTTATTCTCTATAAATGAAAATAATACAATGCTTTGGTAACCAACAGAACACAGTACTATACATAAGACATCTTCAGCTTGTTTTGTTTTGTTCAGAAATAAACCTGAAATCTTTTAAGGTAAAATAATTCTGAATACTTAATAGGTTTTATACATCAGATGCAGTATGTGAATTGCTTACATGCCAAAATGGGCAACATTTGACAACAATTATTTGCAGTGAATAATCCAACACTTTGAACAACCAGCATTATTATGGTTTAAGATTAACTTTTGCCACATCTTAATAATATTTTTTACTGTCTCCATGCTTTTATCTTATCAATTAAAAACTCTGGCATTCACTTCATTGAGACTGACTTTCCTTAAATTTACAAAAATACCTAGGTACCTAAAGCATCTAGTTGCTATACAACATATACACCTGCCTTTGTTTATTCATAGCCTCAGAATCAATTTTAACTTATTATCCACTTTTATGCAGTACATAATAATTGTATTTTTACTGTACCCTATTCAATGCATTTGCTTTTTTACTCATTCCTATACTGCAGTTTCTTTTCATTATATAGTAGGCATTTGAATTATGAAAAACCACTGCTTTCTTTATTCTTTGCCTAAAGTGGATTCACAGAAATTACATAAATTGTCTTATATTATTCTTCACTATCTTTAGCAATGCAGGTTCCTACCAACCCACTTCACAGATCAGTGCAAATGCAGAGGACAGGTGGAATGTCCAAAGGACAGTGAAATATCCATATTTCCATAGGTGAAAATTCATTCAGTCTACTCTGTGTTCAATTCAGTTTTGCTTTACTTCTGATCATACTTCAGATAAAGACAAAAAGTGATTGCCTCTTTGAAACCCTATGTGTGGAATGCTATCATGTATCAAAAACATTACAGGAAGATTCTTAATGATGAGATTGTTTCACAGTATGCCTTCAGCTTAGTAGGTTTTTGTTGTTGTTGTTGTTGTTGTTGTTTTTTTCATACCAGGCAGCATTATTTCAGTAATGCATTAGGCAAGATGTTCTACAAATAATGGCAATTGCAATTATGATCACGTTAGGTGAAAGCTACCGATTACCAGCTTTTCTGATTATAACCACTGACCATGTTCTCCAGCTTTCTGTTCACCTGTTTTCAGGTTGTATTTATCTCACATAGGAGTCATTCTAATTTCCCAACAAAATTCTTCTCCAAAGACCTTCTGGGTACCAGAAATGACATTACACTTATGAAAATGTGAATGGTGTAAAATAGCAGCTAGCTCAGCAAACCATTCTGTGAACAACATTTTGTTTTATTTGTAGGGAATATCTGTAGACAGAAATACAGGAATAGAATGGAGACAAGCAGGGCATTAGTGACCAGATGACTCTGCCCTACAGAGATTAGATCTTAGAACTGTTCAGAATATTTTTAATAGAAATTCATGTCAGAGTTACAGAGTGACTCTCCCCTGAATAGTGAGAACCAAGGACACTGTTATCCAATGCTCAGGAGAGGCCTATGTAAGAACCAGTGCCGTAGCATAGCTCCTTGCATACCGGCAGTAGACACGGCATTTTGTACAACAGTGAACAAAGGAGAGACCAGAAACCTTTCTGTGTCTAGCAGACACTTTCTTAGCTATGGTGGCAATGTGCCATGCAGCATGGTACCCAGGAGCCACTGGAGAAACTGTCCATTTGTTGTTAGACTCTTGGACCCAGATGAAGCTGCAGGAGGATGCAGCTCTGCAAGTCTTGTGCTACAGGGAGTGCCTGGAACCTCTTGTTTAGCCTGCAGGAGGTGTGCAGTTGTTAAGGAGCTGTGCTGCCAAGTGAAAGAGTTGTAGGCAAAGTGGCAAGATAGACCAGTGGAATGAGAAAGAGATCAGCTGGATGTTCTCTGAGACTCAACAGCTTCAAGAGTCTTCAGTTGTAGCAGAGAGGCAAGAAGAGACTGTCCCCATGAAGTTGGAAAGTGGAAACTTTTCATCATGACAAAATGGGGAAACTGATGACTTCTCACACTAGGAGGAAGGTTCCTGCATTACCTGAAGGCTTGCATTTACAGAATAAGTTTACTGTCCTTATAGCTGGGAGTGTTATTAAATGGAACATCTTTGGCAGCTGATCCTGATCTACTCAGGACCACTAGGAGGAAGTGGTGAATGATAGTGGCAGCAGAGTCCCAACTGCTGGGAGACAGAAAGCCTCATCTGTTGACCAGAGCTGCCTTCTAGGGAGATGTGCTGCTTGTGGGGGCCTTGCATTCACTATGTTGTGGAGAGGCTACGAAAGATCACCTGGCCCTCTGACAAGTACCCTTGCTGTTCTTCCATGTAGGCACCAATCATGTTAAGGGTGACTTGGAAAGTCAAGTGTGACTACATGGCTCTGGTGGTCAAGAGCATGGAGGCCCAAGCTGTGTTCTCCTCAATCCTGCCAATGCAAGGGGTAACCTGACTAGAACTGGACGGATCCTATGATCATGGGACACACTTCAAAGGTCAATGACTACTTGATATAGACAGGATCCACCTGACTAAGTGGGGCTAAAGTATGCTTGCTAACTGGCTGGACAACCTGTGAGGAGAGCTTTAAACTAGAAATGACGGAGAAGAGATTCCTCAACAAACAAGTGAGGTAGCTGTGGATGGCGTAGACAAGACAAGGGCTGGATATGATGGAACTGCAAGACAGCAGTCTTCAAAACAAGGACAAAGTGAAATCACTTCAAGTGTACTCATGTAAAAAAGGAAAAGCCCATGGAACAAATTCATGGTGAAAACTCTCAAGCCTATTCTGGGGAATAAGCACACTTGGATGCCTCTGAACTTCCTGTACACAAATCATAGAATCATAGAATCATAGATTCACTAAGGTTGGAAAAGACCTCCAAGATCATCTGGTCCAACCATCCCCCTGTTACCACTATGACATTCTAAATCACATCCCTAAGTACCACATCCAGCCTTTCCTTAAACACCCCTCCACTTTGGGGTGGTTTGCAGTGAAAACTGCCCTCAAGTAGGCAGAGTGAAAATCTGAATCTGTGTCTCACACATCCCAGGCCAGCCTGTTAAGATACATCAGATTGTCTTGAAAGTTTTACTGTTGTTGTTGTTTTACTTCACAACTGTGTTACTCTTCCAGCAATTCCTTCAGGGTAATAATTTTGAAACATCAAAACTTAATGCAAACTGAATCACTATTTCAGGTCAAAGTAGATTTTGCAAAAATAAGATGAGCACCACATCACTTTAGAATCTGCACAATTACAGATCAGAATTATCCCTTGTAATTTTTCCTCTTTCCTTTTTAATACTGGTACCACATCAACATTTCTTGACCTTCTTCCTATAGGTAATTTTTCTACTGTTTTTCCTCTTTCCCTTCTGTAACAATAATCCTACCCATTGTTCTTTATGCTGTCCTCAGTCATTTCAAGAAAATTGTCCATGAGAGACTGTCCAAAGCATTCATTCTATTTTAACTAAGAAAAAACTACTATTACTATCATAGTCTGACTAAAAATACTAAAGCAGAGTACTATATTTTGTCCCTGCATATTTCAATATGAGTGCCTTGTAATTTGGGGGGAAGGATATGTTTACAAAGCATCTTTTGGATTAAAAATACTTTCCTCATATTTTTTCACAGTAATGATGTACTGGTGAAGACTACCCAAAACAGGGCACTGAATCATATACATCAGACACATCAAAAACACAAGAAAAGCTTCAACATTATCTACAAATGATGCCAACACAAAAAGCTTCCCATAACTGTTTTTCATTTCTGCTAGGAATGCTAAAAAAACAAAACAAAACAAAACAAAACAAAAAAAAAAAACTGCTTGCTGTCAAACTACATTTTATTTGATGTATGATGACAGTTTCAATAAATATACTAATTTCTCCAAATAAATTAGATTACCACCATATTTAATGAAAATCAAGTCTCTGGTGAAGTTCCTAAAGCCAACCTATTGAATAAAGTGTGAGCATTGGCTCACATTGTTACCTGCAGCACAGTTTATGAACTCTAAGACAAGAATAAGTTAATCATATCTGTTGCCTCAGTAAAATGAACTAATCAGGTGTTGAATGGATTGTGAAAGTGAATTTATTCTACTGAAATCACATAATATGTTTGTATAAAAAAGACTGAGAGTCTACTTTTGAAGCCAAAAACAAATTAAAGTTTTAATAACAAAATGCACTGTGGCCTCAATCCAACTTAGCATGTAAAATAAATAATCACAGCATACTTTTAAATAGGAACCATTACTGTTGAAATACAGTCATCTCTGGACTAGCTGCTGACATTCTCTTCTCTTTTGTATGCTAATTATCTAGATCAACAGGTGTGCATACATATATGTTTGAACTTACTAAATGCACAAACACATATATAAAATTAAGTCAAATGGGATAGACTGAATTAATGTTAAAAACGGACAGTAGTGAGAAGCAATTTAAAACAGTCTTTTTAATATGAAGTATATTTTGGAAGCAGAACTGGTAAAATGGCATTAACACAAATGGGAAAATGTAATGAGCCATTAGATGCACATTGAACAGATTACAGAGTTAAAGACTAGAAGAATTTGGCAAATTTTCTAGTAGCCTAGATTCTTAAACAAGACAGTTACTTCTGTTATAATCTCCATAGTTTTCATTTTTCACTCATATTCAATCATCTATGCAAATAGTCTCTTTTTTAAACAAATGTACCTGTTTCATAATACAGCAGTGGTACTATATTTTTCCTCAGCAGTTTTCATCTAGTAATATTCATTTATCTGTAATACCTTGTGGTCACATTTAAACACTGTTATTTATCTCCAATATTACCTTCAGTATTTCGCTAGTGATGTTTGCAGCTACAAAACAAGTAAATATATATGCCATTACAGAATTTAGATTTACAGGGGGGTTCACTTCACCTGGTAGAAATAAATTGGCCTATGGCATAGATTTGTTGCAAATTCAGAAATACACTGATTTCACTTAAAAAAAAAAAAAAAAAAAAAAAAACTTTAAATTGTTTCATATCAAGTCTTAATATAAAATTACAATATATTGAACCATGATTTACATTCAAAGTGGAGCTTGCAGGGATTCCTACAAGGCAAGTCACACTGACATAGCATGAGACTCATACACATGCTTTTCCCTAACCCCTGTTCATTTGCTGAGAGACAGTTGTCTCCAGGCATCTGCAGTATGGTGCCATTTTTTATTTTCACTCATTTCAGAATCCATTTACTACAGAGACACAAGCATCTATTTCCATTTTAAGTCATATCAGCTGTATTTGTCCAAGTGGGCATATATAAATTTATTTTGTATTATTACTATTAAAATACATAAGTAATCTTTTATTCAGCTATATCCATAGCCTCCTGCTTCTACTGATGTCAATTTAAAAATCATCTTTGTCAGCCACTGGACATAGTAGATCAATAAAACGTTTAAATTCCTTCAGAAATAGGAACTGTTGCTAATTATAGTTAACAGATACTTGTTACGATCAAAATGTCATTTCTGTAATCTTCACCTATAAAAACAGTCTTATTATTAACTAATAAAATACAGAACAAACATATTTTTCATTGCATGTTTTCGTTTCTAGGATTAATTTGATTACTCATCTGTATGCAGTGAAAAGTTTATGCAGTCTAATTTGTATTGGGAGTAACTAAGGATCACATTTTGACTTGTCTATACAACATTTATCTTGCGTGATAATGCCTCACCTTCCCAACTGAGTAACTGAAGTTTCATAGGCAGCTAATTAATATAGAAACAGCAATAATACCTGTGTCTGTTCAAAGGACAGTAATTCTCTACACAACAATATGAACAAAATCTGTTGCAGAAATGCCATCATGATCTGACCACTTCACAGTCTTGTGAAAAAGGGCTGTTCATCTGGAAGAGAGTGGTGGACTATCAACTACTCACCACTTGCATGGGAACTGCAACTTTTTCATCTGCCTATGAGAAGCTGTGAACTCCAGTGAAGAAGTGCCACATGTGTTAAGTATACATTGATTTTCATCTACTTACAAAATTAATAAAAAATTGTTTTGAGCAGAGAATGGAAGAGTATCACTTTCTATTCCCCTAATCTGAGATTTACTTTAACAACATTTGCATATTTGTTACATATAGACTACATGGAATTTACCAAAAATCTCTGTATCAAGTCCTCTGTAGCTCAATGGTCTGACTCTCATACTAATCCTGCAGTCCCTGTTCCCTGTCAGACACTTCTGCTGTACCCTGAGCAACTCGCCTGTGGTCCCCTTTGAAAGGAAACCCAGGACTGTGAATGAGAAAGGAGTCACTTGACTAAACTCTCCAATCTGGATGGTCCACAGACAGGTGTGCAGTACATGGCATGGTTATCAGCACCACAGTGTACACATGAGCACACAGACACAGCTCTCAATTAATACTGATGACCAAATGGAAGAAAGAAAAGTGGACACTTTTGCTCTGTACATATTCCAAGATGGTTAGACACAAATTGAAACCCTACAGGTGTATTCATGTATCACTGGAGCTTTACTACACTTTCAGCAGACTATCTTAGCTCAGATATAGTATGTGGAAACATTAGCGACTGGAAATGGCTGGAATCAAATAATAGTATAGTATAGTATACTATAATATAGTATAGTATAGTATAGTATAGTATAGTATAGTATAGTATAGTATAGTATA
>CM021698.1:91742463-91826222 GCA_011074415.1 Stictonetta naevosa
TAGTATAGTATAGTATAGTATAGTATAGTATAGTATAGTATAGTATAACATTGTGGTGTTTTTTCTTGGGTGGGTGGCTGAGCTCCACCACAACTGCTCTCTCACTCCCCCTCCTCAAAGAGGAGCAGGGAGAAAATTCGATGAAAGGGGCTCAAGGGTTGAGATAAGGATGAGAAAATCGCACAGTAATTATTGTGACAGGCAAAACAGACTCTGGATAGAGAGATAGCAAGATTTATTACCTATTGCTAACAAGTTAGAGAAGTGAAAAACAAAGGAAAGAAACCAAAAGCACCTTCCCCCCCATCCACCTTCTTCCACCTCCTCTCTCTGAGCAGTACAGGGGAATGGGGGTTACGGTAAGCCTATAGCACTTCTTCTCTGCAGCTCCTTCTCGGTCCCTCTCACCCCCTGTGCTGTGGGGTCCCTCCCATGGGATGCAGTCCTTGCTGAACTGATCTGGTGTGGGCTTCCCACAGGCAGCAGCTCTTCAAGAACTGCTCCAGATATGGTTCCATACTATGGGGTCCATCCCTCAGGAGCAAACTGCTCCAACCTGGGTCCCCCACGGGCAGCAGCTCCTGCCAGGTCACCTGCTCCTGAGTGGTCTCCTCTCCACGGGCTGCAGGTCTGGCCCAGAATCTGCTCCAGCGGGGGATTTCCACAGGCTGCAGCCTCCATCGGTGCAGGTCCACCTGCTCCACCATAGTCTCCTCCATGGGCTGCAGCGTGGAGCCCTGCTCCACCGTGGTACTCCATGGGCTGCAGGGGGACAGCCTGCTTCACCATGGGCCTCACCACAGGCCGCAGGGGACTTGTGCTCCGGCGCCTGGAGCACCTCTCCCCCTCCTTCTTCACTGACCTTGGTGCCTGCAAGGCTGTTTCTCACTCCTCTCTCTCTCCCAGCTGCTGTGTGGCACAGTGTTTTTTGTTTGTTTGTTTGTTTTCCCTGTCTTAAATATGCTCTCACACAGGCGCAAAACAACATCACTTATTGGTTCAGCTCTGGTCAGCACTGGGCCCTTACCAAACATGGGGCAGCTTCTAGATCCTTCTCACAGAAGCCAGCCCTATGGCCCCCCGCTACCAAAACCTTGCCACGTAAGCACACTACAAACATATATATATATTATACTTCATTTTTATCAAGCACTATGAATTCCATTGATGTTTAGTTCTGTTTACTTCTAAAAAATTCACTTTTTTTTGAAAATCATGCATATGTGTAATGAAGCTGACAGGAGATGTGCAGCTTTAAACTAGATAAGAATCTGCCCCCCCAAAAAAAGTATCCAAAACTAAAAATGCCTCTTCTGATACACCATTTCCCACAGCTGTCCATAATACTTTATTTTCTACACTGTTCTGTCATTATATATATGCACAGGCACAGATACATACACACAAACAGCTGTGCGGATAAATTTGTGATGAGATATCATGTGCCTTTACTTTTGATCAAAAGTACTGATGGATGCACTTGATTCTGAAATATGTGCTTTCAGGAAGCGTATTGGAAATAACTTCAAGAATATTTTTTTTTCTTTTTCCACTAATAAAGGAAAAGATTCAAGCCACATCTGTAATGCTGTGTTTCTGAACAAGGTGTGCTTGTTCCACCAAGGATATGCCAATAATTCAAGGTAATCAGCAGGGTACATTACAGAGGAAACTCTGAACCAACAAGCTGTACAAACAAAATAGCAATCAGAAGATTTAATGCATTTCTGATGTACGTTTAAGGCATTGACACTGGGCCACAGATGTACATGTGTTGTGTTTTATCTTGTTGAGATATGGCCTGTGAGAACCTATTATAGCACATCATCACCCACAACTACTGGGCCCAGCAAAGGAAAAATTCCATCACACATTACTCCTGCAGATATATTAGAGAAACAAATTGTACTTGGAATTGAAAAGTCACAGGCTTATTCTGTCTTAATAAATTCCTGCCAAAAGGCTAAGTGTAAAACCAGAAATACTTCCCAAATGTTGTTACTGTATTATCATCTTTGACATCTCAAGGGCTGCTCAGGGGATCATCTAGATATCATTTCAGAGTTCTCACAATAAATCTGCTTTTTTTAACCTGTGCTTGGTTTTATGTAGCTCTTTTGAGTTTGCTGTACTTGAAATTTAACATCCCCTGTACCAAAAGACACAGGCTGTTTTATAACAAGAGCTCCGGCACTTTGGTGATCTGATGATACTATACACTTTTCAAAATCATAGATGCAACTTCAAATGTTACTTTAACTTTTCCAAAGAGATAGTCTAAAATCCTTTAATGCATATGAACAATCTTTATAGATCTGATAGCGTCCTGCACTGCAAACTTTCTATTCTAAATTATGCATTATATTTTGATCATTTTTTATTCTGTTTACAATACTTACCAACACTCTCAAGTGTTTCCTATCACACACACCTTGTAACTTTTCCATATATCATTGTAGTGTATAGCAATATAGTGAACATCTCAACAACATATATTATTTCTATCTTCTTTTATGTTTTTAATTTTCTACTTCTATTTAAATACATGAGGAGTTTAAAATATATCGGTATGACAGTGACAACATTAAATAGAATGTACTAGGAAAAAGCACATATTCAAAGTTATTCCAAGAAAAGCAGTCTTTCATATCAACCAGAAAAAAAACATTTAGTCCCATTTTATTTCTGCTTCATCTAAGCAAGGAAAAAAAAAAAAAAAAAAAAAAAAAAAAAAAAAAGGAAAAAGAAAAAAGGAAAATGCAAAAGATGTGCCTATGCTTTTTGTTTTACACTGTTTCATTTTAAGCTTTTTTTTTCCCCTTTTTTGACATGCCACACTTCAGACCTGCCAGGTATCCTGGGAGGGAACAAAGAGGTTTTTAGGCAGAACCCAGGCCTGGTGGAAAATTTATGTAGGCGGGTACAGGGGCTAGACAGCTTGCTCCTTTCCACAGACCAGTCTGCCAGTCTTATATCCAAAACCATATTCGTACAACACCCTCTACACATAGTCAATACCCTCAGTATCGTGCTATTAAAGCAGAAATATGGAGTGATGAAAGCCATCCCTGTGATCATCTTGGTTCCAATATAAATAAATACTAATTCTTAAAGACCCTGTAACAAATTTTCTAAGTATCCTAATCCCAGCAAGGAAGAATACTCTAGAAGAAGAAAGTGCCTCAACAAGTGCTTCTAGCTGTCCCAGATGTGGGGCTAGAAGCTAGTGCTTCTAGATATACCCAGGTGATATAATGAGAAGATGGTGACATGCTCTCTTAAGGTGCTTCATGCTCTCATCAGGTTGTTTCACACTGAGGTTTATAAACAGTGCAACCCCAGGGTAAAAATCCCCAAATGGCTTCCATTGAGGTTAGAGCTAGTAAGATCATTAAAGAAAACAGACACATGCAGTAAGTGTGCCATGAGTAATGGTACTCTAGAGAGTCCTAACGGTGTATATGCAAGGCCTTTGAAACACATACGACACAAGAGATCCCCCAGAAGTTCCAATGCAGATCAGTCAGATCACTGATGGAGGAGCTGACTGTGAGTGGTATGGATGCCAGCCACCCTCACTCAGCATACCAGGGAAATGGAGTGACTCTGTAGCAATCATAATCATATGGGGGTAGCCAAACAGCAGAAGCAACCTCTCATCTGCCTATGCTAAATCTGACAAGGGTCATGAAAACAAAAGCTGTAGCTGGTGATCTGACATGGCTGTCGTCCCCTCACAGGCAATGCTACCTCACATCTTTCCCACCAGTCGTTCATTTTCATCCTTGTACATGTTCTCATACGTTCCTTTGGAGGTGAAGAATTAGAAGGCTACAGCAAGTACTCTGAGTGACCACTATGCTTTTCCCAAAATCTTGCTTATCTGAGAAAGGTCCTTCCTCCTTTTCTTTCCCACAGGTGTCATTTTTCTAACAGCTTTAAAGTTGATATGGCTACTACTACCGAGGTTTACATGAGCTCACATGTAGTGTTTCAAAAGAGCTTCAAACCTCCCCCTTCTGACACCATGCTTAAGGTGTCAGAACACAGTGATCAAAAATTTCTGTCTTTGCTTCAGTGTTTGGCAAAATCAGAACAGCAGATTGCTGCTTGCTGTGTATAGGCTCCTCCACACAACTTTTTTAGATTAGCTATAAACAGGTAGGCTTAGCCAACCACAGATCAAGTAGCAACTTGTCATTTCCACTGTGATGAAAGTCAACGAGTGTGGTGTGAGATATGAAAGTGCACTGCAAAGAATGATGTTCTCGTTTTTCTGACATCCAAGCAAGACAAAGGAAGACAACTGGGTTTCACAGTTGTGCATCAGTGCCTCTTAGTTTTAAACTCGTTAATATTACCAGGCTCTGGTAAATGAATGAAAAGCGAATTGATCATTAAATGGTGTGATAAAATGTACGAACAAGACATCCAGATACCAGCAGCTTTCTACATACTGGATGTACCAGCCCTATAAGCAACAAGCCTACAGTGTACACCTGCAGACCCCACTAAATTGTTTAGATTGCACTCTTGACTGTAGGTCAGGGCTGTTAATCACCAGAATGCCCCAGGGCAGCCACATACAGCCTTATTTATGGGCAAATCAAGAAACTGAAATACTGAACCGTGCCTGATTAGCTGCACTAATATGCTACTTGTGGCTAATTTCTGAGCTGCTTAATTCGCAGGTGTTTGCCCCAGCCAATAAATCATGCTTTCTACCTCCTCTTTGCACTCATGGACCTGCCATGCATATGTGGAGCCTGTTTAAGTGACAAGCAGGAAATAATTGATGGTGCATTAAATCACTCTAGTGTTTAGTGAACTGGCTCTCCTTTGAAAAAAGCCTTGCTACATTCCCACTCCCAGGCTCATTTCAGATGTTATTGTAACCCAAGTCTTCTGTGCCACTGCTTGCAACCTTTCAAAGGTACAATGTGTACATTTCCTCATTTTTATTTGTTTTACTTGTAGAGCACACTATTTGCATAAGACATCACTATTAAATTTTCCACAACAGCTAGTCATCAATGCAGTGAAGCAGAACAAAATTGTACTGACTGAGAAGTTGAAAGGGAACATACCAGGAGCCCTAGCAGCTCCAGCCCTGCAGTTTCCCTTTAAACATTCTGAAATCAAGCTGTCAATAAATAGGGGTTCTCAGTCATGTTTTATATTGATCATCATTAACTTGCTAGTTTTGATTTTTTTTTTTTTCTGAATTAATGTTTCAAGCAAGAGACAGTAATCTGAAAGTTGAACTCATGGAAACCGAACTCTTAACTCAAAGTCAAAATTGGGTAGACTCATGTTGTTTCTTGTATTTTGACGCAAAACTGTGGTTTTCTCAAGGGCTGCACAGAGAAGCAGGACAATTTTAAGACTTCAACTGAAAATGCTGTCTACTGTATACTGGAAGGCCTGAAGGGAAGGCCTCACACTTCTTCGTCTGTCTTGCAAGATTTTGTTACATCCCATATTAATATGTGGTTGCCTACAGCAATTTTTATTGTAGTGGAATCTCTGTTTTTCAGCTTGCATTGTAAATGAGATGGGCACAGTTCCTCAGGGAATTCTGGATGAGTCTCACAAATCTATTTTATATGGCTTATGGAGTAAAGGATAAGAGCCAGGACCCAACCACTTCTTTCCATTCCAAGGAATCTCTTATCAATGTCCAGATAGAATTCTTTTGTCAGTATTCTGGGGTCTAAGTAAAATAATCTCAAAGTAAAGGATTTCAGCAAATAAGTAAAGATTCTATTTTTTGAACATTTTACTGGCTGCTTAGGCCTTACTCTAAGAACAAACAAATTGAAACTAATGTGAAATGAGGTTGTCTTCTTATTAGTGTATCACACAAAAAGAATATATGTGTCCTGCAAGCCACAGTGTTTCTGAGTTTTCTGGTTATAGCTAAAAGTGGGGATTTCTGTAGAAATATTTTCTGAAAAGTGATAATATTAACTTAGCAGAATGTCACAGTGTCTGAGGCACATTTACTTCAGGCTTTCTGTCTTTCTGCTGCTAAGACTATCACTAAAATTTCAGCTTTCCATAATCAAGTCAGATAGATAAAATTAAAAGAAATAGCAAAAAGCATAAAATTGCTACAAGTGGTACAAAAAGTTTTCAAAGAGAATGTATTAGACTTTCATGACAAATAAAAATCACCCCTGCCATCAAAAAAATATTTCTCATAGCTCCAGAGGGAACCATATTGAGCAGAAAAGGTAAAGGAGAAAACGGCAAATTTGAAAATAAATAAATAAATAAATAAAAAATAAAAGTTATGCTCCTTAGTCATATCCAACTAAGGAAGTTTTAAAAAATAATAAATTGTGAAAAAATAAATATAAAATCACAGTTAGACATATCAAAAGAATTTTAGGACTAACTTCCTAAAAGCATAAAAATAATAAGAGCATAACCAAAAACAAAACAAGAAAATGTTTTGTTTTGTTTCAAAGCAAGAACAAACATGAAGCTTGACATGTAACCTATAAACAGAAAGTCAAAGTGTAAAAAGAGAACTTAAATGCCCTGTACTAGCCATTGATGAAGATGCAGTACTGAGTTACATGGTCTTTTAGCTTGACCTAATAAAATAATTTTATGCTCTTATCATCTGAGGTTATAAAATGAAAGTTTCTGCTGTCATGGTGTTCATTCTTGCTTTTCCCTATTTTCCTTGGATGCCAAGAACAGGATATGTGAGCTTTTGGAGAAGCTGTAAAGTCATGTTTTACCACAGACATGCAAAATGGTTAGGTTATGAAATGGATTATAAGACATTTTTTGATACATTTGTAAATTTTAAATCCAGAAAGAGCCAATATGTTTACCCAAAGTAATTTCCTTTGCTATACAGTTATAACATTTTTCTGAAGTTGTTCCTGAAATCAAAGGAATTATTCTTTTCTATTAAGAATTTGTTTAGATTCAGAAACTAGCAACAAGTTGGGATATAAGATTTTTGTTGTTGTTGTTTTTGTTTTTTAATTTGGCATACTTTTGCAACTTTTTTTAGCGGTAATTCAGTTATAAAAGCTATGTGTGAGAACTTGCATTTTGATTTATCTCAGGTACATTGAGAGGCTATTAAGAAAAATTTCTAACAAAGGTGAGTCATAATGTTTGACCTGAAAAACTTAGGGTGAGATTTTCAAAGTTCTTCTATATTGTATTTTCGTAAACCAGCCAGCCAGCCCCAGTTTAAGGAAGCATAAATTTCAGTAACGGCCATGACATTTTTCACCTGTTCATCATTTTTTTTCTTTTTTTTAATGTCTAGTTTGCAAAGATGGGTAGTCAAGAAAACTAAAATGCATTCATTTCAATTTCAATTAATTTCAATATAACAGAATTATATTTTTGACTCAAAAAAAAAAAAAAAAAGTATTTTTTGGAAGATTTTTACTCAAAAAAAAAACCTAAAAAGTCTTTTCATGGAAGTGAATGTTTTGGGGTTGTTTGTTTGGTTTTTTTTGTTTTGATTTTAGTTAAAATGGGCTTTTCACTGCATTTCTTGAAAATTTCACAATCTTCTTACTAAAGACTTTTAAAGTGTTTTCTTGGGGATTAGGTTATTAAAACTCATTATTTAATCAATACCACACTTTTATGAAAAAGGTAACATTTTCTACAACATTCAGTGTTTACTGGAGGTAAATATTACTGTTGAATGACATTTGAATAAAAAAGTGCAACAAATTTAAATGATAATAATGTCACAAATAAATAACAGTATGACTAAAGCAAAGAGAATAAATCTGTACAGAGCTTCAGCTCTTCATTTAGAAGAGCTTCTTCATTGTAGAAGAGCTTCTTCATTCTGTTGGAAGAATTTCTAGGAATAACAAATTACCTTTGGGCCAGAGAAAGACCATGAGGAAACTGCAACTCCATTAAATGCATTAAATGAGGACAGGGGAAAAATACATACAAAATACATTGCTATTATTTCTAATCTGATGGTATTTTGAATATATTAGGAGTTTTTATGTCAAACTAGAGTAACACTCAAGAAGCTTAATGCTCATTGGCTCAGTTCTCAGTACTTTTTAACATCCAGGACCTTGATCACATGATAAATTGAACACTGAAAGCAGTTCCTGAAACCTAACCTTTAAATAGATTTAGTTTTAGGTTCTTGTAATTTTCATTACTTTTTAAGGAAAACTACTGAAATGTTCATTAGGATTTTCACACAAGGCTCAGCTCAGGATAATAAATTTACTTCAGTTATTTCTGTTTACATTTTTCATTTGTTACACCACTCATCTTGTTTAATAAAATAGATAAACCTATGCCTCATTTATGTTAACTTAACAGACCACAGGAAACTCTTAAGTCACTGGTGATTTTCAGACCAATTCGTCACACCAATATAATAGTCTGGAAATCAAGCCTGAAGTTTCTGTTCTTCCAGAAAAAAAAAAAAAATATATATATATATATACACACATATATATATCATAAAATAAAGTAAAATTTACTTAGAAATATCTTTAGACTATCTTTATTTATTTATTTTTAACCAACATACGTCCTAATTCAAATGCCAGTGAATTCAATAAAGAGATCCCTCTTAATTTCAAGGGTTATTGAAGACTCCCAGGTCTAAATTACCAAGTATTCACTTTAAATGACATTCCAATGTAAAATTAAAAAAATAAAAATAAAAAATCTAAAAGTTGAAAGAATGTTCTCCAAACAAATATTTCCTAAAATAAAAAGGTTGTGTTTTACAAATGCAAATATTCCAAAAAAATATATAAATTCCAAAACTGGATTCCATCTTCAAAAAAATAAAAATTAAACTAAGCACATTCAGGAGTAGAAATAAGAGTTAAGATCATCCAGAAAGCCTTACTCACAAGTATAAGCAGAAAATAAAACAAGCTCCTACTTTATCCAGTCTTAGAGAGGTTTATTAGGATAAGGAGTAACATTGGCTTGTGATCATTACTGGGTGATCTTGTGCTCACTCGTAGCATTCTGGTCAAGTTCTCTGAAGTTTCACTACTATTCTGAAATAGTGGTGAGGAAAGAGTTAAAATTGTTTGGGTTCTCTTAGTTATTCCTCTCCATATTCAGAATGTACTGAGTGTTTTACAAAATGAAACCAAACTATGTCATTTTCATGATTTCTGATTTTTGAGAATAATTCTGAGAATACACTCTGAAGAGCTCTGTGCTGGAAGCAACCAAAAGATATTTGCCATTTAAACACATATTAACAATGATTCCTCTTACTATTGAATTTGATTTTTGTTTGCTTCATTCGCCTTGAATTATTTTCCTGGGAGAATACCCGGTGTGTATTTCATCACATTCTGGATAAACAGCAAAGGAATAATGTATGACAATTCAAAAAAAAAAAAATATATATATATATATATATATATAATGCAACAATGCAACTTAGTAACACTGTAATTGTCATATTGCTGAAATGTAAGCATTGAAGATGGATTTTGGAATGTCAAAAAGTGCAGTTTCCATATTTAAGAATTAAAGGTGTGCCTGCCCTTACTGTCAGAATACACTTTCAGGAGGAAGCAATGAAAGTTTATATTACAAAGGTCACTCAGAGAAGAAGAATGTCACTAAGTTAAGTACATCCAGGGAAGATCAGATAATAGGGAATATGTTTTTCAAAGCTAAAATGATAGATTGCAAGAATAGTAAAATAGAGCACATGGCAGATAGAAAGGGAAATCAAGACAAGAAAAAAATAAAATAAAATAGAAGGGTAATATAATATAAGTGAATCTGTAGAAATCATAAAAGAAATGCCTGGAAACAAGAGGGAAACTTATTGAATAAAGTAAAATTTATTCAAAGTATTCAGATGGCAAGATTCAGAAAAATAACCAGCAGAGTGGCGTCTTAGCTGATTGCAAGATGCTTGACGAATACATTAAAAAAAAAAAATTGTCATGTGTTTTCATATAACACCACATGAATAATTTAACACCAATGCCAAGATTTATGAAACGAGTATTATCAGTGAAATGTGAATGCCTGAGACAAGAAATTGTGGGGACTTAGGGTAACTATACAGTTCTAATTTATAAAAACTTACAGCATTAACACAAACTCCTAACACTGTCTTTTTGGACATGATCTTTTTGGATTACCACAATATTAACAAAGATGAAAGCTTGATGATATTTGGAAATTCTATGATAGTTATCATTTAATAAAATATTTGGCAACCAAAATATGTATAATACTGTCAAAGCAATATTTATACCTAATAACAAGCCTAATTATTTTTATTTAAAATTCCACTTCCTTTGATGAGCCTATCATAAAGTGCTTCTTTGTGTTGAACAAGAAATTTTATGATGTCATTAAAATGTTACAGACACAATCATTATGTAATGCCCTTGGAAAACGTATAAGAAAAGATGTGTGAGCTGATTGATTTGCTTATTTCCATGCCTGGCCACAACATGAGAAAGGCACAGTATGTCCATTTACTGTGGATGGCATTTGTTGCATCTAGACAAAAATAATAATAATAATAATAATCACCATGTTAGGTTTTCCTATTACACATAATATTTGGCCATGGTCTGGACCACGGGATACCTCCAGTTACAGAAATACAAGCTTTGTGTCAGCCCAAGAAAATACATCTTGCTGTGGAAATGCTGAATTCCAAATGTCTGAAGATTCTGGGGTCAACCCACCAACCCATCACACCTTAGAACTGTGAATGTTACTGTAACAATTGACAACATGCAGGGAGGAACACTGGAACATTTCTGCTTTTGTGTTTTTCAGACTGCTGTATACCAGGCTTGACTACCAGTAACAGTCATCTCTATTTTTTCTCTTTCTTTCTCTTTTTAATTTTTTTTTTTTCAGTACATTGTGGCTGACTTTGAAAAGCAGCTCTTATTTTGAAACAGCAAAGAGATGAAAACTGGTAATAAAAAATGGATAACGTATTAATATATTAGACTTAAACATCACAGTGCACTATTGGCATATGACAGTAACGGTGGGATTCAGAGTGATTATTTAGTTTCTTTGCACCGGTGTGGTATAAACATCCCCCCCATATAATTATTCTGTGGGGGGGGGGGGGGGGGGGGAGCGAGGTCTGTCTACTACTAGTATTCTAATTTCAGCAGTCATGATTTATTGTCATGATAAAGGAAAATCTGCTGATTTGTTAGCCACAGATTTACTTGGCCATCTGTTCCAAAAAGTTATAGGAAACAGGAAAGGAGGTCATCTTATCCTTCCATCTGCCCAGGCCACCTCTGCTTTCATCATTCTTGACAGACACTTGTTACAAGTCATTTGAAAACTCACATGATGAAGATCCCACAACCTCCATGGCAGAACAGCACACTTGTTACTTTAAGAGAAGCATTTACTTGTTTGTTTTAAAGCATAATGTATATGTCTTTTGGTGAAGAGGAAGAAATAAAAAATAAAAAATAAAAGTTTATTCCTAGCCCCTCTTTCTCTAAGCCAAACACAGCCTCAACCAACCTTTATTTATAGGTCATATTTTCTGTGTTTCCGATCTTTCTCATTCCTCTACTAATTTGATCTACCTCTTTCTAAAAGCATAGTGTTAACAAACTGAATGTGGTATTCCAGCTGGGACCATTCCAATACTGAAAAGGGTAGAAGCATTAGGTCACAGGTATTTCAGGCTATATTCTTGACAGCCCACAGTGGTAGCTGTCTTTTTGCAATACCACTGACATTGTTGACTCAGGATGAGATCCGTTAAACCCTCTTACATACACTTCTCCTGACTAGCCAGCTTGTTTTTGTGCAACTGTTTATTCTTATCTAAGCACAGTGTTCTGATGATTCAGAAAGAATCTGAATCATCATATCTTTATCTTTTCAATTTGTTAGAATATATATATACATATATTAATTCTAATCATGCCAAAAACACACTTCAAACCTAAGCATATATACAAGTTCCTTAAACATCCTCTCAAGTCCTAGGCCCAATTCTCAAGTGACAAACTCAAACCAGGACACATCTCCATGAAGTTTCATCCGCTGTAGTCTTCCACTTTGAAAATCAACCACTAATATCTAGAAACAGGGCATGGTTTCCTTTTTTCCTTTTTTTTTTTTTTATTTTTTTTTGTGCTACTAATTTAATCTAAACCATATTTGCCAAACTTTCTTGTAAAACCATAGTGCAAAGTGCCTTACCAAAGGACACTGTCAATTTCTTCTCTGCTTTCTGCAAGTCTTTTCACTTATCATGTATTTGTTTTGGTATTGTTTCTAACCATTTCCTGTTGGGTGTTTGTTCTTCTCTGTTATCAATTCTTTATGTGGTGCATATTTTTTTCTAGGAACTAAGTTACTGTAACCAGCATATATTTCCTACTTCGTCCTCCTTTTCTTGTTTGCATCTAAAGACTTGTTTTGCCATTTTTTCTTCTTCTGGAGCTTCCAAAAGGTGTCAGAGAAAATGGCTACTGACTTGCAACTGCTTCAGTCAGACCTAGAGTATCACAGAGCGAATTTCCTCTGGCTCACATGATTTAGAGTACCTGCAGAACTGCTGTCTCACCTGCTCTTTCCCTACTGTTGTCTGATTCTTTTGCACCCTGACTGTGATAACTGTGTGGTCATAGTCATTACTTGTACTGAAGGTGGTAAACTGCTGTACTTCCCAGTAACCTTTGTGTTACAGCACATCCATAATTATTGAAGAGGTAAAAGAACAGCAGCCGAGCGAACTGTTGCCAAACTATTAGAGTATGTTTCTCTTTGACTGACAAGCATGTTCTTTTACATTACTGTTTCCTATCTTTTGCCTGATATATTTCTTTCAGATAAAGGAAATCTCTCTCCTCTATCTTTTTCCATAAGTCTGTGTTCTTCCTTTACTTCTTCATCTCTGTCTGTTACTGGGAGTTATAGATCTTGCATGATCTAATGAGATGAATGTTACAAAGTGAGAATGGGAAGCTGTGTGCTTTCACTGAACTAATCTCTACCCTGGTCTAAGGGGCTTATTTGCAGCTGAAACTCCTGGCAGTCTAGAAGTAAATGCCTCATAAAGAATTACTTAATTTAGTTAATAATGTTTGAATCAAGTCATTCTTCATTTTCCATAAAACTAGAATAGGCTAGAAGTAATTCAATTATTTTTTACAAGTACTAATGAATAAAGTAAATGTGTAATTTCCAATAAATTACATAGTTACTTGTGGTGTGAAAAATTGTGCACTCAAAACAAGTAAAAAATGTGTCACTTTTATTTTTATAGTATGTCCTTTAGAAGAGATATTAAAGCACTGTTTACTTTATCCCATGGTACTCTATAGAAAACTGTAGATTAATTTTCCCTCAGAGAAGCCATACAGTATTTCAATCCTGAAAGAAAAAAAAAAAAATGCCTCAGAGAGAATCATTCAGGTACCTTGTATAAATTCTTTGGTAATAAGAAATAGGCATTTATGCACTTCACACATAGCCTGTATCTGTTGAGGAAACATATTCTTACCCCATTAAAGGAAAGATTTGGATTTTCTTCTGTCTGAGTCTTTTTGCCCCAGTTCTAATTAAAATGCAAACTGAGGCATAATCCTGCCCTCTCAAAGTGTTTTTCTGTTCTGAAGCATGTGGTTAGACTTTCTTTTCTCTGGGCAATGGATAGGACAGAGGAGTCATGAAAGGAAAACAGGGAATGAAATACCACTCGTGCCATGCACTTCCTTTCTCTCCTGTTTCCCTTCCAAAGCTCAAGAGAATCTCTATGTATTCATGGAAATGACAGAAGAATTGATTTCATATTCTCAAATATAAAAAGAGGCAACTTAAAAGAGTACAGTATTTATAAAAATGTGACTTACTGCAAGCCAGGATCCCTCTTGGCATACCTGCATGCAAGTGCTCTCTGTGAGTAATGCACCCACTGATTGTGCTGGTACACTGGGGGAAAAGAGGAAAATACAGAGATTCAGAAAATATGTATCTCAGTAACCATAAATGAAGCAAATCTACTTTAGCTTTACTGTGACCTCCAGGAAGCAGAGCATGAACTGCTTTGATTTATCACAAAACTGGAGCTTGCATCCAGAAATGTGAGATCATTTACTTAAAAGCTGTAGTCACCACCATAATCTTTAAGAGCCAGATCCTGAGGCAAGCTGCTGATGTGCTAAGGCCTAGAAAGTAAGTCAGGCTTCCAGGATGCTTTACAAATATGGCAATATTGACAGGCTGTAAATTGGTTTCTTTGTGCATGCTTCCTAGCCAAACAACCCTTAAGGAAAGCATGATAATAGCACAGATCACCAAATACATTTCACTAGGCCTCTGTGCCTGAAGATGTAAGTCTTCAGAATAAAATAAACCAGCTATGCTAGTTTTGAAGACAAGGTATTCTTACCCAGTTCTGAAATAAACTACCATGAGGCACAATACAATCTCCTTCTCTGCAGGAGGGTGTGCCTACAAGACATGAAACCAGTTCCTTCATAGATAGCACTAGCTCCAGTGTAAGAGGACAGGCACTGATTTAGTGAAGTACTGGCCACTAAGACAGCCCAGAAAAAAAAAAAAAAAAAAAAACAAAAAAACAGTGCCACACATTCAGATATAGACAGAAGAACAATGATTTGTAAGACGTCCAAGCTCTACATGTTTCTGTGTTGTAGAGGTGAACATAGTTTTTGCCAGAATTTCTGTAGGTGTAATGACCCTTTGGCCATAGCATTTGCACTTCTGGTAGAGAGAATTTAGATTGTGACCCTGGTCAGCTCCACTGACCATCACCTTTTTTCCCATCACCTTTTCCAAGTACATCTCATTACAGCATTCTCTGCCTTAAAGCAAAATTGCTCAGAGAACTGATAGTAAAACATTAAATAAGTATTGAATAACTGTTCACTTCTTACAATGAATCTCCAGTATCATTCTTTCAATAATATAAAGACACATCAATACAAAGCATGCAGTGAACCAGCTTTTGAAAAGGAGGCAGGATAACTAAATAGTAAAATAATAATTACATTTAAAAATATATATATATATGTTTTTTTTTTTTTCAGTAACCTGACTCAGAACAGAATCTCCAAAACTAAATAACAAATTATCAGGTTTTGCACAGTTATACACTAAAAGTCCATGAAATAGTGTTTCTTATTGTTAGAAATGCCTGGAGTACCTTATCTTCTGTAATATGCTAATGGCACATGCTGATTTCCAAAACAGTAACCAGTGTAGGCTAACTGCTGGAAGATATAAAAACATTTACATAGATGAACAAAACTGTGTGTGGTAATGTATTTGTAAATCTATCTTTCAGATGTCATTTCCAGACATGAAGACATGATAATTGCTCTGTAACTAGCTCTAATTAATTAGGACCCTAAAAAGCTATAACAAATTGCCATCAACATATTTGAAAGCACTTTAGAAAGATATTTCTGAATTTTTCACTCAATATAGAAATGTGATGATAATTCAGTTATTCATAGTCCTTCTCGGATTTGTTTCCATATGCTACATCTACAATGAACTAAGAAATTATGTTTCCTTCTTAAAAATATCAGGGCTTTCCAAGTTTCCAGTACATATTTACTTTTTAATTTATTTTCCAATGGGGAGAGAAACAGAGCTCCACAGCAATTTTAAATTTATTTTTGCAAAAACCTACAGCAAAGTAAATCAAAATTGAACCACCCCAAATTAAAAGGGTCACTTACATATCCTATATCCTGTGTATATAGTAAAATATTAAATACTTTGAAAGGAATTCACAAATACCAGAAACTGAGCAAGGAAGAACTTGAACTAGCCAGTAAGAAATGATGAGAAACACGACATTCGCAGTCCTGGGCAGAAGGTAGATAAGTCCTGGGTACCCAACTCAAGGATCCCAGCAATTCCCTTCTGCCAGTACAGCTCTCTGATCCCTGATATGAAGTCATACACCCACTTGTTTCCACTTTCTCCAAACCCAAGGATTTTGCATTCATGACTGCTCTGTGGTCCGGCTTCAACAACAAAATGGAGAATCAATCCTTCCCGGACAGCATAATGGAGACTTGGTGGTTATGCTGCACATCTGCGGGACATGAAAGCTGTACGCCTGAGCCCATTCAGACTGAGCCACTTTTTGATCCAGCTCAGTCACTTGTTGTGAAAGCTCAGCCAAGACAAGTAAAATAGCCCTGGTCAATATACAGTAAACCTAAGCATTAAAATCATCAAACTAAAATCTGTTCCTGAAAGGTGTTACTTCATTTCAAAGTGTTTTAGTGCTGAGTCATCTTTTCAGTACCATTTTTCCTAATAGCAACATATATCCAAAACAACGAGTCCCTGGCGTCTGCTTTTTTAGGAGATGTTCTATAACTGTTTTCTCAGTTCCTCACATTATGTTCATAGAGCATAATATTTTAGTATGCTATTATTTTTGTTGACTTAAAGTTACAAACACGTAAGTATCATTTATATTAAGTTTTGTGCAGATGTAAATCTTGGCAGAAAAAAGCATGACCAATACAAATGGAACAGTTTTAAACATTTGTTTGACTTTTTAGAACACAGTTAACCCTAACTTATGAGTGCTTATGAAATCTGACAGTTCTGAACGGAGATACAGAGCAAAATTTCTTTTAGAATAAGGCCATTTTCTCATGGAAATTGGCTCTTTGTATTCCTGAGTTCCCTTTTAACTAGGCTTTTTTATGTGAAAGATTTTTTTTAAAAAAGTCTTTTTTATTCCTTGTTATGAAGTTGAAAGACTACTTTGCAAACATTCTGCTTTACAAAATCAAAACAAAAAACAAAAGCAAACAAACAAAAAAGTGTTATGAACAATGGTCAGGAAAATGGATATGACCATAATTTCAACTCATTTTTTTCACCAAAACATGGTATAGGCACTTTATTCACTTCAGCACATATCATTTAGCTAGGGGGAACATAGGCTGAGGACATTTTGTCCAGTGTAGCAATGTCACACTTTGTCATAATATTTAGAAAACAGGAGACAAGCATTGCATAAAAAGCTTGAAAACTATGATATCCTTTTAGAAAGCAAACCAGGAGTCCTATTGACAGGTATGCTGTATGGAAATGGCACATGGAAGCAGTTCTCACTCTCCCTTTCCCATGTCTTCCATATCCATCTCTCCAGGATTCCCACTTCTGCCATCTGCATGAGCTCTGAGCCCCCCCCTCATAAGAAAGCTACATTTGCTGCTTTTGTACTGCTTGGTGATAAATATTGATCAGAGCCATTAGCTGCACAAGAGTAGAAGAAACACCAGCTCCTAATGCTTCACCTGAAACAAGAACGGTAGCTCAGTTACACTATTCAGTGTACACTGTGTCAATTTGGCGAGCAGATTGTTTGGTGATGCTGACCAAGGACTGCTGGCAGCAGGTCAAAGAAGGTGATACTTCTGGTGAAGCTGCAATTGAAGTGGTGTGTCCGGTTCTGGGCTCCTCTGTACAAGAGAAATGGAGCCACTGGACGGGATCCAGCAAAGAGCCACTAAGATGATTAAGGGCCTGGAGCATCTCCCTTATGAGGAAAGGCTGAGAGAGCTGGGACTGTTCTTCTGGAGAAGAGAAGGCTCAGGGTAACTTTATCAATGTATATAAATACCTGAAGGGAGGGTGTGAAGAAGACAGAGACACACTCTTTTCAGTGGTGCACAGTGACAGGACAAGAGGTAATGGGCACAAACTGGAACACAGAAATTCTGCCTGTGAGGATGACACAGCGTGGCCACAGGTTGCCCAGAGAGGTTTTAGAGTCTTGCCTTCTTAGAAATGTTCAAGTCATTTGGACCTGGTCATGGTCAAGCATCTCTAGGTGGTCCTGCTTGAGCACAGGGTTGGACCAGATGGCCTCCAGAGATCACTGCCAACTTCAACCATTCTGTGATTCTGCAAAATATGTCCTGAGTCAGAAGTAGGGAAAGGTAGCAAAAGCCAAACATTGTAGGAATTTCTCTTGGACTTAGCCAGGAGGTCATCAGGTTATAACACATATGCATACATATAGACATATATATGGGAAAGAGAGGGAGCGTATCCTTGATTCCACCTCTCCTGAAGACTTTTTCCCACAAGGTTATGTGCTCACTTAGCATTTGACAGAGCTCATTTTTTTATGTCCTTAACAAAGGGACTGTGCTCTGTGAAAACTTCCCTCCATTTCCGAAGGATGTCCCTTCTGAGTTCTTCATCTCATGAATGTCCCCCATGAATAATTTCTTCTCCTAAAGCCAGTATTACCCCTGAAGGCTGATTCACGGCAAGAAAGTCTTCCTCAAGTTATGCTCTTCAGTGATTGAGGTCCCATGTTTATGGAAAAAAAAAAAAAAAAAAAAAAAATGAGAGTCTCAGGGCATTGATATCTTGCATCTCAGCAAATTGCCATGGGGTAGAGCATTCTAGTGTTATCTGTTACTACCAGAAGGTGCAGTCTTATAGATTTTTATGTTAAGATGCAAAACAGTGGCACCTGGCGACTCCAGTTCTTTGAAAAGAAACAGTATTTTTGTATTGAGTCTGTTCCATTCCTGTATTCATCAAGTCACTTTGCTGAGCAAGAACAGATCAGTTAATTTTTTGGCCCAGCTTGCTGCATAGCCATATTAATTGGAATTTTCCATGAAGGATTTATAGGGCATAGTTAAAATGAAATATACTTGCTAACACCTCTGCAGAGGAGTTTATATTAGAAAATAGATGAGGACTAACTGGGTTCCCTTTAGAAAACAAATGTACATGTATACACTGCGAATTGCAAACATACATTGTTCAGGGTATGAATTAAACACAGAAAAAAAAAGGGGGGGAGGGGGGAATGAAAAGATCAAGAACATATCTAAAAAGTTTCCAGTTGTCTTTTCCCTTTTCCAGAAAAATAATAATGCAAAATATTTTTCTACTTGTTTTTTTCCCCACAAACCAGCTACCTTTCAGCCACTGGGTGGTAAAGTTTCACTCTAAATAAAGCATTGATGGTATGAAAGAACAGCTGAAAAAAAAAAAAAAAAAAATGACAGTTCTGACTGTCAATCTACACATTTAATGAGAAACTCTGCTCAATTTAATGAATCCTGGTGCTTCAGTCTACCATCACTTTAAGTAGAACCTGCATATACAACTACGTGGTGTCAATTTGGGGCACACATTATGGCAGTGCAATACAACTCTGAAGGGAGAACTTCATTTTCTGAACTATTAACCATATAAGCAATTGTTACTAATTTACTGTGAGAAATGTGTCTGAAAATGTATGTGCCCACATGATTGGCTTGGTGAGACAGATTGAAAATGTTTAATCAAGACTGAATAATTCCATGTCAACAGTAGCATCTAGATTAAAAACAATCAAAAGGAAAAAAAAATGCAGTATCACTTCACTAGCATGTCAGGGGTGAAAGTCTAATTGGTTTCTAGTTGAAGATAAACTAACTTTGCTGTGAACTGACCAGTTGAAATCTGGGGGCAGGAGGGGGGTGTTCATCATCTTGGACTCTTGGACTTGATCTTTGACTCCTGAGTCTGATAAAACTTGAAAAGCTGTTACCGTTCTTTGGAGTGTGCATTTGGGGGCAAGGGGGTCACAACACAGTGGAGAACGAAAAGGAAAAAAATGCAGCTTTTTCAAAGCTGCTATATTTCCTACCAGAACTAATAAGCTGGTAATAACACCTAGTTCAGGACCGTTCACTTATTGCAAGAATATGGGCATAAAGTTACCACTAACAAATGCCTGCATTTTTGCTCGTGTTTATCAGCACAACCAAAACACTCAGCTTGTTTTAGGGAGCCCTCCAAAAGCCTGGCTTTGAAATTCCCCACAGAATCACTGACTTTAACAGTACCTGAGTACTGACTCTGGTGATCGCAGGCCATAAGCAAGCCCGAGCCTCTTCCCCTCCACCCGCGCTCCCTCACAACAGCCCATCCTTGCAGCCTCACAATGGGCTGCAGCCTGGTTCTTCTCTGCGTGAGGCTGAGAACCGGCCAATGCAAATACAAGCGGGAGAATTTAGGTTGTGTCACGTAGCAAAAAACAGTGAGTGGAACAAATGAGTCAAGCAGCTCGGAGAGCTGGAAATCTCTAATTACCAGACCCAGTCAGAGACAAACACTGAAGCTGGGGCGGACTATTTGCACCTAGTGCCACTCAACGAGGGCGACAAGGAATTTATGAAAGGTCAAAGAACTTTCCATATGTAAAACTTCCAGTGGGAACTCACCCGGCCAAGCTGCGAGGCTTTGGCAATGCTGCCACCTGCCGACTTCTTGCGCTCCGCTGTTTATTTCAAGGCTTGGCTTTGCTTTTTTTCCAAGCTCACTGTTTCTGCAGGCAACTTAGGCTGGTTTTGTTCTCCTCACCTGACAGAATTTCCAGTTACTCGTTGAGATTGTAACATTTACTTGAAAATTTCTCTTTATGTCCTTGGGTTGTTGTGGCATTTTCTTCTCTGCTGAGCACCAACTATCCTGCATGCAACCACAATATCACCCATGGGAAAGATAAATATCAGACAGTTATTACTTGCCTTTGTTAAGTATACCCTCCTCTCCTAAACGAAGCTTTCACTCATATCACTTACATAGCTGTGGACTATAGTATATTCCTTGTCAACTTGTCCCTTATTGCTTAATTATCAGACTGTTAAAAATAATTTTTTTTATAAAAATACCTCTCCCATAAATATAAAAAACTTCCACGTCAAGCTCTCTTAACAAAACCTCTATACTAGCAATAAATCTTCATTATAAAATTTACACAAAAACGTGTATAAATGTATACAAAAGCACACATGCAGGGAAATAGGATTAATAAAATGAATTACAGAGAGAAAGATAGAGAAAGAAATATAACCTGACCATATTAAAGAAATATTTTCTCTGTGATTTGCTGCTTCTGCTTTCTGTGGACATCTAGTTCAATTTAAAAATGGGACACACACACACACACACACACACAACAGGACATTGCAACAGCATTCCCATTGCAGGCTACTGATTGCTCTGTATGTTTGTGTGTAGGATGAGACTCGAGCATCGAGAAGAGAAGAGTGGAATTAAGGGACAAGCTGCTCTGGCATCTACTCTTGCTGCCCAGCTGTGCGGCAGTGCAAAAAGTCTGCTGCAGCACTGATGGCCTCGCAGGGACATTCGAGAGCCATGCCTGTACAGCAAGAGGGGCTGCAAGAGCCACTCAGTCAGCATGAGGCGGGAGTGCATCACTTCCATGCTCGTACAATCTCATTGTGAAGGAAGATCTGATGCAAAAGTCCTCCCAAAGAATGCTGTGGGTACAGCAATCTGCAGCCAAACTCTCAAAATCAATTCAGCAGCTGTGCCTTAAGTGAATATTACCCCTCTCCAACACACGCACATTTTCAGATAGTTGTTGAAAAAATATCACAAGGGATTTGGAGTATGCTGGCCCTTCTCCCTCAAAATTCTGATTTTGCTTAATTGTGTGTGAGAGACTGCTTAGGATGATGGCATCCTGTTTTCATTTAGCTCTCTTCTCTGCGCTTTCCTACAAATATGTCTGAATTTTCATGTTCATATGTTTCTCATAGCATCATCACACTTGCTTGTGCTGCAATTACATATGGACCAGCACCGAGCCACAGAGTGCCTTTTGTCTCACAGGAACGGCAGGAGCCAATCCATCTGTGTATCATCGAGTCAGGAATCAACTGCTCATTTTCAGCTTGCCCCATCCCAAAACCAGCCTACAGTGGTCACCCCACGGCAAACCCTAGAGGCAGCATGTGGTGGTGGCAACAGCTCACAGTGAAACCACCAGCTCTTGCATGCAGTCAGCCCAACACAAGTGTAATTTTTTTTCTTTGTTCCCTATTAAAGAATCTACACCTGAATTTTAATTGTGAGAAAATGTGCCCAATACAGAGCAAGAGAAAGAGAAAGTGTGCCCTTGGAGGAACTCCTGCTGCAATTATTTGGTCTAAATCTCTACGTTTCTTACATTATGTTTAATCATTATAAGAAGATAAACTAAGGGTAATGATTGCAGCAGTGGACAAGCCCTGATGATTAGCTAAGGTACCTACGGGTGTGCATTTAAAAAAACAAAAAAACAAAAACAAACAAAACATTTGCATAACGATGTGACTGTTTAAAAATTACATAACAGTACAATTAAACTGCCAGAGAATGGCACAGTCCAGCTGCCTCAGGTTAGCTGATGTGGTCCTGAATCTCTCCACCAGCTGTTTTCTTTTCTGAACTGCTTGCCCACTTGAAATGTAAAGGCACACTTTTCCAAACTCCACTGGCTCTCACAGTTTTCACATGTATAAAGTCTCTGGCAGGCTGCGTGCTGTTTTCTCAGAGAAATATTTCATACCTGTAACATATTAGCACCTTAAGAGTTACTGCCAAAGGAATATCAGCATTTACAGATCACCTTTATCTGCTGTTATGAAGTTGTGGACTAAATATTGCTCACAAATGTATGTGATAATACAGATTATGTAAAGCAGTTTTCTCTTAAAAAAAAAAAAAAATCAACAAATCAACACTGCCAACAACTTGCTAAACTCTCAATACTACTTAATGGTTTAATTGAACAGTGGGCTGGATTGTTAAAAACCTGTTACCACTAACGTGCTCTGCACTTCAGCTTCGGTACTACTTTTTATGATTTTTAATCTGCATTTAAATACCATTCATTAATTATTCATCAATAAATAAAATTAGAGGAAGGTCAAATGTAATCTACTATCCATGACTCATAGAACTGAAGATACTGAGCAGCCTGACCAACTCTAAACATTAGGCTTCCTGTGGTCAATTAAGAGTTATGCAAGACCAATGACAAATGAATCACCAACCAGTGGAGTTCTTTAACAAAAAACTGCAAAAACATGAGGAACTGAGTAAATAAATTATTGTTTTCTAAACAAAAAGTGCTCAATTTCATCCCAGTTTCGTTTTGCTAAAAAGAACTTTGCTACCATGAATTCTGAGCTGCTGCCAGGATTATTGTTATGTAGCAGTCATCATTTTGTATTGAAATTTATGTTTTTTCTAGAGAAGTTGCAGATTGGCTCAGAAACATCCTTTTACTTTTCTAAACAAATGAATGCAGCTTCTATGACATGTAAGAGGAACATCTTACAATGGATGCATGACAAACTGTCCCTGAGGAGACTTTCTTCAAGCTAAAAAGATAAAGTGGTTCCCACTTGGCAAAAATTCACTATTGTTTTAAAGAAGCAAATGGGGGGAAAATGTATTTTATATTTACTAACCATTTAGTAAAAGAAAATGCTTCTTCAGAAATAAGAAAATACATTACAAGCTGAAAAGCAGCCCCCAACACCACCACCACCACCAAGAAAACCAACAATTTTTGTTGAGAGTGACATGCCTTCAGCTTATTAGCAGGGTTTACACTATTTACTCTATTTATTACTTGCAAAGGCAACAAAGGGAAGAAAGTATGGAGAAGTAGCCTTTTCTCCCAGTATAACAAATTGTCTAAAGAACATCACTTTTCAGTAGAATGAATATGAAATAAATAGGTCCAAGGACTCCATTAGCATGTAAGCAGACATATCACACAAAATTTGTGGTGGCAGGTAGAGAGAAACACAGAAGAAAAGTATTTGCATTTTTTTTAAATCCTGGAAAATAGAAGTATATTACAGCTATGTCACAACCACTGTAATACTACTTTCACACAATAGTTTACAAACCAAGCTATTATTAAGTGATCTGTGAGTAGGCTGGTGTATTTTTTCTCAATGTCAATGTAACTCTTTCCTGATGAAATGTACATTGCAAATCTAAAATATTTTGTGAGTGAATGAATCACAAAGAATTCTTCAATGGCTAAGGCATACTTTTGCTTCCTCTCCTCTCACACATTTGATATTTAATCTGTTCTTGAGCACATTAGAGCACATTAGCCTCATCTTCTCTGCCATGAAGTATCTGTGGAAGCTGAAATATGCTGACTTCTCTTATGCTTTAACTATAGCCCAATTAAGCTTTTGCTTCTGTAATATTTCCATGGGCCGGAAATTACAGGAGTAGAATGACATTGTCTCATAGCTCTAATGAGGATAAACACAGGGTTAGGAAGAAAAATACCTTTAGCTAGTAAGAAAACTACTTTTTTTTTTTTTTTTTCAAATTAATGTTGGATGCTATGGTCATATAGTGAAACAGATATAGTGCTCTAACTCACACACGAAAAGGTTTGCATGCACAATTATCACTCTGAACAACAGGAAGCATTTTAAGAACGGTGTTTGAATGAAATTTATTCAAACTGAACCATGTTATCCCTGTTGAGTAGACAGATTGGAGAGAGGTCTATTAAAACGAAACAGTGTTTAAAACAGTTAAAAGTGCAGCACTTAATTGTTCATCTCCAATATATGTAAGGTCATACTTTATGTGTGGCATCTATGTACTGATTATGTACTGATTAAAATCAGTTTAATATATTACTTTTCTGGAAAGTAGATACAAATGAGTCAGAGAAAAATGGATTAGTTCTGTTTTGCAGGTATCAAATGTGGCAAAATTAGTGATGGTCAAAAATGTTCTTGTTCTGAAAAATACATTGAGTTTCTGCAATGTTTTAAAGTTTGTTTAAATATGCAATGCAAGGAAATCCTATGTATCAACACAGATCTTGCTTACATTTGAGGTACTGTAAACCACTATTGGCAGGATCAGGTTCTTAGAAATGATAACAAACCAATTCCAAATTCTCTTATATTTACCAAAGATAGATGTCATCTTTGACAGAGATGCAGAAATGACAAGAATATTTATTCATGTGCTTTAGACAATGGCTTTTAACAACAGGAAAAAAGATATCAAAGGGGCCAGCTTTACAAGCATATGCAAGAATTGTATTATAGATGACTTTTCTGAACAAAGGTTTGTATGATCAGGCCAAATTACTTGTGAGGCCTTCACCAAGCTTTCAGATAGTGAGGAAAAAGGGGACAAATGGTTATTAAAATGGTATTCTTAAACTTGTTGCAGGGTACGGAGTTTAAATTAAAGTACAGTCGTTCAATATCCTTGAATTAGTACTTTTTTATTAACAGACAAAGAGCACTCCATTAAACTTCTGTTTCAAATCACAGTACGTGTCACTAAATAATCAGAGCATGTTTTCTCTTTCTTTTGACCTTGGCAATTAACATATAAACTTTCAAAGCACTACACCTCTGAAAAGAAATATGATACAGAACACAATTAGTGACATAAAGATGAAGGAGACAAATAAAGGGTATCTAAATATAAAGAAATTTCCTAAAAAGTCTTCCTGAAAATGAGACAGTGTTATTAGAGATTAGACAGTTTAAAGTGAAAAGACATCTGACATTTGCATTGATGCTGTAGCAGTGTAGCTCTGACTTACAGTAGGTGTAGTTAGAGCACTCACTCTATGGAGGAAGAAAGACCTGTCACTCTGCAGCGAAGCCCCAAGCAAGGCAGAACAGCTAACAATGTCTTATCCTTAAATTACACTTCTGATTTGAAAAAAAATATTTTAGAAAAACAAGGTTTGAGGTGGATTGTGTAGTGTTAGTAACCAAACCTTTCTCTGCTTCTCTGTTAATATTATTACAGCAAGTTATTACATATTTTTTTGAAGCCCAGAGGACAGCTCAAGATTCATCTGCTTGAGTAAATGCACTGATAGGATTATTTTGGAAAAGCATGATGTAAGCAGGCTTTTTCTAATAGAATGAAACCCCTTGAGATACTCATAATTAAATTGATTAATTTGGCTTGTGAAGGTGCACTATATCATCTGATTTTGGAGGTAGACAAATATCCAAGAGTTAGAATATCATTGCCTTCTTGTCCCTTCTATCTTTACAGATAACGTACTGCTGGCTAACATGGGAAACATCTCACAGAAGCTTCTTTTCAGCTGAGCTGATTGAACAGAGTTGTAAATTTTAGTTTTCTCAAGGCCTGTACAGGAAAGAAGTTCCATGCATTGGAAATGGCGTTGAATGCTCTAAAATACATGAAATGCAAACAGTTCAATTCCTGTTCAACCTTGAAGACATCCCCTGCAAACCCCACTGTTCATAAAAAATCACCTCTTCTACTAAGAGGAGTTTAGACAAAACAGATGAGGTTCTCACTCTTACATGACCAGGCACAGAGTACATGATACCCACAATGATGCCTTCCTCTTTTCTTGCAATGCTATTGATTTTTCTGTCATCTGCCCTCAGAGATGCACTGGAAATATTTTGTCATTACGTTGCTTGCTGTGAGACACACGAAGGACAACAAAAAATCTAATGCTGCTCTCTGAAATAGTAATCGTTTTACAAATTTCAAAACGGAGTTTGAGACTCCTTGCCAGAGAGTTTTGTGAAGGGTAGCTGACTTCCAGGCAATGGCCTCACGCCTTCTTTTCAGGCAAGCCATGAAGGTTTTGTTTTCTAAGGATCCCTAAATATTCTCTATTTAGAAGGAACAATACCTTTCCCGGGAAGTTGAAAATAAAACTAAAAGTTATTGACAGTTTCAATTTGTAAGGATCACTTTGGCTAAAGCCAAAGAGAAGAGAATATTACGGGCTTCACTTGCCAAACTCAAGAAAATCCATAACTGAAATCTATGCCAGCAAATGAAATATAAGGCACATAAGCAAAAACAATACAATATAATGGAAAAATCAGAGCTACTAGGCCAGTAATCAATTTAGGACTACCAGGAAACAAAGCAAACTGGACCGTGAAAGAAGAGTTTCTGAATAGCTAACCTACTTCTGTTGAGTAGGCATTGCATTAAAGTTGATCGTCATTTGAACTACTTATGAATAATTGATTCAGGAATAATTTCACCAACAAAAATCTCCAAGTTCAATTTGCTACGGTTTGTGGAACATATTTATATCCATTTATAACAATGCTAATCGACAGCAATCCAGACTTTGGAACCCTTAAAAAATTAATTGAACATCACAAACTCAAATACAGTCGATCAACGTAATCTAATAGAGTGTCTTCAATAGATTACCTAACAAAGATCAATCATAATCACAGGACCCTCAACTATTTCTATTCTCCTGTGGTTATTAAAATAGATGGGGTTTGCCAGTATGTCCAGAAGATTAATGAATCAGATTTCTGGTAGATCAGAGTGGGAAACTAAATTAGGAGCAGGTAGTTCTTCAGAAGAACCCTGATCAGTAGTCTGTCCTCACATGCAGTTTTTGTCAAGAGTTCCATTGGAGTATCTTTGTTGATCACAATAACAGAAGCATGACCCCAAACTGCAGAATATTTAACGCTTCCTAGATGCCTGTAAGAGAACTGTGCCTACAGTTGCTCCCGAAGATGAAAAAAAAAAAAAAAAAAAAAAGTCAGAAGCAATCCTGGAAGATTATGTCATCTTAATGAAAGATTTTTAATTTAAAATTATTAATAATAATGTATTTTTAATTAATGAGATATTTCTTTTTTCTTTTTGAATTGATGAGTGAATGTTACAGAAAGAAGAAGACTTTTAATGTCATATTAGTTGTGGACATACAGACAGCTAAACAGAAAATGTATGTGCCCTGTAGTCCTACACTGAATGTCTACTTACATACAACAGGAGAGATGAAGCACATTTAACTCATTGCAACAAAAGAATGATGAGTTATAAGATCTCTGGATTTCATGCATATTTACATGAGAGCACACTAAAAGCAGAGTGTCTTTTCACTTAACACTGTCTAACTTTTTGCTGGCTTGTTATCTATCTCCCTTCCCACCCCAAAGGAAATTACATTGATTTCATTATAAATACATTTTTATGCACAAGTGTATATGCCTTGCTATGTAGGACAGCAGCACAATGAAAATAGCGTCTCACTTGCAAAGCCAGAACAAATATGGGACGAGTCTCCAGTAAAAGAACTGGTTACAGCACAACAAGCTTTGAACAATCAAGAAATGTACCCAAGTGTACCTGAAGTGATGATGTAGGCTACTACATCTCTTTCACCTCATAGGTACAAAAGACACAATGTTCAATGACAGCAACACTCTTCCTCCTCATAGGCCCTTCACATGATAATCAAATTGACAACTGGTATAGAGCACCTCTGGCACTGAGAATAAATTTTGGCTACAAAAATCTGACTCTTACAAAACATTTTCAAGAAAATAAGTAAATCCCAAAAGAGATCTTAATAGAAAATATGTACTTTTATTCTACTTCTCTATTTCTGTTCAGTTTGCCTTCCTAACCAATTTTTCAGGTTTCCTACATGCTTTACCTGAGAAACTGATGTTACAAAACATCAGAGAAACTGTTTACAAAGCAGTTGTATTTATCACATATTTTTGTTCAGAAATCAGCCTGATACAGCAACATTGACAAATAATTTGGAAAATTACAATGCTCCAAACATCACTTTCATGAAATCCCTCCTGGAACAGTCCAGTGAGTGCTAAAAGAATCAGTAGCGGAGTATTATTCCTGCTTTCACAGAAGAGGGCTATTGGGCATGAAGGAACTGCTGCGATAAGCATACCTTTTTGTGCGTGTCTTCCTTTCCAGATTAGCTTGGTAATTATGTGGCTAACCCTTTCCCTACCAGGGAGAGGAGAATCTCTTCATGTTTCAGAAGTGCAACAGCTGGCAGAAGAGCTCCTGATGGGCCAGCTTCATCAAAGCCACATTGCCACAGAACCAAGGTGTCAAGGACAGATGGACAAGGACAAGTAAACCTCTGCACCAACTGAAAGCATTCTTCCTAGAACCAATCAGATTTTCATGTTTGAGAGGTTCTCTTTGATACAAGAAAAGAAGCAAATCCCGAGTGAATTATATGGTGAGAATGTTACCATGTTTCATGCCTTCACTGCCTCTTAAAATGACCCGAAGAAAGATGCCCTATAATCTAAGAAGATGAGAGCAAGTATTTGGAGATTATGTAGCAGGAAACTACACCTGCACCTTATAAACTACATAAACAAGGATCCCTAATTCTCCACTACCAATGCAAAGAGAAGACTCAAATGTGTTGTGAAGCACGCAGACAAGTCTTTCAACACTGAATTGTAATGGCCGTAGTGAGTTGCATCTAAGTAGTGCACTTTGCATCTAAGTAGTGAGCAGAGTTAAGTGTGGTACCACATTCTCCCCTGCAATGCAATGTCAGTTCCAGTGGAGAAGTAGTCTGGTTCTTGCTTCCTTGAGTGAGCATGCAGCAGTCATCATCGGCTGGCAGATTAATAAACCACACACTTCCAAGACTACTAAGGTTAAACCAAAACATCAGAACAGATTGAGCATTAATTTGTGATATGAAGATACCAAGGAAAATTTGGAAGTTTGATCTTCAGATCCTTTTTAAGACAGAGCCTCCTGAGTTCAGGCAAATAATGCTGTTTAGGACTAATACTGAAGCAGGTTTAAGAAGATTGCCTTAAAAATGACAATTTTATATTGTTGGCATTCTTCCCGTAAGGAGATTCACAATTTCCTTTGGTGATGCTTGAAATGAACCAGGATCTAAAACCACAACCCCCAGTAACATAGTGGTGTGAAGCTATTGTTTTTATAGAAATACATTTTCTACATACATAGAGAATACATGCCTCATCACCTACATTTTCCCTTTCCTACTTCATGCCACTTCCATTGTCAAGGTCTGGCATAAGGGTCTGGTTTGGCAGAACACTGAGGGACATTGTCCTGAGAGACCTCTCCACTGTGCCTATAGGGACAGGGCAGCAGTGTGGTTCCCCCTTCCTAAGACGCTCCAGAGAAGAATCCTGTTGGGAGAAGCAAAATCATAGCAGCTGCTCAAACGTGCTCTTACCAGAGGGGAGAACAAGCTCACTGGAAAGCAAACACCTCCTTAAGTAGGTCTGTAGATAACATGTGAAGGACACAAGTTGGAATTTTGCAGCCCCTCTCAAGGGGCTGATACAGGCTGTGGATGACAATGAAATATTTTTTTGTCATCCATTTCAAACTGTTCTTCAAAATACTTGGAAGTATATTTTTCTTCATGTTTACTCAGTATTTTTAATGTTATGACATGCTATGCAACATACTGGTAGTAGATTCATATTCTCTGTTCAGGGAGGGCAACGTAGAAGTGAACAATTGAAGAAGTTACAAGACTTATTCAGGGAGTAATGTGCATTGTCGTGGAACACCAGGAGAAGACTTGGATTATAGGTTTATCTGTCCCTTTTTATGGGTGACCTTGAAAATGCTTAGAGAAAGCTGGAGAGAAAAGCAATTACATTTTTGAAATTACACACCACTGTTCTCATTCATCTTGATAAGCACTTTTAAGGAATCCAAAAAAGGCCGGAATAATGCTTTTATAAGAGTTATAGAGACCTTGGTTCTGCAGAGTCAGTTTTAAAATAAATTTAGATGTACAAAGATGATTTTTTATTTCCTTTGTGTTGCTAAATTGGCCACTTCTAAAAAAAAAAAAAAAAAAAAAAAAAAAAAAACGCAATTCTATACTGGGGCAGTTGGAAAAAAAAAAAAGTGTACAGGATTTTTTTCCTTGTTCTGAAAAGACATACAGCAACTTGGTTTATGTTGTGCGGCCATCCCTAATGCATCACAAGAACCTACATTCGTCCCTTTCTGTGTGTTTAGAAGTGTGATTGAAATGTTGATACGAAGCTTCATTTATAGAAACAGGATGCTATGCAAACAATAGGCACAAGATCTTAGTTATTCTTATTCCTGCTGTTTAAGCTCCCCCGTGTTCATTTAGGCATGATCTGTCTTCGTGTCTCTTTTGCTCTCGTTACTAGCTTGCCTTACCAATTAGGTAAGGTACTGAATGGCCTGTCATTCCAGCTTGGGAGGGCTGAGGGTCAGAAGGAGTTATGCTTAATGCTAAGTAGCTATGAAATGCTAAAGGCTGTAAATTCATCAGGGCAGTTGGCCTGGCCCACTGCAGGGCAACGGGTGTAAGTGCTTTTCTGCTTGAATTACACGTTGAACTGCGCTAGCTTTGAAATGCCAGCATCCACGCTGAGCTCAGCGAATGCTCCACAAGTGCAAAGCTCCAGCCTCTGCTCTAATAGCAGGAGCAATAGGGGTTATATTTGGAAGCTCTTGGCAGCGAGATAGAAAAGGAAACTTCAAAAATCATTCTGCTTCTTTACTGAGGACCCCCTTAGGAGTACTACTGGGAGGAATTGTGTCGACCTGCCACCATTAATAGTCACTCAGCAACCCAGCGCAACCACCGCTCCAGAATCAATGCGCGGCAGCTATTCAGTAGCAGTACCACATCTGATGCTTGAAAGGATGGAAAACACGATATGTGACAGCTGCTTATGAGTGATAGTGATAGTGAACAAAAAGCCTAATGGGTACTGGAGTCTTCCCACCCAGCATACAAAAAAGGCGAGGAAGGGAATGATGACTTTTCCTAGCACGGCTGCACTCTTCAGCAGGCACCGTCCTGTGTGCCAGATTGGCATCTCCAACAGCTCAGCAGCAATTATTCACATGCCACCTCTGAAGCTGTGGCTTGCTGCTCTCATAATCTGCACTATATCACATACCAGACTGCTGACTGTACATCAAGAGGTTTTCATTTCTTGGACAAGAGAATAAGAGACCAACGGACAAATCAGAAAAGGATCAAATCTGTTTGTCTAGGTTTGTGCAAGGAAAGCCAGTGCTTTCATAACCAACATGCACAAGGTTAACATCTAAGCAAGGCTAGGTTAGCTTTAGAAAGGTTTTCTGATACACCAGAAAAACAGCCAGGCTTTATGACATAGTATTTTTACCACTGGCTTTGTTGGGAACATGGCTTTATATGTCTTGGCCTGCTTGAAACTTATTATTTAGAAATATCTAAATAATTTCTGGAATTGTCAATTGCTTCCTGAAACCCCATAATCCTCAGATTTGATGTACAGCAATTCATTTTCTACAGTAGCTTTGCTTATGTCCACTATATGGCTTAGCATAACAAACTTTTAACTCCACATCTGAATAGATACTTGCTTGTTATACCTTACTTCAGTGCACTTCACTCTTCGCTGTGTGTGCATAACTATGATTGGCATTTAGATAAAAATATTCACTTGTTCTGAAAGGGAAGCACATTTGTTAACTTGACTGAAACTTTTCAAAATGTGCCTTAAAACAAATGTCAGAAGTTATTCATTGTGACAAGCTCCTATAGAAAGTATTTGGTGTAAAACAATAACATATTTCTAGCATGCAGAATGGTGCAACACCTGCTCAAAAGATAAAAAAGAAAAAAAAAAAAAAAAAAGAGGACAGGAAGAAATATCATCAGGAAAGAACCCATTTATTAAAGACATTATAAAAGCAGAGGTGACTCTAAAGTTGGGGTAAAAATATGAATTTTATCAAAGGTCAGGCATCTGTCTATACATGAAAATCCTACATACAGTTGTCAGTAGCTTCTCTTAACCTTTTAAAAGTCCTAAGAAAGTATTGTTTCATAGATGTCAATTAGAAAGACTGCATTAATATTCCCATGTATTTTAATAATTAAGAACTATTTTTACTAGGTATTTTTAGTTTTCTTAGCAAATGCTTTCTGATATGATGCCCAAATTTTTGTACTATAGTATAATTTCTTTTGGTTTAAAATACATAATCATCTTTTCAAATATTTATATATCACTAAGAAATACTTTCAAGGCTACCTATCTTCATGCTAAAGAACAAAAAGGTTAAGATTTTAATCCACTGCAGCGGTTTTGCTGAATAAACCTCTTGTTTGTAAGAGTTGTATTAAGACAACACAGAGTTTACTTCACATAACTACTACACACTGAATCTTGTCAAGAAAATAAACTCTTTTGTTTATCCTTACTTATGCACAGACCTATGAACAACTCTTATAACCAGCTAGTGATCCTGCCCACGTTATCTTGTCTGCAAACATGTTCTGCATGCTGAAACAGCTGAAAGTAACATACAGGATTAGGAAAACACACAGAAGCTGAAAACGGGTTTTAACTCAACTATGAGAGAAAAAAATCCCCTGCACCAGGTGAAGAGCTTTATAGTCTCTCTGATCTCCCCTCATCCTCTCACATTGTCCAGAATTTCCCCACTTTGTGAGAGAAAAGCTAAGATGAAAAGCTCCTTAGAATGATCCAGCCAGAAGGAATACATCTACTTTAATTTTCCTAAGAACAAATAAATCAGTATATAGACAGCTGCTTTTATATTATGTTTTTCAAAAGGTACACTTGCACTGGTTAGAAAAAAAAAATATTAGATATGAGCACGTAAAACAGAGACCCCACATAGTTTGCAAATCTGAAAAACACTGCTTAAACTGAGCTTCAACTTTTGTGTTTTAGCCCAGGATGTCCCATGCATGTTACAAACTTCATCAGCTGTCCTTTTGCCATTAATGATGGTTGAGAGCATCAGTTGGAGAAGTAGTGAGATATTTATTTAAGAACTTCATCTAGCATTAGGCTGCAAAGGAACATAAGGAACATTACACAAAAATGTTCCTTAACAACATAAGGAACATTACACATCAATGTAGGACAGTTATTCTGGTTTCCTGACATACTCTTCCAATGACCCAAAATGGACTTGCACCAGAACTCTGCACTTGGTGAAATTTGCAGCATGTCAAGACAGTAACTGATCCAGTAGTTCTCTTCAAAAAGATTCTCTACCAGTATGTGGGTACACCCTCTGTCACAGGACAAGCAACCTCAAGCCAACTTCTTAGGGTCTACAGGCCTATGAACATAAAGCCATTGATATTTTACTATGATAGTATTTGACTTGCATTATGAACATTAGCAGCACCTCTGCTTTTGTAATTGAGGTAGAAGACTGTACCTGTGGCACAAAACAGTTGCTAATACCAGCATTTTAAAACCTGGATTTGTTATTGAATCTATGTGACCGAAGCAGGCTTCTCTTCCTCTTCTAGTAGAGAAGCCTAATAACCTGTGCTGATGTTGGACATAGAGCAGACTCTGCTGATGATGGCCACAGAACAGCCTCTACCCATACTTCAGCAGTGGAAGCAACCATGGCCTGAATTGCTATAGGTCCTGTAAGAACTTACTGTCACACACAAAGAAAGAGATGCATTTTCCAAGGTTTAGACTCAGCAAAATGCTCTCATCAAATCTGAAGTGATCCTGTATTTTGCTGCCTTGAGACTGTACTTTTGCCCGACTCAACAAGTCCTGACAGGAGGGATTGTAAGATGATGCCCTGCCTCCTCAAGGGTACAAAGAACTTGCAAGCAAGAGGAAAAACGCCTTTCTGCAGGTCACCCAAAATTATCTGTCTTGTTTGCCATTCTGAGGGGAAGAGAGAGGGTGTCACCAGAAAAGGAAAATCTGCTAAACAGTGCTCATGGGTCAGTTTCAATAAACTTCATGATCCACATGAAAAGAACTCTGTTTTTCTGCCCACTGCTTTCCAGGCATCAAGCTCTTAGACCCCAACCTAACCATAACTCTCTACAGGCTCATGGCAAGCTCAGGGCCTGCAAAACTGCAGAACTGCCACCAAGCCAGGACCTCAGTTTGTCTAAAAATATGAGGAATTATTTCTATTTTAGAAAACACATATTACTTTTCACATGAGATTTTAAGTTGATGCTATCATTTCAGAAAAATTGGGGTTATTTCAGATTTTTGATTTTTTCTAGGAAAAATGGCATCTATTCTTGACCAGTTGGACAGACACACACAGACACACACAACATTATATGGTATTACACAGAGAACCAATCAGTAAATCATAACTCATGATACAGGCAAGAGAAGATAAGGTATCCCCTTCATAGAAGGAAGCCTCAACTACAACTCACAGGTAAGAGTGTCAGGTAGGTTTGTTCCTCTGAACAAAGCCTTTAAAGTTCTAGAGTACTTTAGAAGTATATTAGAAGTTGAGTCAGAAAAGCAGACAGAACTGTTTTTCCAGCTTAATGTTGTCACATGCCTACAGTTATTGTTTCCATCCTTTTTGTTTGGTTAGGTCATTTGTGACCAGAAATATAAGCTGCAGTCCTTCACTCATAGTTTGAATGCTACTACTAGCATTTCTGATGAAAAGTCAGCTCTACTTCAAGGCTGTACCACAGGGAAGAAAGTCTGGCATAGTCTATCTTTAAATCCGGTGGTAATATTCCCACTTTATGATGTGATGTATTTGAAGTGGCACGGGACATATCACAGATCAGAGTCCTCTGCATAACAATTATTTTCCTTTGGCAATTGGCAAAATGTCGATATTACTGCACCATTACATCCTCTAAAACACTGCTTTTACCAGGAGTACAGCAATTAAGACATTCAATTAAAATCACTGATTGAAACTATAAATGTTCACTTGCCACAGACTCTGCAGAACCAACAGTAGAAATAAGTTTAATAATACTAGTGCATATGAGCATCTTAACAGCACTGTAGAACTACAAGATTGAAAAGCCTAGTCCTTCCTTTCTTAACTTGCTGTTATAGAAAAAGTGGCAAACAAGCAAAAATGCCATGGACTTGAATTTCTGTGTGTTAATGAAGTGATTCCTCTTTTCTCATTCATTGGAGAAATCTAAGCATTCCTATAAGCAGCCTGAGAATCTGGTGCATATACAGTGTCTGTCTAATGCCTGTTATATTATGTGCCAAAAAGCAATAGAAGTGCTAAAGTGCTATCCTTTCCTTGGAATTCATTTGGTAACACATATAAAATTAAATGTTAACATTCCTAAATACTACTGTTTGTACATGATTACATGAAAAGCACTACTTTTCCCTTCTTCAAGTTAAACGCTAATGGGACCCAGCAGAGCAGTTGCATGTGGAATGCTAAAAAACAAGGACAGAAAAGCAAAGACCAATCACACAATCTTCAAAAAAGACAGAAGAAAACAGGGGCTAGAGAGAGAATTTAATGCTGCTAGTACTTTCTGATAATTTGGTCCATTTTTCTTCATACACAAAGAAATATTAGAGGTCCAAGAAAGTCATCCGGAAATATATTTCATTCACCACATTTCTTTTGACACAAAACCTCAGGCCATAACTGAAGCACAGACTGACAGAAGTTTGGCTCTAATGAAAAAGAAAGGTTTGGAAACAGATACATAACTGTTACTCATCGCAGTGGAAAAAGTATTATAGTTCCATGTAAGTACTGCACAGTGCCAAATGCACAGGGTACATTTCTTGTCTCAAGCAGACCACTCAATTTTGCTTATTGCCAAATTCAATCACAAAATCAAATAAGAAACAGATTTTGTTTGTTTGTTTGTTTTCCATTCAGTGTCTAGAAACAATCCCAGTGGATATGATTTTGTAAAACTAGGATAAAATTCCTATATAAGATGCTGAGTTGGAAAAGACAAGGTAAGATACAGAAGAAATTCTACTTGCAAATGAAAAGTATTTAAGTTGCTGCCTGGACTTAAAAATCTGATTGAAGATACTAGACAAAGATGAGTCTAGTGTGTTCTTCAAATTTTCTTTTCAGATTCAAAAGAATCCAGCTAAATCCATGGAAAATGTGAATTACTCCAGTGACATAATATGTGATCCTGCACTCCACTGGCCAGTTTCAAGTAAATTTGAAAGGGAGGTAGAAGTCCCAAATATAGTCACTTTCCTACAAGCAGTGTAACTCAGAACACGTAGAACTCTGCCATTTGACATTCTTTTTGTTTGCCATAGTGCATGCAGGTCAGCTAATCTCTGCAAGTATCGCAGAAGGGGCCACAAATCTGCTCTCTCCAGACTGTTGAGTGACTCGGAGGAAATGGTCAGGCTATGGAGTCAATTAGGATTAGGCAAATGAGGCTAGATAACAACAACAGAAAATTCCATTAGATTCCTTAGAACACCATTCAGAGACAAATTTGGTTTTGCATTTTTTTTTTCTCATTTACAAGTAAAACAAAACAAAAGAAAACAAACCAAAAGCACAGTGTTCTTGTTGCAAATAAGGGTAGTAAACTTGCTCCTCCTTAGGTGTTCTATAAAGCACTGCATGATTGTTGTTTTAAGTGTTGCTCTTGCATTATACATTTGGAGGTATGCAGATTTGTCTGGTAACCAAACATATTTTATTATTTAATTTTATTTAAGTTTTATTTATATTCTACAATGAAAAGGAAAAGTTGCTTTCTTCTTGTCTCCTGCAAACTAACAAAAAGGATAATTAAAATGATTACTGGTACAAAATGGTACAGTCAGTTAATTTGCTTTTCTACAGGAAGCGTAGCTTTCTGGATTTCCATAATGTAAAACCATTTACTCTTCTACTGAGTAGGAATTTCTAAACATAATATCCCTGTGGCATGGTTTAAGGACAACTTCCACAGTAATACATTTTTTTCCATAATATATATGAAATAAACATATGGGTATAAAACACCACCACTTCTCTCAGCAGCAGTGGTAAAAGGAACAATTAGTGATCTCAGCAAGTGGACCTCAAGCAAGTTTTTACAATTCTTTGTCAGGAGTTTTCATTGTCTGGTGAGAAACATCAGCCACTTTTCTAATAATTTATCAGTAAAGACATAAAGAAGGGAACTCTGCTTAGTATTCACTGATGCTTCTATAATTAAAAATATAGTACAGATTTATTCATAAAATAAAGAACACATTCACTCAGTATATGTGCTCATTTTTTTCCTTCAAATAGGTTCACAGGATCAGGAGTCTACGCTCATAAAAAAATCTTCCACTCTTAATAAAATGGAGAAAAAATATATACCAGTGAAGAAACACACTCACAGTTCATAAAGATGAATCACTATATATGTTGGTTAATAATGTCTCAATTTAAAACAATATAATTCCTGAAAATGGTGTATCATTTGCTTCAATTGAGCATTATTTATATGGCTTTCTCAGTAATTACCAGAAGAAAACATGCGCTTTTAAATTCTTGGTCCTAAAACTTGCATGTAGGCATCCACTACTCAAAAACTAGATTCATAGCTAACAGCAATATAAATGTTAATCTATTTCTAATCCTGTAGAAGGCTGTTTTCTCTAACAGTTATGGAAATGGAAATTATGTCAAAAATGAACATACTACATTTCATGCATGCTACATATATATTCTGTGCAATATTTGGGACATAAAAATGTAAGCATCCTAAACAGAATGCCATAATGGATTAAAGATCTTATAAACCAAAACAGTGGATGCTCTCTGAGAATAGAAGAAGCAGGATCTCTGCTCCCTTGGACCACTGATTTGGGAATACATACGTTCTGATCCTTCATACAAGTATACTTATATATTATACTTATTCTATATTCAATATGTCTGGATTGGCAAGTAATCCATTTTACATTGACAAAAGAGCTATGGAGAAGCCTTTTAGAGTAAAGTCCTGCATCTACTGGCTTCAGGAGAGGTAGCATTTTCCCTCATCTTTCCCATTTTTTACAAAACTGATATGGTTCCACAGGAAGAGATGCAACAAATACAACCTAATCTATTTCTATATCTGGCTTCCTATCCTCATGCCCTAAATCTGGGGATATTTTTCCTTAAATGTATAACTCCTCCCCTCTTCCCAAAATCCTACTGCTCTTGTTTGCGTAAGTGTACTGAAGACATATTTGGTACCTAAACTGAGGAAGGTCAATTTCAATCTAAATGATAGGGGAAAATTAATGAAAAGTCACAGAACTTGGGGGGTTGGGGAGGAAGAGGAGAGGGGGAAGGGGAAGTGTATTATAAAAATACCATCTTTTTGCCTAAAGGTGTATTGAACAGTTTGTTGACTTATTTATACACAATGATTTATAGATAGGGTACATAAGGACTATATTCAGTTATGAAATGTCCATTGTGTCAAACTTTCTAATACCCTGAGGGGAAAAAAACATCTACTCTCTGAACATTTTTTCTAATGTGTCATTTATAAAAAATATTACACAAAAATATGTACCATTTGTCTAATTCACGGATGGCTGCAGTACAAGGTTTCATGTTATCACTCATAGAACACGGGATATCAAACTGAGAGCAACATCTGAACATCTGGATGCCCAACAGAATTCCTTTGAATCCCTTCACTTCACCTGTCTTTGCTGTCCCTTCTGAAAGAGATGAAATGCATGGTATCTGAGCAGTGTCCATCTACTAGGCTCATACTTCTTGCACCAGAGTCAGAGGACTCACGCAGTGTTCTCCCTTCCCTCTTCTAGTCCTCCTGACATTTGTTTCTGTCTGAAAGAGCACTTCTGCAAAGGCTGAAGATGCAGTCCAGCCCTATAGAAGACCTTCATTTGAATATCAAATCAAAAAGAGAGCCTTTCTTCACAGGAAAGCTGTGGGTCAGAAAAAGTCACCATAAATGAAATGTGGTCTTCAAAAATCTCATTTTTGTGAAGAGTGCTGTTATCTGAACAGAAGTGCATTTTACCTGTGACCTCCAATCAAAACATCTCTATGATCTACTCCATGGCAGTGTTTCAGCAGAGTTTCGTGTTGTCCTGACTCAGCATCCTGCACCTTTCCAAGCCAGCAATGGTGATGAAGTCTAATACCTGTGTTCAATTTGTGTGCAAATACTTCAAAGACACAAATAAATTCCACTGCTTATTTATGAAACACTTCAGAGCTGTGGCAATGGACAGATATTAATGTACAGCTAGGGACTTATTAGTTTCAACTGAAGTTCCAATGCCAACGGTAAGGAAGTATTTGTAGCACAACTGAGATGCTCACTGAAGTCAGAGACTTGAGAGAATGAATCTAACTCTGAACTTTAAAACTTACCAAAATGCATTTTTTTCTGTCAATCTAAAAATGTGTTTTTATTGTTGTTTTCCCAAGCTCACTGTCAGTTCTTCAGTGTTGGAAAGCTGGGGGATGGGAACAAGGGGCAAAAACCAAAAATCAAGGAAACTTTCTCAAAAGATAGCTCACCTACCTATTCTCGTGGTTTCCCATTTCAGATTTTGAAGGTGTGAATTGCTCCAATAATCTGAGACGATTTCCTGGCTAAAGCTCAACCAGTTGCTTCGAAAAGTGAAAACTATTTCTAAATTATCCCACAACTTTCACTGTTCGCTATTGCCTAAAACCATTCTGTAAGCTTGAATAACTTTCTGCTTTCTTTGTCAAGGCAGCCGCTCCTTAAAGACAACCCAAACCACCTTATGACAAAGTATGGAGAAATATTAGTACTTCATCCTAAGTCAATCTATTAATTGATAACAGCACCTACATGAAATCATCCTTGCCCATCAGGCTTCAGTAGTCAGAAACAAAGCACCCAACATCTCTTTCCTACTGACACTTCTGTTAATTTTTCCTGTACATGTTGCTTAACCTTAGAGGGTGTTACATCTGAATTTAGTTAAAAGTCAGGTCCTGCATTACCTTTCAGTATCTGTGCTTTGCCATATACCAGCACCACATAAGGAAATAAGGTCTTCTGCTTCTTGGGCTGCATGTTCATGAATGGAAAGAGAAAGTGAGAATGTGTATTAGGAACAGAGCAAAACTGGGCAGATCCAGTAAAGCTGTAGCTTCTACTTTTGCATCTGTCAATATGTTGAATGTGATCATGAACTCTAGTAGATATTTGATGTGGGATTAAAATAAAATGGCAAAAGTCATCATTCCTTGCGATCTATGCCACATTTACCAACCCAAATGCAAGGACATTTTTGCAAAGCCCATCAGCAGTCACAGTCATAGGCTCGGTAATATTAATATAAAAGTTGAGGTGAAAACTGTGAGGGTTTGGGGAGAAAACAGGATTTCTCTGCCACAAAAACAGCAGATAACTGGAGAAGATACTGGGATTGTATAGCTCCAGCTTTCCTGGTTGTTTGTGCAGTTCCTGTGCTACAAGTTTTATTCCAGAAAGAAATGCAAATGCACTGTACCCATAAAAAATGACCCAGATGATATCAATTCACAAATATTGCCCTCCAAAAAGGTACCTTATATGATTAAACTCTAAGACATCTACATTGAATATAAAACTAGTATGATCAAACTCTACCTTCCAGTCCTGACCTTCTCCTTCATTACTTTTAGTTATGTTTCTAGATATTACTATTTAAAGCTTTTCTGTGATTTATAGCACATTACTCCACACTTTCTTTGGTTTCCAAGGCCAGGTCCTAAATAAAGGCCAAAAAACACTTCAAACAACTTAATCCTTCCTAGAAAAGGCTGTTAGCATTCAAAGATGACATTACATCAAAAGCAAAGGTTAAACTCCAGAATGCATTCTTTGAATGAAGTAACAAAAGCTCTATTATATCCTTTGATCACTTGAGCTTACCTGTAGGAAATGTTACACCTTTTTATTAAACTGTTGAATTGTCTTTGCTGTACAAGCTAGAGACATTCTTGACAGGCTTAAAGTCATTAACACCTCTGAGGAATGCTCAGCAGAGCCTGTAATACTCTCTCATGTCTATTCATGTTCCTACACAAACTCTATAGTTTCCTAACATCCCAGGCACTCTTTCCACTTGGTATTTGTGCAACAAATTTATTGAAATGAGTGAAATAATAGCATATTGGCAAAATTCTCTATGACACAGATGTGCCCAGTAAAATATTTGATGGTTACAAATAATTATAATAATAATAAAAAAAAACTAGCACTAAATTAGCAAATTTATTGGGTTACCAGGACAGATTTGTAAAATAAATCACTACTTAATTACAGTCAAAAAATAAAACTTTGTGGTTTTTATTAGTATTTGGCCAGTGTGTTTACCACTGCCCATTACCAACTACTGTGCACATAGTCAACCCATCTTCCATTCACATAGCATATATTCATATTCTCACACAACTTGACCCATACAACCAATGCACACTTTCTCTGTCTCTCTTTACACACATAGGCATATCAAGTTTATAAGCATGCAAATATGGCCTATTAAAATAAGAATAAAAATCAATGCTGCATCTTTGGATTCTCTTCTTTTAAAGATTTTGTTAGACACTTACTTAGTTTTAGAAGTATAGCCAACTATAAACATACCTTCTCGTATATTAAAAAAAAAAAAAAAAAAAAAAAAAAAAGTTTATAAGAAATTTCTGGCAATCCAGACTGCTATTTAGTTTTAATATCTTCAGCAATGAACAGCTGAAAGTTATTTTCTCCCAGCCTCTGTGGGTCCTTTGTTTCCTTTTATTCCTCTGGTTCTTTTGCAGAGCTCATCTCTTCATGCTTAAACAATATGTATATGAAATCCTAGCATGCCTGCATTGTCACAGTCTTTCAGACACACAAAGGACTCAGAGCTGATTCTCCTTTTCACCTCAAGTTCTGCTGTACACACATTATTTCCTACATGTCACAGAGCTTCTGAATATTTCTAATACACCTTACACTTCAGGTTCTGAGCTGTCTTCTGCTGAATAAGCGCTCATGCATAAAAGCTAACTACCAGGCCATCACTACATACATATACAAAAAGAATTGTAACATAGGAATGAATGCTATGAGACAGCTAAAAAACACAGCAAAAACAAACAAACAAACAAAAAAAGTATGAATGCCAGTACCTTTTTCAAAAGAATAAATATCTTTTAATAAAGCAATGCACATGCTATATGTATTTTAGGCATAGCTCTACACACAACCTAATGTAATCACTAAAAAATAAGTTTATATCCTTCTTTCATACTTGACCTATGATTTTCCTAGAGAACTTCTGACTTACTCATGCTTCTGTTCTTGGCCTATTTAGAGATAACTATTCAGTGGAGGCTTACAGTGAGCTTCTAGATCTTAATCCTGTTGTCTTGATTAGTCTCTCTAATGATTACACAGTTTGATTGCCTCAGAGGGAGGAGGAGAAGAATGGGGAGAGGGATGGGAGCAGTTTGTATAGTCCCCATTAGCTTTTGATTACAGGAAAAACAAGATAGTGTCATGTTGGCTGAGTTCAGTGGGGAGGAAGGCAACGTGCCTTGGAAAAATTCTGCACAATCAAGAGATTAGTAGGATTAAATGTAACCAAACCTTTCCTAAAACAGAAGAATAAGCAATATGTTTTTAAACGGTAAACTTGTTGACTCATTTGTGAACATACTAACACAGTGAGAATGTGAGTAATAATAAAGCAGCTGCCTTTACCTGTTTCTCTGCTGAATCCCATGGAATATATTTAAGATCACTGTACCTATCTGACTTTGTTCATTGAAGATTTATGTATCTCTTCAACTTTCAACTCCATCGGGCAACAAAATGTGACTCATTTATAAAACTACAAGTTTTTCTGTACATGTGGGTAATGAGAATGAATGAGTAAAAGCTACCTCACTTGGAAAATGTTTTCATTGGCACTTTCCACAAGTTTTGAGTGATTTAGAGCTTGTTTTTCATAAAACTTAAAATAGATTTCATAACAATTAACCCAGAAAAAAAAAAAAAAAGGTAATTTCCTTTGAAAATTTATAGGATGTAAAAATGAACTCAATAGACTTTTCCTTTTTTTTATTTTTGATCCCTTCTTAAGTTAGCAATTATTTTTTATCCTTATCTTATGAAAATAGCTCATTATTTGCAGTGACATATGGAAAATTCCTCTACTTCAAATGTCATCAGTTTCCAGAGAATAATTTCATCTTTTCCATAATCCTATTGCTGTCTCATGCAGAAAGCAAGCTTCCTGCTGCCCAGAAAAGCCATTTTCAGTCCCAGCAAGGACTCTATTACCAGAAAGAATATTCACACCAGTGAAAAAAACATACTCAGTACCATCCTCTCCTAAAAGCCCATCTGTGGTGATGGCTCTCATTGGAGACAGCAGCTCCTACAACCAGAAAAAATATATCACTTCCTCACCAAGCACTTCAGCCTGTGCTGCTAACTTTTAAGTCATCCATCACTGCTCATGTCAGCCTGCTCTTCTGTCCAAGTCACTGTATTTAGCTGAGAAGGCTAATTATAGTGAAGTATGCAAGATACATGATCCTAAAGGCCATGAAAAGTTGTACTAATTCCCTCCTATAAGTGCAGAAACACCAGAGCAGTGGAGGAGCTTTGGCCTGTCAGGTGCTATTCTTGCAACATTAAAATAAAGATGTTAAACATTTATATGGATTTTATGTAATAGGCTTAAGACTACTTATTGTGTCAACAGAAATTGGTAACTGTTAGAAGAGAGAATATCTTTTATGAGGTCAGGTGATATAGCTATATAATACAAAAAAAAAAATCTGAAGTCCTTTCTCAAGTGAATTACTCTTGGTTTCCAAATATGAGTTAGCCCATGTAACTCCATTTCCAACCAACCTGAGGATCTAAAAATGAAGGTAGCAGCATAAGAGAACTGAAAGTCTACAGCTCATGTAGGTATATGGGCTGAAACTCACAACAAACTCAAGCATAGCCTAGAAAAAAAAAAATAATACTAATTTCCTTTAGCTTCAGATAATTGGCCTTTATTACTCCTCGGTCTGAGCATCAGATTAGCATTCCCATAAATATGAAGTAAGCAAAGTTCTTTACATGGACATTCCAACAATACCTAAACAGAGAGCAATCAGTATCATTCTTTTTCTGTTAGGAATCAGAATCCAAGCTTTACACAGCTTGTGGTAGAGCGTAAGGTGAGTAATGAGTAAAAAAAAAAAAAGGGGGGGGGGGGGCGGGGATTTTTTCACTTTCTTGGGACTAAGATTTCCAAATGTACCCCTCCTCTGGTAGGAGTTCAGACTCATTTGGGGGGGAAAAAAAAATAATAATCTTACTTTGGAAAACTATAAGGAAGCTGAATAAAATAATCTGAAAGATCAGGTTAACATGGATATTTTAACAAAAGGAAAGTGATAGTTTCCAAATAGCCACCTCAAAGTTGGATTATTTTCCAGATATTTGTTCAGCATCCTTAGTAATCAGTAATGGAGTTTAGGGATTCTTTTGAGACATTATTCATCACAAGCAGAAACTAGAAAGTCATAGTACTAAAAAAAAAAAAAAAAAAAAAAAAAAAAAAAAAAAAAGTTTGTTGCCCTAGGCATGTTTTAGCTTACTGTCAGCTCAGTCTCTTCTAGTGATTCACCTGTAATAGTTCCCTTGCTGAACTTATGACTAATAACAATAAAATATTAACAGAATAGTTTTGCTTGCTGGTGACTCTAGAGATAGGAATGAAAGCTGTCATGTTCTTTGTTTTGTTTGAAGTCTGTCAGCTACTTTTGCTCCCATTACTACTGTATCATTTTAGTACCAAAAGTATCATTGACAGCAGTAGCACCATATTCCTCACCGGTGTAAAAATAAACAGAAGAACAGTAAGTTCTCCTCACCTTAGAGGTAATTTGTTTTCTTGTAGTGACTCTACTTCCTCAACAAACTCAACATCCTCCAGTTCTCTCCAGCTTTTCCCGTTCCTCCCTGATGTTCCCAGAAGGCATTGCAATGTTTTACCTCCTTGAGCTGCCTCGTTTCCTGCGTTGAGCTCCCTTTCGCCTCCTCCAGCTCTTTCTGCTCTCCTGCTTTCTCCACCCCGACTGCTTATAGCTGCTATAATTCACATTCTCCAATGCAATGTTTTTTTCAAAAGCCAGCTCTCTCCCTCTGTACATCTCTCTCTCTCTCTTTCATAGCTGGTGGATGTGAAAGGTTTGCCAGTTCTCACAAAGCTCTCCTATAAAATCATACCAAAATATCTCATAGGCTAAATTTGAAATATATATATATATATTTGATTGCAATTACCATTTAACTATAATCACGCCTATGGGCCCAAGGTGAGATTGGGTACCATCTCTACCCAAAGTAATAAACAGGCCTCAATGCAGTTTGTAGTTAATCGGTTGTTTACTAATCAGACCAAAGATAAAGGAAGCAGATACTATAATTTGGAATATCACATTTCACTTGAAGCAACATAAGTTTGTTTAAAATCTTTGGCAAAGGCAGCAAAGCTTCCAGGTAGTACTATGAGCTATCATTTTAGGTTTAGTGTCTATTGTTTCCAGCAACTTGCTGTATGATTCCCACCTTGTTACCACAAAATAGCGTGTCTAGTTTTTGACATGGTCAAACAGTATGGTGTTTGAAGGCTTGTGAACTTTAAGATGTCTGGAGGGTTTGCAAGCTAGTTTGACATAACTGGGAGACTGAAGTGGGATCTAAGTCAGTTTGAGGATGACAACCACATATAAGTGGATAACACCAATATCCCTAAATTCTAAGCCAGAATATTTTTGTGAATAAAGTATATTAAAAAAAAAAAAAAATCTAGATACATGTAGATACATGGAAGCTTTTATCTACTATGATAATTTCTACACATCTAGATGCACTAAGCACTACATATGTCACAATACTCTGCTTTTGGAATATGTCTTCTCCAGGTGTTTCCTTTTTCTATACTACAGTCCCCACACTTTGCCCCATCTCCTGTTCTTTGCTACTGTTCTACTCACGTTCTTCCAATGGGACTGTGTCTGTAGACTCCCAGCAGAAGCAGAGGAAGGACAGATCTACTGGGGGATCTGGGAATAAATCAGCTTTAGTTTTCATGCCAACATGTGATATGCCCTTTGCTTTAATTTCTTGGGCTGAAGACCAGAGATACCTTTACTAAACCAACCTTTTGAACTTCCCCAAGAATGCTGAACGAATGACATTGGATACAACCACATTATTGTTATATATAAATTGTTAGAATTGAGCCTGGCTTTTGATGAGACCAAACACACTTTTTCCATTGAAGGCATCTCCAGCAAGAGAGGCCAGAAGGGTGATGTTCACTATTGTTTAAATATCTGCCAAACTGCAGTTTTAATATTAATGGCTCATTCAGGTCATGCCATTTTTTAACATTTTTGGTATCATCCTCTATGATATTTATGCTAATCACCAAATGCATTCAGTGAACCTAATTTCCAGCTTCAGTGAAATAACTTCTACACATCTACTTTAAAAAATAGAACACTTAATTTAAACAGAACATACATAAAGGGTTTTTTTCTCTCTCTCTTTTGCCTTATACTGCTATTGTTAAGCCTGAATCAGATATGAAATCTAAGCTTGTTAGTGGAAAAAAGTCCATTCACAATCAAAGTTTAATGTTACTCAGCTTTCCACACAATCACTGCAATAACACTCCATCTGCCTATTATGAGTGTCCTTGACAGAACATTCACAGAGCTAATCTTTCACAGAGAAAAAAAAATCAAAAATGAGAGTGATAGGGTATGTATATATACTTTCATATACATATATATATATAAATGTGTATTTGTGCACACATAGAGGCATATGTACACTTGGAGTGTATCTATGGAGGAACTTTTTTTTTCTCTGGATATTTGCAACTACTCACTGAAGCCAAAAGAAGTTATAACACAAGCAGGGAAATCAGAGTTTCTGTGTTCAGTTATGCTTTTAAATTCTTACAACAACATAAATTGTTCTGAAATTCTCATAATAACAACCATTGTTGCATGAGGCTTCACTACCTGTAATAAACAAAATATTGCTGTCAAAAACAATCTTATTCAGTGTTCATGGTGAAATCATATACCCAAGCAACAAAAAGTTTCAGAAAGTTATGACTCCATTCAACTATTTACAGCTGCTGGCCTAATATACATTCTGGTACAACATTTTTTTAACCTCTTAATGAAATCTAATACTGCAGATCACAGTCTAGCTCCTTAAAACTGCAGCTTGCATGATACCTTTGTGGTGCATTAATCTTTAAGGCCCTTGAGGCACACTGAACATCAATTACGCAGCACGGTTGCCCAGAGGTGAGATATGTGAGATGGAGCTGAAGACAGACTACAGCAGCAGCATCTTATACACAGATCATGAACAATCCATCTTCTTCAGGGTGTGGGGGCAGAACAACTTCAGAAAGCCATCAGTGCGTAATATGGTATTTGAGTGTATTTGCGGCTAAAACTTGTCGCACAAGGAAGAGCTCGCAAATCATCCTGACCTTCCTGACCCCACACAATCTGTGCTGAGGAGCACAGGCTATTAAAGAGCCTTGCAAGGTCCATACAAAAGGAGCAAAAAAAGACTTTTATAACTACCTTGAATTTCTCGGAGCAGCCAGCTTAGCAGGAGGGTAGAGGGCAAATAACAGCACCAAAACTGAGAAGAAATACTGGTTTTGCTTAAAGACAGACAAGTCCAGTCTCAGAATAAAGAGGAGACTCAGTTCAAAAAAATTTGAAATGAACTCCATGCTACTGAGATTTCCTAGCAGTTCCAAATCTTAAAAAGTGAGTTTGTAGTCAAGTAAGGCTTCTGTGGAAACTACGATAACTATAGGCCTTCTCTATATGTTCTTCCAGATGCTAAGTTTGGTCTTAAGGTGTTTACAGATTAAGATAGTAAGATTCTCATTGTCTGAAGAAGTACAAAACTAAAACATACCAAGTAGCTCTTATGAACATCAGCTTGCTTAAGGGTAGATAGAAATGGCACCATCATCTTCAAGATCATCCAGAGTTTCCTGCTACAAGCCTAGCTGCTTGTAACATGGATATATGTATACCCTTTACGAGCAGCTACCTGCAATTTCATCAAGGATTGTCTTGATGCTATGACATGCAACCTCTTTGAAAACTCTCCAAAGCAGCTGGTTCAAGGAAACTCTAAAACACTGAATAATGAATGTATTTACTTATTCAGCATTGACTGAATAAGCATAATACCGAATAAGGATAACAATATATCAAACAAGGGATGTTAGAATATGATAGATACATTACCTAAAGATTTTCTTTGGGACATCATGGGGCTGAAGAAAGAGAATGAGTAGCCAGGAATCAAGATTCTTGTCATGCTCCAGAACTAAGAGTTTATCATCTGCTTTTTCATGTTTATCTATTTCTATTAGTCAAAGTAACATGGAAGTAAAAGAAGTTTGCACCCATCTGTGTTGACATATTGCACAGATCTTGATACCTATTGCACAGCTAATGAACTATCAAAATCAGTACACATTAGTGGATGACTTCTTTCTTTAGAAAATGCTGGGTACACATCTTCTTGTTAAAAATATATATATATATAAGGTTAGTATTTACTACCTGTTCAATTCCTTCCATGAACAGGCTTACTCTGAACTCCTTAGCAATTTTTGTTTCATCTGACGTTACTATCTTCTGTATTTCAAGAACCTTTCCCATTTTATAGATATCCTTTGCTGTAATAATGATCAATGCTAGCTGAATGTGTAAAGGCATAAATATTTCTCAAGTAATCAGATAGAAAATCCACTACTGTAAAAGTTCATTAACTCCTTCTGTTTGTGTGTCACAAGTCTGACTATTGTCTGTGACAGCCTAAGTCAAACAAGGAGTCTGCTCCTGCTCATAGTTATCAGTACGCTTCACAGGAGGCAGAAGTTTTGAGAAACCACAAAGAAGACCATTGATTTCTGGGTCTGCCCAAAGTTTCTTAGTAGCATAGGCAAAATTCAATTTATCACCTTTAAGATAAGAGAAAAGTAACTTACTTTGTACGTGGGATAGTAAAATTCATTTTTTATTGCAGCAAAATAGGTGCTGCCTTCTACTTGTGCTCAGTCTCTGTTTAAAGATGTCCCCTGTTATTCCTGTTTGTCTACCATTTCTACTTTTGTCATAATTTGGAGACTATCAGTGTTTTATGTAACTAAATAAAAGTAGGAAATTTTAGGCATATGCTTCAACTGTATAAACAAATAATTAAATGCAGTAAATACTTCTGTAAAGAACAAACATTACGTAGATTATATCTCTTCCTAGATTCAGTCTTGCTTTCAGTATGTTGCTGCTGCAAAAGCTTGTTCTGCTTGTAAATTAGCTTCACACAATCACAACCTTTGTTCAAGAAGAACAGAACCTAGATTGAAGTTGGATATTTTGCAGACACATAAACAAACTTGAACCTGACAGCAGCTGTGCTGGCCTTGATGAACTTTGTGGAGTCATTGGTTTTAGTAGGACCAGGGTCTCATTCCCTCTTTTTTATTAAATATCTGGGAGGTTTGGAAGTATCTTTCAATAATAGAGCAGCAGAGGAGATCTTGAGCTCCATGAGATCTTTAACTTCTAGATAGCTAAAGCTAATCTAAAATAGGCTTCCTCTATAGTTAATGGATGTAGATAGACATCTCCAGAGTGTGTTTCATCCCACCTAGTTTTGATGTATACCAATGAAGAACTGCCCTTAGGAGATGCATGCTTTTCTGTGCTGATTACAGAGAGAATACAAGTGACTAGTGTGTTTAGATGTCTAGCTTTCAGATAGCTAACTTTACATTAAACAAATACCACTCTCAATAGATATTTAGAGGTAGATATTTTATAAAATCTTGTGATCTTATTTCCAAAATAAAAGTAAAAACCAAGAATAAACAATTTCTGTAAAGTCCTGTATTAAAATTGTTATACAGATGCATGCCAAGAAAATAATAGGTCTCTCCCAACACCATTAACTTTTCCTTAACAAGCTAGACATTTCGTATTTCTTTGGCCAATATGAGAACAACATTTCTACATTACATTATCTGTAACATCACACAGCTATAATAATATTCACTGCCTTTATATATAAGCATTTTCAAAGTATTTTCTGTGTGTAGATCTCAGAATGTCTTAAAAACGTTAACAAAATTAGCTTCCCTGTGAGCAAAGTAGTATTATTGTATTTCCTATCTAACTGTTGAAACTAGAGCAGTACACATAGGATGGATTCTAACACTTGAGAACTACAAATTTTCATTTAATATTCACCCTATGAGCACAAGTATAAAACAAAAAAATTTGAAAGCTGGCTTCTGGAGGAAATGGTGCTTGGCAGCAGTGCCAAAATTACAACCGTCTCTCTTTTTGTACAACCTGTGATCGGCAATTATCATATAACAAAAGATTAAAATCAGACATGCTGAGATACTTTAAAATCTTGTGAAATGAAGGAATATATTTCTAACACATTTGGAGGAAAGCTTGCAACTTATTGCTAAGTATAGTCTTTTCCTTCACAGTACACTACGTGTAGTATGTTGAGTGCATATCACAAGAGTAGCCTGGAAACAGGTACTGCCATTATTTTTAAAATATTTACTTCTTGAACGCAGTGTTTGTTCTGTAATAAAGTAAAAATCAAAATGTCCTTGATTTTTTTTTTTTTAATACTATACTTATACCCATGAGAAAATGTCATTTAATTTCAATTGTCACAAATAACTTATAGCTGCATACTATCAGGTAAGCATGTACTTTATGCATTATGCAATGTTATGAGTTTAAATATATACATACATTCACAGAGATATATTCATATTGGCGACTGCTAAAATATTCAGGGTATTTTCTTTTATAATTTTGATAATTGACAAATGTTTCCAGTAACTTTCTACTAGCATATAGACCTCACTGGAAAAAGAACACTTCAAAGACTATTTTCTAAACTTTGAGTGTCACAAGTGCTTTGTATTTTGGAAAAGAGATTTATTCACAATAATATTGGTTAGCCTGGAATGCTTTATTTATTGAATGAAAATATAAGATCATTCAGTCATTTAGCTGTTCATTCCTTTGGTATTCTTGATCATTAAAAGGATGACTCTCTAATTAATGAAAGTAGCCTGCTAGACATTTTTCATGCATACCCTTTATATATATATATATATTTGTACACGTATACACATACACAAACATGGAAATTACAATGTCTCAGCAGTATCTTTCAATCTGTTAATCACTGGTGAAGAGTAGACAATGATGAATAACTCCATCATTATCTACTCCAACTGTCAGAACATTTGCATCCTTAGGAGCACATTAACTGTCTATTAACTGTGGAGACACAAAAGCATTATGGGATTTGCTTCTAAAGGTCCTTTGTGGTCCAGACCAAAATCCAGGGGCCTCCAGAGATCAACTGTTTGGCGCCATCTATCTTAGCAGTAGTAATTTTCCTGGCAGGCTAGCTACCACCAAAATAATACTGTTGGGTCTGTGTATAGCATGGTATACCTGGTCCCCATTTCCAATAAGTACCGTGGACTAGAAGTTATTTATAGATAATTTTGATCAGTGTGTCTGCTCCTTTGCCTTACTCTGTCCAAGATACTCTCAAGGTCTTCAGTGTGTTGTTTGTTTTTTTTTTTGTTTGTTTGCTTTGTTTTGTTTTTCCCCAGCAAGAAGCAAATAGTTCACACAAGGCTGCTCTTTCTCTGAATGTGACATTTTTTGCCTTCCAGCTCATGAAAGGAGAATAGATAACACTGGCTGAAGACTCAAGACAAAGAACACTGAACATCTGAAACATGCAAGGAGTTACAATATATGTCATTTCTCCCTCAAGTTAGCAGTCTGTTGCAGCCACAGGGCTTTTCTCATCAGATGAGCTTACCTGCTTTTGGATCTCAGTGCCAGAAATACTTTAAAAAGTATCTACTAATTATCTGATAAATGTGTTTGTTCATGTCTGAAGTGCAGCTTATCTAATTGCCAGTGCCCTTCCTATTTTCCTCCAAGGGGTGGGTTTAGTTGAGAATTCTCCCAAAGAGCTTGCTTTTCATGTAAGTAATTATGTGCTTTGCTTGCTTGGAAGGGATATTAGCTCATCTGCCAACGGCAGCAAGCAATAAAAAACTATTCTCAAGGAAGATTCAAATCTAAAATAAAGCAGAAGCAAAGAATTTTGGATTTGTAGCTTTAGACTTTATTAAAACTCCGACTGTGAGGCTTGCTAGAAAGTAATAGCAGATCTGTGTTACTGGAAGTGCTGTCTTAAGGGCATAAACTTGTAAGGCCAAGTTACAAACCAGCTGTGTACTTGTGAGCCAGGAGACTGAAAAGTTAATAAAAACAATCAAACAAACAAGAAAAAATTAGGTGTTATTAAGAGGGTAACTCAGTTCCTCTTGGCAATTGCTTCTACACCTGAGCTTCTCATTACTGGCTAGGGCCTACCAACCCAACCTCCGGGCCCAGAGGTACCTTTCTTTATGTTTTGCAGATGTTTTCCTGCAAGAGGCAGGATATGATTCAGCTTCTTATTAGGTTTCCTACGCTTGAACAAGAGGAGGAGGACTCAAGAATCCTGCTTGCGGGATATATTCTAAACATTACCTTCAATGTTTCTTTCTGAGGTTGTAAGTACATACATAAAATACCAACCCAACTAATCTTGCTCAGAAATTTAAAGTTTTATTCCAAGACAATCTAAAAAAAATATCTTCCTAATCAGAAATAAAAACTCAAATGTATAGATCCTGCATGCAACAGATATTCTGAATTCTTTAATTCATGTTTATGAAAGCAAACCCTTGCAAAAAAGTAAAACTATCTCATTTCAAAAGAAAAGTATAAAGCGTTAATTTTGATAATACTGAAATATTTTAAACAAATTGTGACAGGTATCTTTTGCAAATAAAATTTTAAAATGTTAACATTTATCATTAGAACAAGCATTTGGGTGAAGGAGAATAAGAGAATACACTAATGCAATACACAGATTTATAGACAGTTATATAGGTTCATTTTATGATGTCCTTTACCAAAGGCTTTTAAAGAGTCTAAAATACTGTGGGACAATATATATGTATGCACAGAGAACCAAGTAAAAGTAAAAGACAGAAAACAATGAGCAGTTTTCACTGTTTCAAGTGGTTGTAACTGAAATCCCACAGAGATATAGGCCATGGACTGTGTTATGCAATGTAAATGTTCCATAAAAGAGATGAGGAGACACAATTTATTGTTGCTCATGAAGGGTGACAGCTAAGCACTACAGACTAACCTCATTAGACTCCGTGATAGAATGGCAGATAAAATTCAAGATAGATTAATGTAAATAAAAGGGGCAGAAACTTTCCTTATTCACAGACGTAGTGATGGTCTCTTAGCTTATTGTTACCTTAAAGTAAAAAGTCTTGAGGCTATACCTGGAACTTTATGAAAGTGCAAACTCAGTGGTGAGTTTTTTTTCAGTGGTGAGTTGTTTTTGTGAGCAAAAACAATATCCAAACTAGGACACTTCACCTTGGGAAAAAAAAAAAAAAAAAAAAAAAGACTGAAAAGACTGAAAGGGATATAATAGACTGAAAGGGATATAATAGAGGCCTATAAAATCAAAAGTGACAGAAGATGATGAACTGAGAACCTGAGAACAGTTGTTCACCATTTCCTAACAATACAGGAATGAGGGGCAAGAAATGTGATTAGTAGATTGCATATTCAAAACAGAAAAAAAAAAAAAAAAAAAAGGACACTTCTTCAAACGACCCTTGTTAAGTTGTATGGCTGTTTGCCAGACTATATTGTGGCTGTCAAAATTCATGTGGATACAAAAGAATGACAGAAAAAAAATCATGGAAGATAAGGTTACCATATATTGTTACAGAGCCCATCACTATTAAAAATAGGAAGGTGTTGTGAAATAGTTTGTTGGATGGTGGGTTAATATACCCAATAAAAAACATCTCACACCTTTTTCTTGCACTATTGCTTATGCTTCATCTGTTGTGAACTTACATTCTGTAGTTAGAACCAAAATAAAGGACTTGAAGGAACCAGGTTTGGCTAACAGAGATATCAAATCTACTAAAATGTCATCATATAATTTCTTGCAAAAGCTGAACAACTTCTACTCTGAAAAGTGCCTAATGGCTAGACTTCACTATCCTTACAAAATCTTACTTATCCAAAAATTAGAAGCTTCATTTTCAAAATTATTTAAAGAAAATTTGTAAGAAGTTTTTATTGCTACCACTGTTTCCTAAAAGCTCTTTGTCCCCTCGTTGTTGACTGTTGTTCCTTGGTCTTCCCTTTATCCTTAATGTGCAAAAGAGGCAGAACAATGATGCCTCCCTCCAGCCTTCATTTTGCTGGTTTAAGAAAAAAGACAAGCTGTTTATGAAAGGAAACTTTTGGACTTGATGAAATTTAGCAAACTGACATTATTTTATATACTTTATCTAGAGCAATAAATATTTCATTTTGATAACAATGCTTTTTACAATGATTGGGTCCTTCAGCCCTTAACAAGTTATGCTGTATCCAAGTGCAGTCTGGCTGCACTAACACTGCTTGGGAACCTCTAAATCTTGACCACCCACATAAAAATCAGTAAAGCCAGTTTCATAAGGGACAAAAAGGAGATTATATTTGGTTGATTTTGCTGTTGCACTTGTTGTCTTGACTTTGGAATTAATTATGGCACCCGAAGTGGGAACAAACAAAAAAATGTAAAGAGAAAACGGAAATACGGCAGTACAAGAAATAACAGTGAAAATATCATTACAAAAGCACTCCCTGAAGTCAAAATGGATTAGCAGCTAGTTAGATAATAGCTTGTTGAACAGCAGTTATAAGGATCTGTATAAAATGGAGTATACAAGTAGTGTACAAGGGTTGTTGAAGACAATGTTCCTGTAGTCTGAAGATCACAGTAGGGGGTGTAATACAACAGATATAAAATATGTTTCTGTTTGTGCAATACTGGAGATAGCTTAGCTTTTCATTTCATTTTTTTTCAATGTCTTTATGTCCTGTTCAAAATGTGTGCAATAACTTTTCCAAGGTATGCAAAAAATGTTATGTATTAGTAAATACTAGCAGTGGGTTCAATATTCTGCATATATCTATATCCTTATGGTTTAATATTATTTTAGTAATGATAGTCTTTCATCTTGAACATCCTTCTCATCCAGCTAGATACTACTTCTTCCATCAATATATATGAAACAGCTTTATCTCAGCAAAACACGTTATAATTCACTATCATTTCACTGAGGGAAAAATCACAAGATTGATAAAATTCACAGAAGACAAGCAATGATAGGAGATCAATGAATCATTTTTTAATTTTTTTATCATCTCCCAGTAAGTATCCTCACACATCCAGAAAGAAAAATGGATGAAAAAGAAGTAAAACAAAGGTATGGAAGTGTCCAACACGTCTTAATAATCAAGAAGTAAATCTGTGTTTCTCAGTGGACTAGATTTATGCCAACTCTCAAATACCCTAATCTGACTATAAATTTACCCTTCCTACACTTTATCACTCTCTATATTATTTTTTTCTCTGAATAGACTACTACTAATATTGTTGGCTGCAAACCCCACAAAAGTATGAAATTCAATTAAATAAGTGTCTATTGCTATGAGTACTGCAAAGAGCTGCTACTCCTATAGGAATATATTTTCAGCAAGATAGTGCAATTTGATGTGGCTGTCTTATTTAGAAATGTGCAATTTAACCATGGAAGTCAAGTATCCCTGGTTGATTGGAAATATCTACATCTATGTCATTTTGATATGTTATCTGTATCACAGCAGCTGTCTCACAGCAATTTACCATGCAAGTGCTGTCTTGTGAGAGGGGATGCCAATACTGAAGCACAGACAGGTGCCAGCTCACAAGGGTACAGGCCTTCAGTAATACACCTGCAGAGTGTAAGAGTCCAGTCATTGTATTAACTTAGTAGGGTCTTTTGTTTTTTTGTGAAAAGTGTGTGTGAAGATACCATTAATAAAAATAAAAATAAAAAAAAAAAAAAAAAACACCTACCATGAATTTACTGCACTGTTACTACAAATAGCAAAGAAGATGGAGACAGGGTCTTATCAGTGGTGTTCAGTGGCAGGACAAGAAGTAATGGGCACAAACTGAAACACAAGACGTTCCATCTGAATACCAGGAAGCAATTCTGTACTGTGCAGTGACAGAGCGATGGCACAGATTGCCCAGAAAGGCTGTGGAGTCTCCCTTCTTGGAGACCTTCAAAAGCTGCCTGGCCCTGATCCTAGGCAGCCTGCTCCGGGTGGCCCTCCTTGAGAAGGGGAGTTGGACCAGATGAACTCCAGGAGTTCCTCCCAGTCTTTACCAATCTGTGATTCTGCTTCACAGAATCTCATACTCCTTTCCAAAACGAGGTAGGGCAAAAGCCAGATTACTTCTGTCTGAAGTGCAATAGAGAAAAGTGTAAGCAATAATGCACATTAATAATTCTTTGATGCACCAGGTAACACGTAAGAAGTATGAAGAGCCAGAAGAAAGCTCAGGGAGAGGGATGTTTGAAGTTCCCTGATACTGTTATGAAAAAAGCATGCTCCTACAAAGTACTTTTTGCTTCAGTGTTGGATCTTCAAAGAAACAATGGCTCCAAATCAGCCTAAAAGGAACTGCAATGAAATCTCCCTTTCCTCTTTTTTCCTGCTCTATTCCCCTCCCTGCCTCTTTTCTCTGTTCACTGTCCTGCTCTCCTATAGAATCACAGAATCAAAGAATAGTTCAGGTTGGAAGGGACCTTAAAGATCATCTAACTCCAACCCCCCTGCCATAGACAGGGATGCCACCCACCAGACCAGGTTGGCCAAAGCCCCATCCAGCCTGGCCTTGAGCACCTCCAGGGATGGGGCATCCACAGCTTCTCTGGGCAACCTGTGCCAGTGCCTCACTACCCTTACAGTGAAGAATTTCTTCCTAATGCCTAATCTCTTCTCGTTTAAAACCATTCCCCTTGTCCTATCATTATCTACCCGAGTAAAGAGTTCTTCTATATCCTTTTTGTAAGCCTTTTTGTAAACTTAAGTATTGAAAGGCAGCAATAAGGTCTCTCCGGAGCCTTTTCTTCTACTACTTCATTCAGCCAGTATTCAGTTCAGTTTCAATTAGACCTTCTAGTTTGACTGAGAAACTAATAAAGTGCTCAATAAAGCAACCATAGTTGATTTTGATATGGGACTTGAATATGTTTGCCTTTTAAAAATAATTTTGACTATATTACTTTGATTTATCATTTCTTGTTTTATCCTGTTTTAAAATCATTCACCTAAACATTATAAAAGTGGTATATAGCCACTTTATTAGAAATTATCTTCTGATTAATTGAGCCCATATTTCAGTGCAAACAAAATACATTTGTAAGAAACATGCTAAAGAACAAGTGATTCCTAATTGCAGTTATTTTACTAGCACATCTTACCACAACTACTTCATTGTTTTCAACACAAGGAAGAAAATTGGGTTATCACGTGAGAATTGTCACCTCTACTTTCAGAGCAGAATTCAAAGTCTGGTCCCAATCTATTGTACTGTGCATGGACTGATTTTCAAACACTTTGGTAAACTTACCAAGTATACTTATGAGCTTAAATGTAATTTCAGCTCTTTTGAAAGTTGGGACCCGAAGGCTTGATCCTGCACAATGCTGGATTACATGTGTAATATTTCCATGATCTTTTTCTCTTCTGCTACCTTCAAAGTAAATCTTCCCTACCACTGCAAAATAGACTTCCATATTCACACACACACACAGACACACACGGGAAGACCCTTCTGTTTTTCTGTACTTTCTCTTTCCTCGAACCCCTCTACATACTCCTTTCCTTTAACTTACTTCTGGTACTCCCTTATAAAGGAAAGTTCAAAGACTAAGTAGTTTAGCACTATTTGGATAAGCATGAAATTCTAGTTGCTTATCCAAATTACACAAAACCTCTAAGTCTTTTGAACTTTCCCTCAGAAGGGGGCACGCAAAATTTTATGCTTATCCAGGACACCTGGATTTCCAAGCCTGAGAAGGAATTTTATGAGAACAGTATTTCTCCCATGGGGCAGTACACGAACTGGAGTGAACACAGGAATAAGAAGCAAAAACCATGGATTTATAACCCTGAATTTACTACTGGTTTTTGAGACTGACCATCTAGTCTTATCTTATTTTTTCAATAAACTGAAACAAATAAAATAACCTTCCCATCACAAAGCAGCTACTGGGACTTTTAATTCATATCAAATTGTATATACATTACTCTACAGAATGAAAATAATGTGCTGTTACCTCTTTTTAATATGCGTTTCAGCACCAGAAGTTCCAGACTTCTGACAGTGCAGAACAAAGAAAAATATTGTAAGGAATCAAAAAACTTTTTGGTTATGGTAAAAGCAGCAAAAACTATATTTAGGTTTGCATATGTTTGATATATTCCTTTCAGCTCATCATGTAAGTTCTGGCATCATAAAATGACATTCAAGTGTCCCTTTATGACTTTGCAGGTTGATCAACATGATGATAATCAGGTCTTTTATTTTGAAACTCTCCTTCTATTTCTCATCAATAGCATCAGAATGTCTGAGAGCTTCAGTTAAAGCTTTCTTTTCTATAGTTATTTCTGTTCACAAAAGTATGATTCTGAGAATGCCATTAGAGAATACTATTGCAATGCATGAATGAGAGGTCTGATTATTGCCCCGCAAGAATGGAATGATGGAGACAGAAAGGCATCTGCCCTTCTTGTGGGATCTGTGACAGGCATCTTAGCCGAGTTTCTTTCTGTGTCTCTAGTTGTGACAATACCATCAGAAAAATTTGTTTCATACCTGTCGTTCTTATAAGAGTGCAGTAGAGACACAGTAAAATAATGAAAGCAGCATTATTAACATTAAATGTCATAACACTTGACAGCTTCATGTAAATTAGGACCTTACTGAGCAGAAAGAAAGGAAGAAAGGAAGGAAGGAAGGAAGGAAGGAAGGAAGGAAGGAAGGAAGGAAGGAAGGAAGGAAGGAAGGAAGAAAGAAAGAAAGAAAGAAAGAAAGAAAGAAAGAAAGAAAGAAAGAAAGAAAGAAAGAAAGAAAGAAAGAAAGAAAGAAAGAAAGGAAGAAAGAAACGAAGAAAGGAATAAGAAAGAATGTAGCTTTTTCTTTAAAGTAAACTCAGGACTAAAATAACAGCTGATCCAGGCTGCAATCTATGAGTTCGGTGTGTCTGACACACACAAGAACAAATTAGCTTCTCTCACTCCCTCTTTTTTTTCAGTCACGAAAGGGTAATTTGCCTGTTTCAACATGAGTTGCTTATTTCTTAGCAAAGCCTTCTGATATTTTACCCTTTCTTCAGCTATTAGGAAGGGAGGGGAAAGAGAAAGGCATGAAGGAGCAGAGGGGCAGAGAGAGATGCAGGCTTGACTGAGCGACAGCACAGGAGAGGACCAGCGTTGCTGGGTGCCCACCCTCTCTCCCCCTCTGTCAGACACACACGAACGGAGCAAGTCGGAGCATCCCTCCCCTGTTGTCACAACAGACTTAGCAGGTCCTTCTGATGCGGCTTCCAGCATTCTCATCACCTTGCCTTGTCAGAAGGTTGCTATCGTTCAGAAAGGCACGCGGTATTTTGAAAGGATTAGGGGATAAAACACAGTTCAATCCTTTAAGAAAGAGAGACAGAGAAGAAAAGGAGAAAAGCAAAGTGTCAGGTGCTACAGAGAGACTGGACAAGAACAATGTACACAAATAAAAATGCCATATTGATGGAATTCCTGTTCCTGTGAAGCAGGGACAGAAATAAATGATATATGACAAATATTTACTGCAAGAGCAAAACAGGAGTGAAATGTAGATGATGACATTGTATGAAGGTAGAGGACCAGATGACACCAGCAAGGGTGAATACACTCCTACACAGAAACTCATTTTCCACATTAGGGGAAAAAAAAAAAACACTAGTTTAGCAGTTATGTAACACTGACAGTGGATGCTTGGGCTTTACAATAATCATATTAGCTACAGATATTTACTAAAATGGCAAAAAATATTACTCATTATTGTACTAGCAAAGCTTGCCACATTTCTTTTACTCTTTCTTGGGTTTTTATCTTAAACTGAGTGTCAGGAAATCCTCTTAAATATTCAGGCTGTCCACACTTTTCCCCCCACAACGTTGTGTTGGAGGCTTGGAGATTTTTCTTCTATTCTTCTATTCTGTTTCACAAACTGTTAATCTTCTCATGAACCTGACACGTTTTAATTGGTTGTACAGATGAATGACTGCTCACTCCATTCTTAACAAATACCATTAACAGATTAAACACCTGTAACTTCATTGGGTATTTAGATCAAATACTAGCAGCATTATGAATGATACATAGTCTCTTATGAAAGTCAGAATTTGGTTATGATTTGACACTAACAGTTTCTAATATAAAATACTGAAACATACCACTCATTTAGAGAAAGTGATATTTTAAAAATCGCCTTTTTCAGCACCTCAGTATATTTCTTCTTGATTTCCAGGCCAAATCAAAATCAAGAGTCAAGGGTTTATAATACTCTGTTTTCCAAAGAGAACATTTTACTTGTTTCCCCTTAAGTGAATGCAAGAACTGTTAATGACACTATTTATAGTCACAAGAAAACCTGATCACAGCAAACCAGTTCACAGAAGACTTCTTTTGCTATCTTCTTTGAAGGTATAAAACAGATTTCATTAGTATCTTCTGCCAAGATATAGCTAATTTACTTCTCCACTGCTTTCTCTGTTTCCTTCTCTTCTTTCACTGTTACAGTACTTTTGTTTAGAGATCAGTGGTTACTTAAGTAAGCCAGTATTTTAGCAATCACTTGTGTACACAGATTCTGAAATGTGATACATAACAAAAATTTTACTATTGCAAAACTGTCCCAACAGGTTTTGCTGAAGTGTGCATACTGACCAGCCAACCCATTGATATATGTGAGGCTTCTGCAAGTGTGGTTTCCTTGTGGCACAGGAAGAAGCCCAAATCATTTTGAATTGCCTCCAATCACCTTAAATGCTTAAGAGGCCTGATAAGCCTGCTCCATTGCTTTAAACAATTATGCCTGTTAAGAAAAAAATACAATTCAAAATAAAAAGGCTGATAGCAAAGACACATCTTTGCTTTCTTATGTTCTGAATTTTTAGGGTGTCTATAAAGTGCCTATTGTCTACCAGCTCTAAAACATGACTTCTGAATTTTAAAATGTATTGACATACTTATTACAATAAAAATTATTACAATATTTATTTTTAAACACCTCATAGCTATTTTTACATGGTAATTTATTTCTTATCTTACCGAATTGGTAATATCTTACTAGAATTGTTTGTGTGGTACTGGGTGTTAGTAACACGTTTATCTCTATCACACAAAATCTCTTGCATGCTGTAAGAGATGCTGTACTCATATGTTTCTTTTTAAAATGATTGGTAATGTCACTAACACGGCATCTCTCTAGATTGTATTTAAACTTTCTTGCTGATCGGGACAAGGAATAAATTCAAGTAGCTATGCCCATTCATGCCCTGGCTTCACTAAGTAAATATCTCTATTCATTTCCTGCCACCACTGGCTTTCCCCTAGCCACCCGTGGGCTGGACAAAACAGATACACACTGACCCTGTAAATTAAATTCTTCCTGATACCATGAACTTTGTAGAACAAACTGATAAATAAAACAGATGGTAATATAGGCCTAATCCTGAGTCCTGCTGGCAGAAAAATTTCTTTCAGTCACTGAAGATCTGAAACTTGAAGAAAAATTCCATATACATAAAAAGGAAGTGTTGTTCTTTTCCATTAGGATGTGCAATAAGGAAGAGATTAATTATGTATTTTTTCTTTTTTGGATGGAGTTCAGTGGTTACATTGCTGTAGCAATGTATATGTGTATATATATGTGTGTGTATATATATATAAATACATATTTAGCAAACCAGGTCAGCAATTAGATGGATGAAGAAAACAGGTGCATCAGACTAGTTTTGCAGTAGAGTTTATATGAGAAGAAGTGCCATATAAGTACCATACTCTCTTCAGTAGCCCAACATGCAGGAAGAAGATCCTGCAATAAAAGAACTTAGCAATGAACTTAGTCATGCAAGAACCCTCTGCCCAAGGGCATTTCTGACTGATAGAGTACCCACTGAGGTTATTATACACTGGTTACCCACATTTCATTCTTATGGGTAAAAAAATGTCTGCCCTGATTTCATGGTTGGCTTGCTGTCTGGCCTCTCCTGAAGATGAGAGGTTCACATCAAAACTCCTAACTGAGGGTAGCAGTGCCTTGTTGCCTCATTTTATTTTCCCTGCTAGTCAATGGAGAAGGACCAAGAGAACGATTCAGTGAATTTTAACAAGCACCAGTCAACACTTTGGTGTATGATGCAGCTTGAAGAAGAAGCTCTGACTAAGCGGAAGATGGAGAGAGAAGATTCTGAATCATAACCCTAGGAGATACCATGAAGGTATAGCAGAACGCAAATTCCAGTTAAGCTGCCAAACAAGACAAAGCCATTACTTTGAAGAGAAATAGTATCTTTCATTTCAGATCATTTCAGACAGCCTCCCCATTGTCACTGGGCTTCAATTAAATATATATATATATAAAGAATTAACATTCCAAGTCAAGTAACACACTCAGGTTTTATCTTTAACTTGTATTATTTTTATGTTTTTACTTTTTACTTTTTGCTATTTTTTTAAGTTTTTACTTTTGGTTAATCACTCATCTAATTCATAAAACACAGAAAAAGCATTTTTTCTTAATCCTTTCTAATTTTTGCTCCTCTGCATGTAGCTGATGAATCCTGGCTGACAGCAACCATTGTAACTCCTAAAAATAACACTGCAAAGCCAGGGATGGGCTCTACTGAAACCAGTCAATTTGTTAATTGCTTAGAGGAACTTGACTTAATGTGACAATGGTTGCCCTCAATCAAAAGTTTCAAAGGATTTTGTGTTACTAAATGGCTGTTTTGGAAAGGATATTACCTGACTCAGAAACTACAGCAGGATGTTGGCAAGCTTTAAGTTCCCTGGGCAGGACTTCAGCAGTCAAGCTTGAGCCTTTTTTACTCTCTCTCAGCATCTACTTGGCCACAACACAATCCCATTTATCCTGAAATACCAGAACCAGAGCACACCAGGACCAGACTAGACAAAAGGGGAGAAAATAGTGAGTTAACTACTGTAAGTACACGTAGCTCCTTAAATTGCTGTGGTCTGTCCTGAATGTGATTCACATCACATATGTGGAGTGTGTGGACAGAAAGTTCAAAGTTATCTCCAACTGTATGACACATTATCTACAAATGTATGACAACTGTATGATCTGGGAATTAAAGGGAAAAGTCCAAGTATATGAATTCAAAATATATTTATGGCTATTTAAATGTTTTAATCTATTTTCATTCTACTTAAAACAGTTCTAACTGCTACTTTTAAAAGACGCTATTAAATCACTGTCTTAATTAAGAAAAATAACACCAATTACCATTAAAATAATAAGGACATGATATTATGACATAAAACTTTACTATAATCAGATGTAAGTAAAACCTGGGCAGTAATGTGTACAGGGAGAGTTCAAAAAAATACCCACAGACTTCCCTGACATTTAAGTCAGTCATTGCACTACCTTGCCACCTACAGATTGTGTATTTTTCTCTCTGAAATTAATGACTAGCTCACTTTCAAAAAAAAAAAAAAGTTTTAATAAAAATAAATGAATAATAGTAATTGTGCATAATTTGTAATGTTATTATCCAGATTAAGCATGCTCCACTTTTGTTTGGCTGCTTTGGAATAAAAAGCTTACAAACTAACTGAATTCAAGTGGTTGGTTGTTGTTACTTCCTGACTGTTCTTCACTGTCATCTATTGTCAAGGGGCTAATGCTTTACAAACTGCAGTAATTCTCTGTTCACTGGCTGCAGAAAGTTTTAGAAATAAATCTTTGCTATAAGCTGCGTATACAGAAATTTTGAGCTATTGGAGAAATTAACCCTTACACTTCAGATCATTTATCATCATTAGTGATATGCCAGCCATTACCACCCCTCTACCAAAAACATTGTGGTGTGCACGAAACAAACTCTTCTTCTTCTAGGGTGGAGAGTGACAGCCAGTCAGTGCATAGTACATTTCAGGATAAGACAAGGAAACGGTCAAAGACATCCAGATTCTACTTTTTACAAAATGAGATTTATAATGAGGTTGCAATCTTCAAGCAGAGCTGGGCAGGATCTCAGTCTATGAGGCTTTGTCCTAAAACTCATACAGAGAATTTCAAAACAAATTTGAAAAGTCTGCAGAATTAAAGGTCTATAAACTGACACGCAATGGATAGTGCTTAGCATACATCAAATGTATGTCAGTAATAAGGACTGCCACTCAAGAAAGAAATTTTGCTGGACGTTGCAGGTTGTCATCTTTAAGGCTGCAGTTCTGATGCAGACAGCTCATCTATTATGCTCCACAAGTCTTCAGTTTGGGGATATCTTAGTACAGAACTATCCAATTAATTGCTTAAAGCTGTAGTAATGTTATGCATGACAAGCAGGAAAATTGCTCTGATTAGGCAAAAGTGCAGAGTCAGACAATGCAGTTGTATTTCCTTGTGAATATACAGGACAGAAGAATCAAGACAGCTCTTCTCTTTGAGTGGATATGAAATATGTACTTGATGCTTTCATTAAAAATCAAGTAAATGGCATTTTTATATTATCACTGTCACAGAGGGCCACCAGACCTCTTTTACTGAGAGAGAAAGATCTGTCTTTCAATGGCACACTTGGAACAACATTGCTTACTCTTTCCATTGGAATATAAACAAAAAAATTCTCTATTAGAAATACATGAACAAAAGTAAACGTACTTCAGCTAGGATCACTGCAAATATATTGCCATTTCTTTTTCTTCTACCACTGAGAATGCCTTCCATTTTCCGAGGAATCCCTCCAGATGTTTTGTCAGTGGAGGCACAACGCTCTGCACTCTGACCACTTCTGGAGAGCACAAGTTTCAGTCAGGCTGCAAGAAAGGCATTAAAAATGAAGCCAGTGAACAATTAAATATCACAGACACACAAAAAATAAAATTAAATCAGTAGTGCCCTACATTGAGAAAAAAAACACAGAGAAGCTTGGACATTCCATTGACCAAGAAAAAAAGACACAAATAATATATCCAGTGTTATAGTTTCACAAGTGAGAGGTGTATGTTCACAAGTCAACTTGGAATGCAAAGAACGTTAAAATAAGAATTTAATGACAGAATATAAGAGAAATATCAGTAATAACTGATGAACTTCAGTAAGCATCAGGAAGAAATAACATTCAGGTAATGAAATGTGGCTCCCTGTATTTTGGAAATCCTTTTAGGTGAAGGCCATTAACACCATGAAATCAGAAAGTAAATGACCTGAATAAGCTGAAAAGACCTAGTTAAAGCAGTAATATTCAGGAATATTGTAATATTCATTTCTCACAGTCCTTGCAAACCAACCATTTATTTATATGATACTGTATAGCTTTGCAGGATACACCACAGTCTGAAAGGTATGTTGATGTATGTCTATGCACTAAAAATGTACAGTGGCATTCTAATATTTTTCTAGACCAAGGACCTATGCAATGAACATTGTATATATATATTAAAAAAAATGCACATAATTAGTATTATAACAAGAAATAAGAACAACAGAAATGGGACACAACCTAACTCTGGGGTTAGACCTGCTTTGAACAAGCAGTTAGACCATACAATTAAAATGAGATAAAAACAAGACAGGTTTTCTTTGGCAAATGTTGAAAAAAGCAGAAGAAATCCAAATTTTAAAACTACAAGTAGAAATGGTAATGGCTATAACACTTGGACTGAGTAACAAAAGTTAAGGAAGACAAAAAGAAGGAGTTGAAAACAGATCTCAAAAAAAAAAAAAAAAAGAGAAATTCCAAGTGAAGTGTTGGGTTCACATTATGTACTTGGTCCATATCTGTAGCTGAACCCTTTATTTGAATGTTTTTCTATTGCCCTGTGCAAAACAAGCAAATATGCTCCATGTGGACACAGAAGAGCTGTCAGAAATACCATGTAGAGATGAGTGCACGTCTCTTGCTGAAAACCTGCATTAGGACCCAAAGCAGCTCAAAAACTCAGACGAGAGTCGACAGCAGGCCCCGAGAAATCCTGACCCTCTGCTGAAGTCACATTAACTACATTTGGGTTTGCAAGACAGAGGATGAGAAAGTACCAAGACAGCTAGCCTGGGGACAGGCTTCAGGTTATTAAGACAGCTACGGGGTTAGCCAGGAGGGATACAAACTTCGGTGAATTTTCCTGAGGGGAAGTGGGGAAAATGGGAGTGAAACCCAACCAAGTAGCCTGCCTGGTAGCAACAGTGATACAATGGCAGCCTTCAGCTAGCCAGAGGCGTCCATGAAAACTGCACAGAATCAGTTCTAAAATCCAACTGTAATGTCCATTTGTTGTAAAAATTAATTCCCTAAAGAAGAGAGCAAAGGAAAAAAAATCAAACATAGCAAATTTTTCTGACATTACAAAATGAAGTGCAAGTCTATACCCTTCTCAACATAGCATCTCTGTTAAAATAAGTACTTCCTTGGCAGTTCATTTCTCATGACAGCCAAATCCCCAAATATTAGTACCATGAAGCATTATTAGATATTGAACCACTGAAGAAATACAGTAGCAAAATAAATAGCTGTGCTGTTCCAGTTCTTTGAACTAGACTTCTGAAACAAAGTGTGGGTTTTTCTGATAGCTGTACAGGTGTGACAGACAAACAGTATGACTGAATAATGAAATAAAATGTTTCTTTGTTAAACACATTAAACCACTTTATGTAGATGAATAGGTACTGCTCACTTGCTTTCCAGTAGCATTGGCTTACAAATTATTTGTGGGAGGATGCAAAATTCTCTCTTTGGTATGGATCCAGCAAAACTACTGCCAGATCTCACCTCCTGGGAAATGTGGGACTTGGCATGGGATTTGGCACAGGACTTTACAAATGTCAGCTTTCCTGTAAAAACATCAGGTCTGTTGTCACGAAAACATCAGCTATGAGTAATTTCTTTTCTTAATATTACTAGCCAATACAAATAGAGATGGGATGAGATGTCAGTCATGTGCAGCCATGCACCCAGAACTGGATTTTTGTAACACAATTGACCAGAATAGCAATGTGTAGAATTTCAGTTTTTAAAACGGATGTCCACACTTCGGATCAATACATGTTGTTTTTAAAAGTGTATCTGTTCTGTACTTCAAAATACCTATCATGAGGACAACTTAGGAGGGAAACAGCGAATAGTATGAGCTTGGTACTGATATTTAAGCCAGAGTTGCTTCGGTATCACTCTATTTCATTTTCTTTACAGACATTTGTCTTAGAAGAGTATGGACTTTATTTTTATTTTTATTTAATGAATCAGCCCTAAGAATATAATGCATTGGCAAAAATCTAGGATATGAACAGGATAGTCATGGAAATAAATTCAATTGTCTGTGATAGCTTTTATCCCAGTTTGGCAAGCAATGAACTGCACAAATGCTTTGCTGAATCAGTACCCATAAACTGAACTGCTGGCAGGTCCAAGACTTTATGTGTTTAATTAGTACCTCATTTCTAACATAGTGCTTAATCTGTGGGAAAGTAGAGAATACCTGCTCCAAGCAAATGAAAGCAAATCATTTTTGGAAGACAACTAGTAAGCTCAAGAAGCCAGAAAACACTTTTTGTCTGAATGGATGTCTTACTCCATGCAGATATTCAATAGATCTTAGTCATTTCTGTATGTATCAACCTGACAATGCATACATTCAGCCCCTTGAGTCACACATTGTGTTTGCATTGGGATCCCCTCGGAAATCTCACACTGAGGGCAACAACAGTTTCATCTGAATCTTAAGAAAAAACACTGCTGAATTAAGCTCTAACCATTACATGATCTTTTCTTAAACTCCCCTTCTTATATGAAACTAATTTGAGCCTGTTTTTATATCTAGCACTTGTGTAAAACAATTATTCAGAAAGAAGTACACAGAGCAAATCTTAGAGGTAAAAGCTTCACTATTGGACCAGTGTCAAAGTAGGTCAATTTTTAGGAGTAACAACCTTGACAGTGTCCCTTTAATATGTTGATCTGTTTCTGTAAAGCACATTAAGAAAAGTTTAGCGTGAAAGAGGTTACAAATGTGTTTGATATGATATGGCAATAAGTGTACATTTTGAGCATACTAAAGCTGCCAAAGTACTCTTAAACTGCTTTTCTTTGCTAGCTAAGGGCCCAGTTCAACGAAAAAAAATAAAATAAAATCCAGACTTCTGTATACTGAGAGCTGCAGAAAATCTGTTTTTCTGTGACATCTGTAACCCACTGTATATATTTTCAAGGTGGAATCTACATCTTTGAGAGAGAATGAAAGTTTATTTACTTATCATTTGTCTCTTTGGACCACTGAGAAGCTTCAAATGAGATCTGTTTTGGATGTTGTCTGGATAGTAAGGAAAAAATCACTTGTCTTGAGGATTTACAAGCTCTGAGTACTTTGTTTTCAAGAATACTGCTGAATCACCTCACCTGCTGCATTGTGTTACGACTCACTTGCTCATGTTATCTGTTGCACACATGTGAATCGGTCTACTTGAAGAGCGTTTGGTGCTGCAAGATAGACAGTCTGCATCACCTTTACAGGCACTGTTAAGAAAAGCCACACTTGCCACAGAGAGTTCTTTTAAGAAGAGATCTTACCACATTGTTTGGTTTTCTGCATTGGTTAAAGATGTTAATTCAGGAGTCAATGCATGCAGATAATGTGTTAATAGTACAGATAGTTCAGGATACAGGTCTCCGTAAAATGGGTACCATTTAAAAGGCAGTCTCAAATTTTATGAAGAATCATTCCTAAATAAACTTTAATTAGGAAATTACAAGCTGCCTTTATTTTTGAAATGCTTTGCATAACCCCTGTCTATATACTCTATTATAAATTCTTACCCTTATGAAGCACTTACTGATGTTTTATGATTACATCATCATTCCCACTGTTCCCCACTATTAAAATAAGCTAGAAGTACATTGAGTAGATTTGTTTTATTTCTTTCCTTTTAAACAAGTTATCCTATAGCAGTCACCGTTTTTGTATCATTGACAGTAAAGAGTATAGTAATCACAGTCTCTGTTTTAGTATCTGATATTACACCTGCAGATGCAGTTGAAAAAGCAGACAGGTTTTCAAGTACATAAGTCTTTCTTCAGGTTTGAAATGGAAGCAGCCAGACTTTAAAGCACAAAGGTTATACATACATACAAACCTGTTAAGTGAACACTGTTAAAAATATTATGTGAACAGCACTTCATTCAAATTATTTTCTAGGCATGTTTCTGTAGTTGCTTCCAAAATATTTTATAAGTATAAACATATAAATAAATGTTTTAAAAAAATAAAATTCAATCAAAGTAATCCCTAAAGCTTAATAAAATGAAGACTGATGTTCTACAAAATAACAAAGAATGAAAAGGCATAAAATATATATTAACACAAGTGTACTTTCAAGGAATATATGCATAAGTGTTAATTATGGGCAAATGACGATCAAGTATATTTATTGTGCACAATTAACAAAGTGTGAAATTTGACTCACTGTGCAATTTAATATATAAAAAAAACAGATCAACGGGAAATACTTGACAGCCCCAAGCACATAACTCCCAAAAAGTCATCTTTCAGCCAAAATATGCTTATAGCAGCTTTGATTTATAACAATTTAATGTTTTCCTTTAAAGGTGGGGGGGTAGGGGAATCAAAGATTCTCCATTTCACCATACTGCTTCAACTCTTCATATTCACTCTTAGAACACCTGGTTAGAAAGAAGGCACCAGTACCTGTCAACATCCAGTGTTTAAGTTGCTTTTCTTTTTCCCTCCTAAAACTATAGTTATCAGCAATGTATCCCTGCACTGTTTCAATATTCTTTACAGAAACTTGCCTTTATAGAAAGCTGCCTAATTGCCTGATCCTTCCTTAATATCAGACCACAGTGCACAAAAGCATTATCAAACCAGAATACTGTGCTACTGCAATTAATGCAGAGCAGCAGAAAGCCAGTGTCTCTTCTTTGCAACAAAAATCCTTCTGCACTGAACATCTTTGATAAGAAACTTTCATAAGCAATGAGTCTTTATATATCTATATATAAATAAATTTTGACCTCTCACTGGCTTTTCTACAGAACAAAAAAGCTCTAAAACAGAATTAAAAAGTTCCCTCAGACACTGCTGGCATGTAAGAGACAGTCCTGAAACTGAGCCTTGCAGTGAAAAAAACCTACAAGGCTACAGCAACAGTATGTTGTGTACAGCTCTTCCCTACAGCTTTGTTAATGTGCAGCCAAGCCAAAAATCATAAATCAGCTCTACCTCCCTGGAGAGCCTAGCTTTACATATGGCTGCATCCAAAGACTGGCAAGGTGTGGTCGGAATAGACTCAAGAGTGGGAGAAACAACTCGAATGGACAACGCGTCCAACAACATAGCTGCCAAAGCAGAAATGGAGCTGCAATACTGACAGGCAGCCGGGGATGGAGCAGGGAGGAGAAAGCCATAGCCAAGCACGGTGTAATTAATTAATAATGCCAAAGAGAGATCGGAAGTGTTTCTACCTTCTTTTTCTTTGCTAGTAATCAAATACTGGCACATCTGAAGTTTTATGCAGACATTTACAAATGAGGTACAACAAGGCAGATGGCTTAGGACATAGGGAGGGCTCTCAGTTTCATGGCTGGGTAACCTTGCTCTAGGGACAATAACCTCCTTCATCCTGCACAGGAAATTCAACGTGCACAGTCTGAAGTCACAGAAGTCAGTTTTAGCACAAGACCTGAAAGCAACAGGTCTTGTTGGGTGCTGAAATCAGGTGAATCAGTGTAAAAACAGCTGTGTACATGTGAAAGCTAAGAACAAGAGAATTACATGAGAATTACTAAGTGCATCTTACCCAACAGAGCCAAGTAAGTGACAATTGCTAGAACCTGAAGAACACTTTCTATTATTTCTCAGAAACACTTAGAAATAACTAAGTTATGTTAACTACTGTGTTAACTTCACCATTCGTTCAGGACAAAGTTAATTCATCCATATAATTTAAACAGGGAATAAGCTTCCTGCAAAGCAGATCAGACAGACTCTACATATTTTCTACCTGCCACTCCAATCCCATACAATATGAGAGAAATAAATGTGTTTCTTGCTTTATTTTTTGTACCTTGTGAGCAAAAAGCATATCACTGAGCCTGGGCAAACAAGAAAACAATACCTCCTTCAGGGCGTCGCATTGCAGAGTTTCAAGCACAGAAGAAACAGCATAATGTTAAAAGAAACCTCCTGAGAAGAAGTAGTAGAGCTATTTCAGAACCCAATACTGAGTATTTGTGCACATAAAAGTACAAATAGGGAAGAAAAAAAAAAAAAAAAAAAAAGAGAGAGAACAGCCTCTAACAAAATTAAGAAAAAAAAAAAAAAAACTAGCAGTGAAAGACAGCAGCACCAAAGGAGTGGCATAGTCAAGACTAAGGCACTGAAAGAAACCTTTCCAATTTATAGCCAAATTTATATGAAGACAAAATATTTAGGATTAGAAAAGATAAAAGATCAAAAGACTGAAATTATGTTTCTTTAACTGGTTTTATGAGAGGGAATATTAAGAGGTGAGCTGCACAAACAAATTAAGTTTATGTAGTTTTGACAGATTCAACAAAGGGTAATGAAAACCACAACTACCACTGGGAAGCAACAGCAGGTAACCAGCTCCTGCAAGGGTGTGGTCAGGAGATGAGAAAAAGATCAGTTGATAACAAGATATTGCAAAGAGCAAAGCCCTAATGTGCTGTATCTTTTGATATTTCAGATTTCAGCCTTGTCATGGTTTACTATTATTAAAACGCAGGTAACAACAAGACGCAGAAATGGAAGGTAAGCCGGAGGGTATTTTCACCTGAGACACTGGAGCTGCCAACATGTTAATTGCTGAGAACTATTTGGCCTCCAGAACTTATCTGTTCACTCCAGGAGCTAACAAGACAAATAAAAATCACTCAGGCTCCAACCAGGTGTCTGGAGCCTAAGTCAAGGCTGCAAATATTTGGTAACTACATCTTCTCGCAACACTGTAACTACCTGAACACCCTTCCTGTGCCATCCTCTCTCTCTCACACACACACATGTACACACACCCCAAATGATAATTCACTTACCTGAAAAAAAAAAAAAAAAAAAAAAAAAAATTTTCTAAGAATAGAGGAAAATCCTCCAGTTCATCTCCCCGGTTACTGGTCAAGTGTATTGCTGAAGAGATACAGTGTGAGCTAAATGCTATGTTAGCTAATGCACTGTTTCATACACTACACATTTAAGAACACCACTGCATTGCTCCATAATATTACAAAGCTTTCTTGATAAAAGCTCACACACATTTTCAGCTGTAGATTGATTCAGTGGTGTAAGCTGTACTTATTTTCTAGTATTCAGATGCACTTCCACTGACTTCCTGCCATGCTCTGTGAAGTGTTTGGAGATTAACCAAGTGCTTTTTAAAATCCATTTATATTACTGGTTAAGGAATGGATGTCTATCACATGAAAACTTACAATAACCTTGTCTACATGGAACTGTTTTTTCATTATACTGAACTCACTCACCCAGTAATCCACCACAACACTATCTAGATTTCTAATGTGTGCATGTGTTTTTGTTGTTGTTTTGTTTTGTTTTTTCCTGCTTTTTTAGCAAATAAAGTCACAACAAATATCCAGTGGATGCTGGAGGTAGTACAGCCGTGTAGCACAAACATGGAGAGCATTCAGCCAAGAAAGGAAAAAATGGAGGGAATGGTACCCTTTCCCTTTCAGTGGCTGCAGATTGGATGACACAGATAAGTGGGAATACCTAAACAAGTAGGGTAATTAGTGCAAAACATAATGTACTTTCCATCAACTAATGCATGTATCTGAATAATAAATATCACTATACTGTGAGAAAATATACTACTACTTTTCATTTTGTGTATAAATGTAGGTGTATAAACCCCCATGTATATATTAGATGTGTAAAATGCTTATACAGACAGTATATATAATGTTTTTATTTATACCATATAGCAAATATTTTATTTGAATGGAAATAAATACATCAAAAAACTTACATATGTGAGTATAGATATATATATATTTACATATGTAAAGGCTCATTTCCCTGAGAATGCATGAAAAAAATCGCGATTTTGGAAAACAGAAAAAGATTTTTGGCAGTATACATAATTTTCATAAAGAACTGTACTATGACTAAGAGTTTCCCTGAAGACAAGTGACAGTCAAGTGAACAGAAGTTGTACAATTCCAAGCAATAGCTCCAACATACCACTACAGCAGCAATAAAACAAGCTATCAACTCCCTTTCTAAATATGCTTCATCATCTTGCTGGGTAAGCATATATATATCCAGTAGCTGGCAGAGAACTAATTTGCACATCTCCAGAAAGACATTAGAACTACTGAAGAGGTTTAAGGAAATGGCAGCTACTTGGAACCATTAGAAAAACTGAGACCGGGCTAGCTGAACTAAACAGATTTTATTTTTTTTTATTATTATTATTGGAAAGGTAGAAGTTGTGTGTCAAGAAACAGCTCAGAGACAGAGCTGAATGTGGTAGAGGGTTAACATCAAATTGGCTGGGCAAAACAACTGACACGAGAAAGAAAAGGTGTGAGTAAATGGCTTGATAAGGAACATGATGAGAAAGATGAGAACTATTGATCCAGTGAAGAGAATGGCAGAGTTATTAAAAAGGGAGGAGAAGCACAAGGTTAATTGGTTAAAGACACCAGGAATGATTACAGGAAGATGTCTGAGGTGTTAAGCACCAAGCTCTAACTGGGAAAATGAGGTCCAGGAGAAAAAACCTTGAATGAGAAGCCTAGGAACTGGAGACTGGAATCTGGTTATCAGGAAAATACTTGTACCTAAATGAGGATTCTCCATCACAAAAAAAAAAAAAAAAAAAACAAAAAAAAAAAAAAACACAGATTTGCAGTACGATTTTTGCTGATGAAGACACAAAGGTCCCAGCTTGGTCTGATAAAAATTAGAAGCATACAGCACAAATATAAAAGAAAGTGTGACTACAAAAGCTATTATATATTATAAAAGAGGGACAGAATATTAATGTTTAGGATATTTTGAGTAGTTTAACAGCACACCATCTCTTTTTCTGCTGTTGAACACAATGTCATGGAAATGGTGGGAGTTGTGACTGGGCCATATTTATGCTGCCTTCAAATTTTTCATTAATGTTTCTGTTTATTCACTTGCTTGGTAATAAAAATTTCTACAATCTTTCCAAGAGTTCTACATTGCAAAGCTTCAGTATTGCTACAGCAAACATTTTTATAAGCAGAGATCATGGAGATGAATGCGCCATTACATTCTGTGTTTTCACACAGCCATTAATTATTAAAAATGCCTTGAACACTGCAGCTCTGATTACAGCTTCTGGATATTTAATTTTTTCAGTGGAAATAAGATAAATTATATTTATTACATTAATATCAGCAGCTGACTGATACTTTCCAATCAGAGACTAATCCTTTAGAACTTGAGAAAGGAGGCTAGAGATGGTGGGGGGAAAGGAAGATATAAAGATATCTCAATTCCTGCATACCCTCCATAAGACAAGATGGCAAATTTCTGGTAATAAAAGGAGCACTCGATGTGGAAGTTAAACCTGAGATTCAGTAAAAGGTGTTTCTTTCTGTTTTGAATGTGCTACAGGATTTAGCTGCCAGCTGTACAAAATATCTTGGTGTGTTCTAAGATCTGTTTCATATTTACTTTGCACAGTATTATGAGGCTTTAGCTTTCTGCTTGGAAATAACTTACTCTTTGAAAAACTAAGTATGACAAAAAATCATTTGGTATCACAATGGCTTCTGAGGGTTAATATTAATCTTGGAATTGCAGAAGAAGAAAGAAACGAGCATGAAAGAACTATTAATTGTTGGTGATATAGTTTTACTGCTTAGGAGAACAGCAATAAATCTCACCAGAAGTCCTACTTGCAGGATTTTTTTTTTCTCAGATTTTGTTTAACTCTCTTAAACAATGAGTTTGATGATTTTTTCCTTATCAGATTTATGATACGAGAAAAATCGTTGAAGAGTAAATGTTTTTGTCTTTTTTTTCATTGACCATATGGTCACCTCAGAGATTTAGGAATTTTGTTTAGGCCCCATCTGTGCCAGTAAGAGTTTACTGGCAATGTTCAAGAACTCCATGCTGTACAGAAGTGGACACATAGTAGACAAAACCTAAATCTGAGGTGTCATGGTGCCACAGAGAGTTTGTGTATAGATCTGATCTCAGATGCTCAAATTCTGCCCTGGGTCATACACGCAAAGACTGACATATTACAGAAAAAAAAGAAATTAATAACTTTTACAAGGTAAGCAGAGAACTTTTAATTCATACAAAAATTATATCTCACTATCTGCTGAAAAGGAGAATTGGCTCTCTAACAGTCTGAGGCTTCAAAGTAGAAAATCAGAACTCATGCCTTTGCAGCATCTTGAGATTTGAATCACAAAAACTGTCTTCTAAAACCAGGGCCCTGCACTACAAAATGTAGGAAACTTTTCCTGTAGGAAACTTTCTAAAGGAAGCCAAAAGGCTGGGTGATTACCTAAAATCACTAAACTAGAAATGTACTCCGAATGCTCTGAATGGTTGGATTTCTTCCTGAACCTGGCACTGAAGGAAGTGGTTAGGAATAATCTTTGGAAATAACAAACAGAACCTTCATTCTGACTGATCATGTTTGCAAATAAGGATGCATGTTTCATAACGACATTTTCATTTTGCAAAATTCTACACTTGATCATGTTCTTTGTTACCAGGACAGAAGCTAAATACTTTCTGTGCTGTTCATGATTTTTTTTCACTGATTCTGGACTGGGCTGAAAATGTAAAATGTAAGGTTTTGCCCTTCGGGGTTAACAAAAAGATTGGCATTCATTTGTTCATATAGTTCATATATTGGGGGGATGGGGAGGGGTAGAGAGAGAAAGAAAGAAAATTGGAAACATCTCAGTTTTTCTCTCCCCCCCTCATTCCCAACCCCCAGCTCCCATCCTCCACCATGGTAACACTAGGAAAATGTGTATTTTAAAAATTTAGTGAAAAAATAGTCAAATTACAAGTAAAGGATTTCCTTTATCAGCTACTCTTTTTAGATAGCATTGTGAAATGTAAATGTAAATGAAAGACCCACTAAACACATTCAGTAACATTTCATAATGAAATGTATCAGGCAAGGTATTAAGGGCAAGATTTTGAAGAAAGTGGCTGTAAGTTCCAAGTTCCAAAACATTTCATAAGGGTGACCAAATGTAAGGAGCATGGTCACTGGTATTCTACACTAGTATAGTTATTAGTAGCATGATAATAGCATTAGCAATAGTTTAGTCTCTAGTAGTACCAGAGTTACTAGCATTCATTAAAGAGTAGATTACTACTTCTAATTCACTAAAGAGTAGAATACTACTGTATGACATACCTTGCCTGAAATACATTGTGACACTACCAAAACTAACTAGATTAATGTAGTGTAAATCAGTACAGAGATTAGCCATACCATATTATATATTTAATGAGAACTAACTGTTTACAGACTCAACAGATTTTTTTCCTTACAAAGAGATATTATGGAGCAACAGAAATAAAAAAAAAAAAAAAAAAAAAAAAGTGTCATGGTGTCTTTTCAATCTTTATGGTTCTGTTACAACTACAGTCCTAGCCAAAGAAAAGCGGGCAGTGGTCTAGGCCAAGCCCCCTTCTCTAAATTCCTCTTGAAATACAGCAATGGAGCACAATTAGGCTCATGTCTGTCCCTAAAGCAAAAGGTCTGTATGCTTCTTGCAAAAGCATTAAGAGTGGATAGTGCCACTGTGCCACTGCATATGTTTATATACAATAATTTTCTAACATTCAAACAATGAATGCAAATGTAAAATATGCTGTGATGTTATACTCAGAGAAAAGTACTCCTGAATTACACAGTATATGCATTTAAAGATTATTTCAGGAGGATTATCACAGTCTCCTGCAACATCAGGCTGTAAGGTTTTGAGTTTTAGATGTGGCTGACCAGACTGACTTTTACATGATCTCCTTGTCATCACACATCACACTTAAGACTAAATAAATAAATAAACAAGTGAATAAAAAATCCATCCACAAAGTCAGAAGTAGGCTTTTGTCTCTTCTTTCAAATTTTCAAATATATATATATATATATTCATGCCATGTGCATGCTGACAGCTGAAACATCAACCACCAAGAAACAGTAAACAAAGAAAAAGCAGAAAAGCAGTCTGCAAGTGAGTTTGGACCAGCTCTAAAACTGTGGTAATTTAAATGTACTGTCAAAATGCATAGGGATGTCCTGCTTCAAAAGACAATGAGTAAAAAAATAGGAACCCCTAACAACCGATGCTGCTTCTTAGTTGAAGGTTCAGAAGTGGACCACTGATCTTGGCTGACTTGGGAGTTGATTTTGTTGCACTTTTATATGAACCATTGACCTGGTGAAAGGTTGTTAAAGTTATTATTTTTATTGTTATTGTTGTTTTTGTTAATTTGTCTAGCCAGCCACAATGCTGGAGTAGAGTGATAAAGCCACACCTCAGGTTGGAAAGGACAGCCTTCAAAACTTGCATTTATTTCTATTCATGAAAGATGGAGCATATCCCAAGAGGGAGAAGTTCTTTGTCTCCATCTTCTTTAGGAATGACAGTAAAGACATCATTAGATTTTCTGATACCATAAAAGCCCTAGAAGATGTGTTGAAACAACACTACTTGTAACAGGCTGTTTGTCACATTACCTTTTCCAGTCATTTTGTGATTGTATCTCCCATGCCCTTCACATGAGTCCCTAACTTCAACCATAAGAGTCCAATCGATTGTGATTCAGTGATCAGAAACTCTTTCACCTACTCTTTTCAGGACTTCTTTATTACACAGCAGTACCAAGTACTACTGAAAATAAATTTGTGCAAGAGAACTTGTATGACCTAACATGTGTCTGAATGTTTTGCACATAATGTGAGGCTGTGGTCTACACTCCTTCACTAGACAACGGTAGATTTATCTCAGGTATCTTTGACCACTTCCTGGAACAAATCACACTGTCTCCTGATTACAGAAGGAGCTTAGTGAACTTAAACTTGGCACAGGACCTTAAAATACATTAGATAAGTCCCACCCATGCACAGTAGTTTTCCTACTCAAATTCTGGATCGTGTTCCAGATTCAGTTTGCCAAGGCTGTTACATAGTCGATTTCATATCCTGAGCACAATGCTCCAAGGCTTCTATGTCAAACATCTTGAGAAGAGAAGAAAGAGGAACAACCATACTTCCTTTCTTCATACCATACATACAAATAAAGACAAGTGAAGATGATCTTATCATTTTAACAAATGAAAACAGACCTCAGCTACACTAGAGCAAATTAAGAAAACAGTCTTTCCTTTTGATGAAGCAATATACTTTAGGCGAGTTTTTGTGGGCATGTTTAAAGTTTTGAGACTGTGATGAAAAGTTATTCAAGATCTTGGGCTCCATTGAGGTGCTGGACAAACACTGTCAACTCCCGAACTCAGAAAAGGTACCATACAGTCTAACCTGAAATTAGATTCAATTGCAATACAACTGTACATGGAAAGTGAACTGAAATTCCAGAAGTTCTTCTTTTTAAACATTCTTAAGAATGTTCAAATCATTTTCAATTTGCAAATCCATTCTGTTTTGCCAACTTTCACCAAAAAAAAAGAGTATATGCATGTCTTCAGGTACACTAAATGTAATTCCATAGTACAATCAGTCCAAACCTATATATCCTACTGCTAGCATAGCTTCAGTTTTATTTGGTAAAAAGTTTCATAAACAAAACCAGATTCACTACAGTAGAGTGCTGCCTACAAAATAAAGATGAGAATTTTCCAACCTTATTTGGAAAATAAGTATAACGGCTCCTTTTTGAGGCTTAATGAGTTGATGCAGAGATGACACAAAAAAAGCTTCCTCCAAAACTACACAGACTTCGTTCATCAGCGTTTGTTAAAACAAACACTGAAGTTTCATTAAATTACATGAAACTTTTTTTTTCAGCTTCTTCCTGCCTACAGTAGAGGAAAAAATGCTAAAAGATGCTGAAAGAAAAAGAAATGGGATTTTATTTGTCTCCACAAATAACAAAGACATGAAAGATTGTCAGGGCAGGGTTTCTTTTATTTATATACCTATCTTACTGAACAGGGTACAAGACAGTGAGATAAAAGAACAAGGTGTTACTTGACTACATATATTCCTCATAAATCTACAGAGGGGCTGCTCAAAATGGCAGGTTTTGCACTCCATGTGCTCTGATAAGCACAGCTTCTGTTCATTTTTGCTTCCCTCAGAGAGCAGACAGAAAATACGCGGGGAGGACATGACTATAACAGAGCAGTTTCATGTCTTGTTTGCCACTACTGAGTGAGTAGACTAAGAACAAAACATGAAAAGCAACTTTGAAACAAACAGTCTGAGCTACCCACTCCTACCTGCCAGAACCTCATCTGCTCTTCAAGGCAACAAGGTTCTTCTAAAGCCCTCCTTTATCTGAAAACACAACCTGAAAAATGCACTAAAAATTCAAACTCTCCTTGATGTGACTCATTTAATGTCTTGTACCCCTCCCCAGCTATGAAAATTAGGGAAGTAGTTCTTAATTTCTGCTATACAAGAAGCTGTGAAGACTAGTCACTAGTTGTATATAAATTCAGGGTTGCAAAGAATTTGAGTCTCTGCATCAAAGATCAGAACTGAATGTTATCTACTTCCCTGTAGGACACACCTTGGCTGGAACAAACAGATGCAGTGAAATATGCCTAGATGCACTGAAATACTAGGACCCAGTAACATATTAATGGAAATATTATTTGGTGCAGTCCCAAACTAGTCAATTCATAATGGAGGAGAGAGAGGGAGAGGAAGGGAGGGGACACTCTTCTTCTCTAGTTATAGACACAAACAGCTTCCACAAAGTATATCTAATTAGCTGAATGATGCTTAGAAAATTGAAAGGCTCCACCAGACAAGCTGCAGGACCCACTGCAGGCTTTGAACAACCCCTGAATAACCAGTGGAAGATTTTCTAATTTAACCATCAGGTTTATAAAGCTTAAGTTTCAGGCATGTCTAAACTAAGATGAGCAGTATTTGTTTTTAAAATGGAAGCTTAATTTTGGTGTGGAAGGCACCTCACATTCTGTCGCCTTTCTCTATGAAGTTTTAGAGGAGTCAGGAAAATGAACGCCAGACTTTGCACTGAGACGTACACCATTGGGAAACTGTGCTGTTACGAATACTGCAATTTAAATGGTAAGATTTGGTGTGACCACATCTTTTCCCCTATTTCTGAAAGAAAAATTTCTGATTAATATTATGTGGCTTTCAGGTGTCAATGGTCATATGTAAGTAAACTGTACTAATTATTACAAATTTACTATACAATATACAATTAAAATAAATTAAAAAGAAAGATATCAATCTTGGGGCAAAAGGTGTTCTAATGAACTTTTGGTAATTAGTCTTAAATTAGTATTTGTTCTTGAACTGACAGGAGGAAGACAGGTAGATGGAATTAGGTCACCCTTGTGTCCACTAGCAACTGCTATCTGTTTTCCTTTCCTCTTTATTTACTCAGAAAATTTACATTAAAAAAATGTAATAAACAGACCTTAAAATTACTAAATTTTCCCTCTTCTAATGAACATCAAAAATGCACAATGAAACCCAATCACATACAAACAGATGCAGGAGTAACGGAATACCACTAAAAGCTGTTTTTCAGTGCCCTAGGTGTTAACAGGTACAGTATTGCAGTAAGGGCATCCTTTCTTAACAGAAAGATTACGAAGAACTTTTAAACCTTATATCCAAAGTCCTGAGATCTGAGGAGAAAATAAACCAGACTAATCTTGTTTTCTATTGCTTTAATGTATCACTTTCTGCTAATTGAATTAACAACAGTAAGTTTATCTTCTCTAAGTCTGCCAGCTTTGTTTCCATTTAAAGTGATAAGGCCTCTTGGTTTTGAAAAATTCATTACCTTACAGTTTCAGACATTGAGAAAGTCTTGCAGAACTCACCACCACTCCAACACTAAAAAGGTTTAAAAACCTTGATCTTTATGAGTGACATATTGCCAAGCAAGGCTGAGAAACGACAAGCCTGGCAATCATATGCAAAGCAGAGGTTCAAGCAATGGTCACCCAAAGAAGGGTGGATAGCTGAGTGACACGCTTGTTTTCTTTAGTCACAAAACTCAAGGAAGAAATACAATTTTATAAAAATTTGGTTTTCACACAACTTTAGAAGGAATTTCTGGCAAAGCAATTCTCCTATTCTCTGGGGCTTCATTCAGGCTTTGACATCTTATTATGAATTATTACTTAATATAGCTGTGAATTTATAGTGAGGAAGCCGACTACCCATTCTCAGCACCTCAGGATGCATGTCAAAGCAAGTACGTAAGAACTGATGGAGCACTGGCTGTGCACATATTTGTAGGTTGTTTTTTGTTGTTGTTGTTTTTTTTTTTCCCCACCATTGATACTCCACCTAATTCACCTCTGGCTGGGTTACCGCAGAGGAAAAAACATAATTAAATACGCAGTCTATCATGGTAGCAGGGCTAGCTGCATCCCTCTTCCCTTCCTTATTTGTCTGAATATATCTTGTCTTCTCCAAGGATATAATTCTCCAATCTACCCCCTTTGGATGGACTGCTGCACAGCATGTGCTTGCCTCCCTCCTCTGCCTATGCTCTGAGCTGGCTGGACACAAACAGATCAGATCCAGAAGCTGGACAGGCAGCAGTAGAGTACTGGGCCTCTGTTGGTAAGCCCCACTGAGAGACTGGCTCACGTCCACACGAGCAGATACCTCAGCTCCACCTCAGCGTACAGCAGTCTGTGCTTCAGCTGCTACTGTACAGCCTGTTAAGCTGATGTTGACACGTGAAATTTCTGTTCAGAAATCTATGATCAGCACTAAATAAAGCAGACAGAGGGACCACCTTATTAATAATACCTTGACACAGAAGAGTAAATTTTGTATAACAGATCTGAAAACAAGAGCTTACATTCAACTCCACCGTAATTCAAGACTTTCTGTTCTTTCAGTGACTAGCAGAGCAAGCTTCTTTGGGTGCCTCAGATTATATCTGTACAAGAGCCTGGTTCTTCTCTAAAAGGCCCCCCATCATAAATTGCTACAGCCCTCCTGGTCATCTGATTTCAAAGTCTAAGATCTACCCTTGGAAATCAGTCTCTGCATGGCTTAGAGAAGAGCTAACAGTACACTCATTTCTAGGTTTATGGGGGGTTAGATACCTAAAATGTGGTTCTGAGAGTCCACATATCAATAGCATGTTTGACGCTAGCAACACAAATGGATTTCAGTAAGAGAACTGTCTTGCTGTATATCATAACTTCACATATAAATTGCTTTTATGAGTCTGAGCTCTTAACTGATTGGCTGTGTTCAAATATTTCACTGCTCTGGAGGAGGCAGATCTGGTTAGCTGACTATAGTCACAGTTCAAACTGACAGTGAGGTGTTGTAGAACAACAAGAGAGTCACAATAAGCTCACCCAGGTGACACTGTAACCATTTCAGCTAAACGTCAAAGAGACCATCTCGTGTCTTAAATTAAAACTGCAGTTATGTATCAGTCAAATTTCACCAGGTGCTGCTCCATGAAGGAGATTTTATTTCAGAGGGAAAAAAGTACTACAACTTGCCAATGTCTCTAATGACCTAAAGAGTGCAGAGAAAAAGATGAGATGAATGAAAGGGAAAAGAAAAGAAGAAAAGAAAAGAAAAGAAAAGAAAAGAAAAGAAAAGAAAAGAAAAGAAAAGAAAAGAAAAGAAAAGAAAAGAAAAGAAAAGAAAAGAAAAGAAAAGAAAAGAAAAGAAAAGAAAAGAACAGAAAAGAAAAGAAAAGAAAAGAAAAGAACAGAAAAGAACAGAAAAGAAAAGAACAGAAAATAAAAGAAAAGAACAGAAAAGAAAAGAAAAGAAAAGAAAAGAA